>JAQQTP010000044.1:6050000-7260000 GCA_029884605.1 Ormosia emarginata | reverse complement strand
TAACAACTTGCAAGGTTAATAAATAACCTTATTCAATCATCACTTATCTTTAAGTTTCAAAACTTGCAGCAAATAAACACCCAAATGAACCTAAGACCAATTCTTTTTTCATTCTTGTGTGAGATTTAATTTCTTAATATTGAGTTCCATCTTCAGCCCACACATAAGAGAACATCAAAGTAAGAAAAGAGAAAAATGGAAATAAGAACTTTTTTCCCTATCTCACTCTCGGATTCAAGCTTCAAGATTGGTCTTGCCTTTGCTTTTCTTTCTCCTTTCCTCTTCCTCTTCAATCTTTGATTTCCTCTCTTTGTATCTTTGTTGCTGCTTCGGAACAATAAATTACACCAAGAAAAAGTCATACAAGTAAAGTAATTGACTTTAACACATTGAAGGTCATACAAACTATAGAAATAGTGGGTGGCAAGATAGTGACTTAGAACATATATCTGCTCATCTAGAAGAATCCTTAGCCTGCAATATCTAACATTACTCAAATGCAAAATTCCCAGAATTCTACCAGTAGTTACCCAAAACTTAAAAGCTTTTAACTCCAGAAAAGATATATTTTTAAATGCAGTTTTTGATAAAATAGCATCCACGACAGCAAGCTATGCTTTGACACCTCTCTGGAACTGGAAGAAGTTTTATTTAACACTCTAGTTAAGTTACTATTAAAACATCTGCGTGGAGTGTGATAGTCAATACATGAGACTTTGGTCCTTGGGTATGCAAGAAGATGAATTTATAATACAAAACAAAAGCAGTAATTGCATCATAGTATTATTTAGTACCTGCACAATCTTGTGGTAAATCTTTGGCATGCGTTGTGTGTAGAAGCTTCCTGGAGTGGAATCAATAATATCCAAAAGACAAATCCAAAGTAAAATATGAATCAGAATCTGATGCAATTGATTTAAAACTGATAAACAAACATAGAAAAGTAAATCAATTATTAGGAAACCTGATGAGTTGAGATTAAGGTTGTTTAAGTGGTTGTAATGAGAAACAAGGAGAGGGGAAAGGGGAGAAAGGGTATGAATACCTGCATCGTGCGGACTGATGTGCCATGGCTGGGTATATGTGATCTCACGACGATGATGCATGGTGGTTGGGTCGCTGGCCATGGGTGGTAGATTTGGATGCTGCTCGTGCGGACTGATGTGCCGTGGCCAGTTCGCGATGGAGGAAGCCTCGGTGGGATGGAACAGAGACGGTTGTGCGTCTCGAAGTGGAGGCTGTGACGAAGTGATTCGAGAGGTGGCCAGATCTGGTTGTTGTTCGTGCGTGGGGTGGAGAATCTTCACAGTTATTGTGGCTGGTTGTTGGCCAACGTGGGTCGACAGCTGTGAGGTGTGATTGACGGGTTGGGGTTCTGGCCTTTGGGGGTGACGGGGCTGTGGTGAAAACAAGGAACGGTGGTGGATCTCGTGGTGGCTTCAGTGGGATGTTGAGACCAATTGGCAGAGGTGAGTGGTGGTTCGTGGTGGAGGACGAATCTGGGTTCCGCGGTGGCTCAAAGGAAGCAAGGAACAAGTATGGCTGAATAGGTAGGAAGCAAGGAACGAGGGATTAAGCGAAGTGCCAAAAATTTTCACCATCCCGCTGAATATGTGCGCCTTTGTGAATAAGAATTTCAGAACTTAAAAACTAATAAGCAACGTTTTTAAGTGGTTCTAAAAAGAAATATAATGGGGAACACTTATAAATCGTTGCTTATTCCCTTTAAAGCAACGTTTATCAAACGTTGTCTTAAAAGTGTTGCTTAAACATATTTAAATTTAGAGAGCGGTTGTAAAGCGTTGCCTATATTAGTTATCACAACATTTCTTAAATGTTGCCTAAAACATGTGGCCTAAAACTATAATTAAGAGCAACTTATAAAAAACGTTGCCTATACAAGTTTAGGCAACGCTTTTTAAACGTTGCCAAAAATTTCGTTGCCAGAAGCCAAAATTGTTGTAGTGGTTCTTGTCTCTTGAGAAAGAACATTAACTAATTAAGGGTAATTCAGATTCAATTGAATTTCAGTTTAAATAAAAGGATTGTCAATTAGGAGTCTTGTATCATCATGGTTATCCCTAATTCTGGAAGCTTTCTTAAATCTGAAAACCTTTCTTAAACAATTTACTGTTTTTGATCTCAATTGTGCACATTAATATTTGTTTATTTAATTACTCGGTTACTACATTCTTATTACTTAACAATCATATTCGCTTTGTTTAATTTAATTGAATTAATTAATTAATTGGTATTTGTAACACCCCTTTGGAGGATGTCACACATAAAATAAAATAAAATAAATAGAAATAAAATCTACCCAAGTTGTGGAATATTTGTTAAAATTATTACGGGTTGTAAAATAATTCCCGATAAACGTAAATATGTAATAAAAAGATAATACTGAAATATACTTTAAAAAAAAAAACATCATCACTAATAATATACATATGATTAAGTTATAAACTGACATATAATTTACAACTAAGATTATAACTCTTTAAACAAGAACAATAAAAGAAAGCAATAAAAGAGTTAATATATACGTACATTATTACGCTGACGCGCTTCAAAAAAAACATCATGATTATCTATTCCTCGATGGATCACTCTCGGTGTGAAAATGATCATCGAGGAGATAAATATCTCGATGTCTCGACATACGGCGATAACGGGATCGCGCGAGAACGACACGATGCTTATCTCACTAGGCTCGGGGTTTTCGGCACCCCAATAACGCCTAATGGATAAGGGTAACTCTAAATGCGAAAAGCGTCGTCGTGAAATCGGATCTCCATCAAATCGATGACGTAGAATCACAGATACGTCCGGCAAAGATCGTAACGAAGCACGATCTCCTCGCAAATGCCAAGCCAAGTCACCTCCATGGAATACCAGCTCTACAAATCCCAAAAATGCAAAGGCGTCGCCATCCCTCACACAATCAATCCGGAGGTATGGATGATCGGATGGTTCTTGCTCGTAAAGCGATCGTCGGTCTGGTTGATCTCCCTCTTCCTCGGGGTACACGATCTCAAGAGGTTGTTCCTCTTCTTCCTCTTCAAACTCTTTACCGTATAAAAATAAATAGACAATAGACACATACAATAAAGAGGTAAGACAACATAAAATCATCGCAACATGGCAAATAAGAAGACGACAAATAACAATTACACCAATTTATACAATATGAAGAAGCTATAACAAGAATACATATTAAATATCCTAGGGTTTCGAACATCATAGATAGATCACAAATAAAGAAAATCACACGTATAAATCAATCTCACGAATAAGATAAGATAAGAAATAGACAACTAACATAAAAATTATCAAATAAATATAATTAGAGAAAATGTAAAAATATCCAAGATATTACCGGATAAAGATAAATAGAGAAAATGGAATATTATCCAAGATAAAATCAAATACACCAAAACACAACCCTACTCCATGGAGCTAAACCCAAACAGATATCGAGAGAATGACTTGCAAAATCTATTAGTACCACGGCTGCCCAACCAACTATTACGCGATCACACGTTGCGTCAATAGCCTACGACACTTTCTAGGGAATCTACCATCCAGCGCGTAGTATAGTTCATGATCTCCGTTGTGGCACTATAGGCAATGTACTACTAGACTTTACAAACCTCGATTAAATATAGTGAATGTCGAGTACATTAATGTGCTATCGGTTTACCACGGCCCAAATGGTGAGCTACCAACTCCGTCCACATGTGGGATCCCGTACACTAAAGTCTCCAAGTTTATTAGAACAATAAACAACACTACACTTATCGCATCGACAACACGATGTAATTCGTCTCGTCAACCCAAAACACCAAAAATTGGCATAAAGACAAAATATAATTCCAAATATATGAAATTACGAAAATGCCCTTAAGATAGAAATATATGCCCTCAATGGCGAGCAAGCATGCGGGTTCACTTTTTCCCGACAAAGAAAATAACCTCAAAAACTAGCGGGTTCACGTTTTCCCGACAAATGAAAAAAAAATAAATACGGTAACGTTCAATCGCGTAGAAATTTTATCGCGCGTTTTGAAATCTCGTCGTTTTTTTATAAACGTTTAAAAATCTAAAAATTATTTTTCTTTTTTAAAATCGCGTAGCATTTTTAATTCGTTTTCTCAATCGCGTAGGATTTTTAAATCATTTTCTTATTCGAATGCCTTTAAAATTACCTGTTAAACAGATAGAAATAATATTTAGTACCTTTAAACTACGTAGAATAATTTTTCATACCGTTATCTTGTCATTAGGATATTTTTACTATCTTATAGGTTCATTTTTACTAAAAATTGAGGATTTTTTGTTTAGAAACTTATAATAATGATTTTCTAAATTTTCCATAAAATTTCTATTTACCTAAATTTTTAACCATTTCATTAAATTCTTTTTGAAATCTCTAACATGCTTCAAAACCAAAAGTGAGCTATATGTTAGAAAATTTCTTAACATTACTGTATTTCCTTTCTAATGATAAAATTATGAATTTTAACCCTTTAGACTTACTTCTAATCAATTGGTTCCTTCATAAATTATTATAGAAAATTTCTTCTTAACTTGTATTGTTTCTTTAAAAAAATTTAGAAACAAGTTTTTAAAATCATGAATTCCTATAGTGGCATGTTGGCCGAATTTTTATAAAACTTTTGCATTTGATTTCCAAAATGTCTTTCACCTTTTAAATCATATCAAATGTATTCTATAGTCTATGTTCATTAAATCATTTTAGAAAATAGTTTTCTATAGTCAATTTAATCCTTTAGGCATGTTGGCCCAAAATACTAAGTTTGTACCATTTGATTTCTAAATGCATTTTTCTTTGATCAAATCAATTAAAAACTTTCTTGATTCTCCTAGGTTAATTAAGCTACACTTTAGGAAAAATCAAGAGAACATTTTGGTCCTCCAAACTTGTCATTGCCGTGAGCTATTGGATTGTGTTCTTTGGAACACTCATGCAAACTTACACATGTTATTCACATCCTATGACTTATCATACAATTTCTAACACATGCATTATATTCTAACATATGCAAAATATTTCTAACACATGCAAAATATTTTCTAACACATACAACCTAAATTAAAGCTTGTAGACATGCATTCAAAAGCTATTAGACATGCAAGATTATTACAATTACCAAATAAGAAAGCTACTAACACATAACACTTAAGCTACTAGCAACCACAAAAATTAACAAATACACACATAAATAACACATGACCACCGAATCCTTATGGATTCTACAACATCACAAATAACTCCATCTTCTTACCACCATCAAGGGATGATAAGAATTGTCTTCCTCTTACCTTAAATGAAGACAAAAGCTTGCTTTTTCACCTCTTTAGGTCACGGTTTTCACTCCTCCAAACACCTAAAATTTTCAAACAAAACCTACATGTTACTAACCATGAAAAAGAAGCTAAACCATGGAAGAATCATGGCTTAGAACTTTGAAAAAGAAGAGAGAAAAGAAAAGTATGAAATTTCACCTTCTAGGTAAAACTTCCAAGGTTTTTCCAAGCCTTAGATGGAAGAATTTGAAGAAACTCCCAACTACAAAGGTTCTTAGAATGGTGTTTAGATTAAGGAAACTTGGTTAGAAAAATTTTTGGATGGTTGGATGGTGTAGTTTGTGTCTTGGCCGAATATGGTGGAGAAAATGGGCAAGAATGGTGGCTAGGGTTCTTGATGAGAGAGAAGAGAGAAAGTGATGAAGACAAAGTGATATTTTGGTCACCAAAGGCCTCTTGGCCGTGGACTTCAAGTGGGGTGCAAGGTGGGCACCTTGCTTGGCTTCATCCAAGCCATTGGATGAATCAAAGGCTAAGATTAAGCCTTGGTGAGCAAGCCTTCTTCTCATTGGTTAGCTTATGGTGACTCACATGCCGAGTCACACACAGGTGTATTTAATTTTTCTCTTTAGTCACTAGTGAGTCAAGCCACTGTCGAAAGTTCTACACCTTACGGTGATTAATTAAGCTACCGATCTAACTGTTCGCTGTCATGGTGGGTCCCGCAAAAATATTTCCTGGTCCACTTGTCACTAAAATATATTGACTAATAAAATAATATTATAATAATATAAAATTATTTTATTGACGATTAAATCCTAAAAATTAAAAGATTATTTTTAGACTCATTCAGAATCGGGTTAAGTAAGATCCCCCAATTCTAAATAATCAAATAAGATTTTCCCGGCCCTAATATATTATTTTCCCGCCTCGGAGCAAATCACACAAAAAGTTCATATAAAATCACTAGACAGTATTTTCTCGGCATTAAATCAAGAAGAAAACAATTAAAAATCAGACATAAAAGAGAAAACAATGCGTTGTCGGACGTAACGGTCATTTTCCCATTTTTTCCCACAACGTAGGTAATTATCCAAAACGTTCAAATAAAATATCCAAGAAGATTATTTAGCCAGTATATCTTTCGAGAAAAATTAATACAAAAGATGCTTCGAAAAAATTTTATTTGACCGTCTCGAAGCAATTTACGTAAAACGATCAAATAAAATTTGAACTCAGATTATCGAAATCGTTTTCATACAAAAATCAAGAACAGAAAAACAGGGACACAGCGGTCATTCATACAAAAGCATGAAAAACAGAAAACAGTACATTCAGAATATTTTCTAAAAATTGGGGCGTTACAGTATTCATAGACATAGTCCCTATAGATTCGATCTTTTTATTACTTGACGACGAAACCGTTCACTTGCGGATTTCACACATCAAGTATTTGGCGCCATTGCTGGGGACTGTGTTTTTCTTGAATATTAATTAATTTTTAATTTAATTATTTTAAACCTTTTTACTACTTTCGTGGTTTCTCTTTGACTCTCTGTAGGTAATTTCTCTTATTTATGCGAAGTACTAGACATTTTGGGACTCTTGAAGAAGCAGATCCTGAAATTGAAAGAACTTTTCACAGAAGGAGAAGACAACAAAGGCAAAGAGCGAGAGAAATACTTGAGCCAACACTTGTCATGGCTGCACCTGCTGATAATAGACCCCTCAAAGAGTATGCAGCCCCTAATGCTCGGGGCTTGCGTTATGGAATTGCTCAGCCAGACATTGAAGCTAGATAGTTCACTATACCTCCTGCCTTATTTTCTATGATAAGGCAGAACCAGTTTGGAGGATTGCCATCAGAGGACCTAAATGATCATGTGGATATGTTCTTGGAATTCTGTGAGACCCTCAAGATTAAAGGCGCCTCTGTTGATGCTATTCGTCTCTGCCTATTTCCATTATCATTGAGAGATAAAGCTAGAGCTTGGTTGAAGTCAGTTCCAACTGAGACAATCACTTCTTGCGACCAATTGGAGCAAGCTTTCTTGAACAAATTCTTTCCACCATCCAAGACTGCTCATCTTAGGACCCAAATCAAAAGCTTGGTTCAGAAAGATAGAGAGTCATTGTCGGAAGCTTAGGACAGATATAAGGCTTTGCTGGAAGCCTGCCCACTCCATGGGTTAGAAAAATGGTTGATCGTCCATACCTTCTATATTGGGCTAGAATATTCTTCGAAGGTGTCTCTAGACTTCGCAGTTGGTGGAGCTTTGATGAACAGAAGACTGACAAAAACTTATGAAATCATTAAAAGTGTTGCCTCTAATCTTCACCAATGGGCAAATGAAAGAGGTAATAACCTGAGAAAACTCTCGGGAGGTAAGTTTGAGATAGATGGGGTTGACCTGATTATGTCAAAATTTGATTCTTTGAATAAACGTTTTGATATGCTAGAAAAAGCTCATGTTAATGCCATAGGTGCTTCTAACAGTTTTGGTGAGATTTGTGGAGCGCAGGGACACATGGGTGCTGAATGCCAAGTTGGAATTGGCTCCTCACAAGGAGCATCGGTGGAGCAAGTTGAATCTTGCCACAATTTTCATGACTTTAACCAAAAAAGGAGGAATGATCCATATTCCCAAACTTACAACCCCGGTTGGAGGTCACATCCCAACTTCTCTTACTGAAATAGTCAATACCAAGCTGGGCAAGGTGGTGCTAAACCTTCTTCTGGATTCCAATAAGTACAAAAATCTAGACTCGAGTCTCTTCTAGAGAATTTTGTTGAGAGTCAATCTAAGCAGAATGAGGAGTTTAGGCAGCATGGGCAAGTTGTGACTGAGGCAATAAAAGAGTTGTCAGCTAAGGTTGACAATTTGGCCATTCATAACAAGATGTTAGAAACTCAGATTGCCCAACAAGCAAGCACTGAACATAGGCAACAAGGTAAGTTTCCTGGTCAACCCGAAGTAAATCCAGGTAGTGAACACTGCAAGGCTGTGAGTTTGAGAAGTGGAAAGAAATTGGAGGATCCTAAGGGTAAAGGTGAGAGTGACAATGATAAGGGGAATGAAGAAAAAGAGACTAAGACACAACCCTTAGAAGAGGAGAAAAATAATGAAAAGGTGTCTAAGTATATACCCTCTAAACCTTACCAACCCCCAGTTCCCTTCCCTCAAAGGTTGGCTAAGGCCAAGCTAGATAAGCAATTTGGGAAGTTCCTAGAGGTCCTAAAGAAAATTTACATTAATGTACCCTTCACTGAGGCGTTGAAACAAATACCTACCTATGCTAAGTTTCTTAAGGACATTTTGTCTAATAAGAGGAATATGAGACCGTAGCTCTAACCGAGGAGTGTAGTGCTTTAATTCAAAATAAATTGCCTCCTAATCTAAAAGATCCAGGTAGCTTCTCTATTCCTTGTTTGATTAGTAACATAAATTTTGATAAAGCTCTGTGTTATTTGTGGGCTATTGTTAGTCTTATGCCCCTTTCTGTGTGCAAGAAGTTGGAGGTTGGTGAGCTGAAACCCACAACTATTTCACTTCATTTGGCAGATCGGTCCATCAAGTACCCAGTAGGCATCTTGGAGGATGTTCCTATTAGAGTAGGTAAGTTTTTCATACCTGCTAATTTTGTTGTGCTTGAAATGGAGAAGGATTCCCAAATCCCCATTATCCTTGGTAGGCCTTTCTTAGCTACTGTTGGTGCTATTATTGATGTTAAAAATAGGAAATTGTCTTTAACTATTGGTGATAATAAGGTTGGGTTTGATCTTTCTAAATCTATTAAACAACCTTCTTTTGAGGACTCTTGTTGCAGGATTGATTTATTGCACCAGGTGGTGAAAGAAGAATCAACTAAGATTCATTTTGAAGATCCACTGGAAAGATGTTTGGTTGATGGCGGCTCATGTGATTCTGAAGGTGAGGTAGCCGAGTATGCCCGCTTGTTGGAGGCAACCTAAAAAATTCCACCCTACAAGGTCAAAGTGGAAAGGCTCGAGCCAAAGCTTAAGTCTGAAGATTGGGAAGAGGAAAAGGCTCCTAAGGTAGAACTTAAAACCCTTCCTTCCACTCTCAGGTATGAGTATCTTGGTCCCAATTCTTCTTATCCAGTCATTGTTAGTGCTAGCTTGAATGAGTTAGAGACTGATAAACTGCTTAGAGCTCTTCGAATGCATAGAAAGGTCATAGGATACACTCTTGATGATATTAAAGGCATAAATCCTTCCTTTTGCATGCATAGAATTTTGATGGAACCTGACCATAAACCCTCTATTGAGCATCAACGTAGGTTGAATCCTAACATGAAAGAGGTTGTTAAAAAAGAGGTTCTTAAGTTGCTTGATGCTGGGGTAATTTACCCAATTTCTGATAGTGAGTGGGTTAGTCCTGTGCATGTGGTTCCTAAGAAAGGGGGATGACTGTAATTGAAAATAAGAAAAATCAATTGATTCCCACTAGGGCAGTCACAGGTTGGAGGATGTGCATTGATTATAGGAAGTTAAATAATGCAACTAGGAAAGATCATTTCCCCCTTCCCTTCATTGATCAAATGCCTGAGAGACTAACTAGGCATTCATATTTTTGTTACTTATATGGCTATTTGGGATTCCACCAAATCCTTATCCATCCTACTGGCCAGGAGAAAATCACATTTACTTGTCTCTATGGCACTTTTGCCTATAGGAGAATGCCTTTTGGTTTATGTAATGCCCCTGCTACTTTCCAAAGATGCATGACTGCAATATTCTCTGAATTTATTGAAAACATCTTGGAAGTTTTTATGGATGATTTTTCGGTATATGGAACTAACTTCGATGATTGTTTATCTAATTTGTCTAAGATTTTGCAGACATGTGAAGAGGTAAATCTTGTTTTGAATTGGGAAAAGTGCCATTTTATGGTACAAGAGGGCATCGTGCTTGGACACTTGGTTTCTGGAAAAGGAATTGAGGTGGATAAGGCAAAAATTGAAGTAATTGAGAAATTGCCCCTACCAGTGAATGTGAAGGGAGTGCGAAGTTTCTTAGGACATGCCAGTTTTTACCGGAGATTCATTAGATATTTTTCTAAAATTGCTAAACCTTTGTCTAATCTCTTAGTGAAAGATGTCCCATTTAATTTTGATAGTGACTGTTTCAATGCCTTTAGCAGGTTAAAAGAAGCCCTGATCACTGCCCCCATTTTGCAAACACTGGATTGGAATCTACCATTTGAGGTCATGTGTGATGCCAGTGACTATGCCGTAGGAGCTGTGTTGGGGCAAAGAAAAGACAAGAAAGTGCATGCAATTTACTATGCCAGAAAGACACTTGATGGAGCTCAAGCAAACTATGCCACTACAGAGAAAGAATTGCTAGCGGCAGTCTTTGCCTTGGAGAAGTTCAAGTCCTATTTAGTGGGTTCAAGGGTGATTATGTACACTGACCACTCGGCGCTGAGGCATCTCATGAGTAAGAAGGAAGCAAAGCCTAGACTTATCCATTGGATCCTTCTTCTACAAGAGTTTGATTTAGAAATCCTGGATAGAAAAGGAATAGAGAATCAAGTGGCAAATCATTTATCCAGGCTTGAGCAACCTGTGAATGGGGAGAGTGCATTACCAATTGATGATTCTTTCCCCGATGAGCAATTGTTTGCACTTTCTGCAGAGAATGCTCCTTGGTATGCTGACTATGCAAACTACTTAGTCAGCAAAGTTCTACCTCCTGAGCTTACCTATCAGCAGAAAAAGAAATTTTTCTCAGATCTGAAGTGTTTTGTGTGGGATGATCCATACATATACCAGAGGTGTGCTGATGGTATCTATAGGAGGTGTGTCTCAAAGGAAGAAGTTCCGAGCATATTGAGTTGTTGTCATTCTGCTTCATGTGGAGGACATGCTAGTGCTTCCAAGATGGCAGCCAAAGTTCTTCAGTTTGGTTTCTTTTGGCCTCATATTTTCAGGGATGCTCAGAATTTTGTGCTATCATGTGATCCTTGTCAGAGAGTTGGAGGTATCTCCAAGAGGCATGAGATGCCTATGACTACTATTCTTGAGGTCGAGATCTTTGATGTTTGGGGAGTTAACTACATGGGCCCTTTTCCATCCTCTTACAATAATAAGTTCATTCTTGTAGCTGTTGATTACGTATCCAAATGGGTGGAGACCGTTCCATCCCCAACAAGTGATGCAAAGACCATAATCAAGTTATTCAAGAAGATCATCTTCTCGAGGCTTGGAGTTCCTAGGGCTGTGATTAGTGATGGAGGTTCACACGTCATTAAATGACAGTTTGAGAACCTCTTGAAGAAATATGGAGTCACTCATAAGGTTGCTACACCTTACCATCCTCAGACCAGTGGCCAGGTGGAGGTATCTAATCGCGAGATAAAAAGTATTTTGCAGAAAACTGTGTCCAGATCAAGAAAGGATTGGTCGTTGAAGCTTGATGACGCTCTTTGGGCTTACCGCACTGCTTACAAGACTCCGATTGGGATGACACCCTTTCGATTGATTTATGGGAAGCCTTGCCATCTTCCCGTTGAGCTTGAATATAAAACCTTTTGGGCTATCAAGCTTCTAAATTTTGACTTGAAAGCAGCAGGAGAAAAGAGAAAGCTTCAACTTCATGAGCTTGATGAACTGAGATTGGATGCTTATGAGACCGCCAATTCATACAAAGAAAGAACCAAAAGGTGGCATGACAAGCATATTTTTCGTAGAGAGTTTCATGAAGGAGAATTAGTGCTTCTTTTCAACTCTAGATTGAAACTTTTTCCTGGAAAGCTAAAGTCAAGGTGGTCTGGGCTGTTCTTAGTGAAGAAAGTGTTTCCCTATGGCGTGGTGGAGGTTTGGAATGAAGAGCAAGGGACTTTCAAGGTTAATGGTCAGAGATTGAAGCATTATCTGGTGGAGTAGCAGCTTGAGAAGAGGATAAATATTGCCCTCCATGGCCCACCTGTAGAAGGATGAATGAACATGAGTCGAGCTAATGACATTAAACAAGCGCTTCTTGGGAGGCAACCCAAGTTTCCTTGTTTTTCCTTTATTTTATTTCCCATTAATTTTGTATATTATTTGTTGGTTTGGTGTCTGTCTCATGGATTTTGCTTGTTTTGACCCGTTTTTAAAGCTGAATTTAGAAGGGGAGTGAAGTCAGAAAGTTCCACACCCAGGCCATGGTAGAAAAACTTCAAAGTCAGAGAAATCCACGGCCTAGCCGTGGATCCAACCATGGACATGGACTTCAAGAGCAAAAAAAAAAAGTCCAGAGACAACCACGGCCTGGGTCGTGGATATAGCCACGGCCGTGGTTCGGGCTACGTGGTTTTTAAAAACCACGGCCCTTTCTCCCCTTTCTTCCTCCATTTCTCCTTTTCTTTTTCCCTCTTCCCCTCCTCTCTCCTTCTACCTCCATACCCATCACCCCAACCCTCCATTATTCCTCATTTCACTCACTTTCACTTCCTTCCCCACATAAACCACCTTCATCCACACTCTCTAACCTTCTTTTTCCACCTCCATTCTTCTTCCTTCTCTTCTTTTTTCTTCTCCACCATAACCCATCATAACCACCATAACCCACCATACCCAAACCTTCAAAATCACCCTCTATCTCCACAAACCACCCTTTTCTTCCATTTTCCTACATTTCTAACCTTCCTAACCTCTACCCATCCCTTGATTCCTTCCATTTTGGAAAACCCCAAAATTTGACCCAAAAAAAAAACAATTCTGCTCTTGTTATAATGGTTTGGTTAAGTAGGATGAAACCCAAGTGCCAGAGAACGGAAGTAGCTTCAAGCTCAAGGCCACGAAGCAGAGGCTCTCAAGCTCCAAGAGGTAATCCCCCTAATCCCTATGCCTTTCACTTTAAAGATAATGAACAGAGGGATAGGTATAATGTGCTTGTGAAGAGACGAATTGTTAGCACTAGGTATATGGATGACACTGTCTTAGACATCTTGGGCTTGCAGGATGATTTTGACTGGATGCTTGAAAGGGCAGGGTGGACTAATTTTTTGAATTTAAAGTACCCTACATACATTGAGCTTACACTGGAGTTCCTTAGTTCTATTGAGACTTATATTATTCAGGGGGAGGGATGTACTGAAGGCAGAATCACTTTCCGGTTATTCAATAATGACCACTGCCTAAACTTAGCAGAATTTAATGAGATTTTTGGGTTACCTGCTGGTGGGGATAAAAGGCACCCTAATGGATTTTCGGCAATTTCTTTCTAGGCTAAGATTTCTCAAGGGTCTGGCACTTTTGATTCCTCGAATTGTAAAGCATCGTTTATGCCAAACCCTTGCCTCCGTTATCTCCACCATATCATGGCTCATGTTTTATTTGGGGGTGGGGATAATGATGGCAATGTTCATGTTGATGAACTTTTTCTATGGGCTATCCTTAATGATGTCAAAATGGACACAGGCTCTTTTCTGGCTAGGCATCTGCTCAAGGTGGGTAGAGCCCAATCGGGCACAATTGTTATAGGTGGCCTTATTACGGCGATTGCCCATTTCTTTGAATATGACTTGGACAGTTTGGTTGCACTTCGGGGTAATACTAGGATCGATTTAGAGTCTTGTTTGGCTATCAAGATGATCTATAAGGAAGACGGTATATACTGCCTTAGTCTGCGTAATAGGGATCACCTCTTATCCCTACCTAACCCCTCTGCTATCACTGTGCGTAACTCTGCTAATTGGCTCACACCTGGGAGTGAAACATATGAGCCGATCGATGTTCAGTGCCCCCTTGGCCCTCCACCAAGGGCTGGCCCCTCTCTTCTTTCTTCTTCCTCTTTTGTAGGTCCTTCGGAGGATACTTTCACTCGGATACTTACCTCTTTGGAAGGACTTCATGCTGAGCAGGCACAGTAGTGCCATATTTTGGAGGAGCTTCGTCAGCAAGGACAGGCTACTGATGGTCGCTTGCATGACTTGGAGGGCACAGTTCAGAGCATGGCACATATGGTCCAAGCCATCCATAGTTGGCATCTGAGTCAACACCATTTCCTACCACCTCAGTGAGTTCTTTTCATTTATTCCTTCCATAGTTTTAGATTTTTACATTGGGGACAATGTAAGGTCTAAGCTTGAGGGGTATTTTTCATTTTTATTTTTATCCTCATTATCATGCATTTCCCATGTCTCATTTTGCATTGTATCTTCTTGTTGCATTTTCACACCATCCTATCTTTCTGCTTTTTGGTTGAACCTTGTCCCCCTCTCTTTTGAGGATTTTGAGATGATATTGATTTGGAACCCAATTTGTTGATTCTTGTGGTAGGCAACATGCATTGTCTTTAATTGATAGTGGAGGTGATTTCTTGATAGTTGAGAATTAGCATATATTCTCTGAATTTATGCTTCTCATTGATTTTTGAACCTCTAAATGTGAGTTTTTGAGCCTATGGGATTTATGCACTATATGATTTTTGCTCCCATTCTTTGTGTTGAATAATCATTCCTTTTTGATTTTGTGCTCTAGAACTTGATTTAAAACCATTTTGAGGTGAAATCTTAGTTTGCATGCTTGAATGCGATTAAGGCATCTTAGGTATTTTTCTGGCCTTCTGAAATTGTTACACTTTCATGCACTAGTTGCCCATTTTGAGCCTATTGCATAATTGTTTTTCTTGGTGCCTATGATGATACATTGTCAGTTATCGTTTAGAGCATTGAATGGAGCAATTGGGTTTGAATGTTGATATGGGAATCATATGTTTTTGAAAATGAAGTCTCTCCCCTATGTTAAATAAAAAAAAATTAAGGGGATAAAGAAAAGAAAATAGAAGAAAAGCATGAGATGAAAGTTTGAAGAGAAGAAAAAGAAAGGAAGATAATGTGGAATTATCTCTTGATTGAAAAATGTATTTGCTCCATTTATGTTCTATTGGGTTTCTTGTGCTTATTAAAAATTTTGTTAACCCTTTGTGCATACTTTCCTTTCTTTACCCTACCTAACATCATTCCCAGGGCCCCATTATAACCCTTGAAAGATCTTTCGATTCTTGCATGTATGCTGATTATTAGTGGAAATTTGGTTTCTTATCAAGCTTATGGAAGTGAATTTTCTTTGAGGAATCTTGAGTGCATTGTCTTCACCCTTAAACACTTTGAGTGTGGTTAGTAGAGTGAACCTAATTCAGTGAGGATGCATGATTTCTGAGAACTTAGCCTTTAATTGGACTTGATTTTGATTACCTTTCTCATTCTTGGTTTGCCTTTGCCTATTGCTTGTTTGGATGTTTCCTCGGGTTCCTCATTCATTATTGTCTTTTGATCCCACTTCTTGGTTTGGCATTAGTTATTGCTTGTGAAATAACATCATATTTTGGTCTTGTTTTGCATGCATTCTTAGGCATTTTAGGCATTTTAGTTTCCCTTTTTATTTGTTGTTCCCCTTTTTATTTGTTGTTCCCCTTAGTTCAGATAACTGATGCGTTTTTTGTGTTGTTGTACAGGATTGGTGCTTAATGGGCCCTGAAATGGATGGAAAGCTTGCATAATTGAAGTTGGAGCTTAAAGGATGGCAATTTGGGACAAAAAGCTCACTCCAGAGGGTTCCACGGCCTGCCTGTGGAATTTCCCATGGCCATGGATCGAGCAACTGCGCGAAAAAGCAACAGGGGAACTTCCATAGAATTCCACGGCCTGGCCGTGGAATGACCCATGGTCGTGGATCTCAAACAGAGAGAACAACGGCTTGGCCGTGGAACTCCCCAAGGCCGTGGATCGCAGCCCGTGATAGATTTTAAAGTTCATTTTTCTTATTTTTTATGGGCTTGGATCAGTTTAGACTCCTAGGGTATATATAGTTGTTCTGAATACAATATTAGTGTTCGAATTTGGTTTAGAAGGAGGCACATTAGAGGCTCTTGATCTTCATCTTTCTCTCTTCTCTCTTCGATGATGGGTTTGAATGCTTTTGAACTTAATTTCTAGTTTCTTCTTCTCCATGTCTGAGTAGTTCCTTTTGTTTTTGGGATTGGGCAATGCCCTTTGATACATTGATGATGATTAATTGACTGTGTTTACCCCTTTTATTAATTTTGAATGTTCTTTGATTCAATCCTTATTGCACTTATTCAAGTGAATTCGCTGGCCACTTATTTGCATCTCATAGATATCTAGGGACGTACTGAGAGGTGAACCTAGGTGTTGGAACCATAAGAATTGAGCTTAAGGTCTAAATCACGAGAGTAGGTTTAGCCTTTCGAGGATTTAATGAATTATCATAAAGCGTAATGGGTTCAATTTAGATTCAATTACCACGAGAGTAGGAATTGGTTTAATTGGACACGGTTCTTGTCTCTTGAGAAAGAACATTAACTAATTTAGGGTAATTCACCTTCAATTGAATTTCAGTTTAAATAAAAGGATTCTCAATTAGGAGTCTTGTATCATCGTGGTTATCCCCAATTCTGGAAGCTTTCTTAAATCTGAAAACCTTTCTTAAACAATTTGTTGTTTTTGATCTCAACTGTGCACTTTAATATTTGTTTATTTAATTGCTCGGTTACTACGTTCTTATCACTCAACAATCATATTCACTTTGTTTAATTTAATTGAATTAATTAATTAATTGGTATTCATAGACATAGTCCCTGTGGATTCAATCTTTTTATTACTTAACGACGAAACCGTACATTTGCGGATTTCACACATCAACTATGTATATATCATTTGAATTGAGGGCATGTGCAGACCCTAATATTTTGGATGCTTAGGTATTTTGTTTGATTAGTTGTGATAGTATGCAATTTTACTAGGCTTTGTACATAATCCAGAGTAAATGGTACACATGTAAATAAATAAAAGTATAGCTTTGATGTATGATTTGTATGCATAACAATTTTACACTTAATTGATAATATAAAGTATGTAATATGGTAATTTGGAAAAAAAGTATCTTATGATGGTTCTAAGAGGAAGTAAAGAAATAAAAATTTTAACTCATCTCTTAAATAGAATTACGTAACTAAAGTAAAAAAAATCACTTTTATAATACAATACATTAATTAAATCTCTTAATAATTGTTTAAATTCATAAGACATTACACTTGCGATGAAGAATATTAATTAGATGATTTTATTGTGTTCTAATTTTATTACGTCTTGCTAATTTTTTTGTATTAAGGGACGATGAAACCCAATTTTTTTTGGCATTGCTATATTGAATTGTTGTGCCTACTTTTAGGATTTAATGCTTATTGATTATATTTTCCTATTAGATTATATGAATAAATTTTTAGATGAGTTCGGTCATTTTTTTCATGCTTTGTAATTTATTTGTGTTATCTTAGTGTTATTGATAATTATTGGATATCTATTGTGATTTCTTGTTAGGGATACATTTGATGATTTGATAATTTAATATTAATTAGAAAGAATTTATCATACACTTGATTATTATTTTTAGTGCTTCATTGATAGATCTTCCATGATTACATGCTTTGCTACTAAATGTTCATGAGATAAATTATTTGGATATAATAATTTGATATAGTTAATGTTAAAACTAATCTTGGTGGATTTTGAACCTTAGTCATCTTGCATTTGGTTGAAACTCAATTTGTTTACTTGCTTTCATTTAATTTTCTACTCGTTTTATTTATTTGTTTTATTTTATTTTTACATCTTTTATTTCATAATTTTTGTGACTAGATTAGGAAGAGTTTTTCAATACTTAAAATTTAACTCTAAGTCTCTGTGGAATCGACCTCGTACTTGTAAAATTGTACTAATGTATGATTCGTGCACTTGTGAGTATTTTAAGGCTTGACAAAAAAGTCATAAAAAGTTTTGGAAAATAATCAGAGTTTTCATCATCCCCTTAATACAAAGAATTTAGCAAGACATAATAAAATTAAAACATAATAAAATTATCTCACTAATATTCCACTTTTTTTTTTCTATTTTTGTATTTTTTCAAATTTTTTGTTAGCCAACAGTATTTACATCCCCATACAAAGGCTCTGAACTCTAGGAGGCACTTAAGCTGACTCAATAAAACAAAAACTTAAAACTTACCTTAGTTGTGTTAGACAAGATCATCTACCAATGTCTCTTCCACCTCTAGGTCCTTCAACTCAAGATATGGCTTTTATCGCTGATCATTTACCTTAAAAACATTGCCTCCTTAAAGATTCTCTACCTCAACAACACCATGAGGGCAAATAGTCTTCACAAAATATGAAGTAGACCACCTGGATATCAATTTACTAAGAAATAAATATTAGTGAGAGTTATGCAAAAGCACTTTTTGTCCAGGTTGAAAAGACTTTTTATAGATATAACTATCATGCATTCTCTTCATCCTCTCCTTACAAGACTTTGCACACTCATAGGCATCATTATGAATTTCTTCCAATTCATTCAGATGAAGCTTTCTCTGATTACCAGCCTTATCCAACTCAAAATTAATATGCTTAATAGCATAGTATGCTCTATGCTATAAATCAAAATAGAGATGACATGTCTTACCATAGACAATTCTATATGGAGACATCTCAATAGGAGTCTTAAACTCGTGTGGTATACTCACAATGCATCATCTAGACATAAAGGTCAATCTTTCCTAGAGGGGTTCACAATCTTCTCCAAAATTCTTTTAATCTTCTTATTAGACACTTTAACTTGACCACTTGTTTGTGCATGATATAGGGTAGCTACCTTATGAGTGATGCCATATTTTTTCATTAAACGCATAAATGGCCTATTGCAAAAATGGTTATCCCTATCACTAATGATATCTTGTGCTATCCCAAAGCGTGCAAAAATATTTTCTTTAAAAAATTAAACAATCACTCTGTGGTCATTATTTTTACATGCTTTTGCCTCAACCCATTTGGAGACATAATCAACACTAACCAAAATATATAGATAACTGACAAATCTGTAAAACTCATGTTTTTTCATTATGAAATCTTAGTTTTCACTCTTTTCTAACTCTTTTGATTGAGCTTTATTCTTAGATTTATCGTGCTTTTGATATTTTAAACTTTATTTTAGTTATGTGTTTTATTTGTTTTCTTAGGTAATTACACAAGGAAGAAGACAGAATGCTTGAATAAGGAGCAAAAAACAAGAAAAAGAGAGTTGTTGATGTTGGGAGCTTAAGTGCCCAACTTTTAAATGCTTAATTGGTGGCTTTGAGAGAAGAATGTGTTACGTGCTTAAGCGCCCAAAAACTGAGCGCTTAAGTGCTCAGTACATATTCTGACATGTTTTTTTTTAGTCTATAAATATGAAAAGTTATGTTTTTAGGCACATAATTCAGAGAGAAAAGCGGAGGCACGAACCCTAATTTGACGTGAGTGTATCCAGCTTGAAGATTAGGAATTTTCTTCATCTTTTCCACCTATCTTCTATGAAGTTTGTTGGAATTTCTTCTTTATTCTCTTCTTTCTCCATGTGTAGCTAAACTTCTCTAGTTAGAGTGATGATGTATCTTGTTCTCAGATGATGTAAACTCATTTTTGTATTTAATTTATGTTTCTATTTCATGATTTATATGTTTATCTCTTCTCTTAATGCTTTTCTTGATTTGGCCAATTTGAGAATGATTTTAGGGTTTATGCATGATTTGGAAAAATTGTGCTTGAACCTATAACTTGTGATAAACACCATAAAATCTATAATCGCTAGGAATAGACATTGTAAGTTGTGTGTTTTTACTTTTCATTCCTTCATTTTTTATAAAGCCTTCTCCATTTGGGATTATACTAAGGGATTAGTTTACTCAAAGTAGTGTGAAGATGATTAATATACCAAAGGATTAGATATTAATTAATTTTGGGAATTTGATCATGAATCATAGAGTAGAATTTAGTTAAATTAATCTTTGAATTTGCATCAAAAGAGTTCAAGTGAAATTTGAACCCTAACACTTTGATATTATTATTTCTCTTCACCTTTAATTTACTCTTATTAATTTTGAATATTTTCTTGTTGATGTTTTCTTTTATTTATATTTTTGTCAACTCTCTTTTTCGATAACTTAAATAGTATCAATTTGACAAACTTAATAATTGATAACGTAATCCTTGTGGGAACGATACTTTTACTCATCTTTTATTACTTTTGCGATTTAGTACACTTACCAATAATCACAACAATAATCAAAAGAATTAGGGAATGGTTCCATGAAATCGATACCCTAAAAATCAAATATATCAACAATTAAAATAGGATGATCAAAATATATCACAACTTTAGAACCAATTACATATGATATGAATTTATCTAAAAGAAACATGATAGCTAGCAATTCTTTCTCAGTGGTTGAATAATTCATCTGGGCATCATTCAAAGTCTTACTAGCATAATAAATCATATGAAGCAACTTATTCACTTTTTGCCCCAAAACTACACCAATAGCATAATCAGAAGCATCACACATAATTTCAAAAGGCAAAGTCTAATCAAGTGGCTTAATAATAGGAGCATAAGTCAATTCAAGTTTCAGCTTATTAAAATATTACAAGCATGCATCATCAAAAGCAAAAAGAACATTCTTACCAAGAAGATTGGATAATGGCTTTACTATCTTACTAAAATCCTTGATGAATCTCTTGTAGAAACCTGCATGTTCTAGGAAAGATTAATTTCTTTCACAATCTTAGGGGGAGGAAGATTAGAAATTAAATCAACTTTAGCTTTATCAACCTCAATGCCATCATTAGATAAGACATGGCCAAGCACAATACCCCTTTGAACCATGAAATGTCATTTTTTTCTAATTAAGCACAAGATTCTTTTCCTTACACCTTGCCAAAACCATAGACAAATGATGCAAACAATCCTCAAAGGTAGGCCCAAAAATCGAAAAGTCATCTTTGAATACTTCTAGAAACTTACCAACTATATCAGAAAATTACTAATCATGCATCTTTGAAAAGTAGCAGCTGCTTTAGATAACCTAAAAGGCATGCAACGATATGAAAAAGTATCAAATGAACATGTAAAAGTAGTCTTTTCCTGATCCTCAAGTACAATAGGAATTTGATTATACTTAGAATGTCCATCTAGAAGACAATAATATGCATAACCCACAAGTCTTTCCAACTGGAGTAACCCTAAAGTTATTCTAGTTATTCTATATTTCTTAGGCACAGCCTACATAAGACTAACTTTGAAGTTAGCTGTAACAAAAGAAGGGAGGCTGAATTGTATTGCTCTTTCTTGAAATTTTTAGCCTTCTCGCTACTTTCTCAAGTTGATCAGACATGGAGGTGAGAAGGTTACTTTGAAACACAATAATTAGGTGAGAGTATTCAACAATGTATGAGAAGAAGCTTCAACAGTATAAGGTGAGAGAGTTTATAAGAGAGTTTACTGGTTGAGTTAAAATGAACTCTTTCACAGTTTCAGTTCTTAATAGAAGATGCTTCTCAAGTTAATCTCTCAATACACCAACACTTTATCTTTGAAAAACCCTTTCTTAACAACAAGAATAACTTATAGAACACAAAATCAAACCTTAGAAAAGAATGTTCTTGCTAAGATCACTTTAACTCAAAAACCACTTTATTTCTTAGAATAAAACACAGATTTTCTTAAGTTCAGACATAAAGTGAGTCAAATGAGTTAGAGTAAGGGAAGAGAAGTAAGACACAAGAATTTATACTGGTTCACCTCTAAATCACTTGAGGTTATATCCAGTGCCTAGCAAATATTAAGATTTTCACTATAAAAGTATTCTATCTTACCAAGCCTTTTCAGGCTCTTACACTGAGTATTCTTTTCCCACAGTCTCGCTAGGCGTGATACAACAAGTATTTTTTTTCCTTAACCTGTTCAAGCACAAACAACAAGCTTAACCAAGCTTCTAAGTGGCTTGTACAACTCACAAGCTCACTACCAATATTCAACAATCAAAGTCAAGTTTAAGATGTTTAATACAAGTGGATAGGTCTCGAAATTACTCAAAAAGTGTATAAACACACTTTAGCAAGCCCTACAATACAACTACTAAAGATTTAAGAAGTTTAAGAATAGTGTAGGTAAAGGTGAGACAGTTATTGTTCATATGCTAAACTTGAATCTTGCTTAGATAATTAACCTACTCCTTTTCAAGCATGGGACCAGGTTTAGCCTTTTGAGGATTAATGAATTACCAAAAAGCGTAATGGGTTCAATTTAGATTCAATTACCACGAGAGTAGGAATTGGTTTAATTGGGCACGGTTCTTGTATCTTGAGAGGGAACATTAACTAATTTAGGGTAATTCACCTTCAATTGAATTTCAAGTGTTAATAAGAGGATTGTCAATTAGGAGTCTTGTATCATTGTGGTTAACCCCAATCCTGGAAGCTTTCTTAAATTTGAAAACCTTTCCTTAACAATTGCTATTTTTGTTCTCAATTTGCATTTTGATATTCATTTATTTAATTGTTTGGTTACTACGTTCTTGTTAATCAACAATTATATTCTCTTTTGTTTAATTGAATTGAATTAATTAATTAATTGGTATTCATAGACATAGTACCTGTGGATTCGATTTTTTTATTACTTAACGACAAAACCGCACACTTACGGATTTCACGCACTAAGTTTTTGGCGTCGTTGCCAGGGATCGAACCCGAGTCACCCGCGTGACTGGCGGGAAAACTTGGTGCGTGAAATCCGCAAGTGTACAGTTTCGTCGTCAAGTAATAAAAAGATCGAATCCACAGAAACTATGTCTCTGAATACCAATTAATTAATTAATTCAATTAAATTAAACAAAAGAGAATATAATTGTTGATTAACAAGAACGTAGTAACCAAACAATTAAATAAATGAATATCAAAATGCAAATTGAGAACAAAAATAGCAATTGTTAAGGAAAGGTTTTCAGATTCAAGAAAGCTTCTAGGATTGGGGTTAACCACAATGATACAAGACTCCTAATTGACAATCCACTTATTAACATTTGAAATTTAATTGAAGGTGAATTACCCTAAATTAGTTAATGTTCTCTCTCAAGATACAAGAACCGTGCCCAATTAAACCAATTCCTACTCTCGTGGTAATTGAATCTAAATTGAACCCATTATGCTTTTTGGTAATTCATTAATCCTCGAAAGGCTAAACCTACTCTCGTGATTTAGACATTAAGTTCAATTCTTATGGTTCCAACATCTAGGTTCACCTTTCAGTACGTCCCTAGATATCTATTAGATGCAAATAAGTGGCCAGCAAATTCACATGAATAATCGCAATAAGGATCGAATCAACAACATTCAAGATTAATAAAAGGGGTAAACAATATCAATTAATCATCATCAATGTATCAAAGGGCATTGCCTAATCCTAGAAACAAAAGGAATTACTCAGACATGGAGAAGAAGAAACCAGAAATTCAACTTCAAGAACATCCAAACCCGTAATCCAAGAGAGAAGAGAGGAAGATGAAGATCAAGAGCCTCCTATGTGCCTTCTCCAAAACCCAATTCGAACCCTAATGTTGTCTTCAGAACATCTATATATACCCCGTGGGTTAAAACTGGTCTAAGCCCATCAGAAAAGAGAAAAACGGGCTTAAACAGCTGTCGCGACCGGGATCGCGGTGAAATATAGCAAACTCGCGTGATTTTTTTTAAAAAAAGATTAAAATATGGAGTCGCCACCAATTTTATTTAAATTTAGGAAAAATTGGAAAACCTTTTTTAGAAAATGGTCTTTGGAACCAAATCGGATTCGGGAGTCGGTTATGGATAGGGAAGGGTGGAAACTTAATCCCACTGCACCCCTATCACACCCGTCCTGAGACGGTACCTTAAGTCAATTGTGCAAAAAATTAATAATCTCGAATTTATCTATTTTACCCTTCTAAAAAACTTTGTAATTATTTTATTTTTATTTTTTTTGTTATTTATTTATTTATTTATTTTAAAAGAAAAGAAAAACCAAATTGTAAAAATTTAATTTTTGAACTTGACAGAATGAAAATCCTGCTCCTACGTACTCAGGTGCAATGAGGAACTCAAAGTTACGTAGTTCTGTAGAAAATAAGTGTGAGTTGATTGATTTTAATTTAAAAGATTTTTGAAAAGAAAATTTTATTGTTTGAAACTAAAAAACATTCTTGCACAGGGTTCAAGTTAGCACTAGGCTACTCAATAAACCCTTATGATTCAAACGACCTTGAAGATAGCATTCGCTATTCAATCATCATCGTCGGTCATTGCATTGATTAAAAGAATTTTTATTTTTATTTTTTTGTTTTTTATTTTATTTTATTTTATTTTTTACTTTTTTTATATATTTATTTTTATATAAACACCACTATGCTTGATTTTATTATTATTTTTTTAGATCTTCTAACTTCACATTTTTTATTTTAGGCATAATACACAACTTAAAACATACTATAAAAACATCAAACAAGAACAAAACATATAACACAACACGGTAAAAACCAAAGGAAACTGAACACACACACAACACACACTAAAAAAATCTATACACATATATCTATTTCTTACGTAACACAACTAACGTAAAACAAAAGGAATCTAAACACATGTATATATATATATATTACATAAAATAAAGAAACAATTAATAAGGCCCTTGGACAACATAAGAAATAAGAGAAAGGAAACCTGCATGCATGAACAGAAGAAGCAAGGAAAGCAGGAAACACCTGGTTACGTGAGGGGTGGTGGGAAGGAGAGGTGAGAGTGGATGGTGGTGACCTTGTGAAGGGTGTTTGGAAATTTGTGAGGTTGCTGGAGAGTGGAGGCTGTTATGGTGGTTTGCGTGGAAGCTTGGTGATGGAGGGAGATGGTTAGAAGTGGAGAACGGTGAAGTTGATGAGTGAAAACTGAGTTAACTCAGTGATGGTTGCAAGGTGATGGTGCTTGGTGGGTGAGTCACGGATGAGAGAGAGGTGTATGGTAGTGAGTTGATGGAGCTTGAGTTAGATGATTGTCACGGTTTAGAGGGGTGTAATGGTGTTGCTGTGTGAGTTGATGAAGATGGAAAGAAAGTGGAGTGGTGGTGTGGTGCGAAATGAAGAAGAAAAAGAAAAAGTCCCCCCGCTCTGGTTTCTCTGGTCCTCTCTGGTTTCACGGTGAGGGGCTGTTGAGGGGAAGTGAATGGAGTTGGGAGTGAGAGGTTGAGAGTTTATGGAAGTGAAGGTTTTACGTGGATGAGTTTGGAGAGGAGCTTGGTTGGTTACGGGTGGAGATGAGGAGATGGTGGGCTGCGTTTGGAAGTGAAGGAGTTGGTGATGGGATATGGAGGGTGTGCGGGATGTTGATGGAGGTTGTTTGTAGGTGGACACGGTTGGAGAAGAAGGGTGATGATGGGGCTGCTTTGAACGCCAATCACGGGTGGTGAAGCGGTGGCTTAGGGACGGCCACCGTGGTGCTTTGCCTTGGTCGCGTGGAGTAACGAGAATGAGTGCGGTATGGTGAAAGAGTTTAGGAAGCCATGGAGAGGTTGAAGATGAAGGTGAGTTGCGGTTATGGAGGATGGTGGTGAGTGAGTCACGGTTGGAAGGCTGTTTGGTGGGGCTAGGTGGAGTTGGTTTGGTTCTTCTTTGTGGGTTCACGGTTTGGGTTCGGTGAAGTATGGGTTGATGGAGAGGGTTGCTACGGTTCTTGTTGGAACGGTGGTGACTGTGAGTGAGCTTGAAGGGTGGGGTGAGGGAGCTTATGGAAGATGGTGAGGAGAGTGGAGCTCTGCGGTTTGGAAGGGTGGTGAAGATTGTATATGGTGGAGGGAGATGATGGCTTGAGTTGGAAGCTTGATGATGGAGGCTGCCTTGGTTGAAGGTTTGTGAGTGGTGATGGAGGGGTGAGGGAGCTTGAGGTTGATAAGGCTGATGGGTGAAGATGGAACTTTTTTTATGTTGAGGGTGGCTGCATGGTGTTTGGAGGTAGTGAGTTTGTGGAGTTGCTACGTTTTGCTTGAAGGGTGGGGTGGTTACGTGGTGATGGTTTTTTCTTCTGCTATGTATATATTTATGGTGAGAAAAGGAAGATGGTCATGGTGAGGAATGAAGATTATGGTGAGTATTGAAGGAAGAAGAAGATGAAGGTTATGGAAGATATGTGAGTATGGATGTTGGAAGGAAGTGTTTCTACTGTTGAAGCCCCTTCGGAAAATGGAGTGGAGTGGTTTTTATAGTCAAAATGAGAATCAATACGTGAGTGCATATTTGTGAGAGTGAGAATGAGTGGTTGGAGTGAAGGTGTGAGTCACGTAAAAGGGAATGGGACAAAGAAAGTGGGAGTGAGTGGACGTGATGAATGTGCAATTTGGTTAGTGAGTGGGAGTGCAATTTGGTTAGTGAGTGGAGTGCAATTTGGTTAGTGAGTGGAGAATGAGTTGATATGCAGAATGATTTAAGAAAAATAAAAAAAAGAAGAGAGTGCGTGTGTGCTGTAAAAAGAAAGTGCAGTGTGTGCTACGTGAGTGAAAGTGAGTCAAAGTGTGATTGCTTTTTTTTTTTTATTATACCTTTTTTTTTGTTATTTTTGATTTTTATTTTATTATTTTTTGTTTTTTTATATTTTCATTTTCCTGTTTCTTCTTATTATTATTATTTTTAAGACTAAGATGAGCTTAATCTATTTAGGCTAAAAAAAAACTAAGTAAAATGGGCTAAAAGGTGGGCCATAAATTTTTTTATTATTTTTTTCTTTTTAATTAATTTTCCTCTCTTTTTTTTATATTTTATTTTTTTCGTCCGGTCAAAATTGAGTGTTCACAGTTGCCCCTCTTTACTTGTTTCTTATTAGATAATAAGAATAACCGTAGTTTTTCAAATTATCGTCGTAAGAAATGAGTAAAGATATGAACTTCAATTTTGTCCGGCAATGCAAAACAAGGCAAGAAATTGAAATGCATGGAGTCGATGCACTCAACAAAAATTTTAAAAAAGAATGGAGCCAATGCGCTCAACAGAAATTAAAAATGAACAGAAATTAAAAATGAATGGAGCTGATGCGCTCAACAGAAAATTAAAATGTATGGAGCCGATGCGCTCAACAGAAATTAAAATGCATGGAGCCGATGCGCTCAACAGAAATTAAAATGCAAGGAGCCGATGCGCTCAACAGAAAATTAAAATGCAAAGAGCCGATGCGCTCAACAGAAATTAAATATGCAAGGAGCCGATGCGCTCAATGTAAATTAAAATGCATGGAGCCGATGCGCTCAACAGAAATTAAAATGCAAGGAGCCGAAGCGCTCTAAAATGCATGGAGCCGATGCGCTCAAAATTAAATGACAATGGGCAAACCTGTGTCCCGAAATTTAAATAGATGAATTTAAATGACAATGGGCAAACCTGTGTCCAAATTTAAATGACAATGGGCAAACCTGTGTCCCGAAAATTTAAATGACAATGGGCAAACCTGTGTCCCGGAAATTAAAAAGGCAATGGGCAAACCTGTGTCCCGGAAATTAAAAAGGCAATGGGCAAACCTGTGTCCCGAAATTTAAATGACAGAATTTAAATGACAATGGGCAAACCTGTGTCCCAAAATTTAAATGACGATGGGCAAACCTGTGTCCCGAAAATTAAATGACAATGGGCAAACCTGTGTCCCGAAATTAAAAAGCAATGCAATGAGCCGATGCACTCAAAAATTTAAAATGCATGGAGTCGATGCGCTCAAAGAATAAATGACAGGAGCCGATGCGCTCAAAATTAATGACAGGAATTTAAAATGCATGGAGCCGATGCGCTCAAAGAAATATGGAATTAAAATTTTTCTTTTCTCTCTTTTTATCTTCCCTTTTTCTTCAGAAAACCATATGAACCAATGGCGACCATGGAAAGCTTTGACCAATCAAATCCTTTATTCACGTGCTTTTCTTTATCAGACCCTTTGTCGGCTGAGACTCCCTTAGATTTTCTCATTTCCTTTTTCATTTTTCTGACCACCTTGTTTCCTTGGCAACACATCACAACCTGTATCTTGAATTATTGAGATCCTTTAATCTGAATTAATCATTGATGGATTACTGCAAAATTGTCAGATCAAATTGTTGATCTTAAGTTTATTTTATTTGAGACATAAATTAATGGGTAAACATGCATTCATGAAGGGACAGAAATTTGTTGAATGAACAAACTTCTTTTTTATTATTTTGGTAATGTAATCGTACATGAACTTTTGACAAGACACATACTTGAAAGACAAAAGAAAGATTGCAAGAAAAATAAAAACTTTGCCCCAGTATTGGTTCCTTGTTCCTCATTCAATTGATTCACTGCAAATGCTTGACAACTCAATCACTGCTTCTGCTGATACCTCCTTCAACATGAATTCTCTTTAATTCCTCAAAAATTTTGCCCCAGTATTGCCAATTCAATGCGAACAACTTGCCCCGTGTAACTGATTGGACGCACATCAAAAATTGCCCCGATTTGGTGAATCCCTCGAAGAGTTTCGACCCACTTCCTTTGAGATTTTGCCTATTTATTTGTCCTAACTTTTGCTTAGACTGCTTTTTTCAGGGATTTCACCTAACGGACTTTTTTTTTTTTTTTTTTCGTTTTTCAATTGCTCTAACTTTTGCTTAGGTCGCCCTTTCGGGTTTTCAACCTAACGAGCTTTTTCCTCTTTTTTTAGGCATAGAATTTCTTGATAACATCAGTATTCACGGGCCTTGGCAGTTCTTCTCCATCCATATTCTGTAAAATTAACGCTCCTCCGTAAAAATGTCCGCTTGACTATGTAGGCCTTCATAATTCGGAGCCCATTTTCCTCTGGCATCCTCTTGGTTAGGGAGAATCTTTTTCAAAACCAAATCCCCTGAACAGAATTCCCTGGGACGAACTTTCTTGTTGAAGGTTCTGGCCATTCTGCTTTGATACAATTGCCCATGACAAATAGCTGCCAATCTCTTCTCTTCTATCATATTCAATTGCTCATACCGAGTCTTCACCCATTCAGATTCTTCTAACTCCGCTTCCATTAGAACTCTTAGAGAAGGGATCTCGATTTCTATTGGAGAGACAAACCTCCATCCCATATACCAAAGAGAAAGGCGTTGCCCCGGTTGCTTGATCGTATATTTGTACGATATGCATGCAGAGCATAGGGTAACATTTCATGCCGCCTTTGTAGTTTACCACCATCTTAGCAACAATTTTCTTAACATTCTTATTTGTTGCTTCAACTGCTCCGTTCATCTGAGGCCTGTAAGGAGCTGAATTATGGTGCTTGATTTTGAAATTTTCACAAAACTTTTTAATCTCAGCACCATTGAGATTGGTACCATTATCTGTGATTATCCTTTCTGGAATTCCATATCTGCAGACAATATCCCTTTTGAGGAATCTCAAAAACACCTTTTGAGTGATGCTGGCATAAGAAGAAGCTTCTACCCACTTGGTGAAATAGTCAATCGCCACTTGGATGAAGCGATGACCATTGGAGGCTTTAGGATTAATGGGCCCGATGACATCTATTCCCCACATTGAGAAAAGCCAGGGAGACACCAAATTATGCAAAGGGAAAAGAGGTGTGTTGACACGATCTGCATACATCTGGCATTTTTTACACTTCCTTACATAATTTATGCAGTATGTTTCCATTGTGGACCAATAATAACCACTCCTTAAAAATTTCCGAGCCATCATATGACCATTGGCATGAGTTCCACAGATTCCTTCATGAACCTCAGTCATTATTAGACGAGCTTCACAAGCATCCACGCATCTAAGTAAAGTACCATCGTGACTCCTTTTATACAAAACCTCTCCATTCAAGAAAAAGGTTATCGCCAACCGACGGATAGTCTTCTTATTCACCTCACTTGCCTCTGTTGGGTATTCTCTATGCTGAATATACTGTTTGATATCATGATACCAAGGTTTACCATCTGGCTCGCTTTCAACATTAGCACAATATGCAGGTTCACTGTGCGTCTTTACTTGGATGGGTTGGACATTATTATGAATATCCAACTTGGTCATTACAGCTAAAGTGGCCAAGGCATCTGCAAACCGATTCTCGGTCTCGAGTCAAATGGGAGAAGGTCACCTCCTCAAACTTCTCAACCAACTGGATTAAATACTTTTGATAAGGTATCAACTTCGGATCCTTGGTTTGCCATTCACCATTCACGATAAATGATGAGTCTTTGAGTCTCCAAATACCTTTAACCGTTTGATCCCCAAGTCAATTGCAACTTGTAAACCATTAGCACAGCCTCATATTCTCGCAATATTATTGGTGCACTCAAATTCCACTTGATAGCGACCGGGTATTGTTTTCCAGTTGGTGAAACAACCACGGCTCCTATGCCATTGCCATGCATGTTAACCGCTCCATCAAAATACATCTTCCAGCCTGGTTCTTCTTCTTCTTCTCCTTCCTCCGCCATCAGTATCTCTCCATCCGAGAACTCGTACATTATTAGCTGTCCACCCTCAAGAGGGTTTTCAGCCAAATGGTTCGCAATTGTACTTCCTTTGATGGATTTTCGAGTCATGTACTTGATATCGAATTCTGATAGCATCAATTGCCACTTTGAAACCCTTAGTGAAACATGGGGACTTTCAAATATGTATTTTATGGGGTCTATTCGAGAGATCAACCATGTGGTGTAATAGAGCATATACTGTCGTAGCCGTTTTGAGGTCCATACCAGTGCACAACAAGTCTTCTCAATAGCCATGTAACGAGCTTCACAATCATTAAACTTCTTACTCAGATAGTAAATTGCTTGCTCCTTCTTTCCCGATTCATCATGTTGTCCCAGCATTGCCCCCATTGAGGTTGGTAATACAGTTAGGTACAAAATTAAAGGGCGACCCGGTGTAGGGGGTACCAAGATAGGAGGATTCATTAAATAAGCCTTTATCTTGTCAAAAGCTTCCTGACATTCTTCATCCCATTTGCCTGGTTGATGCTTCTTCAACAACTTGAATATAGGCTCACAGGTGCTGGTCAAGTTAGCAATGAATCTTGTAACATCCCGAAAATTAGTAATTTCAGAATAAATGATCATTTTACAATATTTAGGATTTTCTAGAATTTTTCTGGATTTTTCTGGGAACGCAGAATATTTTAATATATTCCTCGTTTTGCGTGCGCACTGAGCTGAGAATTGCGGAGGTCAGTGTAACGCTCCGGAAACTAATTATTTCGCCACCAATAGTCATTTTCTAATATTTTTTATTTATGTGAATTTTTCTGGAATTTTTCGGAAACGACGAATATTTTAATATATTTCTCGTTTTGCGTGAAACTCGAGCAGAGTCGTGAAAACGATCAGTAGTGCTTCAAAAATTGGAAAATTATATGACGAATAGTCGTTTTATAATATTTGCAATTTTTGGGAATTTTCTGGGAATTTTCCGGAACCGTCGAATATTTTAATATATTCCTCGTTTTACGTGCGTACTGAGCAGAACCAGGAAAACACGATGTTTTCTCTGAGAACCTTGGACTATGGACATGTCAACGGGGATCTTACTAAACCCGAGACTTGACACGCTTTACGAGGTTTCATAATTTTCGAGAAATTCTAACGGATAAAAATAAATCAATACAAATGCGAAAAATTCATCCGTCGATTAATTAAATACCGACTTAATCAGTAACTAATATCCATTGGATAATAGTGTGTAATAAAAATCCTATCACATTATCCTAATGTAATCTACTTTATGTCAAATCTATCTACTTTAATTCAAATTTAATGGTTAAATAATCAAAGCTTTCTTAAGAAGCTTTGACCCAAGCATTGACCCATGTGCTTTAGCTTCTCTTGGAAGCCAATTTCACTCTCCCTTTTCTCTCTCCACTCACGGCTGAATGCAGCCCAAAACAAATGAAAATTTGCTTTGATTCATTAATTCAATTACACACTTTAATTCATTTAATTTCCAAAACACTTTCTCTCTCATCATTTCTTCTTCCTTCTTCTTCTTCCTTCTTCAACATTTTCTCCTCCTTCTCTCTAGCAACTCCACGGCCAAGCTCCCTCTCCCCCACTCATCCATCACAAAAATTTAAACTAAATACATTTTCTCAATCCTCTCAACATCCTAAACACTTTTTCTTCTTGGAATTTCTTGAAATTCCTCCATTTTCATCATTTTCTCCAAGCTCCAACTTTGAGCATTTTGGGTAAGTTTCATGACCACTCTCCTTCTTCTCTTGATTTCGTGATTTTGGTTTCTTTGATGGTCATCCATGGTTGATTTTTCAAGCTTTGGTACTTATTCTAACAAGTTACCATTTTTAGGGATTTTGGTGGCCAAATCCGAAAATACAAGAGCATTCTTGGAGCTCTCTTGATTTCTACACTCAAGTAAGAGGAAGACACTCCTCTTCAACCATTTTTAGCATCTAGGAACCTTGATTGCTTGATTGGTGGAAGAACCCTAATGAGGGTTGTTCTTGAATTTAATGATTAATTATGCTATGTGTTGATTTTTATTTATTTATGCTATTGGATTGAATTGTTGAATATAATGGAATGTTAGATTGGATTTGATGACTTGATATGGATGGAAAATGGTTGAATGCCCTCCTTGGTGGCCACGGTTTTGAGGCTAGCAATTTAGGAAATTGGGATAAATTGTGACAAGCATTGGATTTAAAGTAATCAATGTATAAAAATGGGGTGTAATGGGAGAAGAATTTGAAATTGAAACCCAAGTGAAGCCACGGTTTTGGGGTGGAAAAATAGGGTAATTTATGGTTAATATGCAATAAGTATAAGACTAGGATTAATTAAGTAACAAGATGGGATTTAATGGAAGAACAATTGGAAGTTGAAACCTCTATGGTGGCTACGGTTTGGAGCCAAGAACCTAGGGTTTTTGGTGAGTTAATTGAACAAGTGAACACTTTAAATAATTAAGGGAGTGGTGTACAAGATTATGGCTTGAAAGGAATTGGAATTGAATTCATTAGGAGGCCACGGCCTCTCGTACATTTTTGGGAAAATGTAATTTTGGTAAATTGGAAGTATAAGTAATTAGATACTTAGAGAACTAGGTAATGAAGTGGACAATTATTAAATTAGAAGGATTATTAGGATTAAGACTTCATAAGCCTTAAAGGACTAAGAATGAATTCATCATAAGACTTAAGGTGATTATAAGTGGGTAAAGAACATGAGAATGTGAGACTTGAGGGCTTAAATAAAATGTAAGTTATTGGAGATCGAATTGCCTTAGTATGTTAAGTTGATTTTTGAACATGAACCTTGAAATGAGGAATAAATTCTAAGTTAGGATTCATAATGAACCTAATGACGTATTAATTGATTTGACATTGATATTATGTGATTATGGGTCCATGTGAGTGACCATTTATATATGATGCTTATATTGGCCTATTGTGGCATATTATGGAATTGTATGAAATTATGAATCATACATGTGCATGCATAGTGTCTTATGCATTGTGATTGTCCTTGTGGACTGTTGTAAGGCCTAGTTGCCTAGGAGATTGAACACACCTTAGTGCGGGTGCGAATAGACAAGTGTGGGTCGTGTTATGACCTCGGGGCGTCGGGGTGCGGGTCCTCCACATGGACAGCTTTAGAGCTCCTCCGTACCGTGGGGCAAACCGATGCAAACACACCGACGATCCGGACTTGACACCGTCCCTATATCGTGATCTAGTGTAGAATGTCTGTACAATGCCATGATTTGCGCATGAGAAAATTTATTGATAGCACTGGCCTCGGCAGCCGAGTTATAGACATGTCTCCTGATCTTTCTCTCCGATTGATTGAGTTTAGCTCCATGGAGTAGGGGTTTGAGAGAACATGCATATGCGACATGATATGTATATACATTGTTGTTATTATCTGTTTTCCGTATTATGCCTTATCTGTTCATTGCTGTAATGATTACCTGCCTGGACTGTTTAATTGCTTACTGTTGGACTTACTGTTAGTATTTGAATATACTGTTTCTGATTTGCTATTTGGGCGCGTGGCGCCGTAATGTTTCTAGCATGCTATAATTGGTAATGATGTAGGATGTCTTACCTCTTTCTGTGTTTCCTATATCTTTGTATGCCTGTTTCATACTTATATCGATAAAAGATCGTGAGGAAGATAAAGAGGGACCACACTTTGGTTGATTGGAGTGGGCGTTTGGACAAGGTTTCTTCGGCTACATACGAGAGCAGCTGCGTGGAGGCATTGATGCCTGACTTGTTGACTGAGACTCCGAGCGTCGTATGTGCATATGGGGTTGCGGCTTTGTCTCGCTAGTAGTACCTATCCCTGGGTCACTACTTTTCCCCCTTTTAGTGTTTTATCCCCGCTGTATTTTATTGAACTCTGTAATTGTTATATTCTATGTCATCAGTGATTTGTGTAAATTGACTATATATATATATATGTATAAAAGATATGATTTTATTTCAGTGGTTGTATCATGGCTTGAATACATTTATATTTCATTCGAGGCTCATATTTTCTACCTATGCATATTGTCAAAAAAAAATTATAGACTCTTGAGAATTTAGTTACCGTTATCATGACTGTGACACGCCTAGATCTAGTAACTGTGGTGTAATGACGATTATGCTCCAGTCGCTACATCAAGGGGTGTTACATTAGGTGGTATCAGAGCAGTTCATCCTGTTGAGCCGGGGTATGGACTTGCTATGTTTAGGCATATTAGAATTGGGTCTGTTGTGCACTTCCTTGTCTCTTGATTGAGATGATGGGAAAGGAATGCATGACTTGCTGTAGGTTGAATGTTGATAGCTACTGTTATGCAGTTACATGATGTTGAGGACTGGCCTACTCAATATGTAATGTTCTGTGTGTACAGGAAACTATGACTTCACCTAGGCGTACTGTGTTAGGAAAATAGGATTTCTTCTGTGAGGAGATCAAAAGGTTTTGGAAAACCGATCTTCTGGAGAAAGAAATAGTTGGTGTAAACTAGATTCGAGAAGCAGTTTGGGAGTTGACGGCTTACGAGGGATTGTGCTGTGGAAGCAGAATGAAGAAGTTCGAGCTAGAGATCGTTAGAATTCGTGAATTGACTTGTCATGTTTGAATTGTGTGATTTTGTGTGTTTGGTTTCCGAAGATAAATAATGTTGTTTGAAATAATTATGTTTGTTTTGATATATATGTTTTGTCCGACTTCGAAGAAAGTCAATGGCTCGTGGCAGACGTATGCGTGTAAACGCGGGACAAGACAATGGAAGCATGACCGCGACGACAGAAGGCATGCAAGGGATAGCTAGCGTGACAGCTTACCAGGATCAGAGGATCACGCAACAACGAGAGCTGGAAGTTGAGGTTCAGAATCTGTTGGAGGAAAGTCGACTTTGGGGCAAACGTGGACTACCTAGATTCCAAAGGAGGAATAATAAAAAAGTTAACCAGTTTAAGCGAAAACCATGTGCACGGGTATCAGGGAAACAACAACAACAACCAATTCCTGGACAAAGTACTAGTGGCGGTGTATCTAGTCAGATCCCGACATCTTCGCCAAGATGTATGAAATGCGAAAAGGAACACTTCACGAGGGAGTGTAAGATCAAAGGGATAATCTGTTTTAAATGTGGAAAGCCTGGACATGTTTCTCGCAACTGCGACCAAGCAAAGGCAAATTCTTCAGTCAATGCTGTAAGGGCTGTAGAACCACAAGCAGAAGCCAGAACTTATACCCTGGGAGGTGCTGAGACTTCAAAATTCGGAGATCTAAACCGTGGAAGTTACGCCTCGAATGACGATCTTGTAATCGTGCTGTATAATTCTGGGGGCAACCCTTCCTTTTACAATTTGTAACTTTATGGATCATTGGGATTCATCTGCATCTTTCCTATCTTTAACTTAAATTATTTCCATTTCTGTTACTAAGACTTGTTGTTGACACCTAAGTCTATGTAATCTACTCTATTTCTACTAAAGACTGAATCTTTCGTTGATCTATCTTGCTTACCTAAAATCATATATATTTGAGCCCATGATTCTAGAAATTGATTGGCCGTTTCCTGATTATCACCTGCTAGAGCGTTTCGACCAACACCTTAGTGATTTTCGAAACTAAGGCTTTTGAGTTCGTAACAGCCAACAAAGTTGAAGCTTTACGAGGGAAAAGAAATCCAAGGATACGTGTTACCTTTTGCAGAGGACAGGAGAAAAGGGAATATGACTGTCACCATTGTAGTCAGTAAGTTTCTTGTGATGAACTACAGTGTTGTCAGTTAAGGAGAAGAATGGGACATCTCAGTGAGATGAACACCATCGTCAAACGAACGAGATTATGATCAAGGGGGAGTATCCTCGGAGAAAGATGTACGTCCTGGTCATCATTGAATTCGCTGAAGATTGAGAGTGTCCTTGAAATGATTTCGAATGCGCTATGGGCATTATGGGTGTCCCGTGGTGCCGTTCGGAATAACAAATCCTCTTGTCGTGTTCATGAATGACATGAATTGTATCTTGTGTCCTTACCCAGAACAGAATTGTCATTGTCATTAATGATGACATTCTGATCTATTCTCGAAAATATGGAGATACACGTTGGACATCTCGGCATAGTTTTCCTGACTTTAAAGGAGAGAGAGCAAATGCCAAAGTATCAGAGTACGGATTCTTAATTGAGAAGGTTCAGTTTTGGATCATGAAATTCCAAACGGAGGGATTGTTGTGGATTCCCAAGAGATTGAAGCAGTTCTTCGAAAGGAAAGATCGGAGACCGTAAAAGAGACACATAGCTGGTGGAATTAGTTAGTTTTATCGAAGAAGACACATAGATTGAAGGAGTATCAATGGATCCTCCAAGATAGCCGGATATTTTGCTCAGTTTACGAGAAGAGAATCAAAACTTCTATGGACTAACGCGTGTGAAGAAAGATTTTAAAGGTCGAGGAGACATTCGAATGCTTGTCAGATTTGGTTCTACCTAATCCCAGGGAACTGTTTGGAGAATTTTATGCTTCACAGAAAAATCTAGGATATGTGTTCATGCAAGGTTGGGAAAGTTGTGATTTACACCTCAATGTAGTTAAAGACGCATTGGGAATTGCCTGACTCACGGTTTGGTGCTAGCCGTAGCTAAAATTGCTCTGAGAATATGGAAACACTTGCTACGATCAACGCCTTTAGCAATCACAAGGACCTGAAGTATCCATTCGATAAAAAGGGGTTGAACATGAGACAGGAAAGGTGATTAGAGTTTTGAAGGAGTATGACGTCTAGTTTCAGTGTCGTCCTGTCTGGGTCACTAATAAAACCCATTCCAAGATTCTTTGGACTAAATCAAATTTTGTTTCGGGTTTGGTTCAATAGCTTGTCAACAGATTCTGTCATCCTTTCTTTCTAAATCTCTATGATATCTTCCATATGTCACGATTACGAAAGTATGTCATCGATCCAGCCACATCATCAACTAAACCCGATGCAATTCAGAGAGAGTCTGATTTATGAGAAAATTCTCGTGAAAATTGAGAATAGAAGAATAAAGCAACGCAAAGATATAGAGATCGCGTTGGTAAGGGTGATCTAAATTGACGTAATTAGAGACACAATCTGAGGGTAAGAAAATAAGATGAAGGAACACGTTAATGTTTGATCTAAGGGATGAAAATTTCGAGGACGAAATTTCTATTTGAAGGGGAGTGTTGTAACATCCCGAAAATTAGTAATTTCAGAATAAATGATCATTTTACAATATTTAGGATTTTCTAGAATTTTTCTGGATTTTTCTCGGGAACACGTAATATTTTAATATATTCCTCGTTTTGCGTGCGCCTTGAAGTGAGAATTGCGGAGGTCAATGTAACGCTCCGGAAACTAATTATTTCGCCACCAATAGTCATTTTCTAATATTTTTTATTTATGTGAATTTTTCTGGAATTTTTCGGAAACGACGAATATTTTAATATATTTCTCGTTTTACGTGAAACTCGAGCAGAGTCGTGAAAACGACTGTAGTGCTTCAAAAATTGGAAAATTATATGACGAATAGTCGTTTTATAATATTTGCAATTTTTGGGAATTTTCTGGGAATTTTCCGGAACCGTCGAATATTTTAATATATTCCTCGTTTTACGTGCGTACTGAGCAGAACCAGGAAAACACGATGTTTTCTCTGAGAACCTTGGACTATGGACATGTCAACGGGGGATCTTACTAAACCCGAGACTTGACACAGTTTACGAGGTTTCATAATTTTCGAGAAATTCTAACAGATAAAAATAAATCAATACAGCGAAAAATTCATCTGTCAGATTAATTAAATACTGACTTCATTAATCGTAACTATTATCCATTGGATAATAGTGTGTAATAAAAATCCTATCACATTATCCTAATGTAATCTACTTTATGTCAAATCTATCTACTTTAATTCAAATTTAATGGTTAAATAATCAAAGCTTTCTTAAGAAGCTTTGACCCAAGCATTGACCCATGTGCTTTAGCTTCTCTTGGAAGCCAATTTCACTCTCCTTTTCTCTCTCCACTCACGGCTGAATGCAGCCCGAAACAAATGAAAATTTGCTTTGATTCATTAATTCAATTACACACTTTAATTCATTTAATTTCCAAAACACTTTCTCTCTCATCATTTCTTCTTCCTTCTTCTTCTTCCTTCTTCAACATTTTCTCCTCCTTCTCTCTAGCAACTCCACGGCCAAGCTCCTCTCCCCCACTCATCCATCACAAAAATTTAAACTAAATACATTTTCTCAATCCTCTCAACATCCTAAACACTTTTTCTTCTTGGAATTTCTTGAAATTCCTCCATTTTCATCATTTTCTCCAAGCTCCAACTTTGAGCATTTTGGGTAAGTTTCATGACCACTCTCCTTCTTCTCTTGATTTCGTGATTTTGGTTTCTTTGATGGTCATCCATGGTTGATTTTTCAAGCTTTGGTACTTATTCTAACAAGTTACCATTTTTAGGGATTTTGGTGGTCAAATCAAAAATACAAGAGCATTCTTGGAGCTCTCTTGATTTCTACACTCAAGTAAGAGGAAGACACTCCTCTTCAACCATTTTTAGCATCTAGGAACCTTGATTGCTTGATTGGTGGAAGAACCCTAATGAGGGTTGTTCTTGAATTTAATGATTAATTATGCTATGTGTTGATTTTTATTTATTTATGCTATTGGATTGAATTGTTGAATATAATGGAATGTTAGATTGGATTTGATGACTTGATATGGATGGAAAATGGTTGAATGCCCTCCTTGGTGGCCACGGTTTTGAGGCTAGCAATTTAGGAAATTGGGATAAATTGTGACAAGCATTGGATTTAAAGTAATCAATGTATAAAAATGGGGTGTAATGGGAGAAGAATTTGAAATTGAAACCCAAGTGAAGCCACGGTTTTGGGGTGGAAAAATAGGGTAATTTATGGTTAATATGCAATAAGTATAAGACTAGGATTAATTAAGTAACAAGATGGGATTTAATGGAAGAACAATTGGAAGTTGAAACCTCTATGGTGGCTACGGTTTGGAGCCAAGAACCTAGGGTTTTTGGTGAGTTAATTGAACAAGTGAACACTTTAAATAATTAAGGGAGTGGTGTACAAGATTATGGCTTGAAAGGAATTGGAATTGAATTCATTAGGAGGCCACGGCCTCTCGTACATTTTGGGAAAATGTAATTTTGGTAAATTGGAAGTATAAGTAATTAGATACTTAGAGAACTAGGTAATGAAGTGGACAATTATTAAATTAGAAGGATTATTAGGATTAAGACTTCATAAGCCTTAAAGGACTAAGAATGAATTCATCATAAGACTTAAGGTGATTATAAGTGGGTAAAGAACATGAGAATGTGAGACTTGAGGGCTTAAATAAAATGTAAGTTATTGGAGATCGAATTGCCTTAGTATGTTAAGTTGATTTTTGAACATGAACCTTGAAATGAGGAATAAATTCTAAGTTAGGATTCATAATGAACCTAATGACGTATTAATTGATTTGACATTGATATTATGTGATTATGGGTCCATGTGAGTGACCATTTATATATGATGCTTATATTGGCCTATTGTGGCATATTATGGAATTGTATGAAATTATGAATCATACATGTGCATGCATAGTGTCTTATGCATTGTGATTGTCCTTGTGGACTGTTGTAAGGCCTAGTTGCCTAGGAGATTGAACACACCTTAGTGCGGGTGCGAATAGACAAGTGTGGGTCGTGTTATGACCTCGGGGGCGTCGGGGTGCGGGTCCCCCACATGGACAGTTTAGAGCTCCTCTGTACCGTGGGGCAAACCGATGCAAACACACCGACGATCCGGACTTGACACTGTCCTATATCGTGATCTAGTGTAGAATGTCTGTACAATGCCATGATTTGCGCATGAGAAAATTTATTGATAGCACTGGCCTCGGCAGCCGAGTTACAGACATGTCTCCTGATCTTTCTCTCCGATTGATTGAGTTTAGCTCCATGGAGTAGGGGTTTGAGAGAACATGCATATGCGACATGATATGTATATACATTGTTGTTATTATCTGTTTTCCGTATTATGACTTATCTGTTCATTGCTGTAATGATTACCTGCCTGGACTGTTTAATTGCTTACTGTTGGACTTACTGTTAGTATTTGAATATACTGTTTCTGATTTGCTATTTGGGCGCGTGGCGCCGTAATGTTTCTAGCATGCTATAATTGGTAATGATGTAGGATGTCTTACCTCTTTTTGTGTTTCCTATATCTTTGTATGCCTGTTTCATACTTATATCGATAAAAGATCGTGAGGAAGATAAAGAGGGACCACACTTTGGTTGATTGGAGTGGGCGTTTGGACAAGGTTTCTTCGGCTACATACGAGAGCAGCTGCGTGGAGGCATTGATGCCTGACTTGTTGACTAAGACTCCGAGCGTCGTATGTGCATATGGGGTTGCGGCTTTGTCTGCTAGTAGTACCTATCCCTGGGTCACTACTTTTCCCCCTTTTAGTGTTTTATCCCCGCTGTATTTTATTGAACTCTGTAATTGTTATATTCTATGTCATCAGTGATTTGTGTAAATTGACTATATATATATATGTATAAAAGATATGATTTTATTTCAGTGGTTGTATCATGGCTTGAATACATTTATATTTCATTCGAGGCTCATATTTTCTACCTATGCATATTGTAAAAAAAAAATATATATAGACTCTTGAGAATTTAGTTACCGTTATCATGACTGTGACACGCCTAGATTTAGTAACCGTGGTGTAATGACGATTATGCTCCAGTCGCTACATCAAGGGGTGTTACAAATCTGGCAATGTAATTGAGTCTCCCGAGAAAACTTCGCACTTCACGCTCCGTCTTAGGGGCAGACATCTCTTGTATTGCTTTTGCTTTATCTGGATCCACCTTTATTCCTTCTCTGCTAACAATGAAACCAAGCAATTTCCCAGCAGATGCTCCAAAAACACATTTGGCAGGATTCAATCTCAACTTGTACTTTCTGAGTCTTTCAAACAGCTTACGTAGAACCGCCACATGACTTTCTCCTTCTTTAGATTTGGCCACTATATCATCCACGTACACCTCAATCTCCTTGTGCATCATGTCATGAAACAATGCTACCATAGCACGCTGGTAAGTTGCCCTAGCGTTCCTTAATCCGAACGGCATCACCGTGTAACAAAACGTTCCCCAAGGAGTAATGAAAGTGGTCTTTTCTTTGTCATTGACATCCATGGGGATTTGATTGTACCCTGAGTATCCATCCATGAATGAGAACCTGTGATTCTTAGCAAGTGTTATCAACCGAACATAATGTGAGGGAGTGGGAAATCATCCTTCTGGGCCGGCCTTATTCAGATCTCTATAGTCCACACACATTCTGACTTTTCCATCTTTCTTAGGCACTGGCACGATATTGGCTACCCACTCTGGGTGTCTTGACACTTCCACAAACCCTGCTTCTAACTGCTTAGTTACTTCTTCCTTGATCTTCAGAGACATATCAGGATGCATCCTTCTCAATTTTTGTTTCTTTGCCTCAATATTCGGGTAGAGTGGGATTTTGTGCGATGCTATTTCTGGGTCTAACCCTGGCATATCTCGATAAGACCAAGCAAAAACATCCATGTACTCTTTGAATAGCGTGATCATTTCTTCAAACTCAGGGTTTCCCACTACCTTCAATTCTTTTTTCTCTTCCTCTGTCCCCATGTTAACCACCTCTGCTTCCTCGCCATTCAAGTTAAATCCTTTCTCTGAGTGCTCCAAATTTTGAAAAATTTTCAACAATATCTTCCTCTTCTCCATTCAGGGTCTTCTTCATCAAACATTGCAGGAGAATCAATTGATGAGTTTTCGAAGTCCCTTTTATGAGGCAAACTTTCTATGAAACTCATATCCCTGGAAAGCAATTTTGTGTGGAGTTGAAAAAGCAGAATAAAGTAGGAATGACGAAGGAAAAACAAAATATGGTACAGAAATGTAAAAAAAATGGTAAATGCAAAAGGATAAGAAAAGTGCAACGAAGAAAAATGCTGAATATTCATGCAAGTTCATTTAATCAACGTCTCAAATAACATAAACCATAAACTCAAAATAACTTCAACATTTGCTCTAGACAATTACTTTGAATCAATCACATCAATAATTGGTTCAGATTTCCAGTTCTTCAGTGGCTCCTCATTAGCAATGGGACGGATTGCCTTGTGCTCTTCTTGGCTCTCTTCATGCAAAGCATTGATAGTGAGGTGGTATCAAGGGTGAATGGCCTCGTCAGACATAATCACTTCGGCCGGTGCTGGGAATGTTTCCCTCAGGTGGGGAATATGCTTCATTTTTCCCTTGCCATTCCTTTTTTCAAGAGTCATGCTCCTCATATGCTTCTCCAAGGATGTATTTGAGACGGAAAAATATGCTCCTCCAGGTGGGGAATATGCTTCATTCTTCTCCATCCATATTCTGCAAAATTAACGCTCCTCCAGAAAATGTTTGCTTGACTATGTACGGGCCTTCATAATTCGGAGCCCATTTTCCTCTGGCATCCTCTTGGTTAGGGAGAATCTTTTTCAAAACCAAATCCCCTGAACAGAATTCCCTGGGACGAACTTTCTTGTTGAAGGTTCTGGCCATTCTGCTTTGATACAATTGCCCATGACAAATAGTCGCCAATCTCTTTTCTTCTATCATATTCAATTGCTCATACCGAGTCTTCACCCATTCGATTCCTCTAACTCTGCTTCCATTAGAACTCTTAGAGAAGGGATCTCGATTTCTATTGGAGAGACAACCTCCATCCCATATACCAAAGAGAAAGGCGTTGCCCCAAGTGCTTGATCGTATATTTGTACGATATGCATGCGAGCATGTGGTAACATTTCATGCCGTCTTTGTAGTTTACCACCATCTTAGCAACAATTTTCTTAACATTCTTATTTGTCCGCTTCAACTGCTCTCCGTTCATCCGAGGCTGTAAGGAGCTGAATTATGGTGCTTGATTTTGAAATTTTCACAAAACTTTTTAATCTCAAAGCACCATTGAGATTGGTACCATTATCTATGATTATCCTTTACGGAATTTCATATCTCAGAGACAATATCCCTTTTGAGGAATCTCAAAAACACCTTTTGAGTGATGCTGGCATAAGAAGAAGCTTCTACCCACTTGGTGAAATAGTCAATCGCCACTAGGATGAAGCGATGACCATTGGAAGCTTTAGGATTAATGGGCCCGATGACATCTATTCCCCACATTGAGAAAGGCCAGGGAGACACCAAATTATGCAAAGGGAAAGGAGGTGTGTTGACACGATCTGCATACATCTGGCATTTTTGACATTTCCGTACATAATTTATGCAGTCTGTTTCCATTGTGGACCAATAATAACCACTCCTTAAAATTTTTCGAGCCATCATATGACCATTGGCATGAGTTCCACAGATTCCTTCATGAACTTCAGTCATTATTAGACGAGCTTCACAAGCATCCACGCATCTAAGTAAAGTACCATCGTGACTCCTTTTATACAAAACCTCTCCATTCAAGAAAAAGGTTATCGCTAACCGACGGATAGTCTTTTTATTTTTCTTAAATCATTCTGCATATCAACTCACTCTCCACTCACTAACCAAATTGCACTCCACTCACTAACCAAATTGCACTCCCACTCACTAACCAAATTGCACATTCATCACGTCCACTCACTCCCACTTTCTTTGTCCCATTCCCTTTTACGTGACTCACACCTTCACTCCAACCACTCATTCTCACTCTCACAAATATGCACTCACGTATTGATTCTCATTTTGACTATAAAAACCACTCCACTCCATTTTCCGAAGGGGCTTCAACAGGTAGAAACACTTCCTTCCAACATCTATACTCACCTATCTTCCATAACCTTCATCTTCTTCTTCCTTCAATACTCACCATAATCTTCATTCCCTCACCATGACCATCTTCCTTTTCTCACCATAAATATATACATACATAGCAACAAAAAACCATCACCACGTAACCACCCTACCCTTCAAGCAAAACGTAGCAACTCCACAAACTCACTACCTCCAAACACCATGCAGCCACCCTCAACGTAAAAAAAAGTTCCATCTTCACCCATCGGCCTTATCAACCTCAAGCTCCCTCACCCCTCCATCACCATTCACAAACCTTCAACCAAGGCACCTCCATCATCAAGCTTCCAACTCAAGCCATCATCTCCCTCCACCATATACAATCTTCACCACTCCTTCCAAACCGCGAGCTCCACTCTCCTCACCATCTTCCATAAGCTCCCTCACCCCACCCTTCAAGCTCACTCACACCACCACCGTTCCAACAAGACAAACCATAGCAACCCTCTCCATCAACCCATACTTCACCGAACCCAAACCGTGAACCCACAGCAGCAACCAAACCAACTCCACCTATCCCCACCAAACAGCCTTCCAACCGTGACTCACTCACCACCATCCTCCATAACCGCAACTCACCTTCATCTTCAACCTCTCCATGGCTTCCTAAACTCTTTCACCATACTGCACTCATTCTCGTTCCTCCACGCGACCAAGGCAGCACCACGGCTGGCCGTCCCTAAGCCACCAGCTTCACCACCCGTGATTGGCGTTCAGCAGCCCATCATCACCCTTCTTCTCCAACCGTGTCCACCTACAAACAACCTCCATCAACATCCCGCACACCCTCTATATCCCATCACCAACCAAATTGCACTCCCACTCACTAACCAAATTGCACATTCATCACGTCCACTCACTCCCACTTTCTTTGTCCCATTCCCTTTTACGTGACTCACACCTTCACTCCAACCACTCATTCTCACTCTCACAAATATGCACTCACGTATTGATTCTCATTTTGACTATAAAAACCACTCCACTCCATTTTCCGAAGGGCTTCAACGGTAGAAACACTTCCTTCCAACATCTATACTCACCTATCTTCCATAACCTTCATCTTCTTCTTCCTTCAATACTCACCATAATCTTCATTCCCTCACCATGACCATCTTCCTTTTCTCACCATAAATATATACATAGCAGCAGCAAAACCATCACCACGTAACCACCCCACCCTTCAAGCAAAACGTAGCAACTCCACAAACTCACTACCTCCAAACACCATGCAGCCACCCTCAACGTAAAAAAAAGTTCCATCTTCACCCATCACCTTATCAACCTCAAGCTCCCTCACCCCTCCATCACCACTCACAAACCTTCAACCAAGGCAAACCTCCATCATCAAGCTTCCAACTCAAGCCATCATCTCCCTCCACCATATACAATCTTCACCACCCTTCCAAACCGCGAGCTCCACTCTCCTCACCATCTTCCATAAGCTCCCTCACCCCACCCTTCAAGCTCACTCACAGGTCCACCACCGTTCCAACAAAGAATCGTAGCAACCCTCTCCATCAACCCATACTTCACCGAACCCAAACCGTGAACCCACAAAGAACAACCAAACCAACTCCACCTATCCCCACCAAACAACCCTTCCAACCGTGACTCACTCACCACCATCCTCCATAACCGCAACTCACCTTCATCTTCAACCTCTCCATGGCTTCCTAAACTCTTTCACCATACCGCACTCATTCTCGTTCCTCCACGCCACCAAGGCAAAGCACCACGGCCGGCCGTCCCTAAGCCACCGGCTTCACCACCCGTGATTGGCGTTCGGCACCCATCATCACCCTTCTTCTCCAACCGTGTCCACCTACAAACAACCTCCGTCAACATCCCGCACACCCTCCATATCCCATCACCAACCAAATTGCACTCCCACTCACTAACCAAATTGCACATTCATCCCGTCCACTCACTCCCACTTTCTTTGTCCCATTCCCTTTTACGTGACTCACACCTTCACTCCAACCACTCATTCTCACTCTCACAAATATGCACTCACGTATTGATTCTCATTTTGACTATAAAAACCACTCCACTCCATTTTCCGAAGGGGCTTCAACAGTAGAAACACTTCCTTCCAACATCTATACTCACCTATCTTCCATAACCTTCATCTTCTTCTTCCTTCAATACTCACCATAATCTTCATTCCCTCACCATGACCATCTTCCTTTTCTCACCATAAATATATACATAGCAAAGAAAGAAACCATCACCACGTAACCACCCCACCCTTCAAGCAAAACGTAGCAACTCCACAAACTCACTACCTCCAAACACCATGCAGCCACCCTCAACGTAAAAAAAGTTCCATCTTCACCCATCACCTTATCAACCTCAAGCTCCCTCACCCCTCCATCACCACTCACAAACCTTCAACCAAGGCGGCCTCCATCATCAAGCTTCCAACTTAAGCCATCATCTCCTCCACCATATACAATCTTCACCACCCTTCCAAACCGCAGAGCTCCACTCTCCTCACCATCTTCCATAAGCTCCCTCACCCCACCCTTCAAGCTCACTCACGGTCATCACCGTTCCAACAACAACCATAGCAACCCTCTCCATCAACCCATACTTCACCGAACCCAAACCGTGAACCCACAAAGAACAACCAAACCAACTCCACCTATCCCCACCAAACAAATTTCCTTCCAACCGTGACTCACTCACCACCATCCTCCATAACCGCAACTCACCTTCATCTTCAACCTCTCCATGGCTTCCTAAACTCCTTCACCATACTGCACTCATTCTCGTTCCTCCACGCGACCAAGGCAGCACCACGGCTGGCCGTCCCTAAGCCACCAGCTTCACCACCCGTGATTGGCGTTCAGCAGCCCATCATCACCCTTCTTCTCCAACCGTGTCCACCTACAAACAACCTCCATCAACATCCTGCACACCCTCCATATCCCATCACCAACCAAATTGCACTCCCACTCACTAACCAAATTGCACATTCATCACGTCCACTCACTCCCACTTTCTTTGTCCCATTCCCTTTTACGTGACTCACACCTTCACTCCAACCACTCATTCTCACTCTCACAAATATGCACTCACGTATTGATTCTCATTTTGACTATAAAAACCACTCCACTCCATTTTCCGAAGGGGCTTCAACAGGTAGAAACACTTCCTTCCAACATCTATACTCACCTATCTTCCATAACCTTCATCTTCTTCTTCCTTCAATACTCACCATAATCTTCATTCCCTCACCATAACCATCTTGCTTTTCTCACCATAAATATATACATAGCAAAGAAAAACCATTACCACGTAACCACCCCACCCTTCAAGCAAAACGTAGCAACTCCACAAACTCACTACCTCCAAACACCATGCAGCCACCCTCAACGTAAAAAAGTTCCATCTTCACCCATCACCTTATCAACCTCAAGCTCCCTCACCCCTCCATCACCACTCACAAACCTTCAACCAAGGCAGCCTCCATCATCAAGCTTCCAACTCAAGCCATCATCTCCCTCCACCATATACAATCTTCACCACCCTTCCAAACCGCAGAGCTCCACTCTCCTCACCATCTTCCATAAGCTCCCTCACCCCACCCTTCAAGCTCACTCACAAATCCACCACCGTTCTAACAAAGAACCGTAGCAACCCTCTCCATCAACCCATACTTCACCGAACCCAAACCGTGAACCCACAAAGAACAACCAAACCAACTCCACCTATCCCCACCAAACACCTTCCAACCGTGACTCACTCACCACCATCCTCCATAACCGCAACTCACTTTCATCTTCAACCTCTCCATGGCTTCCTAAACTCTTTCACCATACTGCACTCATTCTCGTTCCTCCACGCGACCAAGGCAGCACCACGGTGGCCGTCCCTAAGCCACCAGCTTCACCACCCGTGATTGGCGTTCACAGACCCATCATCACCCTTCTTCTCCAACCGTGTCCACCTACAAACAACCTCCATCAACATCCTACACACCCTCCATATCCCATCACCAACTTTCACTTCCAAACGCAGCCCACCATCTCCCTCATCTCCACCCGTAACCAACCAAGCTCCTCTCCAAACTCATCCACGTAAAACCTTCACTTCCATAAACTCTCAACCTCTCACTCCCAACTCCATTTACTTCCCTCAACAGCCCCCTCACCGTGAAACCAGAGAGGACCCGGAGAAACCAGAGCGGGGGGGACTTTTTCTTTTTCTTCTTCATTTCGCACCACACCACCACTCCACTTTCTTTCCATCTTCATCAACTCACACAAAGAAACACCATTACACCCCTCTAAACTCGTGACAATCATCTAACTCAAGCTCCATCAACTCACTACCATACACCTCTCTCTCATCCGTGACTCACCCACCAAGCACCATCACCTTGCAACCATCACTGAGTTAACTCAGTTTTCACTCATCAACTTCACCGTTCTCCACTTCTAACCATCTCCCTCCATCACCAAGCTTCCACGCAAACCACCATAACAGCCTCCACTCTCCAAAGAACCTCACAAATTTCCAAACACCCTTCACAAGGTCACCACCATCCACTCTCACCTCTCCTTCCCACCACCCCTCACGTAACCAGTGTTTCTGCTTTCCTTGCTTCTTCCGTTCATGCATGCAGTTTCCTTTCTCTTATTTCTTATGTTGTCCAAGGGCTTTATTAATTGTTTCTTTATTTTATGTAATATATATATATATATATATACATGTGTTTAGATTCCTTTTGTTTTACGTAGTTGTGTTACGTAAGAAATAGATATATGTGTATATATTTTTTTTTAGTGTGTGTTGTGTGTGTGTTCGATTTCCTTTGGTTTTTACCATGTTGTGTTATATGTTTTGTTCTTGTTTGATGTTTTTATAGTATGTTTTAAGTTGTGTATTATGCCTAAAATAAAAAATGTGAAGTTAGAAGATCTAAAAAAATAATAATAAAATCAAGCATAGTGGTGTTTATATAAAAATAAATATAAAAAATAGTAAAAAATAAAATAAAATAAAATAAAAAACAAAAAAATAAAAATAAAAATTCTTTTAATCAATGCAATGACCGACGATGATGATTGAATAGCGAATGCTATCTTCAAGGTCGTTTGAATCATAAGGGTTTATTGAGTAGCCTAGTGCTAACTTGAACCCTGTACAAGAATGTTTTTTAGTTTCAAACAATAAAATTTTCTTTTCAAAAAATCTTTTAAATTAAAATCAATCAACTCACACTTATTTTCTACAGAATTACGTAACTTTGAGTTCCTCATTGCACCTGAGGGTACGTAGGAGCAGGATTTTCATTCTGTCAAGTTCAAAAATTAAATTTTTACAATTTGGTTTTTCTTTTCTTTTAAAATAAATAAATAAATAAATAACAAAAAAATAAAAATAAAATAATTACAAAGTTTTTTAGAAGGGTAAAATAGATAAATTCGAGATTATTAATTTTTTGCACAACGATTAAGGTACAGTCTCAGATTCGGTGTGATAGGGTGCGGTGGGATTAAGTTTCCACCCTTCCCTATCCATAACCGACTCCCGAATCGATTTGGTTCCAAAGACCATTTTCTAAAAAGGTTTTCCAATTTTTCCTAAATTTAAATAAAATTGGTGGCGACTCCATATTTTAATCTTTTTTAAAAAAAATCGTGCGAGTTTGCTATATTTCGCCGCGATCTCGGTCGCGACAGATGGCGACTCCACTGGGGAATATTTAGAGAGTCAGGCCTGTTGTGGTTAATTGTGCAAAATTTTAATAATCTTTGTTTATTTGTTTTACCCATTTTCTTGTTTTTTGTTTCCTTATCTATTTGTAAATATTTTTGTTAATACTTTGTGTAAATATTTGATAGCTTTATTTTGTATATTTTTACTTGTATGTATTTTGGTACTTAATTGTTGAAACCCTAGGATAGATGATTGCTTTGGCTGGCTTGTATATATTTATTCTTTACAGTGTTGGGGGTAATTTTTGGTCTTTTTTTGGTATAGGTTTGTATGCTCCCTCACACACGTCACTATCACTTATCTCACACACTTGTTGGGCTCTATACCCGAGTCTGTGCGAACCTGAGGAATAGGAAGGGTCTCGATTTTTGTTATTGATGGGCTTCATGCTCACTTGACATTGGTTGAGACGCCACTCAGATTGTTACCAGTATCATTGACTAATCGTATTGAGAGGGTTTATTCCTACTTATGATTTATTCATGAATTGGATCCTTGTCTTTCGAGATAAGGCAATCTGGGACCATGACTTTTAGAGGTCTAGATCTGTCCTAAAAATCTTGCACTGGTAGATAGAATATAGTGACAGTCAAAATTAGAGTTGTGATTTTAAGGAAATCTAACCTTTTAAGTTTCACCTCCTTAGGACACAAAGGGAACGTATTTCTTCTTTGTCTATGCATTTCTCACATCATTCACTATTTGTTAAAAAATCATCATAAAAAAAGGGGGGAATGTTTCATCTTGCATTTTCATATCATGACATTCATAGCATTTCTCAAGTAAAAGAAAAATAAAAAAAAACATGCATTGCCTTGCTCAATTGAATGACATTCCCAAAAAAAAAAAAATGCATCATCTTACAATTTCATGTCAATCTCATGCATAAAGAAAAAAATAAGGAGGGCATGCATTATCATCCTTTGGGTCTACGACCCTATAAGGATAAATCTCCATGTAGGGTGTTAGGGTACATTTTAGAGTTACCTCGATGAGGGGTATCCTTAGGATGCATTCTTCATTTTTCTGGTTTGCTTACGTTATTCTTTGTTTACTTTCAATAGGGTGAGTTTACTTGGTAAAGTGGAAGGATTAGTACTCATTCAATAGCAAGTAATGGACGAGATACGCCAAAGGAGAAATACCAAAGAATGCAAGTGATCTTAAAAGGAATATGAAGATTACGAGAAATGACGGTGATTTAAGGCGTGTAAGGACATTACTCAACACATGACTCCTAAGGCTCGATCGAGTTTTTAAACGCTTATGGACAAATCATAGATTTGTTACGCATCCCCGTGGAAGAACCTGTTTTGAGTGGCCTAGCCCGCTTTTGGAATTGTTCTTTGAAATGTTTTGAGCTGCCCGACTTGGATATTGCACCAACCATAGAAGAATATGCTATCATGCTGAGACTCTCAATGAGCAAGTACCCCAATATTTATCTTTATAAAGGATATTACGTGTCAGAAGGAAAAATAGCAGAACTCATAGGAGTTCAGGCAAATCAATTAGGCATGGAAAAGAGAGGGGAACACAAGGATTGAAGAAGAGTTACCTAGAAGCGCATCTTGAGATACTAGCGCAACAAGGAAGATGGGATCTCTTTAATAAGACATTGGCGCTAACCATCTTTGGATTAGTCTTATTCCCATTCACTTCAGATATAGTGGACCAAGCGGCAATGGATGCCTTCTTCAAGTTTGAGAATCATAGGGCAAATCCAATCCCTGTTATTCTCGCTGACACTTCCTTGACCATGGAGATTTGCCACAGAAAAGGTGGGGGAATGATTCGATGTTGCACACACATGTTGTATGTTTGGATCATGACGCACATGGATGTACACAATCACCTGGGTCTCTTACCTGATCCACTAAGAAATTTTGGTCGCATTCCAGTCAAGCGAAGAAAAAGCCCATGAATGGAAAGATGAGTTCATGAAGATGGGATCAAACTCTTTCAAATGGGTTTGCTCATGGTATCATGGGGAGAGATATTGCTCACCAGTGGTGACTTCTCTAACATTCCTTTAATGGGTGTCGAGGTTGTGTATCATTCTCACCGGTCCTTGTGCTTAGACAGCTCCAATGGACTCAAAGACGTGCTGACGAGACACAACTCGAGAGGATTTAGCTTTTTATACGGGAAAGATGGAAGCACTACTAAGCGGGAAAATGAGGTCGGGGACGCTTGGAAGAATATCCATAGGGTAGGAAGGAAAGAACTGGGAAAACGTGTGGCAATTCCTACTTCGAGTACCTACAATGGAGAGCAACAAGAAGGGCTCAAAATAGTACCCCTCAAAGGTGTTAAGTGATGAAAATCACTCTCAAATTATATCTCAAATGACTACCCGGATAGAGAGGATGAAAGCGCAGATGCGCTTTTGGAACAAGAGAAGGAAGCCGGCCGAGTTGAAGGTCGTCATTCACTCAAGTCGGTGCATGTTTAGCCGACAAGATTGAAGACTTGAAGGATGCACAAGCCGATGTTCTTGAAGCCTAGTCCCCGAGGGTAAAAAGGGCAAGAAAAGGAAAAGAGGTGGAATCAAACATGACCACTCTAGAAGTCCAAGAGCTACGAGTGAAGGTAAGTGCTCAAGAAGAATCGATAAAGAAGATTCTGCAGATGAAAGAAGAATTGGAATTAAATACTAGAGCACAAGACCAAAAGATGCAATCTTTACAAGAGGCTCTCGTTGAAATGAAACGACGCTCCGATCAAGGACAGGTATTGGTTGCAGAATATTATAATTCACTCAAAGAAGCAAACAAGAGAGCAAGTCGTTTGGAGTTGAAAGCTCAAGAACTAGAGCGAGAAAAGGAGCGATGGAGACTCGGAGATTAGAGACAAAGATTGCCAAAAGAAGAAAATGAAGGCGCATGGCAATGGGCAGCTCAAAATGAAAGGGCTGGAAAGGAATATTGGATGACAAAATATGAGGACATGTCTAACAGTTTGCAATATTACACTACGCAACTTGTTAGTCATTTTGATGAAGCAGACCTTCAGACTCGTATGAATCCATTGCTAAGGCTACCACAGAAGATAGCCGAGTTTATGACGTATTGTCGAGGTCTTGCTAAAGGTCTTAGGAAGAAGAAAACAAAATTATTGATGTAATACTTTGAGGAGACTAAGACCTTGTATTGATTAATTTTGGAATAAAATGAATGACCAGTTGCAGTGTTTTGCTTTGAATGTTGATGATTACTGCTTTTCATTCAGGCACTATTCATTGAGGGGTGAATTCCCCTTGAATAGGTTATCAACCGTATTTTGCCCTGAGACAATTTGTCCTTTAGCGAAATTTCGGGAATCTTGGTATTTGATGAAAGAATGATTGCATTGTTTGAAGAGGGCATCATTAGTGAACCCGCTAATGCTAAATCAGGAATCCTACTTTGCTATTGAATGACCATGCAAATCTTCCCACAATTGCCAAGCATCCTCACAATAGTGTTAATTCTTTTTTCTTTTTCTCTATTTAAAGTGCTTTTTTTTCTTTAATAAATCAATTTGGTCCAGGAATCATTGCGCGGCCTAGGAAAGAAGAGACCAATCTAACCCGAGTTCACAATACCAGATCTCGGACCAGGATGGCTGCTGATAATTCTGAAACAGGAAGGAACTTGAGCAGGGAGGTCGACGAGGTAACAGGAAGAATAAATGAGGTGTCAGAAAATCAAGCGAGGTTGGAAGCAATATTGCAAGATATAAGGGAATCTCTCCACTTAATCAGTGGAAATAGAAATACAGGTGGGGTTGGAACATATGCAAACATGTCATCAGTAACTGCTCTGATCTTTCCAGTCATAACCTCAGGCATCGCTGCAGGAATCCATGAGCAACCACCTCAAACAGCATCAATAGTCACACCCATTGGGGATGGTTATCGCACTCTGAGGGCTCATACATAATGAAATCCCCGGTTATGCGGGCCCTACTTGGGAACCACCTCATGTGTCCATTCCAGGGACACGTGACCATGCCTTGTTGGGAATCGTCATGTCATAACCGAGAAGGATAAAATGAAAGAAGATTGGATGGAGAAAATGGAGGAACAAATCAAGGCAATAAAGGGCCCAAATGCTTATGGACCTCGAGGATAGAAGAGTTATGTCCTACTACGGATGTAGTAATCCCCAACAACTTCAAGATTCCCGATTTTGTGAAGTATGACGGGAGCCGCAATCCTCATTTCCATTTGATCGGTTATGGGACTAAGATGGTTGTTTGGTCTAGGGATGATAAGTTCCTCATCGCTTTCTTCCATGAGAGTCTTACTGTGTCCCGCCCTAGAATGGTATCTTCGCTTAGATCGCTCAAAGATCTCTCGTTGGACGAATTGGCTGACTTATTTATGGATCGTACAAATTCAATCTGGATGCAGCCCCAACCCGAGAACAGTTGAGTTCAATGCGAAGGGTAATGAAGAACCGTTCAAGCAATATGCGCAGAGGTGGAGAGCCTTGGCGGCTCAAGTCCAGCCCCCATTAACATTGTCTGAGATGTGTTCATATTTCTTGGGGACCCTAGGAAACCCTTTTATTGGGGCGATGGCTGGGGCAGCCTATAAGGATTTCACAGATTTAATAACCTCTGGAGAAAGAATTGAAATATTAGCCAAAACTGGGAAGTTGCCCATGAGTAGCACAGAGAATACTACTTTCAAGAAAGGATTTCAGCCAAAGAAAAAGGAACCTGAGGTAAATTATATCCAACCTCAACAAAATTTCAGGCCGCGATATAGCCCAAGTCATCAGCCATCATACAACTCCAACCCTCATTTTCCATACCAGACACTGCCACTGCCTCATTATCCATCCCACCAAGTTATACCAGTCACAAACTTCACCCCAACACCACAATTCCAAGTTAATAATGTCCCCTCGCCATAACCATATATACCAACTCGCCCAACTTATACCCGATACCCACCTGCACCTCCGCAGAATTACCCAAACCACTCACAACCTCGCCCAGACCTCCAAAACCAAAGCCGCTTTCGTCCTCAAAACCTCTCCCCCTTTCCAAGGTTATCCATTTCAAATGCAGACCTATTCCAAAGGTTGTTTGATGCTCATCTCATTTCGGGAATTCCTGTGCGTCCTTTAGAACCACCATTTCCATCATGGTACAACCCGAACTCAACTTGCAAGTATCACATGGATATCCCAGGGCATTCAATTGAAGACTGCGAGTCTTTTAAGACTGCAGTAAGGAAGTTAATTGCCTATGGGAAGCTTGATATCCAGGAAGAGGCTGGACCCAGTATCGTTAATAACCCAATTCCTAATCATGGCGGAAAGAATGTGGTGAATGCTGTAGAGGTGGTAGGGTCATCCATAAGAAAGGTCATGAGCTTGCGTACACCGATGGCAAGGATATTCGAAGGATTGAAGAAAGCTGGCTACAATATCACTGCACCAGCCGCCATGATGAAAAAGAGGAAAAATATGATGCGAGAATCAAATTGTGCTTATCATTGTGGAGAAATGGGACATGATATTGAGAATTGTTGGGACTTCAAGGTTCGAGTCCAAGGGTTGCTTACTTTGGGAGTAATACATGTGAGACAAGGATTAGCTTCCTCCGAAGAGGTTAATGTGATCGAACGCTTTGTGCTTAAGGTGCCACCTCTCAACCAAGTCTCAACACCAGAGAAAGTAGTGGTAACAATCAAGAAGCCAATGCCATTTGTTTATAATGACACTCATTCAAGTACCATGGAATTATGAAACCAAGGTAGAGACAAAAGGAGTCGGGGAAGAGACTTCGAAGGCTCAAATTGCTGAAGTACACAAAGATGAGGAGTTGGTGACTAATATAGTCAAGGTAGGGGGAATTACCAGGAGTGGGCGATGCTATGGCCCAGGAGAGTTAGAAAAGGAGAAAATTGTTAAGGAAGGGAGCAGAGAGGAAATGTCAAAAGAAGACGAGAGAGAGAAAGAAGGTGAAGAGGAGTTCCTGAAGATAATGAAGCAGAGTAAATATGATGTGATGGAACAGTTAAAAAAGACTCCGGCCAGGATATCTCTTTTGTCACTCATCTTGACATCTGAGATGCATCGGAAGGCATTGCTAAAAATTCTAAATGAAGCCTATGTGAAGCCCGATGTTACTCCTGAAAGTGTGGTTAACATGGTGGACCCCGTGAAACGCGTTAACATGATCACATTCACTAATGAAGAAGTCATTTCTCAATCTGATAAGAACCCACGAGCCTTACACACCCTCAAATGCAAAGGATATGTAGTTGCAAAAGTTTTGATTGACGGGGGATCTGCATTGAATATCATGCCCAGGACAACTCTAACCTCGTTATCAATAAATGAGAATGAACTGTCACCACGAGAGATGGTGGTACGAGCCTTTGATGGAAATAAGAGAGGCATTGTGGGAGAGATAATGTTGCCGCTAGAGATTGGTCCAAGTAATTTTCAAGTGTTGTTTCAAGTCATGGATATGGAGCCTGGTTACACCATGCTACTGGGGAGACCATGGATCCATACCGCCGGTGCTGTTCCTTCCACCCTGCATCAACGTGTTAAATATATTGAGAATGGGTCGGTCGTCACCATACATGGAGAGGAAGAGATTATGCTGTCAAAACCAGTTTCAGTACCATATGTGGAGAGTGCAGAAAAGGAAGAGGAGAACCTGTGGCACAGTTTCGAAGTAGTTGAGACCAGACTTGGTAAAGATGAATCTCTCACACCAAGTGTGAATCAGGTGGTGGCCCGGATCATGGCTAGTAGTGGATACCAAGAAGGAAAGGGTTTGGGCTCAAAGCTGCAAGGTACTCGGTCGCCAGTGTCACTCCCAGGAAAGTCAGACAAGTTTGGGGTAGGGTACGAAGCATCCCTGGAGGAGCATATGAGGAGCATGACTCTTGAAAAAAGGAATGGCAAGGGAAAAATGAAGCATATTCCCCACCTGAGGGAAACATTCCCAGCACCGGCCGAGGTGATTATGCCTGACGAGGCCATTCACCCTCGATACCACCTCACTATCAATGCTTTGCATGAAGAGAGCCAAGAAGAGCACAAGGCAATCCGTCCCATTGCTAATAAGGAGCCACTGAAGAACTGGAAATCTGAACCAATTATTGATGTGATTGATTCAAAGTAATTGTCTAGAGCAAATGTTGAAGTTATTTTGAGTTTATGGTTTATGTTATTTGAGACGTTGATTAAATGAACTTGCATGAATATTCAGCATTTTTCTTCGTTGCACTTTTCTTTATCCTTTTGCATTTACCATTTTTTTTTTTTACATTTCTGTACCATATTTTGTTCTTCCTTCGTCATTCCTACTTTATTCTCGCTTTTTCAACTCCACACAAAATTGCTTTCCAGGGATATGAGTTTCATAGAAAGTTTGCCTCATAAAAGGGACTTCGAAAACTCATCAATTGATTCTCCTGCAATGTTTGATGAAGAAGACCCTGAATCTGGAGAAGAGGAAGATATTGTTGAAAATTTTTCAAAATTACTGGAGCACTCAGAGAAAGGATTTAACTTGAATGGCGAGGAAGCAGAGGTGGTTAACATGGGGACAGAGGAAGAGAAAAAAGAATTGAAGGTAGTGGGAAACCCGGAGTTTGAAGAAATGATCACGCTGTTCAAAGAGTACATGGATGTTTTTGCTTGGTCTTATCGGGATATGCCAGGGTTAGACCCAGAAATAGCATCGCACAAAATCCCACTCTACCCGAATATTGAGGCAAAGAAACAAAAATTGAGAAGGATGCATCCTGATATGTCTCTGAAGATCAAGGAAGAAGTAACTAAGCAATTAGAAGCAGGGTTTGTGGAAGTGTCAAGACACCCAGAGTGGGTAGCCAATATCGTGCCAGTGCCTAAGAAAGATGGAAAAGTCAGAATGTGTGTGGACTATAGAGATCTGAATAAGGCCAGCCCGAAGGATGATTTTCCACTCCCTCACATTGATGTTCTGGTTGATAACACTGCTAAGAATCACAGGTTCTCATTCATGGATGGATAGTCAGGGTACAATCAAATCCCCATGGATGTCAATGACAAAGAAAAGACCACTTTCATTACTCCTTGGGGAACGTTTTGTTACACGGTGATGCCGTTTGGATTAAGGAATCGCTCGGGCAACTTACCAGCGTGCTATGGTGGCAATCTTTTTCATGACATGATGCACAAGGAGATTGAGGTGTACGTGGATGATATAGTGGCCAAATCTAAAGAAGGAGAAAGTCATGTGGGGTTCTACGTAAGTCTGTTTGAAAGACTCGAGAAAGTACAAGTTGAGGTTGAATCCCGCCAAATGTGTTTTGGAGCATCTGCTGGGAAATTGCTTGGATTCATTGTTAGCAGAGAAGGAATAAAGGTGGATCCGATAAAGAAAAAGCAATACAAGAGATGTCTGCCCCTAAGACGGAGCGTGAAGTGCGAAGTTTTCTCGGGAGACTCAATTACATTGCTAGATTCATTGCTAACTTAACCAAAGACTGTGAGCCTATATTCAAGTTATTGAAGAAGCATCAACCAGGCAAATGGGATGAAGAATGTCAGGAAGCTTTTGACAAGATAAAGGCTTATTTAATGAATCCTCCTATCTTGGTACCCCTACGTCGGTCGCCCTTTAATTTTGTACCTAATCGTATTACCAACCTCAATGGGGGCAATGTTGGGACAACATGATGAATCGGGAAAAAGGAGGAGCAAGCAATTTACTATCTGAGTAAGAAGTTTAATGATTGTGAAGCTCGTTACATGGCTATTGAGAAGACTTGTTGTGCACTGGTATGGACCTCAAAACGGCTACGACAGTATATGCTCTATTACACCACATGGTTGATCTCTCGAATAGACCCCATAAAATACATATTTGAAAGTCCCCATGTTTCACTAAGGGTTTCAAAGTGGCAATTGATGCTATCAGAATTCGATATCAAGTACATGACTCGAAAATCCATCAAAGGAAGTACAATTGCAGACCATTTGGCTGAAAACCCTCTTGAGGGTGGACAGCTAATAATGTACGAGTTCCCGGATGGAGAGATACTGATGGCGGAGGAAGGAGAAGAAGAAGAAGAACCAGGCTGGAAGATGTATTTTGATGGAGCGGTTAACATGCATGGCAATGGCATAGGAGCCGTGGTTGTTTCACCAACTGGAAAACAATACCCAGTCGCAATGAAGCAAAAGCAATACAAGAGATGTCTGCCCCTAAGACGGAGCGTGAAGTGCGAAGTTTTCTCGGGAGACTCAATTACATTGGGGATCATTGCTAACTTGACCAAAGTACTTGAGCCTAGGTTTACATCAAGATTTATGTATGATCCGAAGTTGGTACCTTATCACAATACCCTTCCAAACCGTAGAGCTCCAGGTCCTCACCATCTTCCATAAGCTCCCTCACCCCACCCTTTCAAGCAAATGACCAAGTCATATTCATAATAATGTTCAACGTTCCAACAAGAAACCGTAGCAACCTCTCCATCAACCCATACTTCACCGAACCCAAAGGTGAACCCACAAAGAAGTACCAAACCAACTCCACCTAGCCCCACCAAACAGCCTTCCAACCGTTACTCACTCACCACCATCCTCCATAACCGCAACTCACCTTCATCTTCAACCTCTCCATGGCTTCCTAAACTCTTTCACCATACCGCACTCATTCTCGTTCCTCCACGCGACCAAGGCGGACCACGGTGGCCGTCCCTAAGCACCGTGGCTTCACCACCCGTGATTGGCGTTCAAGGCGGGAATCATCACCCTTCTTCTCCAACCGTGTCCACCTATAAACAACCTCCATCAACATCCCGCACACCCTCCATATCCCATCACCAACCTTCACTTCCAAACGCAGCCCACCATCTCCCTCATCTCCACCCGTAACCAACCAAGCTCCTCTCCAAACTCATCCACGTAAAACCTTCACTTCCATAAACTCTTTCCCTCTCGCTCTCCAGCCCTTGAAGATAGCATTCGCTATTCAATCATCTTCTATGGTAGTGAGTTACGTGGTGATGGTTTTGCTGCTGCTATGTATATATTTATGGTGAGAAAAGGAAGATGGTCATGGTGAGGGAATGAAGATTATGGTGAGTATTGAAGGAAGAAGAAGATGAAGGTTATGGAAGATAGGTGAGTATGGATGTTGGAAGGAAGTGTTTCTACCTGTTGAAGCCCCTTCGGAAAATGGAGTGGTGTGGTTTTTATAGTCAAAATGAGAATCAATACGTGAGTGCATATTTATTCAGAATGATTTAAGAAAAATAAAAAAAAGAGAGTGCGTGTGTGCTGTAAAAAGAAAGTGCAATGGTGTGTGCTACGTGAGTGAAAGTGAGTCAAAGTGTGATTGTTTTTTTTTTTTATTATACCTTTTTTTGTTATTTTTGATTTTTATTTTATTATTTTTTGTTTTTTTATATTTTCATTTTCTTGTTTCTTCTTATTATTATTATTTTTAAGACTAAGATGAGCTTAATCTATTTAGGCTAAAAAAAAACTAAGTAAAATGGGCTAAAAGGTGGGCCATAAATTTTTTTTTTTTTTTTTCTTTTTAATTAATTTTCCTCTCTTTTTTTATATTTTATTTTTTTAGTCCCAAGAAAATTGAGTGTTCACAAGCTTGCCCTCTTTACTTGTTTCTTATTAGATAATAAGAATAACCGTAGTTTTTCAAATTATCGTCGTAAGAAATGAGTAAAGATATGAACTTCAATTTTGTCCAAGAATGCAAAACAAGGCAAGAAATTGAAATGCATGGAGTCGATGCACTCAACAAAAATTTTAAAAATGAATGGAGCCAATGCGCTCAATGAATTTTTAAAAATGAAAGAAATTAAATTAAAAATGAATGGAGCATGCGTCAACGAAAATTAAAATGTATGGAGCCGATGCGCTCAATGAAATTAAAATGTATGGAGCCGATGCGCTCAACTTGCAAATTAAAATGCAAGGAGCCGATGCAAGTCAATCTTGTAAAATTAAAATGCAAAGAGCCGATGCGCTCAACAGAAATTAAATATGCAAGGAAGTTTGTTCGATGCGCTCAATGAAATTAAAATGCATGGAGCCGATGCGCTCAACGAAATTAAAATGCAAGGAGCCAAGCGCTTTAAAATGCATGGAGCCGATGCGCTCAAAATTAAATGACAATGGGCAAACTGTGTCCCGAAATTTAAATGATAGAATTTAAATGACAATGGGCAAACCTGTGTCCCGAAATTTAAATGACAATGGGCAAACCTGTGTCCCGGAAATTTAAATGACAATGGGCAAACCTGTGTCCCGGAAATTAAAAAGGCAATGGGCAAACCTGTGTCCCGGAAATTAAAAAGGCAATGGGCAAACCTGTGTCCCGAAATTTAAATGACAGAATTTAAATGACAATGGGCAAACCTGTGTCCCAAAATTTAAATGACGATGGGCAAACCTGTGTCCCGAAAATTAAATGACAATGGGCAAACCTGTGTCCCGAAATTAAAAAGCAATGCAATGAGCCGATGCACTCAAAAATTTAAAATGCATGGAGCCGATGCGCTCAAAGAATAAATGACAGGAGCTGATGCGCTCAAAATTAATGACAGGAATTTAAAATGCATGGAGCTGATGCGCTCAAAGAAATATGGAATTAAAATTTTTCTTTTCTCTCTTTTTTTCTCTTCCTTTTTCTTGATTTTACCATATGAACCAATGGCGACCATGGAAAGCTTTGACCAATCAAATCCTTTATTCACGTGCTTTTCTTTATCAGACCCTTTGTCTTGACCGAGACTCCCTTAGATTTTCTCATTTCCTTTTTCATTTTTCTGACCACCTTGTTTCCTTGGCAACACATCACAACCTGTATCTTGAATTATTGAGATCCTTTAATTTGAATTAATCATTGATGAATTGCTGCAAAATTGTCAGATCAAATTGTTGATCTTAAGTTTATTTTATTTGAGACATAAATTAATGGGTAAACATGCATTCATGAAGGGACAGAAATTTGTTGAATGAACAAACTTCCTTTTTATTATTTTGGTAATGTAATCGTACATGAACTTTTGACAAGACACATACTTGAAAGACAAAAGAAAGATTGCAAGAAAAATAAAAAAAAATCCCTAGTATTGGTTCCTTTTTGTTCCTCATTCAATTGATTCACTTGCAAATGCTTGACAACTCAATCACCGCTTCATATATACCTCCTTCAACATGAATTCTCTTTAATTCCTCAAAAATTTTACCCCAAGATTGCCAATTCAATGCGAACAACTTGCCCCTGTAACCGATTGGACGCACATCAAAAATTGCCCCGCTTTTGTTTGAATCCCTCGAAGAGTTTCTGACCCACTTCCTTTGAGATTTTGCCTATTTATTTGTCCTAACTTTTGCTTAGACTCGCTTTTTCGATTTCACCTAACGGACTTTTTTTTTTTTTCACATTTTTTTTTTCAATTGCTCTAACTTTTGCTTAGGTCGCCTCTTTCGGGTTTTCAACCTAACGAGCTTTTTCCTTTTTTTTTTTAGGCATAGAATTTCTTGATAACATCAGTATTCACGGGCCTTGACAGTTCTTCTCCATCCATATTCTGCAAAATTAACGCTCTTCCAGAAAATGTCTGCTTGACTATGTACGGGCCTTCATAATTCGAAGCCCATTTTCCTCTGGCATCCTCTTGGTTAGGGAGAATCTTTTTCAAAACCAAATCCCCCAATGCAATTCACCCTGGGACGAACTTTCTTGTTGAAGGTTCCGCCATTCTCGCTTTGATACAATTGCCCATGACAAATAGCTGCCAATCTCTTCTCTTCTATCATATTCAATTGCTCATACCGAGTCTTCACCCATTCAGATTCCTCTAACTCTGCTTCCATTAGAACTCTTAGAGAAGGGATCTCGATTTCTATTGGAGAGACAGCCTCCATCCCATATACCAAAGAGAAAGGCGTTGCCCCAGTGCTTGATCGTATATTTGTACGATATGCATGCAGAGCTTAGGGTAACATTTCATGCTAGTCTTTGTAGTTTACCACCATCTTAGCAACAATTTTCTTAACATTCTTATTTGCTGCTTCAACTGCTCCGTTCATCTGAGGCCTGTAAGGAGCTGAATTATGGTGCTTGATTTTGAAATTTTCACAAAACTTTTTAATCTCAAAGACCATTGAGATTGGTACCATTATCTCGTGATTATCCTTTCTCGGAATTCCATATCTGCAGACAATATCCCTTTTGAGCTTCATCCCCCTCTTCATCTTCCTCCCTTAAGAATCTCAAAAACACCTTTTGAGTGATGCTGGCATAAGAAGAAGCTTCTACCCACTTGGTGAAATAGTCAATCGCCACTAGGATGAAGCGATGACCATTGGAAGCTTTAGGATTAATGTGCCCGATGACATCTATTCCCCACATTGAGAAAGGCCGTGGGGAGAGACACCAAATTATGCAAAGGGAAAGGAGGTGTGTTGACACGATCTGCATACATCTGGCATTTTTGACACTTCCTTACATAATTTATGCAGTCTGTTTCCATTGTGGACCAATAATAACCACTCCTTAAAATTTTTCGAGCCATCATATGACCATTGGCATGAGTTCCACAGATTCCTTCATGAACCTCAGTCATTATTAGACGAGCTTCACAAGCATCCACGCATCTAAGTAAAGTACCATCGTGACTCCTTTTATACAAAACCTCTCCATTCAAGAAAAAGGTTATCGCCAACCGACGGATAGTCTTCTTATTCACCTCACTTGCCTCTGTTGGGTATTCTCTATGCTGAATATACTGTTTGATATCATGATACCAAGGTTTACCATCTGGCTTGCTTTCAACATTAGCACAATATGCAGGGTTCACTGTGCGTCTTTACTTGGATGGGTTGGATATTATTATGAATATCCAACTTGGTCATTACAAAAGTGGCCAAGGCATCTGCAAACCGATTCTGGTCTCGAGTCAAATGGGAGAAGGTCACCTCCTCAAACTTCTCAACCAACTGGATTAAATACTTTTGATAAGGTATCAACTTCGGATCCTTGGTTTGCCATTCACCATTCACCTGATAAATGATGAGTGCTGAGTCTCCAAATACCTTTAACCGTTTGATCCCCAAGTCAATTGCAACTTGTAAACCATTAGCACAGGCCTCATATTCTGCAATATTATTGGTGCACTCAAATTCCAGCTTGATAGCGACTGGTATTGTTTTCCACTTGGTGAAACAACCACGGCTCCTATGCCATTGCCATGCATGTTAACCGCTCCATCAAAATACATCTTCCAAACCTGGTTCTTCTTCTTCTTCTCCTTCCTCCGCCATCAGTATCTCTCCATCCGAGAACTCGTACATTATTAGTCTGTCCACCCTCAAGAGGGTTTTCAGCCAAATGGTTCGCAATTGTACTTCCTTTGATGGATTTTCGAGTCATGTACTTGATATCGAATTCTGATAGCATCAATTGCCACTTTGAAACCCTTAGTGAAACATGGGGACTTTCAAATATGTATTTTATGGGGTCTATTCGAGAGATCAACCATGTGGTGTAATAGAGCATATACTTGTCGTAGCCGTTTTGAGGTCCATACCAAAGGCACAACAAGTCTTCTCAATAGCCATGTAACGAGCTTCACAATCATTAAACTTCTTACTCGTATAGTAAATTGCTTGCTCCTTCTTTCCCGATTCATCATGTTGTCCCAAAGATTGCCCCCATTGAGGTTGGTAATACGCTTAGGTACAAAATTAAAGGGCGACCCTATATATATGATACCAAGATAGGAGGATTCATTAAATAAGCCTTTATCTTGTCAAAAGCTTCCTGACATTCTTCATCCCATTTGCCTGGTTAATGCTTCTTCAACAACTTGAATATAGGCTCACAAGTGCTGGTCAAGTTAGCAATGAATCTGGCAATGTAATTGAGTCTCCCGAGAAAACTTCGCACTTCACGCTCCGTCTTAGGGGCAGACATCTCTTGTATTGCTTTTTCTTTATCTGGATCCACCTTTATTCCTTCTCTGCTAACAATGAATCCAAGCAATTTCCCAGCAGATGCTCCAAAAACACATTTGGCAGGATTCAACCTCAACTTGTACTTTCTCGAGTCTTTCAAACAACTTACGTAGAACCGCCACATGACTTTCTCCTTCTTTAGATTTGGCCACTATATCATCCACGTACACCTCAATCTCCTTGTGCATCATGTCATGAAACAAGGCCACCATAGCACGCCGTTGTAAGTTGCCCCAAATTGCCTTCCTTAATCCGAACGGCATCACCGTGTAACAAAACGTTCCCCAAGGAGTAATGAAAGTGGTCTTTTCTTTGTCATTGACATCCATGGGGATTTGATTGTACCATTCACTATCCATCCATGAATGAGAACCTCGTGATTCTTAGCAAAGTGTTATCAACTATTTAACATCAATGTGAGGGAGTGGAAAATCATCCTTCGGGCAAGGGCCTTATTCAGATCTCTATAGTCCACACACATTCGACTTTTCCATCTTTCTTAGTTGCACCGGCACGATATTGGCTACCCACTGGGTGTCTTGACACTTCCACAAACCCCGCTTCTAATTGCTTAGTTACTTCTTCCTTGATCTTCGAGAGACATATCAGATGCATCCTTCTCAATTTTGTTTCTTTGCCTCAATATTCGGGTAGAGTGGGATTTTGTGCGATGCTATTTCATGGTCTAACCTGGCATATCCCGATAAGACCAAGCAAAAACATCCATGTACTCTTTGAACAAATGATCATTTCTTCAAACTCCTTTTTCATTTCCCACTACCTTCAATTCTTTTTTCTCTTCCTCTCGTCCCCATGTTAACCACCTCTCGCTTCCTCGCCATTCAAGTTAAATCCTTTCTCCGAGTGCTCCAAGTTAGATAATTTTGAAAAATTTTCAACAATATCTTCCTCTTCTCCGTATTCAGGGTCTTCTTCATCAAACATTGCAGGAGAATCAATTGATGAGTTTTCAAGTCCCTTTATGAGGCAAACTTTCTATGAAACTCATATCCTGGAAAGCAATTTTTATTGGAGTTGAAAAAGCAGAATAAAGTAGGAATGACGAAGGAAGAACAAAATATGGTACAGAAATGTAAAAAAAAATGGTAAATGCAAAAGGATAAGAAAAGTGCAACGAAGAAAAATGCTGAATATTCATGCAAGTTCATTTAATCAACGTCTCAAATAACATAAACCATAAACTCAAAATAACTTCAACATTTGCTCTAGACAATTACTTTGAATCAATCACATCAATAATGGTTCAGATTTCCAGTTCTTCAGTGGCTCCTTATTAGCAATGGGACGGATTGCCTTGTGCTCTTCTTGGCTCTCTTCATGCAAAGCATTGATAGTGAGGTGGTATCGAGGGTGAATGGCCTCGTCAGGCATAATCACCTCGGCCGGTGCTTGGGAATGTTTCCCTCAGGTGGGGAATATGCTTCATTTTTCCCTTGCCATTCCTTTTTTCAAGAGTCATGCTCCTCATATGCTCCTCCGGGATGCTTCGTACCCTACCCCAAACTTGTCCGACTTTTTAATAGGAGTGACAAAGGCGACCGAGTACCTTGCAGCTTTGAGCCCAAACCCTTTCCTTCTTGGTATCCACTACTAGCCATGATCCGGCCACCACCCGATTCACACTTGGTGTGAGAGATTCATCTTTACCAAGTCCGGTCTCAACTACTTCGAAATTTGTGCCACAAAAGCTCCTCTTCCTTTTCTCGCACTCTCCACATATGGTGAAAACTGGTTTTGACAAAGATAATCTCTTCCTCTCCATGTATGGTGACGACCGACCCATTCTCAATATATTTAACACGTTGATGCAGGGTGGAAGGAACAAAGACCGGTGATATGGGATCCATGGTCTCCCCAAAGAGCATACGTGTAACCAGGCTCCATATCCATGACTTGAAACAACACTTGAAAATTACTTGGACCAATCTCTAGCGGCAACATTATCTCTCCCACAATGCTTCTCCTATTTCCATCAAAGGCTCGCACCACCATCTCTCGTGGTGACAGTTCATTCTCATTTATTGATAACGAGGTTAGAGTTGTCCTGGGCATGATATTCAATGCAGATCCCCCGTCAATCAAAACTTTTGCAACTACATATCCTTTGCATTTGAGGGTTATGTGTAAGGCTCGTGGGTTTTTCTCAGATTGAGAAATGACTTCTTCATTAGTGAATGTGATCATGTTAACGCGTTTCACGGGGTCCACCATGTTAACCACACTTTCGGGAGTAACATCGGGCTTCACATAGGCTTCATTTAGAATTTTTAGCAATGCCTTCCGATGCATCTCAGATGTCAAGATGAGTGACAAAAGAGATATCCTGGCCGGAGTCTTTTTAACTGTATCACATCATATTTACTCGCTTCATTATCTTCGGAACTCCTCTTCACCTTCTTTATCTCTCTCTCTCGTCTTTTTGACATTTCCTCTCTATAGCTCCCTTCCTTAACAATTTTCTCCTTTTCTAACTCTCCCGGGCCATAGCATCGCCCACTCCTGGTAATTCCCCTACCTTGACTATATTAGTCACCAACTCCTCATCTTTGTGTACTTCAACTTGTCTAGTTGAGCCTTCGAAGTCTCTTCCCGACTCCTTTTGTCTCTACCTTGGTTTCATAATTCCATGGTACTGAATGAGTGTCATTATAAACAAATGGCATTGGCTTCTTGATTGTTACCACTACTTTCTCTGGTGTTGAGACTTGGTTGAGAGGTGGCACCTTAAGCACAAAGCGTTCGATCACATTAACCTCTTCGGAGGAAGCTAATCCTTGTCTCACATGTATTACTCCCAAAGTAAGCAACCCTTGGACTCGAACCTTGAAGTCCCAACAATTCTCAATATCATGTCCCATTTCTCCACAATGATAAGTGATAAACACATATTTTATTCATTAAGAAACCCTTATATTTAGTCATTTACACTCTCCATATTCTTAATTGATTGAGTTTGACATGATTTTGTGAGTTTGAGCTCAAATTGGTCCTAATTGAATATTTTCAGCATTATTGAGATTTTACACTGTTTCTGTATTTTGGTCATAACTTGAGTTCCTGATATCTGAAAATCATGAATTTTATCTTGTAGGAAAGCTAAGAGGAAGCTCTACAACTTTGATGAAGAGCTCGAAGTCTGATTCAGATGTCTAAGGGACCTAAGTTGACATGGAAGTCAGAATACGGGTTCTGTCAGTAGAATCCGAACAGTGTGCACTCAAAAAAATCATATCTCAAGATGTAATAATGGAGATGGGCTGAAATTTGGACATTGGATAGTCAAGATCCAAATAAACAACTTTCATGAAGAACACATTTTGAGAAAAAGAAGTCTAGTAGGTCATTTTGAGCTTGCAAGTCGGAACAGAGGAGCTGAAGTTGGGTTTGAGCAACCTACGGTATTTGGGACATATCTTAGGCTTAAGGAAGCCAAATTGGACGAACCAGCTATCCATTTTATATCCAAGACAAGTATCTACAACTTTCATGAAGAACACTTTTCGTGATTCTGAAGTATAGTGGGTCGTTTTTGGCTTCCAAGTCAGACACGAAATTTTCGTCCTCAACCATCCACTCATCCATCCACTCATCCATCCACTAATCCACTCATCCACTCATCCACTCATCCACTAACTCACCCATTCATCCACTCATACACTAATCCAACCACTTAACCACTCCACCCACTCATCCACTAATCCATCCACTCATCCATCCACTCACCCATTCATGTCCATAATTTCCCACTCACCAAAAGTCCTTTGGCATTTTTCACTAATTCAACCACTCAACCATTCCACTCACTCATCCACTAAACCAATCCACTAAACCAACCCACTAATCCATCCACTCAAACACTCCACTCACTCACCCACTCATCCACCCACTTCCCTTTGTCATTTTGTTACCTTAGACTTCTATAAAAGGCACCATTTATCATGAACAAGATGTAACTCTCCTTCATTTTCTCTCTTAGTTTCTTGTTTCTTCATAGTTTCTTCTTGTTTCTTCATAGTTTTTCTTGTGATTTCTTTCTAGCTATGTGTAACTAAACCTCCCTTGGTTAAGGGGGTGATGAAACCGCTAGTATTAATGTTGTAAACTTTGCATATTTGATTATTTCAACACAGCTTATGTTTTTATTCATATATTTCTCGAATCTATTGTTGGTATGAAGGTTTTTGTACTTGTTCCTACTTTCAAAGTAGTAGATCTAGGTTTATTATGCGCGGTTGCGTAGTAGATCTAGTGGGATGTATGATGTTCATGTGGGTATAATTATCTTTGTGCTATTTGCCGCTTATAAAAGTGGTAGATCCGGGTTTATTATGCGCTGGTTGCGGTATTAGATCTAGAGAAATATATGTTCTAAGTAATTTAATCCCGTGTGTGATTAGACCTTAGTGTAATTGGTTTTCTAAATCTTAATGCAATTGTTGGATAGTTGTAAGAGCGGTTGCTTTATGACTAATCGTGATTAGGAGTTGATTTGAGCGGTTGCTAAATTGGCCAACACGTAAGGAAAACAGAGATTTAATATCACAATTGCATAAAAACATAATTGAGCATGTTGGAATAAAAGGATATGTGGATTTACATTATCATATAAATCTAGTGGTGGATTCAATCTCTTAACCAATTTTCTTATATTGTTGATTTCAGTTTGTTTATTGTTATCTTTGAAGTTGTTCATTGTTCATCAAAACTCCAAAACCCCCTTTTACCGTTTATTGTTAATCGAGTCTAAATTGGGAATTGTTTAATAGTGTTAATTGAATTGGTTCTCTGTGGATCGACTTTTACTAACTACAACTAGTTGTAAGGTTTTTATTTTCTCGTGGGCCCGACAACCGATTTTTATCTTAATTTTAATCACTACATCCGCACGCATCGAATTTTGGCGCCATTGTCGGGAACCAATTTTTTCAATTACACTATTAATTTATTTCCTATTTTTATTCTGTTTTTATTTTATTTTATTTTATTTTATTTTTAATCTTTCTTTCTCGAGTGTTTTGTAGGTGTTGATGTCCTTTGAAGGAGTAGACGAAGGATTGCTAAATTTGAGGAACTATATTGATCAACTCACTTCACATCCTCAATTTCCTTCCATCCGCTAACTTCCAACTCACACCTGCCGACATTGAAGTCGCCCGTTACATTGATCTATCAAGTTCGGAGACATTTGAGCCATCCGAAATATCCGAAGAAGTGACAATGGCGTAAAACACTTTAAGGGCATTGGGTGCTCCAGATCTAGATCAACAAATTTCTTTGCATAGACATTCTTGAAAATGAAGAGGCATTTGAATTGAAATCCGGTTTAATCCATCTCTTGCCATCTTTCAATGGATTACCCTGAGAGGACCCCAACAAGCACTTGAAGGAAATCCATGTGGTATGTTCTAGCATGAAACCCGCAGAAATTCATGTAGAGCAAGTCAAGTTGAGAGCTTTTCCATTCTCATTGAAAGACTCACCAAGGAGTGGCTTTACTACTTGCCACCCGGATCCATCCAATCATGGCGGGACATGGCCCGAACTTTCCTAGACAGATACTTCCCCGCCTCAAAAGCTCGCAACAATCGAAAAGAAATCTGTGGTATTCAACAAAGGCATGGGGAATCACTCCATGACTACCGGGAGAGATTTAAGAAGCTATGTTTCACCGCCCTCATCATCAAATAAGTGAGCAGCCTTTTAATTCAAGATTTCTATGAAGGCTTACAAGTGATGGATCGCAACATGATTGATGTTTGCTAGCGGAGGAGCATTGATTGATAAAACTCCTCAAGAAGCTAGAAACTTGATCTCAAGAATGGTCGCCAATACTCAACAATTCTACTCTAGAAATGACACCGGAGTAAGAGCAAAGAAAGAAGTAGAGACAACCAAGATACAAAGAAGAAATGACTCAATTGACTGCTATGGTTCAAATGGTTAATGGATTCGGGTAAAGCACCGCTCATGCTTGTGGGATCTGTTGTTCATCCGGACATCCCACCGATATGTGTCCCACTCTCCAAGAAGACACAAATGAGGAGGTAAGAGCAAGTAGGGGATATGCTGGACTTTCAAAAATTACAACCCCTACTCAAACACATATAATCCGGGTTGGAGGGATCATCCAAATTTCAGCTATGCAAAGCAACCTCAAAATCAACCTCCACTTATGGACCTCCAGATTCCAACAAAGGCAAGTACCTTTCCCTCGTAGACAACAAAGAAAGTTCAAGCTCCTAAGCAATCTGAGCCTTCATTAGAGGAGCTAGTAAAACAAATGGCCACTAATAATTTGCGCTTCAACAAGAAACAAATGCAACTATACAAAGTTTCAAACAAGAAACAAGGATCGCAATCAATAACTTGCAGAATCGATAGGACAGCTTGTCCACAGAATTCAACAAGTTTCAAAGCCAAGCTTCAGGGAAACTACCCTCACAAATGAAGTGAATCCGAGGGAAAATGCTAGTGTCACATTGAGAAGCGGAAAGACGATGGATGAGCCTACCTCTCTTCCACCAATCATTCAAGAGAAGGATGAACCACCCAAAGAAGCAAATGATAAGGGGCAAACTTCCAAAACCCCTAAGGTAAGTATTTCTCAACCCCTTCCTAAATATGTCACTAAAGCTCCTTTTCCTAGTAGGTTGGTTAAAACCAAGAAAGAAGAAGCGAAAAAGAAATACTTGAGACTTTTAGGAAGGTAGAGGTTAATATCCCTTTGTTAGATGCCATTAAGCGTGTACCTAGATATGCAAAATTTCTGAAAGAATTATGCACTAACAAGAGGAAGTTAAAAGGAAATGAAAAGGTCCAAGTGGGAGAAAATGTTTCACCGTAATTAAAAAGAAACTCCCAACCAAATGTAAGGACCCCGACACATTCACCATTCCATGCACTATAGGTAACACAAGGTTTGAAAGGGCAATGCTTGATTTAGGTGCATCTATAAATGTCATGCCATATTCTATTTATGCATCTTTATACTTGGGTCCTTTGGAACCTACCGGTGTTGTTATTCAATTGGTCGATAGATCTAATGCATACCCTAAGGGTGTGGTTGAAGATGTTTTGGTACAGTGTGAATGAATTAGTGTTTCCTACAGACTTCTATGTTTTGGACATGGAAGAGGATGAGTCTCCCAAATCTGCTCCTATCTTGCTAGGAAGACCATTTTTGAAGACCGCACGGACAAAAATTGATGTGCACTCGTGAATTCTAACAATGGAATTTGATGGGGAATTAATTAGATTCAATATTTTTGAAGCTATGAGATACCCAAGTGATGTGCACTCGCTTGTTTAATTGATTCTTTTGATCCTTTTGATTCTTTAATTTCTGCAGCTTTTGATACCGACCATTTTGATGCTCTTGATACAATTCTAACTCATAGCTTAGATGTACAGGAGGAAAAGAAGAAGAGTGAAGAAGAGCCATGGAGTGAAGACATTGATGAAATTGTTGCTTTGCCTTACAAGAGCTCTCTTCCACTCCGTAAGAGCATGAGGTAACTTTTGTTGATTTACCTGTTACTACCGATATACCTCAACCTTCACATTGTGCAGCACTGAATTGGAACCGAAAGCACTACCCGATCATCTTAAATACATCTTCTTGGGGGAGAAGGACACCCTTCCAAAGAATAATTGCAAAGTCACTCACCCAAGAGCAAGAAGAGAAACCGGTAGCGTCATGTTTTGCAGAACATAAGACAACCATTGGTTGGTCAATAGCCGATATCAAGGGTATTAGTCCCTCCGTTTGTATGCACAGATATTAATGGAGGAGGATACTAAACCCGTGAGAGACCCTCAACGGAGATTGAATCCTCCCATGATGGAGGTTGTGAAAAAGGAGATACCGAAGCTCCTAAGTGTGGGGGTGATCTACCCCATTTCGACGACAGTGGGTAAGCCCAACCCGGTAGTACCAAAGAAATCTGGAATTACCGTGGTAAGAAATGCTGAAAATGAGCTTATTCCCACTAGGTTACGCATACATGGTGGCGTGTTTGTATTGATTACGGGAAGTTGAATGCCGCCACGAGAAAAGACCACTTTCCTTTACCTTTCATTGATCAAATGTTAGAAAGATTAGCCGGTCATTCTTATTATTGTTTTCTAGATGGTTTTTCGTGTTACAATCGATTGCCATAGCTCCGTAAGACCAAGACAAGACTACATTCACTTCACTTGTCCATTTGGTACCTTTGCATATAGGCGAATGCCTTTTGGACTCTGCAATGCACCAGAACTTTCCAAAGATGCATGATGAGTATATTTTCTCGATTACATTGAAAACATCATTGAGGTTTTTATGGATGACTTTAGTGTCTTTGGAAATGATTTTGAAAATTGTTTGGAACATTTAACTTTGGTGCTTAAAAGATGCATTGACACTAACCTGGTACCGAATTGGGAAAAATGTCATTTCATGGTGAATGAAGGTATTGTGTTAGGTCATGTAATTTCTGCTAGGGGAATTGAAGTAGATAAAGCTAAAGTAGAACTCATGCATTCTTTGCCACCACCCACTAGTGCGGGAGATTCGTTTCTTTTATTGGTCATGCAGGTTTCTACCGGAGATTCATTAAAGACTTTTCTAAAGTCTCATTGCCCCTTTGCGACTTCTTCAAAAAGATGTTAATTTTAACTTTGATGAGAAATGTATGGAAGCTTTCAATAAACTCAAGAAGTTGTTAACTCTGTTGCGCCTATCATCGTGCCACCCAACCGGGAGTTACCTTTTGAACTAATGTGTGATGCCGTGACTTTGCAAGAGGAGTCGTCTTGGGACAACGAGTTGATAGAGTTCCTTATGCCATTTACTATGCATCAAGGACTCTAAATGATGCTCAACTTAATTACTCAACCACGTAAAAGGAACTTCTAGTCATGTTGTATTTGCTTTAGAAAAATTTAGATCATATCTAATTGGTTCTAAAGTGATTGTGTTTTCAGATCATGCAGCCTTGAAGTATCTTCTAACAAAGAAAGAAGCAAAGCCTAGATTGCTCCGATGGATTTTATTGCTCCAGAATTTGACTTGGAGATTAAAGACAAGAAAGGGAGCGAAAACTTGGTGGCCGATCACTTGAGTAGATTGGTAACTCAAGAGGAAGAAATGCCTATCATGGAGACTTTTCCTGATGAATATTTGATGGTTGTCAACACCATAATCCCTTGGTATGCCGACATTGTTAACTACCTGGTTACTAAGGACTTTCCTGGAGGATTTGAACAAGGCCCAAAGAGATAAATTAAGGAGTGATCAGAATACTATATCCGGGATGACCCGTACTTATGGAAGCATTGTGCGAGATCAAGTCATTAGGAGGTGCATTCCCGATTCTCGAGACACACTCCATCCTCTCCTTTTGCCACACCTATGCATGTGGAGGACACTTTGGCAAGAAAAGGACAGCCAATAAAGTGCTTGACAAGGGTTTCTATTGGCCTTCAATTTTCAAAGACGCTTACAACTTCGTAAGTCTTGTGACCGCCGTCGAGAGAACAGTAATATTGGTCCTCGTAATCAAATGCCTCGGACTCCGATCATTTTTGTGGAACTCTTTGATGTGTGGGGTATTGATTTCATGGGACCATTCCCTCCTTCATTTGGTTTCACATACATTCTTTTATCCGTTGATTATGTGTCTAAATGGGTGGAAGCAAAAGCCACTCGATCCGATGATTCTAAAATCAAGTTGCGCATTTTGTTAAGTCACATATTTTCTCCAGTTCGGGACCCCAAGGGCTATCATCGGACCAAGGGACCCATTTCTCGCAACAAAACCTTTGATGCTCTATTGAAGAGATATGGAGTAATGCACAAAATTTCCACTCCTTACCATCCACAGACAAATGGGCAAACCGAAGTGTCCAACCGGAGATTAAGTCAATCCTTGAAAAGACAAAGAATCCCTCAAGAAAGGATTGGAGCACTCGACTTGAAGATGCTTTATGGGCTTATAGGACTGCCTATAAGACTCCCATCGGCATGTCACCATTTCGGTTGGTGTATGGAAAGCCCTGTCATTTGCCCGTTGAGTTGCAACATCGATCTTACTGGGCCATTAAACAAGTTAATATGGAATTGGAAGGTGCTTTGGAAAGCAAAGGAAGTTCCAAGCATGGAATTAGAAGAACTAAGAAATGAGGCCTTTGAGAATGCCCCGATTTATAAGACTAAAGCTAAGGCATTCCACGACCAATTGATTTCCGTAAAGAAATTTCACAGAGGACAAAAAGTCCTGCTATTCCAATCAAGACTCAAATTATTTCCGGTAAACCGCGTTCTAAGTGGATTGGGCCGTTTGTGGTAACTAATGTTTTTCCTTTTGGTGCATTGAGATCGAGTGAAAATTCTCGGCAAAGCATTTAAGGTCAATGGTCATCGTCTCAAACCATATCATGAACTTCCCGACAAGGCAGAGATGGAAGTGATGACCCTCATCCTTCCACAATATGAGGAGCAAGGAAAGTATCATCATGTCTGGCCGAGGACAATAAACTAAGCGCTCATTGGGAGGCAACCCAACCAGATTTGCTCTCTTTATCCCTTTTTATTTTGTGTTTTCATTAGTTCCTTAGATTATGTTTTTATCAGTTTGTTGGTTGTAAGCATTTGAATCTCTAAAAAAAAAAAAAAAAAAAAAAAAAACAGCTGTGTGCCCGACAATAAGGTAGGTAGAGGTAGGTAGTGCCATTAAATTTTGTCACTCGGAAGCATGTGAAGGTCACTTTTCTTCAGCGACAACAACTGCGAAAATCTTGCAGTATGGATTTTATTGGCCTACTTTATTCAAGATCTGTTACACCTTTTGCAAAAGTTGCGGAAATTGGTCAAAAAGGTTCTGCTTTGAGATTATCATCCGCACCTACTCCTTGAAAAATTGAGATCTAGGTGGCGCGGTTCTTTTCTCAAAACACGTGTATCCTCTCGGGGCCGTAAATATTGAGGATCCTAGGAATGGTAATGCGCGTAAAGTTAATGGACAAAGACTCAACCATTCCCGGAAAATCAAGTTCTTGAGTTCTTTGTGTTGCTTGCTAAGTGGCGGATACTATCTCGTGACTCTCAAGTCGGTTTATTTTTCGCTTTCCCAAAATAACCGAATCCTTCTTCTCCTTCAAAATGGATGTCATTCTTTCAAACCCGAGAAAACATTTTCCTTCTTTTCCTCAAAATGCTCGAGAAAATCTACAAAGTTCGATGTGAAAGATTGAGACCGTTAATGCACAAAGGTATGCCGAAGATGTACGCTGGATAATTGAAGCAAAGGTTCGATTAGCAGTGAGTCCTCAATTTCATTTGACTCATATATGCCCTGGTCTTGGAAGAAGTTCATATTCTAAAAGGAGAAGAGCAAAAAGTTACAAGTCCGTTACAAATGTGGACGATGGAACCGTAACAAGCGATGTCATACTTTGGGGATGGTTTCCGCAAATAGAGAAGATAAAATTTTCTTCATTAAGAATGGATCGAGTAAGGAGTCATTAGATGATATCTTATCGACTCTTGAGACGCATTCTTGTGGATTGGTGCATCGTGAAATTCTTAAATTGTGGAATCTCTTCAAGGATGAAGAAAAACGCTACGCCTTGGGAATCGACTCTAAAAGACCCTGTTTGCCGCTTTTAAGAAAATTGGATGGGAAGCCTATCCCGACTCATAGAAGGCGTTTAAGCCGTTTCTAGACGTAAACCGAGGGAAGATGTGAGCCACAATCACAACAATCTGTACATATCATCTTCTTCTTCTTCTTCTTCTTCTTCTTCTTCATCTCAAAAAACAAAAAACAAAAAAAAAAAAAAAAAAAAAAAAAAAAAAAATTTATGTATACGTCTTAGGGTTGGCTTTGGTAACACACACCGTGAATGGGGAAATGCATGCATCCCGATCCAGCCTTCTTAATTGAAAAACAAAGAAGGTAGATTGTATCCCACATGTGAGGCAAACAGGCGTATTATGGCCACTTGTCCCTTTTGGGAGCCCTATGTTGCGCTGGTCTTGAATGGGTCGAATACTGGTCAACAATGCTTTGGCACAAAGCCGAAAGAGCAGACTACCTCCATCCCAATCTTAAGTAAGTATACACTCATCTTTCATCAAGTTTTTCTAACAAATTCAAAAAAAAAAAAAAAGAGAGAGGACGTGATGTCTACTGCACTCATGACGCGCAGTATAAAGATACGCCATGGACACTGTACATACAGGTATGTCATCATTTTCTATTTCTTTTATCTTTGTATCATTTTGTTGTATTTTAATTTTTGTACAGACGATCCTTTGAGCAGGGTCCTTCAGGGGTTTCTAGACTTCTTTACCTTGATGGTTTTCTTGAAGTCAAACAAAAAAAAATAAAAAAAAAAAAAAAAAAAAAAAAAAAAAAAAGTAAAAAAAAAAAGGAGAAAAGATTCTGTGTTTCTTAATTTCAACCTTTTCTGGACAATGTACAACAACCTACCCTCATAGGTGCAATTATTCCCCTTTCCATTCTTTTTCCTACTTAAACACTCCATTTTCTCCATTTTCCTTCAACTCAGAAACACTCAAAGGGAGGAAGAGTATAGAATGGGGCCTTCTATTCGTAACCTCAAAAATGTCTGTGTTTTTTGTGGGTCGAGTTATGGGAAGGGATTAGAGTTTGTAAACGCAGCTAGCACTCTTGGTCGATCACTTGTCTGCGAGGAATATTCATCTTGTATATGGGGGAGGTTATCGTGGGTTAATGGGGGCTGTATCACTTGTCGCTTCTATAGGAGGCAAATCAGTTTTAGGTGTTATTCCTAAACCTTTGGCTGAAAATAACATCACTGGAAAGACAGCTTGGAGAAGAAATTCAGGTAACATCTATGCATGGACGAATGAAAACAATGGTTGACAATTCTGATGCATTTATTGTCTTACCAGGTGGATTTGGTACTTTAGAAGAAATTTTTCAAATTGTCTCTTGGGCCGAACTAAACATCCACCATAGACCCATTGGTTTGTTGAATGTTAATAATTTCTTTGATCTTTTGTTATCTTTTCTTGACAAAGCTGTGGAACAGAAATTTATCACTCCTTCAGCAAGACAACTTCTTATCTCTGGCTCCACTATTGATGAGCTCATTGATAAATTAGAAGCTTTTGAGTATGTACCTGATCCCAGATTAGCTCGTATAGATTGGTCAACAGAAGCAAAAGGAAGTAACAAGAAACAAAAGCCGATCTGCGACTTCATCTTTAATGGGTTTGATTTTATTGTACCTTGTTTCTGTTTAAATTTGTGTCAGCTTTCTCCAACAGGTAATATCTTCTGTCCTTTACTCATCTATATTTTAACATTGAGGACAATGTTGTGATTTAGTTGGGGGGGAAGGATAGTTGACCCAAAAAAAATAATAATAATAAAAAAAAAAATAATAAAAAAATATAAAAAAATAAAAAAAAAATTTGTTGTGCTGTTTGGAAAGTATGATATGATTGTCATGTACTTATTAAATCAATTAGTGATGGCAGAGTAAGGAGTAATTTTACTCTTGAGACGCATCTTAATTGGTGGCGAGTAAAGGAGTTTTTTTAGGTAGTAACTAATTAGTACTAAAGTTTTATTGTTTGATTTCTTTTCGTGGTCCGATGCAGATCGACAAAGTGTGTTTCTTTTCTCGCTTGGCGTTGATTCACTTCTTATCGTTGTGTTGCTCTTTTCTATATCTCTCTTTCACATTGAAGCAATGTTATATTAAGCGTGGGGAGAGATTTCAACATGTTCTTTTTGTAAAAAAAAAAATTCAAAAAAAAAAAGAAAAGAAAAAAAAAAAGGGGTTCATTGCATGATTGAATAACTTTTCTCCTTTCTTGAACTGATATGCTTGGTGATGGATGATTAAATTGATGAATTGAGTTTGATGGATGCATACCTTGTGAGATTTTGAGCCTAATGGATGGATTCAACATTTATGCCATTCTCTTCTTTCTTGTGTGATTTTCACTCATGTTAATGACCACTCTAGAACTTGCTTTGATTCTTTTTGAGGCTACATTTCACTTGCATGCATGAACATGATTGAGGCCCTCTTTCTTAATTAGCTAGTTTAACCAAATAGCCAACCTTGTTTTCAATATGATATCAAGCACTCTTTTGATTTCTTGAAAATTCTCTCGATTCCCGCCAACCTTGTATATTTTCCTTTGCTTAACCCCTTTGAGCTTATTTGACCATTCCTTGTTTCTAGCTCATCATGTGCCTTAAATGAGAAATCGTGTTCTTACTTTACCTTAGGGAATAAAAGAACATTAGCTTGGTTAATGGATGAGTTTTTGAACAAGTGTGGGGGTGTGTACAAAATGGTTGTTGAAAAAGAAAAGAGTGCCCAAAAAGAAAAAAAAAAATGTATGTATATAGTTATGTTCATATATATAAAAGAAAAAGAAAAAAAAAAAAAAAAAAAAAAAAAAAAAACCAAGTGTTTAAAAAAAAGAAAAGGATTGGGAAATGAATATGTAAAGGGATATACACTAGAGTTGGGATGAACTTTTATGCTTGTTATTTGAACTCACTCTCATTTGCTTTTATTCTCTTTGGTATTTATCTTCTCATATCCATTTTATCCTCTCCTTACCTTGACCTCACTACAACCTTGAATAAAGTCCTCATGATTTGTGTGTGCATGTGTTTTGAGTAGTGGAGAAGTAGAAGATAAGCAAGCTTATGGTAGTGCAATTTTCGTGGGTTGAATTAAGTGAAATACCTACCCTTTAAACACTTGAGAGATTGAGAGGGAATCTTGTGAAGATCTATCATTCTCGATTCATGTTGAAGATACCTTGCTTGATGGTTTGAGATGTGGAGAATTGTTAACTCATGAATGTTTTGATCCTTGAACCTTTGGTTGTTCTTCTTGATTGTAAAATTTTGGTCTTGAGTTTTGCCCAGGAGTGCAAAAAGCTAAGTGTGGGGGAATTTGATAAACACATATTTTATTCATTAAGAAACCCTTATATTTAGTCATTTACACTCTCCATATTCTTAATTGATTGAGTTTGACATGATTTTGTGAGTTTGAGCTCAAATTGGTCCTAATTGAATATTTTCAGCATTATTGAGATTTTACACTGTTTCTGTATTTTGGTCATAACTTGAGTTCCTGATATCTGAAAATCATGAATTTTATCTTGTAGGAAAGCTAAGAGGAAGCTCTACAACTTTGATGAAGAGCTCGAAGTCTGATTCAGATGTCTAAGGGACCTAAGTTGACATGGAAGTCAGAATACGGGTTCTGTCAGTAGAATCCGAACAGTGTGCACTCAAAAAATCATATCTCAAGATGTAATAATGAAGATGGGCTGAAATTTGGACATTGGATAGTCAAGATCCAAATAAACAACTTTCATGAAGAACACATTTTGAGAAAAAGAAGTCTAGTAGGTCATTTTGAGCTTGCAAGTCGGAACAGAGGAGCTGAAGTTGGGTTTGAGCAACCTACGGTATTTGGGACATATCTTAGGCTTAAGGAAGCCAAATTGGACGAACCAGCTATCCATTTTATAGCCAAGACAAGGATCTACAACTTTCATGAAGAACACTTTTCGTGATTCTGAAGTATAGTGGGTCGTTTTTGGCTTCCAAGTCAGACACGAAATTTTCGTCCTCAACCATCCACTCATCCATCCACTAATCCACTCATCCATCCACTAATCCACTCATCCACTCATCCACTCATCCACTAACTCACCCATTCATCCACTCATACACTAATCCAACCACTTAACCACTCCACCCACTCATCCACTAATCCATCCACTCATCCATCCACTCACCCATTCATGTCCATAATTTCCCACTCACCAAAAGTCCTTTGGCATTTTTCACTAATTCAACCACTCAATCATTCCACTCACTCATCCACTAAACCAATCCACTAAACCAACCCACTAATCCATCCACTCAAACACTCCACTCACTCACCCACTCATCCACCCACTTCCCTTTGTCATTTTGTTACCTTAGACTTCTATAAAAGGCACCATTTATCATGAACAAGAGGTAACTCTCCTTCATTTTCTCTCTTAGTTTCTTGTTTCTTCATAGTTTCTTCTTGTTTCTTCATAGTTTTTCTTGTGATTTCTTTCTAGCTATGTGTAACTAAACCTCCCTTGGTTAAGGGGGTGATGAAACCGCTAGTATTAATGTTGTAAACTTTGCATATTTGATTATTTCAACACGCTTATGTTTTTATTCATATATTTCTCGAATCTATTGTTGGTATGAAGGTTTTTGTACTTGTTCCTACTTTCAAAGTAGTAGATCTAGGTTTATTATGCGCAGTTGCGGTAGTAGATCTAGTGGGATGTATGATGTTCATGTGGGTATAATTATCTTTGTGCTATTTGCCACTTATAAAAGTGGTAGATCTGGGTTTATTATGCGCGGTTGCAGGTATTAGATCTAGAGAAATATATGTTCTAAGTAATTTAATCCCTAATGTGTGATTAGACCTTAGTGTAATTGGTTTTCTAAATCTTAATGCAATTGTTGGATAGTTGTAAGAGCGGTTGCTTTATGACTAATCGTGATTAGGAGTTGATTTGAGCGGTTACTAAATTGGCCAACACATAAGGAAAACAGAGATTTAATATCACAATTGCATAAAAACATAATTGAGCATGTTGGAATAAAAAGGATATGTGGATTTACATTATCATATAAATCTAGTGGTGGATTCAATCTCTTAACCAATTTTCTTATATTGTTGATTTCAGTTTGTTTATTGTTATCTTTGAAGCTGTTCATTATTCATCAAAACTCCAAAACCCCCATTTTACTGTTTATTGTTAATCAGAGTCTAAATTGGGAATTGTTTAATAGTGTTAATTGAATTGGTTCTCTGTGGATCGACCCTTACTAACTACAACTAGTTGTAAGATTTTTATTTTCTGGTGGGCCTGACAACTGATTTTTATCTTAATTTTAATCACTACATCCGCACGCACCAATAAGCACAATTTGATTCTGCATCATATTTTTCCTCTTTTTTCATCATGGCGGCTGGTGCAGTGATATTGTAGCCAGCTTTCTTCAATCCTTCGAATATCCTTGCCATCGGTGTACGCAAGCTCATGACCTTTCTTATGGATGACCCTACCACCTCTACAAAGATTCACCACATTCTTTCCGCCATGATTAGGAATCTGGGTTATTAACGATACTTGGGTCCAGCCTCTTCCTGGATATCAAGCTTCCCATAGGCAATTAACTTCCTTACTGCAGTCTTAAAAGACTCGCAGTCTTCAATTGAATGCCCTGGGATATCCATGTGATACTTGCAAGTTGAGTTCGGGTTGTACCATGATGGAAATGGTGGTTCTAAAGGACGCACAGGAATTCCCGAAATGAGATGAGCATCAAACAACCTTTGGAATAGGTCTGCATTTGAAATGGATAACCTTGGAAAGGGGGGGAGGTTTTGAGGACGAAAGCGGCTTTGGTTTTGGAGGTCTGGGCGAGGTTGTGAGTGGTTTGGGTAATTCTGCGGAGGTGCAGGTGGGTATCGTATAAGTTGGGCGAGTTGGTATATATGGTTGTGGCGAGGGACATTATTAACTTGGAATTGTGGTGTTGGGGTGAAGTTTGTGGCTGGTATAACTTGGTGGGATGGATAATGAGGCAAAGGCAAAGGCGGTCCGGTATGGAAAATGAGGGTTGGGGTTGTATGATGGTGATGACTTGGGCTATATCGCGGCCTGAAATTTTGTTGAGGTTGGATATAATTTACCTCAGGTTCCTTTTTCTTCGGCTGAAATCCTTTCTTGAAAGTAGTATTCTCTGTGCTACTCATGGACAACTTCCTAGTTTTGGCTAATATTTCAATTTTTTCTCCAGAGGTTATTAAATCTGTGAAATCCTTATAGGCTGCCCCAGCCATCGCCCCAATAAAAGGGTTTCCTAGGGTCCCCAAGAAATATGAACACATCTCAGACAATGTTAATGGGGCTGGACTTGAGCCGCCAAGGCTCTCCACCTCTCGCGCATATTGCTTGAACGGTTCTTCATTACCCTTCGCATTGAACTCAACTGTTTCTCGGGTTGGGGCTGCGTCCGATTGAATTTGTACCGATCCATAAATAAGTCAGCCAATTCTGTCCAACGAGAGATCTTTGAGCGATCTAACTGAAAATACCATTCTAGGGCGGGACCTGTAAGACTCTCATGGAAGAAATTGATGAGGAACTTATCATCCCTTGACCAAACAGCCATCTTAGTCCCATAACTGATCAAATGGAAATGAGGATTGCCGCTCCCGTCATACTTCACAAAATCAGGAATCTTGAAGTTGTTGGGGATTACTACATCCGTAGTAGGACATAACTCTTCTATCCTCAGAGGTCCATAAGCATTTGGGCCCTTTATTGCCTTGATTTGTTCCTCCATTTTCTCCATCCAATCTTCTTTCATTTTATCCTTCTCAGTTATGACATGACTATTCCCAGAACAAGGCATGGTCACGTGTCCTGGAATGGACACATGAGGTGGTTCCCAAGTAGGGCCCGTATAACCAGGGATTTCATTATGTACACCCTCTAGAGTGCGATAACCTTCCCCAATGGGCGTGACTATTGATGCTGTTTGAGGTGGTTGCTCGTGGATTCTTGCAGCGATGCTTGAGGTTATGACTGGAAAGATCGGAGCAGTTACTGATGACATGTTTGCATATGTTCCAACCCCACCTGTATTTCTATTTCCACTGATTAAGTTGAGAGATTCCCTTATATCTTGCAATATTGCTTCCAACCTCGCTTGATTTTCTGACACCTCATTTATTCTTCCTGTTACCTCGTCGACCTCCCTGCTCAAGTTCCTTCTTGTTTCAGAATTATCAGCAGCCATCCTGGTCCGAGATCTGGTATTGTGAACTCGGGTTAGATTGGTCTCTTCTTTCCTAGGCCGCGCAATGATTCCTGGACCAAATTGATTTATTCAAGAAAAAAAAACACTTTAAATAGAGAAAAAGAAAAAAGAATTAACACTATTGTGAGGATGCTTGGCAATTGTGGGAAGATTTGCATGGTCATTCAATAGCAAAGTAGGATTCCTGATTTAGCATTAGCGGGTTCACTAATGATGCCCTCTTCAAACAATGCAATCATTCTTTCATCAAATACCAAGATTCCCGAAATTCCGCTAAAGGACAAATTGTCTCGTGGGCAAAATACGGTTGATAACTATTCAAGGGGGAATTCACCCCTCAATGAATAGTGCCTAAATGAAAAGCAGTAATCATCAACATTCAAAGCAAAACACTTTCAAGCAATCGGTCATTCATTTTATTCCAAAATTAATCAATACAAGGTCTTAGTCTCCTCAAAGTATTACATCAATAATTTTGTTTTCTTCTTCCTAAGACCTTTAGCAAGACTTCGACAATACGTCATAAACTCGGCTATCTTCTCGTGGTAGCCTTAGCAATGGATTCATACGAGTCCGAAGGTCCGCTTCATCAAAACGACTAACTAGTTGCGTAGTGTAATATTGCAAACCGTTAGACATGTCCTCATATTTTGTCATCCAATATTCCTTTCCAGCTTTCATTTTGAGCAACCTGCCCATTGCCATGCGCCTTCATTTTCTTCTTTTTGCAATCTTTGTCTCTGAGCTTCGAGTCTCCATCGCTCCTTTTCTCGCTCTAGTTCTTGAGCTTTCAACTCCAAACGACTTGCTCTCTTGTTTGCTTCTTTGAGTGAATTATAATATTCTGCAACCAATACCTGTCCTTGATCGGAGCGTCGTTTCATTTCAACGAGAAAGCGAGCCATCTGTCGCGACCGGGATCGCGGCGAAATATAGCAAACTCGCGTGATTTTTTTTTAAAAAAAGATTAAAATATGGAGTCGCCACCAATTTTATTTAAATTTAGGAAAAATTGGAAAACCTTTTTTAGAAAATGGTCTTTGGAACCAAATCGGATTCGGGAGTCGGTTATGGATAGGGAAGGGTGGAAACTTAATCCCACTGCACCCCTATCACACCCGTCCCGAGCCTCCGAGACGGTACCTTAAGTCGACCGTTGTGCAAAAAATTAATAATCTCAATTTATCTATTTTACCCTTCTAAAAAACTTTGTAATTATTTTTTTTTTTATTTTTTTTGTTATTTATTTATTTATTTATTTTAAAAGAAAAGAAAAACCAAATTGTAAAAATTTAATTTTTGAACTTGACAGAATGAAAATCCTGCTCCAATGTAACACCCTTTGATGTAGCAACCGAAGCATAATCGTTATTACACCACAGTTACTAAATCCAAGTATGTCACAGTCATGATAACAGTAACTTAAACTCTCAAGAGTCTATATTTTTTTTGACAATTTACATAGGTAGAAAACATGAGCCTCGGATGAAATATAAATGTATTCAAGCCATGATACAACCACCAAATCATATCTCTTATACATATATATATATAGTCAATTTACATGAATCACTGATGACATAGAATATAACAATTACAGAGTCCAATAAAATACAGCGGGAATAAAACACTAAAAGGGGGAAAAGTAGTGACCCAGGGATAGGTACTACTAGCAGACAAAGCCGCAACCCCATATACACATACGACGCTTCGAGTCCCAATCAACAAGTCGCATCAATGCCTCCACACAATCGCACTCGTACGTAGCCGAAGAAACCTTGTCCAAACGTCCAATCCAATCAACCGAGGTGTCCCTCTTTATCTTCCTCACGTTCTTTTATCAATATAAATATAAAACAGAAATACAAAAATATAAGAAAGAGGTGAGACACCCGTCCTTCATTACCACTATTGGCAGTAAGAAAACAGCACGGCGCAAAGCGCCCACCAAGCAATACAGATTATATATATATTCATCAATAACAACAAAGGAATTTATAATAAAAGCGATTCAATTCTAAGCAATAATCAAAGTCAATAATCACAGAGATATTTATAGTAAAGGTAGAACAACAGTAAGCAATAACAGACAGATCACAATAGTATTTCCGAAATCAAGACAACAATCGGATAATCATTTACGGTATTCATGCTCAATGTTTATAAGACCAAAGAATGAATGACGCACAATGCATGCTTTTCCAATTCCTACTCCATGGAGCTAGACTCAATCAAGCGGAGAGAAAGATCAGGAGACATGTCTGTAACTCGGCTGCCGAGGCCAGTGCTATCAATAAATTTTCTCATGCGCAAATCATGGCATTGTACAGACATTCTACACTAGATCACGATATAGGACAGTGTCAAGTCCGGATCGTCGGTGTGTTTGCATCGGTTTGCCTCACGGCACAGAGGAGCTCTAAACTGTCCATGTGAGGGACCCGCACCCCGACGCCCCCGAGGTCATAACACGACCCACACTTGTCTATTCGCACCCGCACTAAGGTGTGTTCAATCTCCTAGGCAACTAGGCCTTACAACAGTCCACAAGGACAATCACAATGCATAAGACACTATGCATGCACATGTATGATTCACAAATTCATACAATTCCATAATATGCCACATTAGGCCAATATAAGCATTAATATATAAATGGTCACCCACATGGACCCATAATCACATAATATCAATATCAAATCAATTAATACGTCATTAGGTTCATTATGAATCCTAACTTAGAATTTATTCCTCATTTCAAGGTTCATATTCAAAATCAATTTAGCACACTTTGGCAATTCAATTTTCAATAATTCACATTTCATGTAAGCCCTTAAGCCCCACACTCTCATGTTCTTAACTCAATTAGAATTCTTTTAAGTCTTATGAGTGATTCACTTTCAATCCTTTGAATTTTATAAAGTCTTAATTATACTAAATTCTTCAAATTTCTTAATTATTCATTTCATTACCTAAGCTTCCAATTACTTAATTACCATTGCCTCCACTCACTAAAATCACACTTTTGCCTAGAAACTCCATAGAGGCCGTGGCCTCCTATTTGATTCAATTACAAGTCTCTTCAAGTCAACAATCTTCTACATCATTCCCTTAATCATTTAAATTATTCACTTGATCAATTAACTCACCAAAAACTCTAAATTCCTAGCTTCAAAACCGTAACCACCATAGAAGTTTCAACTTCCAATTGTTCTTCCATTAAATCCCATCTTGTTACTTAATTAATCCTAGTCTTATACTTATTGCACATTAGCCATAAATTACCCCATTTTTCCACCCCCAAAACCGTGGCTTCACTTGGGTTTCACTTTCAAATTCTTCTTCCATTACATTCCATTTTTATACATTGATTACTTTAAATCCAATGCTTGTTACAATTTATCACAATTTCCCTAAATTGCTACCCTCAAAACCGTGGCCACCAATGGTGAATCCCAAGTCACTTTCTTCCATTTCAAGTCTTCAAATCCATTCTTTCCTTCTCTTTTAGGCATTAACTTCTTGTCATTAGTTCACTTAGGTTTTTAGTTCATTAAAATCAATCCAAGTACCCAAGATTCAATGCCAAAACCGTGGCACCATGTTGAGGTAGGAAACTCCAAATTTTCCATTTAGCAACCCCAACATGATCAAGCACAATTTACATATCAAACATATTCAAGAGCAAAATCAAGCATCAATCGAATTCAAGAATATTAAATCATACAAAATTTATAATTCAAGCAAGCATACAAAGAGCATACAAGGATGGATTTCTCCATCAACACACATACAAAGTCTTCTCACCACCATAGGTGGTTGAAGTGAGTAGTCTCCCTCTTACTTAAGTGAAGGGAATCAAGAAGAACACCAAGAAGCTTCTTGAAATTTCGGATTTGAGCTCCAAGGACCCTAAAAATGGTGACTTTGTTAGAATCAATATCAAGGCTTGAAAAATTAACCATGGATGACCAATAAGGAGACCACAACCACGAAATCAAGAGAAGAGAAAGAGGGGTCTTGAAACTTACCCAAAATGCTCAAAGTTGGAGCTTGGAGAAAATGGTGAAAATGGAGGATTTTCAAGAAACTCCAAGAAGAAAAGATGTTTAGAATGGTGAAAGGATTTAGGAAATGTGATTAGAAGAAATTTTTGTGAAGATTATGGTGGTGAAGGAGGGCTGGCCGTAGCCCTTGTAGAGAGAAGGAAGAGAGAAAAATTGAAGAAGAAAAGAAGAAGAAATGGTAGAGAGAGAAAGTGTCTTGAAACTAAATGAGTTAAAGTGATGAAAATGAGTTAATGGAAATGAATTTCCTTCCCCTTGGCTGCCTTCCAGCCGTGCAAAGAGAGAGAAGTGGGTGGGAATTTGGCTTCCAAAGGAAGCCAAAACACATGGGTCAAAAAGGTAAGGTCAAAGCTTCTTAAGGAAGCTTTGATTATTTTACTATTAAATTTGAATTAAAGTGGATGGATTAGACATAAAGTAGATTGCATTAGGATAATGTGATAGGATTTTTATTACACACTATTATCCAATAGATAATAGTTACGATTAATGACAGTCGGTATTTAATTAATTTAATTAATCTGACAGATGAATTTTTCGCTGTATTGATTTATTTTGTCTGTTAGAATTTCTCGAAAATTGTGAAACCTCGTAAACTGTGTCAAGTCTCGGGTTTAGTAAGATCCCCCGTCGACATGTCCATAGTCCAAGGTTCTCAGAGAAAACATCGCGTTTCTCTGATTCTGCTCAGCACGCACGCAAAACGAGAAATATATTAAAATATTCGACGGTTCCGAAAAATTCTAGAAAAATTCACATAAATCACAAATATTAGAAAATGACTATTGGCGGCGAAATAATTAGTTTCCGGAGCGTTACACTGACCCCAGCAATTCTCAGCTCGGTGTGCACGCAAAATGAGAAATATATTAAAATATTCCACGTTCTCGGAAAAATCCAGAAAAATTCCAGAAAATATCTAATATTGTAAAATGATCATTTATCCTGAAATTATTAATTTTCGGGACGTTACATCCTACGTACCCTCAGGTGCATTGAGGAACTCAAAGTTACGTAGTTCTGTAGAAAATAAGTGTGGGTTGATTGATTTTAATTAATAAAAGATTTTTTGAAAAGAAAATTTTATTGTTTGAAACTAAAAAACATTCTTGCACAAGGTTCAAGTTAGCACTAGGCTACTCAATAAACCCTTATGATCCAAACGACATTGAAGATAGCATCCGCTATTCAATCATCATCGTCGGTCATTGCATTGATTAAAAGAATTTTTTTTTTCCCATTTTTTTTGTTTTTTATTTTATTTTATTTTATTTTATTTTATTTTATTTTATTTTATTTTTTTACTTTTTTTTTATATTTATTTTTATATAAACACCACTATGCTTGATTTTATTATTATTTTTTTAGATCTTCTAACTTCACATTTTTTATTTTAGGCATAATACACAACTTAAAACATACTATAAAAACATCAAACAAGAACAAAACATATAACACAACACGGTAAAAACCAAAGGAAATCGAACACACACACAACACACACTAAAAAATCTATACACATATATCTATTTCTTACGTAACACAACTACGTAAAACAAAAGGAATCTAAACACATGTATATATATATATATATATTACATAAAATAAAGAAACAATTAATAAAGCCCTTGGACAACATAAGAAATAAGAGAAAGGAAACCTGCATGCATGAACAAAGAAGCAAGGAAAGCGGGAAACACCCGGTTACGTGAGGGGTGGTGGGAAGGAGAGGTGAGAGTGGATGGTGGTGACCTTGTGAAGGGTGTTTGGAAATTTGTGAGGTTGCTAGAGAGTGGAGGCTGTTATGGTGGTTTGCGTGGAAGCTTGGTGATGGAGGGAGATGGTTAGAAGTGGAGAACGGTGAAGTTGATGAGTGAAAACTGAGTTAACTCAAGTGATGGTTGCAAGGTGATGGTGCTTGGTGGGTGAGTCACGGATGAGAGAGAGGTGTATGGTAGTGAGTTGATGGAGCTTGAGTTAGATGATTGTCACGGTTTAGAGGGGTGTAATGGTGTTCTTTGTGTGAGTTGATGAAGATGGAAAGAAAGTGGAGTGGTGGTGTGGTGCGAAATGAAGAAGAAAAAGAAAAAGTCCCCCCTGCTCTGGTTTCTCTGGTCCTCTCTGGTTTCACGGTGAGGGGCTGTTGAGGGGAAGTGAATGGAGTTGGGAGTGAGAGGTTGAGAGTTTATGGAAGTGAAGGTTTTACGTGGATGAGTTTGGAGAGGAGCTTGGTTGGTTACGGGTGGAGATGAGGGAGATGGTGGGCTGCGTTTGGAAGTGAAGGTTGGTGATGGGATATGGAGCGTGTGCGGGATGTTGATGGAGGTTGTTTGTAGGTGGACACGGTTGGAGAAGAAGGGTGATGATGGGGCTGTCGAACGCCAATCACGGGTGGTGAAGCTGGTGGCTTAGGGACGGCCAGCCGTGGTGCTGCCTTGGTCGCGTGGAGGAACGAGAATGAGTGCAGTATGGTGAAAGAGTTTAGGAAGCCATGGAGAGGTTGAAGATGAAGGTGAGTTGCGGTTATGGAGGATGGTGGTGAGTGAGTAACGGTTGGAAGGCTGTTTGGTGGGGCTAGGTGGAGTTGGTTTGGTTGTTCTTTGTGGGTTCACGATTTGGGTTCGGTGAAGTATGGGTTGATGGAGAGGGTTGCTACGGTTGTCGTTGGAACGGTGGTGGTGTGAGTGAGCTTGAAGGGTGGGGTGAGGGAGCTTATGGAAGATGGTGAGGAGAGTGGAGCTCTGCGGTTTGGAAGGGTGGTGAAGATTGTATATGGTGGAGGGAGATGATGGCTTGAGTTGGAAGCTTGATGATGGAGGCTGCCTTGGTTGAAGGTTTGTGAGTGGTGATGGAGGGGAGGGAGCTTGAGGTTGATAAAGCCGATGGGTGAAGATGGAACTTTTTTTACGTTGAGGGTGGCTGCATGGTGTTTGGAGGTAGTGAGTTTGTGGAGTTGCTACGTTTTGCTTGAAGGGTGGGGTGGTTACGTGGTGATGGTTTTGCTGCTGCTATGTATATATTTATGGTGAGAAAAGGAAGATGGTCATGGTGAGGGAATGAAGATTATGGTGAGTATTGAAGGAAGAAGAAGATGAAGGTTATGGAAGATAGGTGAGTATGGATGTTGGAAGGAAGTGTTTCTACTGTTGAAGCCTTCGGAAAATGGAGTGGAATGGTTTTTATAGTCAAAATGAGAATCAATACGTGAGTGCATATTTGTGAGAGTGAGAATGAGTGGTTGGAGTGAAGGAGTGAGTCACGTAAAAGGGAATGGGACAAAGAAAGTGGGAGTGAGTGGACGTGATGAATGTGCAATTTGGTTAGTGAGTGGGAGTGCAATTTGGTTAGTGAGTGGAGTGCAATTTGGTTAGTGAGTGGAGAGTGAGTTGATATGCAGAATGATTTAAGAAAAATAAAAAAAAGAGAGTGCGTGTGTGCTGTAAAAAGAAAGTGCAGTGTGTGCTACGTGAGTGAAAGAGAGTCAAAGTGTGATTGCTTTTTTTTTATTATACCTTTTTTTTGTTATTTTTGATTTTTATTTTATTATTTTTTGTTTTTTTATATTTTCATTTTCTTGTTTCTTCTTATTATTATTATTTTTAAGACTAAGATGAGCTTAATCTATTTAGGCTAAAAAAAAACTAAGTAAAATGGGCTAAAAGGTGGGCCATAAATTTTTTTTATTTTTTTTTCTTTTTAATTAATTTTCCTCTCTTTTTTTTTTTTATATTTTATTTTTTAGTCCTGGTCAAAATTGTGTTCACATTGCCTCTTTACTTGTTTCTTATTAGATAATAAGAATAACCGTAGTTTTTTCAAATTATCGTCGTAAGAAATGAGTAAAGATATGAACTTCAAATTTGTCCGGCAATGCAAAACAAGGCAAGAAATTGAAATGCATGGAGTCGATGCACTCAACAAAAATTTTAAAAATGAATGGAGCCAATGCGCTCAACAGAAATTAAAAATGAACAGAAATTAAAAATGAATGGAGCTGATGCGCTCAACAGAAAATTAAAATGTATGGAGCCGATGCGCTCAACAGAAATTAAAATGCATGGAGCCGATGCGCTCAACAGAAATTAAAATGCAAGGAGCCGATGCGCTCAACAGAAAATTAAAATGCAAAGAGCCGATGCGCTCAACAGGAAATTAAATATGCAAGGAGCCGATGCGCTCAACAGAAATTAAAATGCATGGAGCCGATGCGCTCAACAGAAATTAAAATGCAAGGAGCCGAAGCGCTTTAAAATGCATGGAGCCGATGCGCTCAAAATTAAATGACAATAGGCAAACATGTGTCCCGAAATTTAAATGATAGAATTTAAATGACAATGGGCAAACCTGTGTCCCAAAAATTAAATGACAATGGGCAAACCTGTGTCCCGGAAATTAAAAAGGCAATGGGCAAACCTGTGTCCCAAAAATTAAAAAGGCAATGGGCAAACCTGTGTCCCGAAATTTAAATGACAGAATTTAAATGACAATGGGCAAACCTGTGTCCCAAAATTTAAATGACGATGGGCAAACCTGTGTCCCGAAAATTAAATGACAATGGGCAAACCCGTGTCCCGAAATTTAAAAAGCAATGCAATGAGCCGATGCACTCAAAAATTTAAAATGCATGGAGCCAATGCGCTCAAAGAATAAATAACAGGAGCTGATGCGCTCAAAATTAATGACAGGAATTTAAAAAGCATGGAGCCGATGCGCTCAAAGAAATATGGAATTAAAATTTTTCTTTTCTCTCTTTTTATCTTCCCTTTTTCTTCAGAAAACCATATGAACCAATGGCGACCATGGAAAGCTTTGACCAATCAAATCCTTTATTCACGTGCTTTTCTTTATCAGACCCTTTGTCGGCTGAGACTCCCTTAGATTTTCTCATTTCCTTTTTCATTTTTCTGACCACCTTGTTTCCTTGGCAACACATCACAACCTGTATCTTGAATTATTGAGATCCTTTAATCTGAATTAATCATTGATGGATTGCTGCAAAATTGTCTGATCAAACTTAATGGGTAAACATGCATTCATGAAGGGACAGAAATTTGTTGAATGAACAAACTTCCTTTTTATTATTTTGGTAATGTAATCGTACATGAACTTTTGACAAGACACATACTTGAAAGACAAAAGAAAGATTGCAAGAAAAATAAAAACTTTGCCCCAGTATTGGTTCCTTGTTCCTCATTCAATTGATTCACTGCAAATGCTTGACAACTCAATCACTGCTTCTGCTGATACCTCATTCAACATGAATTCTCTTTAATTCCTCAAAAATTTTACCCCAGTATTGCCAATTCAATGCAAACAACTTGCCCCGTGTAACTGATTGGACGCACATCAAAAATTGCCCCAGGCCAGTGAATCCCTCGAAGAGTTTCGACCCACTTCCTTTGAGATTTTGCCTATTTATTTGTCCTAACTTTTGCTTAGACTGCTTTTTCAGGATTTCACCTAACGGACTTTTTTTCTTTTTTTCGTTTTTTTTCAATTGCTCTAACTTTTGCTTAGGTCGCCTTTCTTTCGGGTTTTCAACCTAACGAGCTTTTTCCTCTTTTTTAGGCATAGAATTTCTTGATAACATCGGTATTCACGGCCTTGGCAGCTTCTTCTCCATCCATATTCTCGCAAAATTAACGCTCCTCCGTAAAAATGTCCGCTTGACTATGTACGGGCCTTCATAATTCGGAGCCCATTTTCCTCTCGGCATCCTCTTGGTTAGGGAGAATCTTTTTCAAAACCAAATCCCCCGAATGAATTCCCTGGGACGAACTTTCTTGTTGAAGGTTCTGCCATTCTCTTTGATACAATTGCCCATGACAAATAGTTGCCAATCTCTTCTCTTCTATCATATTCAATTGCTCATACCGAGTCTTCACCCATTCAGATTCCTCTAACTCGCTTCCATTAGAACTCTTAGAGAAGGGATCTCGATTTCTATTGGAGAGACAGCCTCCATCCCATATACCAAAGAGAAAGGCGTTGCCCCAGTGCTTGATCGTATATTTGTACGATATGCATGCAGAGCATAGGGTAACATTTCATGCCAGTCTTTGTAGTTTACCACCATCTTAGCAACAATTTTCTTAACATTCTTATTTGCTGCTTCAACTGCTCCGTTCATCTGAGGCCTGTAAGGAGCTGAATTATGGTGCTTGATTTTGAAATTTTCACAGAACTTTTTAATCTCAGCACCATTGAGATTGGTACCATTATCTGTGATTATCCTTTCTGGAATTCCATATCTGCAGACAATATCCCTTTTGAGGAATCTCAAAAACACCTTTTGAGTGATGCTGGCATAAGAGGAAGCTTCTATCCACTTGGTGAAATAATCAATTGCTACTAGGATGAAGCGATGACCATTGGAAGCTTTAGGATTAATGGGCCCGATGACATCTATTCCCCACATTGAGAAAGGCCAGGGAGACACCAAATTATGCAAAGGGAAAGGAGGTGTGTTGACACGATCTGCATACATCTGGCATTTTTGACACTTCCGTACATAATTTATGCAGTCTGTTTCCATTGTGGACCAATAATAACCACTCCTTAAAATTTTCCGAGCCATCATATGACCATTGGCATGAGTTCCACAGATTCCTTCATAAACCTCAGTCATTATTAGACGAGCTTCACAAGCATCCACGCATCTAAGTAAAGTACCATCGTGACTCCTTTTATACAAAACCTCTCCATTCAAGAAAAAGGTTATCGCCAACCGACGGATAGTCTTCTTATTCACCTCACTTGCCTCTGTTGGGTATTCTCTATGCTGAATATACTGTTTGATATCATGATACCAAGGTTTACCATCTGGCTCGCTTTCAACATTAGCACAATATGCAGGTTCACTGTGCGTCTTTACTTGGATGGGTTGGACATTATTATGAATATCCAACTTGGTCATTACAGCTAAAGTGGCCAAGGCATCTGCAAACTGATTCTGGTCTCGAGTCAAATGGGAGAAGGTCACCTCCTCAAACTTCTCAACCAACTGGATTAAATACTTTTGATAAGGTATCAACTTCGGATCCTTGGTTTGCCATTCACCATTCACCTGATAAATGATGAGTGCTGAGTCTCCAAATACCTTTAACCGTTTGATCCCCAAGTCAATTGCAACTTGTAAACCATTAGCACAGGCCTCATATTCTGCAATATTATTGGTGCACTCAAATTCCAGCTTGATAGCGACTGGGTATTGTTTTCCAGTTGGTGAAACAACCACGGCTCCTATGCCATTGCCATGCATGTTAACCGCTCCATCAAAATACATCTTCCAGCCTGGTTCTTCTTCTTCTTCTCCTTCCTCCGCCATCAGTATCTCTCCATCCGGGAACTCGTACATTATTAGCTGTCCACCCTCAAGAGGGTTTTCAGCCAAATGGTCCGTAATTGTACTTCCTTTGATGGATTTTCGAGTCATGTACTTGATATCGAATTCTGATAGCATCAATTGCCACTTTGAAACCCTTAGTGAAACATGGGGACTTTCAAATATGTATTTTATGGGGTCTATTCGAGAGATCAACCATGTGGTGTAATAGAGCATATACTGTTGTAGTCGTTTTGAGGTCTATACCAGTGCACAACAAGTCTTCTCAATAGCCATGTAACGAGCTTCACAATCATTAAACTTCTTACTCAGATAGTAAATTGCTTGCTCCTTCTTTCCCGATTCATCATGTTGTCCCAAAGATTGCCCCCATTGAGGTTGGTAATACAGTTAGGTACAAAATTAAAGGGCGACCCGGTGTAGGGGGTACCAAGATAGGAGGATTCATTAAATAAGCCTTTATCTTGTCAAAAGCTTCCTGACATTCTTCATCCCATTTGCCTGGTTGATGCTTCTTCAACAACTTGAATATAGGCTCACAGGTGCTGGTCAAGTTAGCAATGAATCTGGCAATGTAATTGAGTCTCCCGAGAAAACTTCGCACTTCACGCTCCGTCTTAGGGGCAGACATCTCTTGTATTGCTTTTGCTTTATCTGGATCCACCTTTATTCCTTCTCTGCTAACAATGAATCCAAGCAATTTCCCAAGAGATGCTCCAAAACACATTTGGCATGATTCAACCTCAACTTGTACTTTCTGAGTCTTTCAAACAGCTTACGTAGAACCGCCACATGACTTTCTCCTTCTTTAGATTTGGCCACTATATCATCCACGTACACCTCAATCTCCTTGTGCATCATGTCATGAAACAGTGCCACCATAGCACGCTGGTAAGTTGCCCCAGCGTTCCTTAATCCGAACGGCATCACCGTGTAACAAAACGTTCCCCAAGGAGTAATGAAAGTGGTCTTTTCTTTGTCATTGACATCCATGGGGATTTGATTGTACACGACTATCCATCCATGAATGAGAACCTGTGATTCTTAGCGTGTGTTATCAACCAGAACATCAATGTGAGGGAGTGGGAAATCATCCTTCGGGCTGGCCTTATTCAGATCTCTATAGTCCACACACATTCTGACTTTTCCATCTTTCTTAGGCACTGGCACGATATTGGCTACCCACTCTGGGTGTCTTGACACTTCCACAAACCCTGCTTCTAATTGCTTAGTTACTTCTTCCTTGATCTTCAGAGACATATCAGGATGCATCCTTCTCAATTTTTGTTTCTTTGCCTCAATATTCGGGTAGAGTGGGATTTTGTGCGATGCTATTTCTGGGTCTAACCCTGGCATATCCCGATAAGACCAAGCAAAAACATCCATGTACTCTTTGAACAACATGATCATTTCTTCAAACTACGGGTTTCCCACTACCTTCAATTCTTTTTTCTCTTCCTCTGTCCCCATGTTAACCACCTCTGCTTCCTCGCCATTCAAGTTAAATCCTTTCTCTGAGTGCTCCAATAATTTTGAAAAATTTTCAACAATATCTTCCTCTTCTCCAGATTCAGGGTCTTCTTCATCAAACATTGCAGGAGAATCAATTGATGAGTTTTCGAAGTCCCTTTTATGAGGCAAACTTTCTATGAAACTCATATCCCTGGAAAGCAATTTTGTGTGGAGTTGAAAAAGCAGAATAAAGTAGGAATGACGAAGGAAGAACAAAATATGGTACAGAAATGTAAAAAAAATGGTAAATGCAAAAGGATAAGAAAAGTGCAACGAAGAAAAATGCTGAATATTCATGCAAGTTCATTTAATCAACGTCTCAAATAACATAAACCATAAACTCAAAATAACTTCAACATTTGCTCTAGACAATTACTTTGAATCAATCACATCAATAATTGGTTCAGATTTCCAGTTCTTCAGTGGCTCCTTATTAGCAATGGGACGGATTGCCTTGTGCTCTTCTTGGCTCTCTTCATGCAAAGCATTGATAGTGAGGTGGTATCGAGGGTGAATGGCCTCGTCAGGCATAATCACCTCGGCCGGTGCTGGGAATGTTTCCCTCAGGTGGGGAATATGCTTCATTTTTCCCTTGCCATTCCTTTTTTCAAGAGTCATGCTCCTCATATGCTCCTCCATGGATGCTTCGTACCCTACCCCAAACTTGTCTGACTTTCCTGGGAGTGACACTGGCGACCGAGTACCTTGCAGCTTTGAGCCCAAACCCTTTCCTTCTTGGTATCCACTACTAGCCATGATCCGGCCACCACCTGATTCACACTTGGTGTGAGAGATTCATCTTTACCAAGTCTGGTCTCAACTACTTCGAAACTGTGCCACAGGTTCTCCTCTTCCTTTTTTGCACTCTCCACATATGGTACTGAAACTGGTTTTGACAGCATAATCTCTTCCTCTCCATGTATGGTGACGACCGACCCATTCTCAATATATTTAACACGTTGATGCAGGGTGGAAGGAACAGCACCGGCGGTATGGATCCATGGTCTCCCCAGTAGCATGGTGTAACCAGGCTCCATATCCATGACTTGAAACAACACTTGAAAATTACTTGGACCAATCTCTAGCGGCAACATTATCTCTCCCACAATGCTTCTCCTATTTCCATCAAAGGCTCGCACCACCATCTCTCGTGGTGACAGTTCATTCTCATTTATTGATAACGAGGTTAGAGTTGTCCTGGGCATGATATTCAATGCAGATCCCCCGTCAATCAAAACTTTTGCAACTACATATCCTTTGCATTTGAGGGTTATGTGTAAGGCTCGTGGGTTTTTCTCAGATTGAGAAATGACTTCTTCATTAGTGAATGTGATCATGTTAACGCGTTTCACGGGGTCCACCATGTTAACCACACTTTCAGGAGTAACATCGGGCTTCACATAGGCTTCATTTAGAATTTTTAGCAATGCCTTCCGATGCATCTCAGATGTCAAGATGAGTGACAAAAGAGATATCCTGGCCGGAGTCTTTTTAACTGCTCCATCACATCATATTTACTCGCTTCATTATCTTCGAACTCCTCTTCACCTTCTTTCTCTCTCTCTCGTCTTCTTTTGACATTTCCTCTCTGCTCCCTTCCTTAACAATTTTCTCCTTTTCTAACTCTCCTGGGCCATAGCATCGCCCACTCCCGGTAATTCCCCTACCTTGACTATATTAGTCACCAACTCCTCATCTTTGTGTACTTCACAATTTGAGCCTTCAAGTCTCTTCCCGACTCCTTTTGTCTCTACCTTGGTTTCATAATTCCATGGTACTGAATGAGTGTCATTATAAACAAATGGCATTGGCTTCTTGATTGTTACCACTACTTTCTCTCGGTGTTGAGACTTGGTTGAGAGGTGGCACCTTAAGCACAAAGCGTTCGATCACATTAACCTCTTCTGAGGAAGCTAATCCTTGTCTCACATGTATTACTCCCAAAGTAAGCAACCCTTGGACTCGAACCTTGAAGTCCCAACAATTCTCAATATCATGTCCCATTTCTCCACAATGATAAGCACAATTTGATTCTCGCATCATATTTTTCCTCTTTTTTCATCATCATGGCGGCTGGTGCAGTGATATTGTAGCCGGCTTTCTTCAATCCTTCGAATATCCTTGCCATCGGTGTACGCAAGCTCATGACCTTTCTTATGGATGACCCTACCACCTCTACAGCATTCACCACATTCTTTCCGCCATGATTAGGAATTGGGTTATTAACGATACTGGGTCCAGCCTCTTCCTGGATATCAAGCTTCCCATAGGCAATTAACTTCCTTACTGCAGTCTTAAAAGACTCGCAGTCTTCAATTGAATGCCCTGGGATATCCATGTGATACTTGCAAGTTGAGTTCGGGTTGTACCATGATGGAAATGGTGGTTCTAAAGGACGCACAGGAATTCCCGAAATGAGATGAGCATCAAACAACCTTTGGAATAGGTCTGCATTTGAAATGGATAACCTTGGAAAGGGGGAGAGGTTTTGAGGACGAAAGCGGCTTTGGTTTTGGAGGTCTGGGCGAGGTTGTGAGTGGTTTGGGTAATTCTGCGGAGGTGCAGGTGGGTATCGGGTATAAGTTGGGCGAGTTGGTATATATGGTTATGGCGAGGGACATTATTAACTTGGAATTGTGGTGTCAGGGGTGAAGTTTGTGGCCGGTATAACTTGGTGGGATGGATAATGAGGCGGGGCGTGTCCGGTATGGAAAATGAGGGTTGGAGTTGTATGATGGCCGATGACTTGGGCTATATCGCGGCCTGAAATTTTGTTGAGGTTGGATATAATTTACCTCGTTTCCTTTTTCTTCGGCTGAAATCCTTTCTTGAAAGTAGTATTCTCTCGTGCTACTCATGGGCAACTTCCCGCTTTGGCTAATATTTCAATTCTTTCTCCGCAGGTTATTAAATCAGAAATCCTTATAGGTCGCCCCACCATCGCCCCAATAAAAGGGTTTCCTAGGGTCCCCAAGAAATATGAACACATCTCGACAATGTTAATGGGGCTGGACTTGAGCCGCCAAGGCTCTCCACCTCTCGCGCATATTGCTTGAACGGTTCTTCATTACCCTTCGCATTGAACTCAACCGTTCTCGGGTTGGGGCTGCATCCGATTGAATTTGTACTGATCCATAAATAAGTCACCAATTCTCGTCCAACGAGAGATCTTTGAGCGATCTAACCGAAGATACCATTCTAGGGCGGGACCTGTAAGACTCTCATGGAAGAAACGATGAGGAACTTATCATCCCTAGACCAAACAGCCATCTTAGTCCCATAACTGATCAAATGGAAATGAGGATTGCCGCTCCCGTCATACTTCACAAAATCAGGAATCTTGAAGTTGTTGGGGATTACTACATCCGTAGTAGGACATAACTCTTCTATCCTCAGAGGTCCATAAGCATTTGGGCCCTTTATTGCCTTGATTTGTTCCTCCATTTTCTCCATCCAATCTTCTTTCATTTTATCCTTCTCAGTTATGACATGACGATTCCCAGACAAGGCATGGTCACGTGTCCTGGAATGGACACATGAGGTGGTTCCCAAGTAGGGCCCGCATAACCAGGGATTTCATTATGTACACCCTCCAGAGTGCGATAACCATCCCCAATGGGCGTGACTATTGATGCTGTTTGAGGTGGTTGCTCATGGATTCCTGCAGTGATGCCTGAGGTTATGACTGGAAAGATCGGAGCAGTTACTGATGACATGTTTGCATATGTTCCAACCCCACCTGTATTTCTATTTCCACTGATTAATTGCTTCCAACCTCGCTTGATTTTCTAACACCTCATTTATTCTTCCTGTTACCTCGTCGACCTCCCTGCTCAAGTTCCTTCCTGTTTCAGAATTATCAGCAGCCATCCTGGTCCGAGATCTGGTATTGTGAACTCGGGTTAGATTGGTCTCTTCTTTCCTAGGCCGCGCAATGATTCCTGGACCAAATTGATTTATTAAAGAAAAAAAAGCACTTTAAATAGAGAAAAAGAAAAAAGAATTAACACTATTGTGAGGATGCTTGGCAATTGTGGGAAGATTTGCATGGTCATTCAATAGCAAAGTAGGATTCCTGATTTAGCATTAGTGGGTTCACTAATGATGCCCTCTTCAAACAATGCAATCATTCTTTCATCAAATACCAAGATTCCCGAAATTCCGCTAAAGGACAAATTGTCTCAGGGCAAAATACGGTTGATAACCTATTCAAGGGGAATTCACCCCTCAATGAATAAGTGCCTCGAATGAAAAGCAGTAATCATCAACATTCAAAGCAAAACACTGCAACTGGTCATTCATTTTATTCCAAAATTAATCAATACAAGGTCTTAGTCTCCTCAAAGTATTACATCAATAATTTTGTTTTCTTCTTCCTAAGACCTTTAGCAAGACCTCGACAATACGTCATAAACTCGGCTATCTTCTGTGGTAGCCTTAGCAATGGATTCATACGAGTCTCGAAGGTCTGCTTCATCAAAACGACTAACTAGTTGCGTAGTGTAATATTGCAAACTGTTAGACATGTCCTCATATTTTGTCATCCAATATTCCTTTCCAGCCACTTTCATTTTGAGCTGCCCATTGCCATGCGCCTTCATTTTCTTCTTTTTGCAATCTTTGTCTCTGAGCTTCGAGTCTCCATCGCTCCTTTTCTCGCTCTAGTTCTTGAACTTTCAACTCCAAACGACTTGCTCTCTTATTTGCTTCTTTGAGTGAATTATAATATTCTGCAACCAATACCTGTCCTTGATCGGAGCGTCGTTTCATTTCAACGAGAGCCTCTTGTAAAGATTGCATCTTTTGGTCTTGTGCTCTAGTATTTAATTCCAATTCTTCTTTCATCTGCAGAATCTTCTTTATCGATTCTTCTTGAGCACTTACCTTCACTCGTAGCTCTTGGACTTCTAGAGTGGTCATGTTTGATTCCACCTCTTTTCCTTTTCTTGCCCTTTTTACCCGGCTCGGGGCTTCAGCAGCATCAGCTTGTGCATCCTTCAAGTCTTCAATCTTGTCGGCTAACTTCTGGCACCGACTTGAGTGAATGACGACCTTCAACTCAGCGGCTTCCTTCTCTTGTTCCAAAAACTGCATCTGCGCTTTCATCCTCTCTATCTGGGTAGTCATTTGAGATATAATTTGAGAGTGATTTTCATCACTTAATACCGCCTGAGGGGTACTATTTTGAGCCCTTCTTGTTGCTCTCCATTGTAGGTACTCAGAAGTAGGAATTGCCACACGTTTTCCCAGTTCTTTCCTTCCTATCCTATGGATATTCTTCCAAGCGTCCCTGACCTCATTTTCCTGCTTAGTAGTGCTTCCATCTTTCCCATATAAAAAGCTAAATCCTCTCAGTTGTGTCTCGTCAGGCACGTGCTGAGTCCATTGAGCTGTCTAAGCACAAGGACCGGTGAGAACGATACACAACCTCTCACACCCATTAAAGGAATGTTAGAGAAGTCACCACAACTGAGCAATATCTCTCCCCCATGATACCATGAGCAAACCCATTTGAAAGAGTTTGATCCCATCTTCATGAACTCATCTTTCCATTCATGGGCTTTTTCTTCCGCTTGACTGGAATGCGACCAAAATTTCTTAGTGGATCGGTAAGAGACCCGGTGATTGTGTACATCCATGTGCGTCATGATCCAAACATACAACATGTGTGTGCAACATCGAATCATTCCCCCACCTTTTCTGTGGCAAATCTCCATGGTCAAGAAAGTGTCAGCGAGAATAGCAGGGATTGGATTTGCCCTATGATTCTCAAACTTGAAGAAGGCATCCATTGCCGCTTCGTCCACTATATCTGAAGTGAATGGGAATAAGACTAATCCAAAGATGGTTAGCGCCAATGTCTTATTAAAGAGATCCCATCTTCCTTGTTGCGCTAGTATCTCAAGATGCGCTTCTACGTAACTCTTCTTCAATCCTTGTGTTTCCCCTCTCTTTTCCATGCCTAACTGATTTGCCTGAACTCCTATGAGTTCTGCTATTTTTCCTTCTGACACGTAATATCCTTTATAAAGATAAACATTGGGGTACTTGCTCATTGAGAGTCTCAGCATGATGGCATATTCTTTTATGGTTGGTGCAATATCCAAGTCGGGCAGCTCAAAACATTTCAAAGAACAATTCCAAAACTGGGCTAGGCCACTCAAAACAGTTCTTCCACGGGATGCGTAACAAATCTATGATTTGTCCATAATCGTTTAAAAACTCGATCGAGCCTTAGGAGTCATGTGTTGAGTAATGTCCCTTACACGCCTTAAATCACCGCCATTTACTTGTAATCTTCATATTCCTTTTAAGATCCACCGCATCCGCCGGTATTTCTCCTTTGGCGTATCTCGTCCATTACTTGCTATTGAATGAGTACTAATCCTTCCACTTTACCAAGTAAACTCACCCTATTGAAAGTAAACAAAGAATAACGTAAGCAAACCGTAAAAATGAAGAATGCATCCTAAGGATACCCCTCATCGAGGTAACTCTAAAATGTACCCTAACACCCTACATGGAGATTTATCCTTATAGGGTCGTAGACCCAAAGGATGATAATGCATGCCCTCCTTATTTTTTCTTTATGCATGAGATTGACATGAAATTGTATGATGATGCTTTTTTTTTTTTTGGGAATGTCATGCAAATGCAAGGCAATGCATGTTCTTTTTTTTTTATTTTTCTTTTACTTGAGAAATGCTATGAATGTCATGATATGAAAATGCAAGATGAAACATTCCCCCTTTTTTTTATGATGATTTTTTAACAAATAGTGAATGATGTGAGAAATGCATAGACAAAGAAGAAATACGCTCCCTTTGTGTCCTAAGGAGGTGAAACTTAAAAGGTTAGATTTCCTTAAAATCACAACTCTAATTTTGACTGTCACTATATTCTATCTACCAGTGCAAGATTTTTAGGACAGATCTAGACCTCTAAAAGTCATGGTCCCCAGATTGCCCCTATCTCGAAAGACAAGGATCCAATTCATGAATAAATCATAAGTAGGGATAAACCCTCTCAATACGATTAGTCAATGATACTGGTAACAATCTGAGTGGCGTCTCAACCAATGTCAAGTGAGCATGAAGCCCATCAATAACAAAAATCGAGACCCTTCCTATTCCTCAGGTTCGCACAGACTCGGGTATAGAGCCCAACAAGTGTGTGAGATAAGTGATAGTGACGTGTGTGAGGGAGCATACAAACCTATACCAAAAAAAGACCAAAAATTACCCCCCAACCTGTAAAGAACAAATATATACAAGCCAGCCAGCAATCATCTATCCTAGGGTTTCAACAATTAAGTACCAAAATACATACAAGTAAAAATATACAAAATAAAGCTATCAAATATTTACACAAAGTATTAACAAAAATATTTACAAATAGATAAGGAAACAAAAAACAAGAAAATGGGTAAAACAAATAAACAAAGATTATTAAAATTTTGCACAATTAACCACAACAGGCCTGACTCTCTAAATATTCCCCAGTGGAGTCGCCATCTGTCGCGACCGGGATCGCGGCGAAATATAGCAAACTCGCGTGATTTTTTTTAAAAAAAGATTAAAATATGGAGTCGCCACCAATTTTATTTAAATTTAGGAAAAATTGGAAAACCTTTTTTAGAAAATGGTCTTTGGAACCAAATCGGATTCGGGAGTCGGTTATGGATAGGGAAGGGTGGAAACTTAATCCCACTGCACCCCTATCACACCCGTCCTGAGACGGTACCTTAAGTCAGTTGTGCAAAAAATTAATAATCTCGAATTTATCTATTTTACCCTTCTAAAAAACTTTGTAATTATTTTATTTTTATTTTTTTTGTTATTTATTTATTTATTTATTTTAAAAGAAAAGAAAAAACCAAATTGTGAAAATTTAATTTTTAAACTTGACAGAATGAAAATCCTACTCCTACGTATCCTCAGGTGCAATGAGGAACTCAAAGTTACGTAGTTCTGTAGAAAATAAGTGAGTTGATTGATTTTAATTAAAAGATTTTTTGAAAAGAAAATTTTATTGTTTGAAACTAAAAAACATTCTTGCACAGGGTTCAAGTTAGCACTAGGCTACTCAATAAACCCTTATGATTCAAACGACCTTGAAGATAGCATTCGCTATTCAATCATCATCGTCGGTCATTGCATTGATTAAAAGAATTTTTTTTTGTTTTTTATTTTATTTTATTTTATTTTATTTTTTACTTTTTTTATATTTATTTTTATATAAACACCACTATGCTTGATTTTATTATTATTTTTTTAGATCTTCTAACTTCACATTTTTTATTTTAGGCATAATACATAACTTAAAACATACTATAAAAACATCAAACAAGAACAAAACATATAACACAACACGGTAAAAACCAAAGGAAATCGAACACACGCACAACACACACTAAAAAATCTATACACATATATTTATTTCTTACGTAACACAACTACGTAAAACAAAAGGAATCTAAACACATGTATATATATATATATTACATAAAATAAAGAAACAATTAATAAAGCCCTTGGACAACATAAGAAATAAGAGAAAGGAAACCTGCATGCATGAACAGAAGAAGCAAGGAAAGCAGGAAACACCTGGTTACGTGAGGGGTGGTGGGAAGGAGAGGTGAGAGTGGATGGTGGTGACCTTGTGAAGGGTGTTTGGAAATTTGTGAGGTTGCTGGAGAGTGGAGGCTGTTATGATGGTTTGCGTGGAAGCTTGGTGATGGAGGGAGATGGTTAGAAGTGGAGAACGGTGAAGTTGATGAGTGAAAACTGAGTTAACTCAGTGATGGTTGCAAGGTGATGGTGCTTGGTGGGTGAGTCACGGATGAGAGAGAGGTGTATGGTAGTGAGTTGATGGAGCTTGAGTTAGATGATTGTCACGGTTTAGAGGGATGTAATGGTGTTGTCTTGTGTGAGTTGATGAAGATGGAAAGAAAGTGGAGTGGTGGTGTGGTGCGAAATGAAGAAGAAAAAGAAAAAGTCCCCCCTGCTCTGGTTTCTCTGGTCCTCTCTGGTTTCACGGTGAGGGGCTGTTGAGGGGAAGTGAATGGAGTTGGGAGTGAGAGGTTGAGAGTTTATGGAAGTGAAGGTTTTACGTGGATGAGTTTGGAGAGGAGCTTGGTTGGTTACGGGTGGAGATGAGGGAGATGGTGGGCTGCGTTTGGAAGTGAAGGTTGGTGATGGGATATGGAGGGTGTGCAGGATGTTGATGGAGGTTGTTTGTAGGTGGACACGGTTGGAGAAGAAGGGTGATGATGGGTCTGCCGAACGCCAATCACGGTGGTGAAGCCGGTGTCTTAGGGACGGGTCCACCGTGGTGCCGCCTTGGTCGCGTGGAGGAACGAGAATGAGTGCGGTATGGTGAAAGAGTTTAGGAAGCCATGGAGAGGTTGAAGATAAAGGTGAGTTGCGGTTATGGAGGATGGTGGTGAGTGAGTCACGGTTGGAAGGCTGTTTGGTGGGGCTAGGTGGAGTTGGTTTGGTTCTTTGTTGTGGGTTCACGGTTTGGGTTCGGTGAAGTATGGGTTGATGGAGAGGGTTGCTACGGTTCTTTGTTGGAACGGTGGTGGTGTGAGTGAGCTTGAAGGGTGGGGTGAGGGAGCTTATGGAAGATGGTGAGGAGAGTGGAGCTCTGCGGTTTGGAAGGGTGGTGAAGATTGTATATGGTGGAGGGAGATGATGGCTTGAGTTGGAAGCTTGATGATGGAGGCTGCCTTGGTTGAAGGTTTGTGAGTGGTGATGGAGGGGTGAGGGAGCTTGAGGTTGATAAGGCTGATGGGTGAAGATGGAACTTTTTTTTACGTTGAGGGTGGCTGCATGGTGTTTGGAGGTAGTGAGTTTGTGGAGTTGCTACGTTTTGCTTGAAGGGTGGGGTGGTTACGTGGTGATGGTTTTGCTGCTGCTATGTATATATTTATGGTGAGAAAAGGAAGATGGTCATGGTGAGGGAATGAAGATTATGGTGAGTATTGAAGGAAGAAGAAGATGAAGGTTATGGAAGATAGGTGAGTATGGATGTTGGAAGGAAGTGTTTCTACCTGTTGAAGCCCCTTCGGAAAATGGAGTGGAGTGGTTTTTATAGTCAAAATGAGAATCAATACGTGAGTGCATATTTGTGAGAGTGAGAATGAGTGGTTGGAGTGAAGGTGTGAGTCACGTAAAAGGGAATGGGACAAAGAAAGTGGGAGTGAGTGGACGTGATGAATGTGCAATTTGGTTAGTGAGTGGGAGTGCAATTTGGTTAGTGAGTGGAGTGCAATTTGGTTAGTGAGTGGAGAGTGAGTTGATATGCGAGAATGATTTAAGAAAAATAAAAAAAAAGTGCGTGTGTGTCTTTGTAAAAAGAAAGTGCAAAGTGTGTGCTACGTGAGTGAAAGTGAGTCAAAGTGTGATTGCTTTTTTTTTTTATTATACCTTTTTTTTGTTATTTTTGATTTTTATTTTATTATTTTTTGTTTTTTTATATTTTCATTTTCTTGTTTCTTCTTATTATTATTATTTTTAAGACTAAGATGAGCTTAATCTATTTAGGCTAAAAAAAAAAACTAAGTAAAATGGGCTAAAAGGTGGGCCATAAATTTTTTTATTATTTTTTTCTTTTTAATTAATTTTCCTATCTTTTTTATATTTTATTTTTTAGTCCTGGTCAAAATTGAGTGTTCACAACACCGACACGCACCGAACCACGGCCGTGGTTCATTCCACGGCCAGGCCGTGGTTGTCTCTGTTTGACAACCACGGCCGTGGTTCATTCCCCGACCAGGCCGTGGTCTTCTCTGAACTTCCCCTTTTGCTTTTTGATGTAGCTGCTCGATCCATGGCCGTGGTTCAGTCCACGGGCAGGCCGTGGAACCCTCTTGAGTGAGCTTTTTGTCCCAAATTGCTACCCTTTAAGCTCTAACTTCAATTGTGCAAGTTTTCCATCTATTTCAAGGCCAATTAAGCACCAATCCTGCACAACAACACCAAAAACACTACAGTTATCCGAACTAAAAGGAAAAACAAATAAAAAAGGAAACTAAAATGCCTAAAATGCATAAGAATGCATGCAAAACAAGAACAAAACATGATGTTGTTTCACACACATCAAATACCCCTAAGCTTAAGATTTTGCTTGTCCCCAAGCAATAACTAAGACCAAACCAAGGAGTTGGATCAAAAGACAATAATGAATGAGGAACCCGAGGAAACATCCGACCAAGCAATAGGCAAAGGCAAACCAAGAAGCAGAGAGGTAATCAAAATCAAGTCCAATTAGAGGCTAAGTTCTCAGAAACCATGCATCCTCACAGAATTAAGTCCACACTGCTAACCACACTCAAAGTGTTTAAGGGTGAAGACAATTCACTCAAAATTCCTCTTAGAAAAAGCACTTCCATAAGCTTGATAAGAAACCAAATTTTCACTAATAATCAGCATGTATGCAATAATCAAAAGGTCTTCAAGGGATATAATGGGGCCATGGGAATGATGTCAGGAAGGATAAAGAAAGGAAGGAATGCACAAAGGGCTAACAATGTTTTCAAGAAGCACAAGAACCCAATAGAATAAACATGGAGCAAAGACATTTTTCAATCAAGGTATAATTCCACATTTTCTTCCTTTTTTTTTCAAGCTTTCATCTCATGCTTTTCTTTTATTTTCTTTCCCCCCTTTTTTTTTAAAGGGAGAGACTTCATTTTCAAAACACATGATTACCAATACAACATTCAAACTCAATTTGCTCCATTCAATATTCTAAATGATCACCGATAATGTATCATCATAGGCATCAAGAAAACAATTATACAATAGGCTTAAAATGGGCAACTAGTGGATGAAAGTGTAACAATTTCAGAAGGCCAGAAAAATACCTAAGATGCCTTAATCACATTCAAGCATGCAAACCAAGATTTCGCCTCAAAATGGTTTCAAATCAAGTTCTAGAGCACAAAATCAATGAGGAATGACCACTTAACACAAAGAATGGGATGCAAAATCATATAGTGTATAAATCCCAAACAGGCTCAAAACTTACTTTTAGAGGTTCAAAAATCAATGAGAAGCACAAATTCAGAGAACATATGCTAATTATCAACTATCAAGAAATCACCTCCACTATCAATTAAAGACAATGCCTGTTGCCTACCACAAGAATCAACAAATTGGGTTTCAAATCAATATCATCTCAAAATCCTCAAAAGAGAGGGGCACAAAGTTCAACCAAAAAGCAAAAAGATAAGATGGTGTGAAAATGTAACAAGAAGATGCAATGCAAAATGAGACATGAGAATGCATGATAATGAAGATAAAAATAAAAATGAAAAATACCCCCCAAGCTTAGACCTTACATTATCCCCAATGTAAAAATCTAAAACTATGGAAGGAATAAATGAAAAGAACTCACTGTGGTGGTAGAAAAGGGAAGTGTGTAGCCATGAACTCGAACATTTGGACTAAAACTTTTTTTTTGCGACTGACAGCTATATACATCCCCCTACAAAGGCTCCGAACTCAGGGAGGCACCAAAGCTGACTCAACATTAGCTAACTATGAAACAAAAAAAACAGAAAAGTGTTAATCAATAAAAATAAGAAAATAAAGAAAAGAGAGAAAATTTTCGGTTGCTTCCCAAGAAGCGCTAAGTTATAGTCATTAGCTTGACTATGAGTTGGTTCTATGCTCAGGTGATGTCAATGGAGTGGTACTCAGTCCCCACTCCTTCTTCATAGTATTGCACTCTCTGGTCGTTTATCATAAATGTCTTCTGGCCTTCTATCTTCACCTCAAGCACACCATAGGATAAGACTCGAACAATCTCATATGGTCCAGACCATTTCGACCACATCTTACCTGGACAGAAACGTAGAAGTGAGTTATCAACAAGAACTTTATCCCTTGGTTTAAATTCACGCTTCTTGACACATTTGTCATCCCGCTTCTTTGGTCCTTTCTTGCAGGGCTTGACCTTCTCTAACTTGGAAGCAACCTTGGGCAAGGTCTCCTCTAACATAGCATGAGTCACAGATTCTTGCATATCTGAAAGTACAACTCTGTCCACAACATCAGTAGCATCTATGCGATTACATGAATTAGGATTTTTTTTAGAATTGAAGACATTGAAAACTACTTCTTCATCGTTCAATCGCAAAGTCAATTTCCCTTCGTGGACATCAATAATTGCCCTTCCAGTGGCGAGGAATGGTCGCCCAAGTATGAGCGACATTTTAGCATCTACTTCCATGTCAATCACAACAAAATCAACGGGTATAAAAAACTTACCCACTCTAATAGGAACATCCTCCAAGATGCCTACGGGGTACTTGACGGACCGATCCACCAACTGAAGTGAAATAGTTGTGGGTTTCAGCTCACCCACCTCCAACTTCTTGCACCCAAAAAAGGGCATAAGACTGACACTAGCCCCCAAGTCACACAGAGCTTTATCAAAATTTGTGTTACCAATCAAGCAATGAATAGAGAAGCTACCTGGATCTTTTAGCTTAGGAGGCAACTTATTTTGAATTAAAGCACTACACTCCTCAGTTAGAGCTACGGTCTCATATTCCTCAAGTTTTCTCTTATTAGACAAAATGTCCTTAAGAAATTTAGCATAGGTAGGCATTTGTTTCAACGCCTCAGTGAAGGGTACATTAATGTACAATTTCTTAAAGACCTCTAGGAACTTCCCAAATTGCATATCTAGCTTGGCCTTGGCCAATCTTTGAGGGAATGGCATAGGGGGTTGGTATGGTTCAGGGGGTACATACTTAGACACCTTTTCGTTAGTTTCCTCTTCCTCTAAGGGTTGTGTCTTAGTGTCTTCTTCCTCATTCCCCTCATCTTTGTCACTCACCTCCTTATCCTTGGGATCCTCTAATTTCTTACCACTTCTTAAACTAACAGCCATGTAGTGTTCATTACCTGGATTCATTTTAGGCTGACCAGGAAACTTACCTTGTTGCTTGTGTGAAGTGCCTGCAAGTTGGGCAATCTGAGTTTCTAACAACTTATTATGAATGGCCAAATTTTCAATCTTAGATGACAACTTTCTAATAGCCTCAGTCACAACTTGTCCATGTTGCCTAAACTCCTCATTTTGCTTAGATTGACTCTCAACAAAATTCTCAAGAAGAGACTCAAGTTTAGAGTTTTGTACCTGTTGGAATCCAGAAGAGGGTTTTGTTGGTGTATGCCCTAGTGGCCAATACATTTTGTTTGTATTTACATACATTATATTATGTTATTTTATATGAGGCATTTCATTTATTATGTTCTTTTTGGTAGACATAATAAAGTCCTTAGAATAGTAAGTTTGATACCATAGGACATCAAGTGGATGACTTGATCGTGAGATCCTATTGGATAAAACACTATTCTTAAATGTCCCTAGTCAAGTATTATTGTTAATTAGGACAACTATACATTGAGGCTAGTATGTGCGTAGGCCGATGACCACATCTCACGGGTCATGGATATGAGATATCAAGTCTACACATGGATACATATTAGAGTAATGATGTATTGGACGGACCCGCCATGAGAACGCTACGTGGATCGTTACGTGAGTGTCATAAGCGATTCTCATAGTGATAATGGTGTATATGGTCCTTTGACCTGAAATCACTACTATTCCTACATGAGGAGTTGTGTGTTTTAATGCCATCAAACGTCATCTCGTAACAAGATGATTATAACGTTGGTTATTAGACATGCCGCAATACATGTGGAGGAATGTGAGTGACCTAGATGGGATTTGTCCCTCCTACATAACAGAGCGATATCTTCGGGCCCCCTGATTGAGTGAGACTACGAAATGCATGACCATGCTCAAATGAATCAATATGAGATATTGATCTTATTTGTTATTACTATGTCTACTCGGGAATCAAGAAACCGAAGATTGAAGATTGAAACAAGGGTGACACATTCCATGCCTTGTGTTCAATCTGGATATCCGGACAAAGGGACTAAACTACACGGAAACATTGGTCACAGATAGGTTATGTCAAATCACTGACATTCTCATTACTTGGGTAGCAGTGATGTGTTGCTAGATACCGCTCCTTGTTTGTAATATTAAAATGAGATTTTAATATTACTACCAACGTCATGAGAACCCGCAGGTCGCACACTTAGAAACAGACTAAATTGGAGTAATCGAATCCAAGTTGGACTCGGATTCAACTGGGCCTAACTCATGACGGATGGGTTTAGGGTTGCACCACTTACCTTGCTACTTGCTCACACTCACTTAAGGCAGCCTTTGTTATAAATAATACCTTTGCTAAGGGGGCTGCTACTAGGTTACATCACAACCCTAGCCGCACCTACGAGAAAGTGAGTGAGAGATAGTGAGGTCTTCTTCTCCTCTCTTTCGCAGCTAGCACTACGAAAATAGAGGCGTGACTCCTTTTGCAAGTCTGTTCGTGTGGATACCGCGAAACATCGTCGCTATTACGGTGTTGGTGATTCACCTCGCTTGTGTCTATCACGCTTCAAGAGGTAAAAATTTAAAAACTCGGATTATGGATTTTTCGCATGGATCCTGAGAGGGAATTCTGTTATTCCGCTGCGAGACTTTTGATCCGCAAATTCCCAACAGGTTTAGCACTACCTTGCCCTGCTTGGTATTGACTATTCCGGTAGGAGAAGTTGGGATGTGACTTCCAACCGGGGTTGTAAGTTTGAGAATATGGATCATTCCTCCCCTTTTGGTTGAAGTCATGGAAATTGTGGCATGATTCCACTTGCTCCACCAGAGCACCTTGTGAGGAGCCAATTCCAACTTGGCATTCAGCACCTATGTGTCCCTGTGCTCCACAAATCTCACAAAAATTGTTAGAAGCACCTATGGCATTAACATGAGCTTTTTCAAGCATGTCAAAATGTTTATTCAAAGAATCAAATTTTGACTTGATTAAATCAACCCCGTCTACCTCAAACTTACCTCCCGAGAGTTTTCTTGGGTTATTACCTCTTTCATTTGCCCATTGGTGATGATTTGTGGCAACACTCTCAATGATCTCATAGGCTTCTGTCAGTCTTCTGTTCATCAAAGCTCCACCAGCTGCAGAGTCTAGAGACACCTTCGAAAAATATTCTAGCCCATTATAGAAGGTGTGGATGATCAACCATTTTTCTAACCCATGGTGTGGGCAGGCTTCCAGCAAAGCTTTATATCTATCCCAAGCTTCCGACAATGATTCACCATCTTTCTGAACAAATCTCGTGATTTGGGTCCTCAGATGAGCAGTCTTGGATGGTGGAAAGAATTTGTTTAGGAAAGCTTGCTCCAATTGGTCCCAAGAAGTAATGGTCTCAGCGGGAGCTGACTTCAACCAAGCCCTAGCTCTATCTCTCAATGATAATGGAAATAGGCGAAGGCGAATAGCATCAACAGAGGCACCTTCAATCTTGAGGGTCTCACAGAATTCCAAGAACATATCCACATGATCGTTTGGGTCCTCTGATGGCAATCCTCCAAACTGGTTCTGCCTTATCATGGAGAGTAAAGCAGGTGGCATGGTGAACTGTCTAGCTTCAATGTCTGGCCGAGCGATTCCAGAACGCAAACCCCGAGCATTAGGGGCTGCATACTCTTTAAGAGGTCTATTATCAGCAGGTGCAGCCATGACAAGCATTGGTTCAAGTATTTCTCTTGCTATTTCCTCTCGTTGTCTTCTCCTTCTACGAAGAGTTCTTTCAATTTCAGGATTTGCTTCAATAAGAGTCCCGGAATGTCTAGTACTTCGCATAAACAAGAGAAATTACTTACAGAGAGCCAAAGAGAAACCAAGAAAGTAGTAAAAAGGTTTAAAATAATTAAATAAAAAATTAACTGATATTCAAGAAAAACACAGTCCCCGGCAACGGCGCCAAAAACTTGGTGCGTGAAATCCGTAAGTATACGGTTTCATCGTCAAGTAATAAAAAGATCGAATCCACAGGGACTATGTCTATGAATACCAATTAATTAATTAATTCAATTAAATTAAACAAAAGGGAATATAATTGTTGATTAACAAGAACGTAATAACCAAACAATTAAATAAATGAATATCAAAATGCAAATTGAGAACAAAAATAGCAATTGTTAAGGAAAGGTTTTCAGATTCAAGAAAGCTTCCAAGATTGGGGTTAACCACAATGATACAAGACTCCTAATTGACAATCCTCTTATTAACACTTGAAATTCAATTGAAGGTGAATTACCCTAAATTAGTTAATGTTTCCTCTCAAGATGCAAGAACCGTGCCCAATTAAACTAATTCCTACTCTCGTGGTAATTGAATCTAAATTGAATCCATTATACTTTTTGGTAATTCATTAATCCTTCAAAGGCTAAACCTACTCTCGTGATTTAGACCTTAAGTTCAATTCTTATGGTTCCAACATCTAGGTTCACCTTTCAGTACGTCCCTAGATATTTATTAGATGCAAATAAATGGCCAGTAAATTCAGATGAATAATCGCAATAAGATCAAATCAACAACATTCAAGATTAATAAAAGGGGTAAACAATATCAATTAATCATTATCAATGTATCAAAGGGCATTGCCCAATCCTAGAAACAAAAGGAACTACTCAGACATGGAGAAGAACAAACCAGAAATTCAACTTCAAGAACATCTAAACCCGTAATTCAAGAGAGAAGAGAGGAAGATGAAGATCAAGAGCCTCCTATGTGCCTTCTTCAAAACCCAATTCGAACCCTAATGTTGTCTTCAGAACATCTATATATACCCCATGGGTTAAAACTGGTCTAAGCCCATCAGAAAAGAGAAAAACGAGCTTAAACAGCTGACACGCACCCCGAACCACGTCCGTGGTTCATTCCACGGCCAGGCCGTGGTTGTCTCTGTTTGACAACCACGGCCGTGGTTCATTCCACGACCAGGCCGTGGTCTTCTCTGAACTTCCCCTTTTGCTTTTTGATGTAGCTGCTCGATCCATGGCCGTGGTTCAGTCCACGGGCAGGCCGTGGAACCCTCTAGAGTGAGCTTTTTGTCCCAAATTGCTACCCTTTAAGCTCCAACTTCAATTGTGCAAGCTTTTCATCCATTTCAAGGCCAATTAAGCACCAATCCTGCACAATAACACCAAAAACACTACAGTTATCCGAACTAAAGGGAAAAACACATAAAAAAGGAAACTAAAATGCCTAAAATGCATAAGAATGCATGCAAAACAAGAACAAAACATGATGTTGTTTCACACACATCAGGACCTTTTATAGCCTTCAAATATAACTGTTGAAGGTTCCCAACGGGCACTTGCCCTTTTTGTGGCAGATAGCCAATATTTTGTTTTGTGTACTAAGTTATCATGTGTCACTTATGTTTTTGCCTAGGAATTCTCTCACGGTTTTTCCCAACTAACCTTCTCAGCAACTTTCTCGAGCTTGATCTTTCACAAATCTTCTTATCCTTTGATTCCACCATCTATTTCATATTTCTTCTTGATATCCTGGATGGTGATAGCTTTATTCTAATCTTTGATTTTCTCTTGGATTGGTCCTTATGGAGATTTTTCATGTTTCTGAAATTTCTCACAACCTTATTAGGATGAACTTTCACATATTCTTCAGGAACTTTCTCAGAATGCACTTGAACTCTCTGAAGACTGAATTTGATCTTCTTATCCCTTTCTAATCATCCAGAAAGCTTTCTTGGCCATATAAACTTGAAAATAATTTCAAAATTGGTAAACCATGGCCTTGTTAGAGGCCTGCCAAAAATCAAATTTGAAAGGACATGACATGTGAACTATGTCAAAAATACAAGCAAACAAAGTCAAGTTTTCACCTTAAAAATGTTTTGAAAGCACGAAGGCCATTTAAACTTCTTCATATTGGTCTTTTTGTCTAATTAAGTCCACAAGCCTTGGTGGAAAGAGGTATGGTTTTGTGATAGTTGTTGACTACTCAATGTAACACACCTAGATCTAATAACCACAGTACAACGTCATTACACCACAGTTACTAAATCCAAGCATGTCACAACCTCAATAATAGAAATTTTCAAATCATAAAGTTATTTCCATTATGCATAAATAGAAAATACGAGCTACGATATGAAATGTAGTTATATTGACTTACAATCCAAATACAACATCAGTTTCATATAAAATACATATCCGGAATACATGCATAAATAAGCTTACAATAATATTTAAACTTAAGTTTTACATGACTACCATATAAAAGTTCGGCCTTCCCCGAAGTCTAACACATGAATGGAATGGTCCTGCACCTGATCTTCTTCAGCATTCCTGATAGGTAATACTCGCCCTTGTGACACTTCCAGGTGGACGGGAGTACGAACATGCGTTATAACTGAAACCCCTCTAGGGAAGAGGCGGCAGTTACCCCACATCTCCCCAATGGGTATAGGGAACTCCACACATATAGGAACATAAGATATGTTCGTACCAATTCCAGGTTCATTACCGCATTGAACTAGGGTCACATCCCCAATATAAGTAACACGCTCCGCTTCACGGTCAAAATGCCAGGCTTCCAAGCCACTATGAAACTGTATCCACGTGCATAACAGAGGAGCTTGTCGTGACACCATCACAATGAAACATAAGTCGATTCTCCAACAATAACTAAGTAAATCCAACTTGAGCTCTTCACAGTCTTTATTCAATGCAACATAAGATAGAGTAATGAAATAAAGAGGTGAGACACCCATCTTTCATTACCATTATGGCAGTAAGAAAACAACACGGCTAGAGCGCCCACATAGCAATACAGTTCATATATTTATTAACAGTGACAGTAGAATTTATAGCAAAGTAGTACAATTATAAGCAATAGTAAGAATCAATAACAACAGACAGGTCACAATAATATCTCAAGCAATTAGTACAATATCCAGACAATCATTATAGAAATAAAACAGATATTTTCACAGTCACAAGTGTTCATGCTCAACAATTTATAAGACCGATAATGAATATTGCACAATGCATTATGGTACCACAAATCCTACTCTATGGAGCTAGACATCAACATTTTCGAAGTGAATGATCAAGGAGTAATGCCAGTATATCGTTAGCCTTTAAAAATAGTGTGCTTCATCTCATAAAATATTTGCGCAATAATGGCTTATACATGACACCTCAACAGTTGATCACGATATAGGACAGCGTCTTAGTCCGGATCGTCGGTATGTTTGCATCGGTCTATCCCACGGCACAAAGCAGCTCTTAACTGTCCATGATGAGGCACCTGTACCCCGACGCCCCCAGGGCCAACCACTATGACCCTATGCTTAGTCTATTCACACCCGCACATAAGTGTTATTCAAACTCCTAGGTAGACATCGCCTTTCTCAAATTTGTCCAACGGACAACACATATGCATGATGACTCAATGTACATCATGTATGTTATCAACTCAAATATGTCCAACGGACAACATATATGCATGATGATTTAATGTACATCATGTATATTCATCAATGATACATTTATCATAAGCATTGCCTTAATGGCATATGGGCATTCCTCAATATCAATATATCATATCAATAATACATTTATCAAAAGCATTGCCTCAATGGCACATGAACATTCCTCAATATCAACATATCATATATCTCATCAAGTACTAAATCAACAAGTACTTAGCCCTACATAAGGGACCCACAACAACATAGAACTAATTTCCAACATCAATATATATTCATGGTTTATCAATTGTCACCATTTCATATTATGGAATTCAACCTTTACAATGTTTTGTGTCTTAATCAATTATAAAATTCCTTAAGTTAAATAACTCTTAAAATCCATGACTCTCTTAAGAGTCACTAATCAATTAATTTCCTTTCACCTTATTATAGGTTATGCCCTTTTCTAGGTCCTTGATTACTAAAGATGCACCAAGGCATCACTTGTATCCAATTTTTACTCTAAAATTGTGGCCTCTCAAGGCCTTCAAGACTCCAATTTCCTTCCATTTTATGTATTAATCATTTAATACTAAATCAAATTTACATCCCAAAGTTCTTATCAAAACTGTGACTTCCATAGGTGTTTAGAAAAACTAATTTTTTATAATCAATTCCATTATGATCATCAATTCTTTAATGTCCAATTACATGAGTGTTATTAGTCACTAGTTTAATCCTAACTCTTATTATTTTGGGTCAAAACCGGGGCCCCTCAAGTCTTCAAAGTTCCAATTTAACTCCTGTTTATACACTAGTCTATTGATATCGAATCACTTAAATTTTGTTCATCCAAAATCAATTCAATCCCTCATGGTTCCATGCCAAAACCGTGGCCTCCCTCTTGGGTATTAAACCCTTAAAACTTTCCATTCATTAATTTCAATATTATCAATTAACCTTTAATTACATAAGCTTCATTTCACTTGTGTACAAAAATCAATTTACAACCCAAATTTGTAGTCAAAACCGTGGCACCATGTTAGGGTAGGAAACTCCAAATTTTTCATTTAACAACCCTAACATGATCAAACATATTTAACACATCCAATACATTCAAATTCATTATCCAAGCATTAATTTTAATCAAGGATACACAAACATGCAAAATCACCAAACAAAGTAAGCATACAAAGATTGATTTCTCCATCAACAAACACACCAAAGTCTCCTCACCACCAATAATGGTTGAAGTGAATAATCTCCCTCTTATCTTAAGGAAGAACACGAAAATGGGCTGCTACTTGCCTCTTGAAGATTTCGGTTTTGGGGTCTCCAAGAACCCTAAAATCTCCAACACAAAGAATCAACATCAAACTTAGTAAAGGATGGATCTTTGGTCTCCAATGAGACCATAGAACACGAAAATGAAGAGAAGAAGGAAGAAAAATGAGAACTTTACCTTAAAGCTTGAAGCTTTGCCTTGGATGACAATGGAGGAAAAGTTAGTTTTTGAAGAAAACCCTTCAAATAGGAAGTGTAAAGGAGGTTGAGAAGAGTATAGAAATTGTGTTTATGAAGAGAAAAGATGAAGAGTGATGGTCACAAAGAGGGCTACAATTTCGTGGTTGGAGAGGAAGAAGAAGAGAGAAGGAGGAGAGAAAGATGAAGAAGAAAAGCTAGAGAGAGAAAGTAATGGTAGGAAATGAGATATTTTGGGTGAGGTGAGTTAAGTGTGGGAAGCAAATTTTTTGCTTCCCCATGGGCCCATTGCCACGGCATTGAGAGGGTAAAAGGGGGAGAATTTGGCTTCCCCAACAAGCCAAGGGTGGCTTGGCCATTTGGTAGTCAAAACTTCTCAAAGAAGCTTTGGCTAAAGTACACCAAATTTCAATTAAAGTGGATTTGATTGGACATAAAGTGGATTACATTAGGATAACGTGATAGGATTTCTAATACATGCTATTATCCAAGGGACAATCGCTACAGTTGACAGAAGTCAGTATTAATTGTCCAGCGGATAAAATTACACTTGATTTATTATTCTGTCAGATAGAATTTCTAGAAAAACATGAAACCTCGTGAACTGTATTTGGCCTCGGGTTTAGTAAGATCCCCTGTCGACGTTTTCACAGTTTAAGGTTCTCAGGAAAAATATCTCGTTTCCCCCGCTTCGCTCAGTTTGCACGTAAAATGAAGAATAATATTAAAATATTCTGCGTTCTCAGAAAAATTTAGAAAAATTTCCAAAAATCATAAATATTATAAAACGACTGTCGCGACCGGGATCGCGGCGAAATATAGCAACTCGCGTATGATTTTAAAAAAATGATTAAAATATGGAGTCGCCACCAATTTTATTTGAATTTAGGAAAAATTGGAAAACCTTTTTAGAAAATGGTCTTTGGAACCAAATCGGATTCGGGAGTCGGTTATGGATAGGGAAGGGTGGAAACTTAATCCCACTGCACCCCTATCACACCCGCCCTGAGACGGTACCTTAAGTTAATTGTGCAAAAATTTAATAATCTCAAATTTATTTATTTTACCCATTTTAAAAAGACTTTTAAAATATTTTATTTTTATTTTATTTTTATTATTTTTTTTTTTATGAAAAGAAAAATCAAATTGTGAAAATTTAATTTTAACTTGACAGAATTGAAATTTCGCTGCTCCTACGTACCCTCAGGTGCAATGAGGAACTCAAAGTCACGTAGTTCTGTAAAAAATAAATTAAAGGTTGATTTATTTTAATTAAAAAAATGATTAGAAACCTTCTTGCACAGGATTTAAGGAAGCACAAAGCTACTCAATAAACCCTTATGATCCAAACGACATTGAAGATAGCATTTGCTATTTAATCATCATCGTTAGTCATTGCATTGATTAAATTCTCATTTATTTTTTTTTATTTTTATCTTTTTATTATTATTTTTTTATTTTTATCTTCCTTTTTATTTAAAACAAAATATTATACTTTTTTTTTTTTTTTAAAAAACAAAAATTTACTTCATATCTTTTTTTTTTTTTTTATTTTTATTTTTTTTTTTTTTTTATTTTTATTTTATATATATATATATATATATATATATATATATATATATACACAATAAAACACTTTAACGTTTAAAAAAACGAAAAGCAAAGTAGTAATCAAAATAGTATAATAATACTAATAATAATAACAATAAAATAATAATAATGAAAAGAAGAAGGATAGAGGAGTTGATAAAACTAGAAAAGGAAAGCTCTGTTACGAGCTTACATACGTAAGTTGAGGCTGCTGCTGGTGTGAGTCTTGGTTGGAGGGAAATGGTGGCTTGATGGTCACGGTGGGTAATGGTTGCTGTTATGGAAGTAGTGGAGTGTTTTAGTGCATGGTGGGTGGAGGTGAGTAGGGTTTGGAGAAGGTTGGAAGAAGATAAGGTGGGGCTGTTATGGTGAGTTACGGTGGTGGCTACGTGGAGGGGAGATGAAGCTTGAAGAAGGTGATGAGGTTGGAGGGAGATGAAGCTGCTGGAAATGGAAGATGGTGGCCACTGAGTCAACTCGGTAGGTGTGGAGAAGGTAGCTGCATGGAGGTTCTCTGGTTCACGGGGTGATGGTGATGGAGGGTGTGGAGGTTGGCAGGGTGATCACGATAGTTTGGAGGAGCTACGGTGGGACGAGGTTGCTGCTAGAAAAATGGTGAAGGAGCTTGGATGAAGGGGTGAAGGAAGATGATGGTGCAATGGTGGAGAAGGTTGTGGAGATGGCTACGGTAGAGCTGCTGGAAATGATTGGCTTGTGTTTGGTGGGTTACGTGGATGATGGAGGTGAGGTTCACGTGGTGATGGATGAGTGAGGAGTAGCTACTGGATGTGAAGCTGGTTGATGTCTTGGTGATGGTTGCTGCTTGGGTGGAGATGGTGGGAGACTTCACGTGGGGAAGGTTGCTGGATGAGGTTCTGCTGGAGGCGATGAAGAGGCTGGAAGAGGTGAAAATGGAAAGAAGAAAATGGTGGTTACGGGTGAAGGGAAGACTACGGTGGAATGGAGGAAAATGGTGCTACGGGTTTGGTGGAGGGTGGTGAAGGTTCTTTGTGGGGTGTGAAGGCGGGGAGATGGCGTAATGGAGGGGGCACTGTTTGTGAAATGATGGGGCTGCTTGGAGGGTGGTGAAATGGATGAAATGAGATGGTGGTGTTGTGATGAAGAAAAAGATGGTGAAGGTGCTAGAGGCCACGGTTTTGGTGAAGATGGAAGTAAGGATGGATCGTTGGCTGCGTTTGGTGGAGGGTGTTAAATGGTAGAGGGAGAGGATGGAGATGGTGCAACGGTTGGAAGTGAATGGAGGTGAGAGTGAAGGGAAGTTGCTTGGGGGTTCAAGAAAAATGGTGGGTATGGGATGAAGAAATGGAAGTGAGATGAGGAGGGAGATGGTGGCTACGGGTGATGGTGGAAGGAAGATGGTTACGGCTGTGAAGGTTGAAGGTTGTTCTTCACGTGGAGGAGGTTGCTGCTAGTAGCTGTGGGTGAAGAAAATGAAGAATGGAAGTTTCCTTTGCTTGTGCCTGCGTGAGTGAATATATAAGAAAGAAAAAGTGACGTGTGTGTAGTTTGGTGAGTGAGTGCATAGTGGGTGCAATTTCAAAATCAAAAGAGAACAAAACCAAAACCAACCCTGTGTGAGTGCTCCTTCCAAAATCAAAAGAAAAACAAAACCAAAACCAACCCTGTGTGCCGTTGGTGCATGTCTGTGTGGCAGTGAGTGGACGTGATAGGTGCAGAGTGAGTGAGTGGATTGTGTTATTGAGTGCAAATGTGCGGTGAGTGGAGTGGGTGCAATTAGTGAGGAAATTGAGTGCTAAGTGATTGTGTGCAGCTTGCAGAGTAGTGATAGTGGGTATATGTGGGGACGTGAGAATAGGTGAAGGTGGTTATGGAAGGAAGAAAAATGGAATGGTGGGTATGGGATGAAGAAATGGAAGTCCCCCTTGTTATTGTGCGTGTGTCTTGTGCCTTCTTTTTTTTTTATATATTATACCTTTTTTTTATTTTTTTATTTTATATTTTTTATTTTTTTATTTTTTTTTTTTTTTTATTTTTTTATTTTTATTTTCATTTTTTTTATATTATTATTATTATTTTTAAGACTAAGATGAGCTTAATTTGTTTAAACTAAAAAAGGCTAGGTAAAATGGGCTAAAAGGTGGGCCATAAATTTTTTATTTTTTTTTTTAATTTTCCTCTTTTTTTTTATATATATTTTATTTTTTAGTCCCATTCAAAATTGAGTGTTCATGATTGCCCTTTCTCTTTACTTGTTTCTTATTAGATAATAAGAATAACCGTAGTTTTTCTAATTATCGTCATAAGAAATGAGTAAAGATATGAACTTCAATTTTGTCCGAGCAATGCAAAACAAGGCAAGAAATTGAAATGCATGGAGTCGATGCACTCAACAAAAATTTTAAAAGAATAGAGCCAATGCGCTCAACAGAAATTAAAAATGAACAAAAATTAAAAATGAATGGAGCCGATGCGCTCAATGTAAAAATTAAAATGCATGGAGCCAATGCGCTCACACGAAATTAAATATGCAAGGAGCCGATGCGCTCAACGTAAATTAAATATGCAAGGAGCCGATGCGCTCAATGAAAATTAAAATGCATGGAGCCGATGCGCTCAACGAAAAAATTAAAATGCATGGAGCCGATGCGCTCAAAATTAAATGACAATGGGCAAACTCAAGTCCCGAAATCTTAAATGACAATGGGCAATCGTCCCGAAATTTAAATGGCAATGGGCAAACTCAAGGTCCCGAAAATTAAATGGCAATGGGCAAACTCGTGTCCCGAAATTAAATGGCAATGGGCAAACTGCGTCCCGAAAATTAAATGGCAATGGGCAAACTGTGTCCCGAAAATTAAATGGCAATGGGCAAACCTCGTCCCGAAAATTAAATCGCAATGGGCAAACTCAAGTCCCGAAAATTAAATCGCAATGGGCAAACCTGTGTCCCGAAAATTAAATGGCAATGGGCAAACCTGCGTCCCGAAAAATTAAATGGCAATGGGCAAACCTGCGTCCCGAAAATTAAATGGCAATGGGCAAACCTGCGTCCCGAAAATTAAATGACAATGGGCAAACCTGTGTCCCGAAAATTAAATGGCAATGCAATGAGCTGATGCACTGCTCAAAGAATAAATGACAGGAGCCGATGCGCTCAAAATTAAATGACAGGAATTTAAAATGCATGGTGCATGATGCGTTCAAAGAAATATGGAATTAAAATTTTTCTTTTCTCTCTTTTTTTATCTTCCCTTTTTCTTCAGAAAACCAATACGAACCGACAGCGGCCATGGAAAGCTTTGACCAATCAAACCCTTTGCCCACATGTTTTTCTTCATCGATCCTTTGTCAAATTTGACCGAGACTCCCTTAGATTTTCTCTTTTTCTTTTTCATTTTTCTAACCACCTTGTTTTCCTTGGCAACACATCACAACCTGTATCTTGAATTATTGAGATCCTTTAATCTGAATTAATCATTGATGGATTGCTGCAAAATTATCAGATCAAATTGTTGACCTTAAGTTTATTTTATTTGAGACATAAATTAATGAGTAAGCATGCATTCATGAACGGACAGAAATTTGTTGAATGAACAAACTTCCTTTTTATTATTTTGGTAATGTAATCGTACATGACTTTTGACAAGACACATACTTGAAAGACAAAAGAAAGATTGCAAGAAAAATAAAAACTTTGCCCCAGTATTGGTTCCTTGTTCCTCATTCAATTGATTCACTGCAAATGCTTGACAACTCAATCACTGCTTCTGCTGATACCTCCTTCAACATGAATTCTCTTTAATTTTCCTCAAAAATTTTGCCCCAGTATTGCCAATTCAATGCGAACAACTTGCCCACGTGTAACTGATTGGACACACATCAAAAATTGCCCCAGTTTGGTGAATCCCTCGAAGAGTTTCGACTCACTTCCTTTGAGATTTTGCCTATTTATTTGTCCTAACTTTTGCTTAGACCGCTTTTTTCGGTTTTCACCTAACGGACTCTCTCTTTTTTTCATTTTTTTTTTAATTGCTCTAACTTTTGCTTAGGTTGCCTTTTCGGGTTTTCAACCTAACGAGCTTTTTCTCTTCTTTTTAGGCATAGAATTTCTTGACAACATCGGTATTCACGGCCTTGGCAATTCTTCTCCATCCATATTCTCGCAAAATTAACGCTCCTCCGTAAAATGTCTGCTTGACTATGTACGGGCCTTCATAATTCGAGCCCATTTTCCTCTGGCGTCCTCTTGGTTAGGGAGAATCTTTTTCAAAACCAGATCCCCTGAATAGAATTCCTTGGGACGAACTTTCTTGTTGAAGGTTCTGGCCATTCTGCTTTGATACAATTGCCCATGACAAATAGCTGTCAATCTCTTCTCTTCTATCATATTCAATTGCTCATATCGAGTCTTCACCCATTCAGATTCTTCTAACTCCGCTTCCACTAGAACTCTTAGAGAAGGGATCTCGATTTCTATTGGAGAGACAGCCTCCATCCCATATACCAAAGAGAAAGGCGTTGCCCCAAGTGCTTGATCGTATATTAGTACGATATGCATGCAAAGCATAGGGTAACATTTCATGCCGCCTTTGTAGTTCACCACCATCTTAGCAACAATTTTCTTAACATTCTTATTTCTTTGCTTCAACCGCTCCGTTCATCCGAGGCCCGTATGGAGCTGAATTATGATGCTTAATTTTGAAATTCTCACGTAACTTTTTAATCTCAAAGACCATTGAGATTGGTACCATTATCCGTGATTATCCTTTCTGAACTCCATATCTCCAGCAGACAATATCCCTTTTGAGGAATCTCAAAAACACTTTTTGAGTAATGTTGGCATAAGAGGAAGCTTCTACCCACTTGGTGAAATAGTCAATTGCTACTAAGATGAAGCGATGACCATTGGAAGCTTTAGGATTAATGGGCCCAATGACATCTATTCCCCACATTGAGAAAGGCCAGGGAGACACCAAATTATGCAAAGGGAAAGGAGGTGTGTTGACTCGATCTGCATACATCTGGCATTTTTGACACTTCCGTACATGATTTATGCAGTCTGTTTCCATTGTGGACCAATAATAACCACTCCTTAGAATTTTCCGAGCCATCATATGACCATTGGCATGAGTTCCACAGATTCCTTCATGAACCTCAATCATGATTACACGAGCTTCACAAGCATCCACGCATCTAAGTAAAGTACCATCGTGACTCCTTTTATACAAAACCTCTCCATTCAAGAAAAAGGTCATTGCCAACCGACGGATAGTCTTCTTATTCACCTCACTTGCTCCCGTTGGGTATTCTCTATGCTGAATATACTGCTTGATATCATAATACCAAGGTTTACCATCTGGCTCGCCTTCCACATTAGCACAATATGCGCAGGCTCACCGTGCATCTTCACTTGGATGGGTTGAACATTATTATGAATATCCAACTTGGTCATTACAGCTAAAGTGGCCAAGGCATCTGCAAACTGATTCTCGGTCTCGGTCAAATGGGAGAAGGTCACCTCCTCAAACTTCTCAACCAACTGGATTAAATACTTTTGATAAGGTATCAACTTCGGATCCTTGGTTTGCCATTCACCATTCACCTGATAAATGATGAGTGCTGAGTCTCCAAATACCTTTAACTGCTTGATCCCCAAGTCAATTGCAACTTGTAAACCATTAGCACAGGCCTCATACTCTGCAACATTATTGGTGCATTCAAATTCCAGCTTGATAGCAACTGGGTATTGCTTTCCCGTTGGTGAAACAACCACGGCTCCTATGCCACTGCCATGCATGTTAACCGCTCCATCAAAATACATCTTCCAGCCTGGTTCTTCTTCTTCTTCTTCTTCTTCTTCCGCCATCAGTATTTCTTCATCAGGAAATTCAGATATCACTAGTTGTCCACCCTCAAGAGGGTTTTCAGCCAGATGATCAGCAATCACACTTCCTTTGATGGATTTCCGAGTCATGTACTTGATATCAAATTCTGATAGCATCACTTGCCACTTTGAAACTCTTAATGAAATATGAGGACTTTCAAATATGTATTTTATGGGGTCTATTCGAGAGATCAACCATGTGGTGTAATAGAGCATATACTGTCGTAGCCGTTTTGAGGTCCATACCAAATAAGACAACAAGTTTTCTCAATAGCCATGTAACGAGCTTCACAATCATTAAACTTCTTACTCGGATAGTAAATTGCTTGCTCTTTCCTCCCCGATTCATCATGTTGTCCCAAAGATTGCCCCCATTGAGGTCGGTAATACGCTTAGGTACAAAATTAAGGGACGACCCGGCGTAGGGGTACCAAAATAGGAGGATTCATTAAATAAGCCTTTATCTTGTCAAAAGCTTCCTGACATTCTTCATCCCATTTGCCCGGTTGATGCTTCTTCAATAACTTGAATATAGGCTCACAAGTGCTGGTTAAGTTAGCAATGAATCTGGCAATGTAATTGAGTCTCCCGAGAAAACTTCGCACTTCACGCTCCGTCTTAGGGGCAGACATCTCCTGTATTGCTTTTGTTTTATCCGGATCCACCTTTATTCCTTCTCTGCTAACAATGAATCCAAGCAATTTCCCAGCAGATGCTCCAAAAACACATTTGGCAGGATTCAACCTCAACTTGTACTTTCTGAGTCTTTCAAACAGCTTACGCAGGACTGCCACATGACTTTCTCCTTCTTTAGATTTGGCCACTATATCATCCACGTACACCTCAATCTCCTTGTGCATCATGTCATGAAACAATGCCACCATAGCACGTTGGTAAGTTGCCCCAGATTTCCTTAATCCGAACGGCATCACCGTATAACAAAACGTTCCCCAAGGAGTAATGAAAGTGGTCTTTTCTTTGTCATTGACATCCATGGGGATTTGATTGTACCCTCGAGTATCCATCCATGAATGAGAACCCGTGATTCTTAGCAAGTGTTATCAACCGAACATCAATGTGAGGGAGTGGAAAATCATCCTTCTGGGCCGGCCTTATTCGATCTCTATAGTCCACACACATTCTCGACTTTTCCATCTTTCTTAGGCACCGCACGATATTAGCTACCCACTCGGGTGTCTTGACACTTCCACAAACCCTGCTTCCAACTGCTTAGTCACCTCTTCCTTGATCTTCAAAGACATATCAGGATGCATCCTTCTCAATTTTTGTTTCTTTGCCTCAATATTCGGGTAGAGTGGGATTTTGTGCGATGCTATCTCTCGGGTCTAACCCTGGCATATCCCGATAAGACCAAGCAAAAACATCCATATACTCTTTGAACAACGTGATCATTTCTTCAAACTCCGGGTTTTCCACTATTTTCAATTCCTTCTTCTCTTCCTCTGTCCCCATGTTGACCACCTCTGCTTCCTCGCCATTCAAGTTAAATCCCCTCTCTGAGTACTCCAGTAATTTTGAAAAATTTTCAACAATTTCCTCCTCTTCTCCAGATTCAGGGTCTTCTTTATCAATCATTGTAGGAGAATCAATTGATGAGTTTTCGAAGTCCCTTTTATGAGGCAAACTTTCTATGAAACTCATATCCCTGGAAAGTCATTTTGTGTGGAGTTGGAAAAGTAGAATAAAGCAGGAATGACAAAGAAAGAACACGATATGGTATAGAAATGTAAAAAGAAAAATGCAAAAGGATAAATCAGAAAGTGCAACGAAGGGAAATGCTGAATATTCATGCAAGTTCATTTAATTAATGTCTCAAATAACATAAACCATAAGTTCGAACAAACTTAAACAGAAATTACTTTGAAACAATCACATCAATAATTGGTTCAGATTTCCGGTTCTTTAGCGGCTCCTCATCGCAAATGTGGACGGATTGCCTTGTGCTCTTCTTGGCTTTCTTCATGCAAAGCATTGATAGTGAGGCGGTATTGAGGGTGAATGACCTCATCAGGCATAATCACCTCAGCCGGTGCTGGGAATGTTTCTCTCAGATGGGGAATATACTTCGCTTTGCCCTTGTCATTCTTTCTTCCAAGAGTCATGCTCCTCATATGCTCCTCCAGAGATACTTTGTACCCTATCCCAAACTTGTCTGACTTTCCTGGGAGTGACACTGGCGACCGAGTACCTTGCAGCTTTGAACCTAAACCCTTTCCTTCCTGGTATCCACTACTAGCCATGATCCGAGCAACCACCTGATTCACACTTGGTGTGAGAGATTCATCTTTACCGAGTTCAGTTTCAACTACTTCGAAACTGTGCCACAGGTTCTCCTCTTCCTTTTCTGCACTCTCCACATATGGCACTGAAACTGGTTTTGACAGCATAATCTCTTCCTCTCCATGTATGGTGATGACTGACCCATTCTCAATATATTTAACACTTTGATGCAGGGTGGAAGGAACAGCCCCGACGGTATGGATCCATGGCCTCCCTAGTAACATGGTATAGCCAGTGCTCCATATCCATGACTTGGAACAGTACTTGAAAATTGCTTGGACCAATCTCTAGCGGCAACATTATCTCTCCCACAATGCCTCTCTTGTTTCCATCAAAGGCTCGTACCACCATCTCCCGTGGCAACAGTTCATCCTCACTTATTGATAATGAGGTTAGGGTCGACTTGGGAATAATATTCAATGCAGACCCCCCGTCAATCAAAACCTTTGCAATTATGTGCCCTTTGCATTTGAGGGTTATGTGCAAGGCTCGCGGGCTCTTCTCGGATTGAGAAATGATCTCTTCATCAGTAAATGTGATCATGTTAATGCGTTTCACGGGGTCCACCATGTTAACCACACTTTCGGGAGTAACATCGGGCTTCACATAAGCTTCATTTAGAATTTTTAGCAATGCCTTCCGATGCATCTCAGATGTTAAGATGAGTGACAAAAGAGATATCCTGGCCGGGTCTTTTTTAACTGTTCCATCACATCATATTTACTCTGCTTCATTATCTTCAGAACTCCTCTTCACCTTCTTTCTCTCTCTCGTCTTCTTTTGACATTTCCTCTCTGCTCCCTTCCTTAACAATTTTCTCCTTTTCTAATTCTCCTGGGCCATAGCATCGCCCACTCCTGGTAATTCCTCCTACCTTGACTATATTAGTCACAAACTCCTCATCCTTGTGTACCAGCAATTCGAGCCTTCGAAGTCTCTTCCCCGACTCCTTTTGTCTCTACCTTGGTTTCATAATTCCACGGCACTGAATGAGTGTCATTATAAGCAAATGGCACTGGCTTCTTGATTGTTACCACTACTTTCTCTGGTGTTGAGACTTGGTTGAGCGGTGGCACCTTAAGCACAAAGCGTTCGATCACATTAACCTCTTCGGAGGAAGCTACCCCTTGCCTGGCCTGTATTATTCCCAAAGTGAGTAAACCTTGGACTCGAACTTTAAAGTCCCAGCAATTTTCAATATCGTGTCCCATTTCTCCACAATGATAAGCACAATTCGACTCTGCATCATATTTTTCCTCTTCTTTCATCGTGGCGGCTGGTGCAGCGATATTGTAGCCAGCTTTCTTCAGCCCTTCGAATATCCTTGTCATCGGTGTACGCAAGCTCATGACACTTCTTATGGATGACCCTTCCACCTCTAAAGCATTCACCACATTCCTTCCACCATGATTAGGAATTGGGTTGTTAACAATACTGGGTCCAGCCTCCTCCTGGATATCAAGTTTCCCATAAGCAATTAACTTTCTTACTGCAGTCTTAAAGGACTCGCAGTCTTCAATTGAATGCCCCGGGATATCCATGTGATACTTGCAGGTTGAGTTCGGGTTATACCACGATGGAAATGGTGGCTCTAATGGGCGCACAGGAATTCCTGAAATAAGATGAGCATCAAACACCTTTGGAATAGGTCTGCATTTGAAATGGACAACCTTGGAAAAGGGGGAAGGTTTTGAGGACGAAAGCGGCTTTGGTTTTGGGGGTTCAAAGAGGTTGTGAGTGGTTTAGGTAATTTTGCGGAGGTGCGGTGGGTATCGGGCATAGGTTGGGCGAGTTGGTGTATATGGTTGTGGCGAGGGACATTGTTAACTTGGAATTGTGGTGTTGGGATGAAGTTTGTGGCCGGTATAATTTGGTGGGATGAATAATGAGGCAAAGGGCGTGTCCGGTATGAAAAATGAGGGTTGGGTTGTATGATGGTCGATGACTTGGGCTATATCGCGGCCCGAAATTTTGTTGAGGCCGGATATAATTCACTTCGTGTTCCTTTTTCTTTGGCCGAATCCTTTCTTGAAAGCAAGTATTCTCTGTGCTACTTATTGGCAACTTCCCGCTTTGGCCAATATTTCAATTCTTTCTCCGTAAGTTATTAAATCTGCAAAATCCTTATAGGTCGCTCCACCATCGTCCCAATAAAAGGGTTTCCTAGGGTCCCCAAGAAATACGAGCACATCTCGTACAATGTTAATGGGGTGGACTTGAGCCGCCAATGCTCTCCACCTCTGCGCATATTGCTTGAATGGTTCATCATTTCCTTTCTGCATCGAGCTCAATTGTTCTCGGGTTGGGGCTGCGTCCAAGTTGAATTTGTACTGGTCCATAAATAAGTCAGCCAATTCCGTCCAACGCGAGATCCTGGAGCGGTCTAACTGAAGATACCACTCTAGGGCGGGACCTGTAAGACTCTCATGGAAGAAACTGATGAGGAACTTATCATCCCTAGACCAAACAGCCATCTTAGTCCCATAACTGATCAAATGGAAACGAGGATTGCCGCTCCCGTCATACTTCACAAAATCAGGAATCTTGAAATTGTTGGGGATTACTACATCCGTAGTAGGACATAACTCTTCTATCCTCGAGGGTCCATAAGCATTTGGGCCTTTTATTGCCTTGATTTGTTCCTCCATTTTCTCCATCCAATCTTCTTTCATTTTATCCTTCTCGCTTATGACATGACTATTCCCGAACAAGGCATGGTCACGTGTCCCGGAATGGACACATGAGGTGGTTCCCAAGTAGGGCCTCGCATAACCGGGGACTTCATTATGAGCGCCTTCTAGAGCATGATACCCCTCCCCAATGGGCGTGACTATTGATGTTGTTTGAGGTGGTTGCTCGCGGATTCCTGCAGCGATGCTTGAGGTTACGGCCGAGTAGATTGGAGCAAGTCATCGGTGGCACGTTTGCATACATTTCAACCCCATTTGCATTCCTGTTTCTACTGATTAAGTGGAGAGACTCCCTTATATCTTGCAATATTGCTTCCAACCTCGCTTGGTTCTCTGACACCTCGTTTATCCTCCCTGTCACTTCGTCGACCTCCCTACTCAAGTTTCTTCCTGTCTCAGAATTATCTGCAGCCATTCTGGTCCGAGATCTTGTATTGTGAACTCGGGTTAGATTGGTCTCTTCTTTCTTAGGTCGCGCAATGATTCCTGAACCAATTTGATTTATTAACAAAGACTGGGATGAAATGAATGAGATGCACGAGAAGCATAAAATGAAATGAATGAAATGCATGGGATGCATAAGGTGAAATGAATGAACTTTGGAAACATTTTTTATGAATGAGATGCATGAGAAGCATAAAATGAAATGAATGAAATGCATGGGATGCATGAATGAATTTTGAAAACATTTTTTCTCTCTTTTTTCCTTTTCTCTTTTTTTATTTTTTAAAAGATGCGATCAATGCCATGGAAATGTAAGATGTACATTTTTCTCTTTTTTTTCACAATTATGAATGACATGAAAATGCATGATTTTAAATTTTTTTAGAATGCTATGAAAATGAAATGTATATTTTTTATTTTATTTTATTTTTTTTTATGCAAGGAAATGACAAGAAAATGCAAGATGAAACATTCCCTTTTTATGATTTTTTTTTTAACAAAGAATGAATGGTATGAGAAATGAACAGATAAAGAAAAAGCACGCTCCCTTTGTGTCCTAATCGGTGAAACTTAAAGGTTGGATTTTCCTTAAAGTCACGACTCTAATTTTGACAGTCACTACGTTCAATCTATCAGTGCAAGATTTTCAGGACAGATCTAAACTTCTAAAAAGTCATGGTCCCCAGATTGTCCCTTACTGTCACCAACACTTTGGCTAGTAAGAGTCCTCAATCCTCACCCATGATAGGCTACAAGCGGAAAGAGTTCAATCTGAGTGAGGGATTTTCATGTGCCTGTACGGAGACCAAAGGTCTCTCAAAGCAACACTACTTCACCCTCTATTTAATCCTACAAGGTACTGAGCCCGGGTATAGAGCTTGTGTGTGAGGTAAGTGATAGTGACGTGTGTGAGGGAGCATACAAACCTGTACAACAAAATTTAAAAGACAAAAGATTACCCCCCAACCTGCAAAACATATATACAAAAGCCAGCCAGCAATCACCTACCCTAGGGTTTCATCAAATAAGTACAAAAATATATACAAGTTAAAAATATACACAAAATAATGTTATCAAGTATTTACATAAAAGCATTAATCAAAAACTATTTACGAACAAATAAGAAAACAAAAAAAATAAAACAAGAAAATGGGTAAAATAAATACATAGAGATTATTAAAATTTTGCACAATTAACTACAACAGGCCTGACTCTCCAAGTATTCCCCAGTGGAGTCGCCATCTGTCGCGACCGGGATCGCGGCGAAATATAGCAACTCGCGTATGATTTTAAAAAAATGATTAAAATATGGAGTCGCCACCAATTTTATTTGAATTTAGGAAAAATTGGAAAACCTTTTTAGAAAATGGTCTTTGGAACCAAATCGGATTCGGGAGTCGGTTATGGATAGGGAAGGGTGGAAACTTAATCCCACGGCACCCTATCACACCCGTCCCCGAGATCTGCAGTACCTTAAGTTAATTGTGCAAAAATTTAATAATCTCAAATTTATTTATTTTACCCATTTTAAAAAGACTTTTAAAATATTTTATTTTTATTTTATTTTTATTATTTTTTTTTTTATGAAAAGAAAAATCAAATTGTGAAAATTTAATTTTAACTTGACAGAATTGAAATTCTGCTCCTACGTACCCTCAGGTGCAATGAGGAACTCAAAGTCACGTAGTTCTGTAAAAAATAAATTAAAGGTTGATTTATTTTAATTAAAAAAATGATTAGAAACCTTCTTGCACAGGATTTAAGGAAGCACAAAGCTACTCAATAAACCCTTATGATCCAAACGACATTGAAGATAGCATTTGCTATTTAATCATCATCGTTAGTCATTGCATTGATTAAATTCTCATTTATTTTTTTTTATTTTTATCTTTTTATTATTATTTTTTTATTTTTATCTTCCTTTTTATTTAAAACAAAATATTATACTTTTTTTTTTTTAAAAAAACAAAAATTTACTTCATATCTTTTTTTTTTTTTTTTTTTTATTTTTATTTTTTTGTTTTTTTATTTTTATTTTATATATATATATATATATATATATATATATATATATATACACAATAAAACACTTTAACGTTTAAAAAACGAAAAGCAAAGTAGTAATCAAAATAGTATAATAATACTAATAATAATAACAATAAAATAATAATAATGAAAAGAAGAAGGATAGAGGAGTTGATAAAACTAGAAAAGGAAAGCTCATACGAGCTTACATACGTAAGTTGAGGTCTTCTTGGTGTGAGTCTTGGTTGGAGGGAAATGGTGGCTTGATGGTCACGGTGGGTAATGGTTGTCACATGGAAGTAGTGGAGTGTTTTAGTGCATGGTGGGTGGAGGTGAGTAGGGTTTGGAGAAGGTTGGAAGAAGATAAGGTGGGGCTGTTATGGTGAGTTACGGTGGTGGCTACGTGGAGGGGAGATGAAGCTTGAAGAAGGTGATGAGGTTGGAGGGAGATGAAGTCACTGGAAATGGAAGATGGTGGCCACCGAGTCAACTCGGTAGGTGTGGAGAAGGTAGTCGCATGGAGGTTCTCGGTTCACGGGGTGATGGTGATGGAGGGTGTGGAGGTTGGCAGGGTGATCACGATAGTTTGGAGGAGCTACGGTGGGACGAGGTTGCTGCTAGAAAAATGGTGAAGGAGCTTGGATGAAGGGGTGAAGGAAGATGATGGTGCAATGGTGGAGAAGGTTGTGGAGATGGCTACGGTAGAGCTGCTGGAAATGATTGGCTTGTGTTTGGTGGGTTACGTGGATGATGGAGGTGAGGTTCACGTGGTGATGGATGAGTGAGGAGTAGCTACTTGGATGTGAAGCTGGTTGATGTCTTGGTGATGGTTCTTTGCTTGGGTGGAGATGGTGGGAGACTTCACGTGGGGAAGGTTGTCGGATGAGGTTCTCACTGGAGGCGATGAAGAGGCCGGGAAGAGGTGAAAATGGAAAGAAGAAAATGGTGGTTACGGGTGAAGGGAAGACTACGGTGGAATGGAGGAAAATGGTGCTACGGGTTTGGTGGAGGGTGGTGAAGGTTCTTTGTGGGGTGTGAAGGCGGGGAGATGGCGAAATGGAGGGGCTGTTTGTGAAATGATGGGGCTGCTTGGAGGGTGGTGAAATGGATGAAATGAGATGGTGGTGTTGTGATGAAGAAAAAGATGGTGAAGGTGCTAGAGGCCACGGTTTTGGTGAAGATGGAAGTAAGGATGGATCGTTGGCTGCGTTTGGTGGAGGGTGTTAAATGGTAGAGGGAGAGGATGGAGATGGTGCAACGGTTGGAAGTGAATGGAGGTGAGAGTGAAGGGAAGTTGCTTGGGGGTTCAAGAAAAATGGTGGGTATGGGATGAAGAAATGGAAGTGAGATGAGGAGGGAGATGGTGGCTACGGGTGATGGTGGAAGGAAGATGGTTACGGCTGTGAAGGTTGAAGGTTGTTCTTCACGTGGAGGAGGTTGCTGCTAGTAGCTGTGGGTGAAGAAAATGAAGAATGGAAGTTCCCTTTGCTTGTGCCTGCGTGAGTGAATATATAAGAAAGAAAAAGTGACGTGTGTGTAGTTTGGTGAGTGAGTGCATAGTGGGTGCAATTTCAAAATCAAAAGAGAACAAAACCAAAACCAACCCTGTGTGAGTGCTCCTTCCAAAATCAAAAGAAAAACAAAACCAAAACCAACCCTGTGTGCCGTTGGTGCATGTCTGTGTGGCAGTGAGTGGACGTGATAGGTGCAGAGTGAGTGAGTGGATTGTGTTATTGAGTGCAAATGTGCGGTGAGTGGAGTGGGTGCAATTAGTGAGGAAATTGAGTGCTAAGTGATTGTGTGCAGCTTGCAGAGTAGTGATAGTGGGTATATGTGGGGACGTGAGAATAGGTGAAGGTGGTTATGGAAGGAAGAAAATGGAATGGTGGGTATGGGATGAAGAAATGGAAGTCCCCTTGTTATTGTGCGTGTGTCTTTGTGCCTTCTTTTTTTTTATATATTATACCTTTTTTTTTTATTTTTTTATTTTATATTTTTTATTTTTTTATTTTTTTATTTTTTTTTATTTTTTTATTTTTATTTTCATTTTTTTTATATTATTATTATTATTTTTAAGACTAAGATGAGCTTAATTTGTTTAAACTAAAAAAAGGCTAGGTAAAATGGGCTAAAAGGTGGGCCATAAATTTTTTATTTTTTTTTTTAATTTTCCTCTTTTTTTTTATATATATTTTATTTTTTAGTCCGGTCAAAATTGAGTGTTCACAACGACTGTTTATCATAAAATTATTAATTTTTGAGATGTTGTACTCAAGATTCACTTGGGTACTCTTCTCAAGTCCGAAGGATGAGTCTTTAGAAATGTTTAGAGTTTTTTGTAAAAAGGTTCAAAATGAGAAAGGCTTTTGCATTACTTCCATAATGAGTGATCATGGGGGAAAGTTTGAAAATCATCTTTTTAAAAAAGAAGGTGGTTACATCTGCTTTAGAAACATCCCTCTTTATATCTCCAAAGATAAAAACATGGTTCAATGAGAGGTTTTGCGAGAAAATTGTGGTGGCTAGATGCTTGATCTCATTAACTGAGATAGCTTCTTCAGGGATTGATATGAAGCCACACATCAAGCACCAAAAATGGTCTCTAAGCAAACCTCTCCTTAGTCTTCAAGCAATCTTCCTTTGTGTCCAGGTTTTCTTCCTTGGTCTCCAAGCTTTATAAATAAAAATAATCCTTATTTGTCAAAATCTCAACAAATCTCCACCTTGGTGAATGTCCTGCCACCTTGGAAATTTATTAAAGCTTCACCTTGATCCAAGCCACCTAGTCACGAGTCAACCTTCATTAACACCATGAAGAACACTTATTTGTCAAAACCATAAATAAGTATCATTGGCCTCTAATGCGCACCAGTTATACACAACCTGAATCAACCACAAACCATGGCTCCACATAATTCGAACATACCAGCCAACGAACATGCATAGCCTCACAATTCAAGGATTTTTGACAAGCCTATTGAACAAGGATGTCCACACTCCCCTTCCATAAAAGCTTTTCCTAAGTATTCAATAGGTCAACCATCTTTCCACAAGCACTCCACATCACTTTTCTAAGAGCTACGTATCTACCAATGTGTTACTACTTTTCACCAAAGTAAGCCATGTCTTGACCACCATGTTGCTGCTTGTCACCTAGATTTTTCAAGAGCCACATCATACGTTTTATCGCTCTTCACCACTCACTGAGTCGCATCTCCACACGTGTTACTGCTCATCAACAAGAAGGCCACTTACTCATACAATTATCAACCATTGTTTCTTTAATATTTGTCGAAGCCGATTTAAACCATCAGCTCATGTCCCAACCGATTTGAACCATCAACTCTCATCCTAGTTGATCCAAACTGTTGGCTCTAATACTACTTATTGGATGTCATCAGAGGGAGTCCAACAATAAGATGACAACATGGAACACAAAGACACAATAATTTAACATGATTCGATAAGTCATATGTCTATGTCCATCTAAGAGATAAATTATCTTCACTATGAGATAAATTACATGTCTGTATATTTTTGTGACAAATTGAGTTAGTTTAAATACTTAGTTGCAACCCAGAAGTTGAAAAGTAGCTTAAAATGACTCAGATAGTAGCATAAATTGCTAAGTTGAGGGAAATAGACCTAGAGAGCTTGTTTCTAAGTCACAAATAAGCTAAGTAAGGTGTAGTAAAAATTTGAGAACAATCGGAGGTAGTTTGGTATTTTTAGGCATACTGATTATACTTTTAATACCGGATTAACCCCCAGTAGATATGGAAAAATAAGATAATAGTTAAACAATAATTTTGATGAATCCTAGTATTTATTTCAAAGTTGTTGGAAGCTGAAAAACTTGATTTAGCTAAACTTAAGTGTTTTTAGTAGATCAAGAAGTATCAATGTTAAGGTTAAGTGGTTTAATTGCTATGCTGGAAAGTAGCCCTATTACTTGAGAGTTATCTCAACAATTCATCACTTTTCGCTTATCTCTTTCTCACAAAAACAAAACCCCAACGTAGAGTAGAGAAACAAGGAAGACAAGAGGAGAAAACCAAGGGAGAAGAAGAGGAAAATAGCAAGAAAGCTAAGGGCAAGGCAAAGATTGAACAACCACCATCATAGAGGACTTGAGGTAGGGGATTCTATCCTACATCTTCATCCCTCCTCTCTATTTTCTTTATAGGTAAAGTTAGGTTACATATTTATAAAAGATGGATTTGATGAGCAAATCTGGGTTTTGAGCTTGGTTTTCATGTCCAAGTGTTAAAGTATAGTGTTTATATCTTATTAGATGCATGATTTTGAGTTCTTAACTCTTGAGAACTATTAATCTCCATTGGAGACAAAGATGGTGATTTTAGGTTTTAGGTGATGTAATTTTTACTAATCCATGATTAAGTACATTTAAGCTTGTATAAGTATTACAACATGTTAATGGATCATGTTTGAGGTTTATGATAGCATAGAATCAAAATTTGAGTGATTGGAATGATATTTTTGGGTAATGGAACAACAAACTATTTTGTAGAATTCTACAGTTGTGTAGTCATGCCTAGGCATGACTAAACCACGCCTAGGCATAGGTTGCCCTGTTTCTCAACCAGGCAAGACAGAGAGTGTCATGCCTAGGCATGGGAAAGTCATGCCTAGGCATAAGTTCCAAGAATTTTTAGAATTATTTTTCTTATTGTGTTGGAGTTTCCTACCAAATGAAATCATGTTTATATGTTTTCTTAAGTGTTTTAAGATACTTTTAGGGATATTTTCCAAGAGATTTAGTCACCTAATATATGAGCATAAGATGAGTGTAAGTTAATCAATAGTTATGGATTAAATTGAGATAGTTATCTAGGACCTTATATACCTTTGTGTGATTTAGAAAAATCACTAAGATTGTGATTATAAGGTAAACTAGATACGAGCTTGGTAAGAAAGTGCACTTATCCTAGTTGCATACTTTATTCTCTTATAATTCAATATGAGTTGAATCTGCAAATTTATATGGAACAAGTATTATAAGTAAGGAAGTGAGTCAAGGTTCCTAATCATGCAAAAGAGTAAGTTAAACTCTTTTCATAGAAGATAATAAAGAGAGGTAAGTGTTAATACAACACTTTACCTATGGCAAACTAGTGAGCTAAACTAATTGTAAAGCATATGAGGATTATGATCAACCTTATGTAAGTGTAGTAAAGTGAGTCAAACTCACTAACACGAGTCTTCGGATGAGTTAAGTCCTAAGTTAGGCATTGAAGCGAGATAAGCAATTTGTCAAGTTTAGTTGGTGTTATACAGTTGTATGGGTAATTATGTAATATCGAATTATATTAGATTTCTATACATTATACAGTTGTGTGGGCGACAGTATAATGTGATTATTAATTATGCTTATAAGTGATTTATATTATGGAATGCCATGAAATATATGTTTATTTACTAAGAAATTTTAAGTTCCCACCCCTTTTTTGTGTTTCCATGGTAAAAGCAAGTCAAGACCCTTCCAAGGGGGTTAAGTTGATGAAGATAGGGCAACAAGACTAAATAGTTTTTAGTTTTTGTTCTATGAGCAACTCTTGTATAATTTTACTTTGAGTTGTAGTGTGTTGTATGTGTAACGTTATGCCCTTAGAGGCTTTTGATGTATATATGTATGACCTATTTTTATCATGGCTCTCTGTAACACCCACCGTAGGATGTCACATTTATGTTACTTTAATTACCCAAATACCCTCAAAAGTCATAAAGTGTGATATTGTGATAAAAATATGAGTTGTAAATTTTTTTTTTTAACAATAACAATAAAATAAACTTAGCGGAAAATAAAACTATGATACAACAATCTCACACATAAATTACATCATATACATATTTCACACGTGCTGTCAGGTTTATTTATTACAAACCATTTATTGAAACAATAAACACACTTAAATAATTACAGACATAACTTATATCAGAGTTCACACTCGCCCAAGCTTAACTAAGCAGAAGACCCCTCAGACGGGTCCTCCTCAGGTTTCTCAGCAGGTAGGAATCCATTGTGACGATTAGCCCTACGGGCAGGTGTCCGAGCTGATGACACTATGCTGATTTCCGTTGGGACATAATTTCTAGTGTCCCAATGTCGCCTGATATGCAACGGAAATTCAACATGAACAAAGATCGTCACACAGAAAAACGGATCCCCACGATATAGCCTACTAATACTAACAGTCAGGTACCCTCATAAATAAGTCCTCGCTCATCCGGACTTGTCCTCCACTCTCTAGCTCCTCCATGAAACTGTAAACGAACATATCCGAAGAAACTAGCTCCTGATGACATGTTGTCAGAACTCTGCGGTTCCTGATGTGAGAAGTAATTCCTCTTCTCCTTCTAGTACCGTATCTTTCTCACCGTCTTCACCCAATATAAATACAATAAACAGATATACATACAAAGAGGTGAGATCACCTACACCAATACCAGCATGATAGCACAGAGATAATACAGACAACATATTATGCAAAAATATCATATCATGATCACAATTATGGCATCATCATAGTGTAAAAATAATTACCATCATGCCATCATCACTGTTCAAACCACAATTAATTACAGTAATACTACCACATATGTATATGTTAAATTCATGCATGTGAACATAGACTCAATGTCCTACTCCATGGAGCTAATACTCAAGTCGGAGAAATTGATCGAAAAGATCTGTCGGTATCTCGTGCCTCAGACCAAGTGCTATAATTATATCTTGCACATCTAGCACATACACGACAGTCTTTGTCAGATCTCGATTAAGAATAGTGTCTCGGTCCGGATCATCGGTGTGTTGCATCGGTCTAACTCACGGTGCGTAAGAGCTACCAACGCCCATTGCGAGCAACCCGCACCCCGATGCCCCCAAGGTCAACTAGTGACCTACACTACGCATATCGCACCCACTCAAGAGGTGTACGTTTCTCCTAGGCAATTAGCCATATTCGATCGTTGGACCATTTTCAATGCATGTGTAATGCACCAATTACCAACCAAAGGTAAATCACATAATTTCTCATTCCAGTTCGAATCTTGTTTTTCGTTCGTAAAATGGATTAATGCCAATTACAGGCAAACTTCTCAATTTCTTGTACAGTATTCATATACTACTTTTAACTGTATGATTTACTGTATAATTAACAGTTAAATCACATTACTGTGTTTTTCTCATTCGCAAAATATTTTTGTTACGTTTTTACGTACAGTAATGATTTGTAACATTTTCTGTTATGTTTAAAAATCGCAAAACTATTTTCTATTGTATTCTAAATTGCGTAAAAATGATCTTTTATTTTTAAAATGTATAGCAATGTTTCCACAATATTTAGATCGTGTAAAATATTTAAACGCGTTACAAATCGCGTAGGAATAGTTTAACGTTTTTTTTAAATCGCGTAACTTAAAAATTACGTTTTTGAGTTACGTAAATCGCTTTTCACCATTTTCACCCTTCACAAAATATTTCTTAACTTTAAAAATATTATTTTGAACATTTCCCATAAAAATATAATTTCTTACGTTATCCTCTTTCTATTCTAAATCAAAAATCCCTTCCGTACTATATTTTCTAAAAATCACTTTTTATTGATTTAATCTTACCAAATCATATTTAATTGATTTAATTACTATTTAAATTTCCTAACATTTTTCAAAACTCAATACTTAAATTCTACGTTAGAAATTTTAAGTTACAACGTTCCTTTTATATTTCTAAATCATTTCTAAAAAAAAATTAATTCTTCTTAAGATAATTTAAAGTTCAACACTTAAATTCCTTTCCAAAATCCTTATTTGAAAATTCTTATATTTTGTTGCATCAAAACATTTTTTTTCTAAATTATCAAAACCTTATAGATGGTCATTGGAACCATGAAATATTTTTCTTCTAACTTAAACAAATTTCATTCTTGTTTCTACACAAAATAAATTCATGAAAATACTACTTAAAAACCGTGTACACTCATTTTAGAAAACAAACCCTCTTGTTTATTTTCTTTACTTCTCTAATATTTCAATTTTACCATTTATGAAAATATCATTTTTGTGAACACTAATTTAATTGGTGTCTTGGCTGAAATTTATTTAGTTCAAGGACTAAAAATCAACTTCATTGTTCTTGAAAAATTTCAATAAAAACCCTAAACTTGGAAGCTCAAAACCGTGACCTCCTCCATGGCCTTTGGAGCCAAAATTTTGTTTATTTCAACATATATCATCATGCTTCCATCATAATATATTCAACATATATCATCATGCAAATTTTAAGCATACCATCTAAACAAATAAAAATTATACTAAGCATGCATACACAAGTAAATCATGCAAAGCATATCAAACATATCAAGCATAGGCAAAAATAATTTAAAACACATAACACACACACAAATTATTACATGACCATGGATAGGAATCCTCACATGGATTCACCATCCATCAAATATAAAACCTTCCCTCACCACCATGCTTGGTTGGTGAGATGAATCTCCTCTTACCTCTTGAAGAACCACCAAAGAGCTTGTTGCTTTGTCTTTGGAGCAAGATCTCCACCAATACAAGTTCTTAAATGAAACAAATACAAGAAAATTAGTATATCAAGCTTGAACAAGAAGAACCATGGATCAAACATGGTTTAGAACATGAAAAAGAAAAGAATAAATGAAGTTTTCTTACACTTCACCAACAAAAGCTCTAGAACTTGATCTTGGTAAAAGTCCTTCAAAATGGAAGAATTAGAACTTGGTGTGAACTACAAAGGTTCTTAGAATGATGAAAGGATTCAAGAAACTAGGTTGTATGAAATTAAAAAGTGATGGAAGAGGTGCTTGGAGTGCTTGGCGAATGGTATGTTTTTAGGAGAGAAATGGAGTTTTTCTTGGTTTGGTTTCTTTGAAGTTGAAATGATAAAGTGAAGAGGTGATAAATGAAATATGGAGTGGTCTTCAAATTGGCATTGCCGTAGCATTGCCTTAGAGAAACACAAAGTGGAATTTGAAGAAAACATAGCATTTATGATCAATAGTATTTTGTCTTAACACTTGGCAATTTTCCTTAACCTTTTCTATCCTTTTTGTTTGGCCTAAAAAGCCTATTCTATCTTGGTCTCCCTTCATCCTTGCTCTCCAAACCGTCCACCCCCTCTTCATGCATGCAAAATATGACAAATTAATATCCATTTTTGTTTTTAGTCATTTTAGTTATTAATTTAAAGCATTATAGGTAAAATAGGTATTAATTAAAAGTAGTCTAGGTAGAAGACTTCTTATGGACCATTGGATCACTTCACTTTAAACCCCATCCCTTAGATGTGTCTCCAAAAATGAAGGGTCAAGATTACACCTTCAAACTTTACATCCAAGGGTCCAAAATGGTTGTAATCATTTTTGATGACTAAATCTCCACCATTGATCTAAATCCAAATCCAATGGTCATTAATGATCCATTTTCCACCATTGATTAAATTTACATCCAAGGGTTGATAATGGTCATAGCCATTTAGAAGACTAAATCTCTACCCTTGATTTAATTTCAATCCAACGGTTATAATTGATCCTATTTACTTTTAAGATCAAATCTCCACCGTTAATTAAATCAAGACTGAATGTCTAACTGTAATTGAATTAATAGTGGATATCCAAACCACTAATGTTATCTTAATAATATTTTAATAATATAGAATTTTATTTTTATCCATTATAACCTCACAAAAGTATAATTACTGTATTTTTATCGTCTGATAATTAAATACAGTACAAAATACAGTAAAGGAAATTTTCTAAAACTGTTTCCGGATTCAGGTTTAGTAAGATCCCCTGTCTCCGTCTAAACAGTACAAATTTTTCTACACGTAGAAAAATTTTTCATTTTGCGGGACCCACCTGGGCCCACGTATGGCCACCTGGGCCCACATATACCTCGTGGGGCCCACAAACAGTAAAAATTCCAAAATCACACATAAAATCATAAAAATTACAAAACTCACAAATATCAAATCAGATTACGTAAATTAATTAAGACTAAACAAGAAAATTAATTTACGTAGATTTTTCCTACCAAAAATTATTATTTTCTTGACACGAGCAAATTACTCAAAACGATCAAATATGCGAGACAGAATATTCAAAATAGCTTTACAAGACACGTAAATCACTAAACATAGATAATCATTAACCTGTCAAGATTATTGTTTAATACATAGGAAGTTTGGGGTGTTACACTCTCCATAATAAATTTTTAATTATATGGGATTAAGAACATAGTAAGTAAAAGTAACATGTTTAATGCTTTATATAGCTTTATATAAGTAGTTATATCGAGATATTTGTATTATGGTGTTATAAAAAATATCATACAAGAATAATCATAGAGTTAAACACCTAACCCATACCTGGCCCAAAGCCTCTTGCAAACAATCTCTCATAACCTGAAGAGCTCATTTGTCACTTGTTCTCTCTCTATTTCACGTCTCACCTAGGTCATTTGTTCTATTTATACGTAAGCCTCCCTGGTCTCCAAGTTTCTTTCATAAATAAAACTAACCCTCATCTTTATTGTAACACCCCCTAGAACATGTGATACTTGTATATGATTGTGAAGGTAGCATATTACTTGTTTAACACATATGTTTAATTTTGTGACATTCTAGGTCAGTTTAGGTACTTTGCTACAACACAAAAAGTGTAAAGTAGCTTAAAAATGACTCAGATAGAAGCATAAATTGCTCATATAAGGGAAATAAATATGGATAATTTATTTTTAAGTCACAAATGTGTGAAATAAGATATAATTAAAGTTTCAAGATAATCTAAGTTCGTTTGGTATTTTTAAGTACACTGGTTGTACGTTTTAATAACGGATTGATTCATAACAGATATGGGAAAAACATAAGAAAATGGTGAAACAAGATTTTTGATGAATCTTAGGATTTATTTTAAACTTGTTGGAAGTTAAGAAACCTGATTTGAGGAAATCTAGGTGTTCTTAATAGATATGAAGCTTCAACAAATGTTTTAAAGTACTATTGAAGCCATACGTCCCAACCACTTTTCTTTGACTTCCTCTGATAGCTTTCCTACATATCCCACCCACTCCCTCACTTTATCTCACGTTTGCAGCAAAGAAAATAACAGAGAAAATAGAAACAAGAAAGGAAGAAGAGGAAAGGGAGCTGGAGGAAGAAGAACAAAGGAAGAGGAAGGTCAAAGGGAAAGGCAAAGCTCAAGTATGAAGGGCACCAAATCTACAAGAGGTAGGGGTTTTCTTTACTAGCAACTCTTACTTCATTTATTTGACCCCATGCTTGATTAAGCATGTTTGGGTAAGAAATGGGTTTTTGAGAGATTTAGCTTATACCCAAGCTTGTTTTTACTTGATGTGGGTAAGTTATGTTGTTCTTAGCTTAGCTTAGACAAGGTGGGTGATGTAAACCATAGAAAGACTCATTTAGATGTTTGAGTTACAAACTAAGCAATGGGAATGAGATTCTTTGGTTTAAGGTCACAAATCCATGTTTAAGTGAGGTATGAAGTTGAACCAAGGATGCAACATGAGTAAGAGCTAGATTTAATGCTAGAAAGTGTAACACCCTTCGTAGGGCATTACATTTTATACTATTGACTTACCAAATCAATAATTAAATTATAAAATATTTAATGTTATAAAATATGAGTTATAAAATTTCTTTCGTTGATAACTTAAACTTACCAAAGATGTAGGTAATATAAAAACATCTTGAACTGATTAATACATATTATATACACCACATAGTATTCAACAACATTCAAAACATAAAAGTTACAAATTCAAAGAGAAACAGTAGCAAACCCCATGATGGGTCCTACTTAATAGCATGGTAACAGACTTAACAAAATTCAAAACGTTTGCATCTAGATAGACATACCATACGACGATCCCTCACAACACTACGTCCTTTCAAAATCAAGGAAGATCTCTGCTTCATCACCATGATAAACTTTAGAAAACATAAACATATAAATAGAACACGACAATAAAAAGGTTAGATCCCCTACATCAATACCAACATGGCAACGTAGAAACAATACAACTGACTATAATGCCATTCAAACACAAAGTAACAAGTATATTCATATTACTAAGCAACAGATGATTTAATAAAACTAATTCAATAGATAATATAAATATCACAGAAATAACAGATATAGTCATACTATCAATTAATAAATAACTTCCATAAACACATATCGCAACAACACAGATGTCAACATTACTTTGAATATGAATGTAAGTGATATGTGTATTGACCATGCATATGCACAATGCACCAATCACTACTCCATGGAGCTAAACTCAATTTCAGATATAAACATTCTAGAAGACCTGCCAACCTCAATGATAGTCTAAGCTAGATCGCGAAAAGAATAGTATTTGTCGGGTTATATCAGTGCGTTGCAACGGTTTATCATGGCCAGAGGAATATAAGGTGAACAATTATCACTATGAATCATCACGCCCTGATGGCCCCAAGACTCATTGTACAATCTGCACTATACAATTCTCATTCACTCCTAGGAAACAAAAGTTGTATTCAATGCATGATAACACAATGCATAACACAAATCACCATTGCACTATTCCCAATGATATTAAAACAACCGCCCATACAATTACATAATAACACTGTTCTATCAGGGTCCAGTACATCAGTCTTACAGCCACTACTGTCATTCTCAATTACTTAATACTTTTATTGTGTTTTCGCAATCACGTAACACCTTTGTTACGTATTCAAATCTTGTAACCATTTTCCAATATTTTCTCAATCGCGTAAAGATATTTAAATGTTTTCTAAATCGCGTAGTTCAAAAATCCACATTTTTGAAATGTGTAAGGTTTTTTTACTATTTTTCACCATATAAAAATATTTCTTAACGTTCTGAATTTAATTTCAAAACTTTCTAAGTTTAAAATATAATTTGGACCTTAAATCCAATTTCTCCTATTAAAATTCCCTTACATAATATTTTTTGACGTTTTCCATAAAAACTGCATTATTCTTAATCTACTAAAAATTGCTTCTACTTCATTTACTAAAATTCTTTTAAATAAAATACTTCAAGTTCTAAATCACTTTCAAAATTGATTTCCAACAATACAACTAAAATTTGCTTGATGTTCCACAATAAAACTTTGTTCTATGTCTTTCTTAAATAAAATACTTAAATCTCAACATCACCCTTTAAAATTCCTTTTCCATTTCTATTTCCCAAAATCATCCTTTGTCCAATAAAAACTACATGGTTCCATATCCATCTAAAAATCCTCAATTTAATCAAATTCCTTATCAACTAATATTTCAAAAATATCCTTTAAACTTATTTCTTTTCTTATGATCAAAAACCCATTCTTTTTCCAATAATATAATCTTATCCATTTCCTTTCCTCTTAACTGAAAATCAATCCTTTTCCAATATTAAAACTATATTCTCTTCCTTTCTTAACTTGTAAAATCTTAATCCATAACTTTGTTATAAAATCAATTAAATCCATGATTAATAAAATATTTTCACTTGAAATACCCATTTTAGGCTTAGAGGCCGTGAGCCTTAAGTGGTCTTTGGGACCAAAATCATTTTCTTTCCATGTGATTCACATATACAACATAAATTAATTATTTTAGTTCTATCATAACAATTTCATACATACCATAAACATCACATAAAGCATCAAAATCATACTTATCAAAATCATATATCACATATAGCTAATAAACAACCATAATAAATATCATACATACTAACAAGGCTATAAATCACATAAAGCAAACCAAACACAAATCATTAAATCAAACAATCAAGTGAACAAATCCTCACATGGATTCTTCACCACACACACATACAAATTCGTTCCTCACCACCATGAATGGTTGATGAGGTTAATCTCCCTCTTACCTTATTGTGACGCTTCCTAAGCTCCTTGCTTGTCCTTTTGAATCAATCCTTCACCACTAAGAGATACCTTTATCCTTCAAACTTAAATCTTAGAAAAAGTGCTTGAAGATGGATGATTTGGAAGATGGTCTCAACATGAAAGTTCCTTAGAATTGCATGGAGATTCAAGATCTATGGTTGGTTAAAATTATTGAAGAGTGGAGGGTGGTTTTCTTGACCTTGGCCATGAGCTTCTCTAAAAGGAATTTGTATGTGTTTTTGTATTTAGTTCTCTTGGTTCTTGGTGAAATTGGGAAACAGATGAATCATGTACAGAATTTGATCTCCCAAGGTGTCTTGGTTGTGGGTTTAGTGAAGAGAAAGGGTGAGAAAGTTTTCATAAACGTTGAAAGAGTTTGATGTATAGTTTTTGGCTTCTTGAATGGAGATGAAGAAAAGATGATCAAGTGTAGAATTTTGGCCTCCAAGTGGTATTCGGCCGTGGAACACAAGGAGAGAAAAGGGTAGGAGTTCATGCAAATGATGGAAATGAATCAAAGCCCTCCTATTTATAGACTTCATGAAAAAAGTGAAGGCTTAAGATATTTTGATCAAGATATTTTCATCAAAATAAAATATCTAACCAAGATATTTAATCAAAATATCTACCAAGATATTTGATCAAAATATCTATCAAGATATTTAATCAAAATATCTTACAAAGATATTTATCCAAGATATTTCAAGCGAGATATTTATCAAGAAGATATTTATCAAAGATATTTTCAAGAAAGAGTATTCAACTTCTTTTCTACTTCCTCCTTGCTTAGCCACCAAGAAAGCCTCTCATTGGTTCATTTTTGTGCAAGCCGCTATTGTTGACTTTTCTTCAAAACTTACTAAGTAAGCAAGCTCTGCCATTAGTTCGTCATAAAGGTTGTCATGATTAGCTTCCAAGATATTTTTCGGTATACTTTAACCAATAGATAATAATTATTACTTATAAAGTTAGTGTCTATTGTCCAATGGATAATAAAATATACCTAGATTTTTCTCTTGTTCCAGCTAGGTAGTAGCTATTGTTGATCATTTTCTACTGATTACCCTTGATGAGTCATAAAGTGAGTCATCAAAGAGAAGTTTCTAGAACAGGTGATTCAGCATGGTGAGTCGTAGCGCTGAGTCACTAGCTGAGTCACCAAAGAAACCTTTTGGAATGTGTGACTCACTGTGGCGAGTCATAAGGTGAGTCAGTGTTCTACATCCTTCTAGAATGTGGTGAGTCACCGTTCTAGAACATAGCGAGTCATCAGTTCTACAAGCTTCCAGAACATGTCGAGTCATAATGCTGAGGTGTCACGCCAAGTGTCAAGTTTCTATTGGTCCTCCACGATGAGTCACAACCACCAAGTTTGACCAGCTCCTCATTGGTCCACATGTAAAGCAAATACTCAAGTACTTGATGACTAGGCGCGTGACTCGATACATTCTAGAATCTTCTAGAACAACCTAGAACATGTGAGTCACTGGGCTAGTCAATTAGGTGAGTCACCAAACGATGAGTCATCGTCTAGAACATTTTAGAGTGGGTGACTAGACTTGCGTCTAGAATCATCCACTAGATATTTTTTCGGAAGCTATTATCCAATGGATAATAAAACATACCCCGATTTTATTTTGTCAGATAAAATCGTAGAAAAACAAAGCTTCAAAAGCTGTTTCCGTTTTGGATTTAGTAAGCTCCTCTGTCCCTGAATCAACAGCGCAAAATTTTTCGGTTCCGAAAATTTTTTATTTTTCCTGCCCTGCCCCAGGCCCACACACAACCCAAAATATCAAAAATATATTAAATATTCAAAATATTCTAAAATATCACAAAAATTCACAAAAATCCTAAAAGTTATAAAAAAATCATATATATTCAAAAAAAAAATAAAATTCGTAGGTATTCTTGTAACATCCTAATACTTAAGTTAACGACACATCTGGATTTATGCATTAACAATCATATTAAAGGATGTCACAAATTCAATATATAAAAAATTCTAAAAATAAAATTTATAAATAATATACAAGATATGAGCCAAAAATGAAAGTACATAATACATACCCATAAATGAAGTCATATACAGTACGTCTTTCAAGTACAACAAAATATATTATTTACATCACTTAGCTTTTAAGCCCAAAAGAATGGTGTGTTTAACCATATACAAAATATCATATCAAAAGGAATAAGCTCTTCTCCGTAAGCTCGAGTCCAACACCATCTCTACAAGCTAAAAGGGGTATCTTGGAATCATCATGGAAATTAAAGAAATGGGGTGAGAATCTTACAATTCCCAGTAGTATTTTAAAGAAAAATGTGTCATCACAATGGTTCTAGCTATTTCAGGAAAAATTAGTTCAAATCATCTAGTATGTTCCTAGGAAGGTGGCAAAAGGCCAAATCTGAGTCCTTCCTTTTCTCGAAATAGACAACTCATTATATCATTATGAAAAACCTTAAAATCGTACAATTAGAATTCATTTTATCAAGCCATAAATCAAAATCTAAATTCTCATCATTTCCAATCCTTAAGACACATGTGTCATTAATCAAACTAATAGCACGGAGGGAATGTCCATCATTACAATACCAATCTCTTGGTAGTAGCCTACTTTCGGGTTAGTGCACTTTAACCCATTCATAGCTCTTGCTACACAAGACTACCTCTAGTATCCCAAATTAAGCCACAACAAAGAGGGAATGTCCATCCTTCATAGAGTTGTGAGTAGAGAGAGAATGTCCATCCTCAACTACTGTTGATAGGGAGGGAATGTCCATCCTCACGCTATCCTTAAACTAGGAATACCTCAAGAGTAGAGAAGAAATATCTATCCTTAACTACCATTGACCATGGAGAACTCAGGTAAAGAGGGAGGAGTAACTTCCATCCTCAACCTCAATACCCTGATGGTAAGGGAATGTCTATCCTCATCCATCATTTCTAAGTCACCTCCTAGGCCCAAGGATATCCTAGGAATGGGTTACTCATAAAGATTCAACCATTGTTTTAAATCGTCAATCTCTTATCATATTATCTTACATCCTAATCAATTTATTTAAACTCATGATATCCAATCTATTAATCTCAATTCATGGCACATGGCCTTGCATTTCATCATCAAGCAATAACATGTACAATATAGTAGTTCCCATCATGAGTGTTCAAATTCATCATTCAATCTCTTCTCACATTACCATCAAAGTGTTTTCACAAGTAGTCTGGATGTATAATCATTCAATATTTAAAGTTTAAGGTTTGTATTTAGGTCCCATGGGGTTAAGAACTCTATTTCCAGCAATTTTGGATCAAAAACTCATATTTCGGGGCCTGGTAATCGATTACATGACTGATGTAATCGATTACACCTCAACCAGAAGCTCGTTAATCGATTACATCTAGGATGTAATCGATTACGGTTCGACCCGAGGCTCTATAATCGATTACATCCAGCGCATAAACCATATTCGCAACTCCAGAAGCATTGTAATCGATTACTGGGGTTATGTAATCGATTACAAGCTCGATTTATGCAGAAATCAGAGTTCTTAAACCACTTTAACCTAAATCAAACTATCAAACATGAACCACAACATCAAGTAATCACAAAAATGAAACCTAATCACCCATAAAACAACCAACCACAAAAGGACTTTCATACCCATTTTTCAAAACCCAAGGTTCATCAAGAACAAGATCAATGCTTGAGTTTTTATCAAGCAACCATATTATACAAGCATAAACTTTGTTCAACATCTCAAAATATTCACAAAAATTATCAATCCATCATTTTTCAAGAAATAAGAACAGAAGAAACAAGGATGAACAAAGCTTAAGAAAATTTCCCCCTACCTAGCTTGTGACAACTTTCCTTTGTCCTCTCTCGTTCCTCCTTTCCTTAAGCTCTTTCTTGCTTTTGATTTCCCCTCCTTCCTCTGCTGGTCATGTTAAAATGGAAAGAATAAAGAGTGAGTGGAATGAAAATTTGAGAATGGAGAAAAAGAGAGAGGGAGACGTGAGAGAGAGATGGAGAAAATGAGGCAGGGGTAGAAAATATCTAGCCTTTGGTAAAAGTAACTGCTTGCTACAGTGACAAAATCGTGAGATTGGGTCAAAAAGGAAAAAAATTTAACTGCTAACCTTATATCTGCTAAGGATACATTAGTCTCTCATAAATAAATTTTTCCACTTTCCATAATTATCATAGAAAATTCTAGATTTCACTCAAAATTTCCCTTTTTGCCCTTTCACCATTTTGCTTATACTACAATATTGGTATCTCAAACTTTAGTATCCTTTCCTGGCTTAATTTATCCAAACTCATTAATATAATCTAATTAAATTTATTAAGCTGGAGAGAATGTTACAACTATCCCCTCCTTTTTACAAATTTTGTCCTCAAAATTTGCTTACCTTAGCCAAAAAGCTCCGGATACCCTCTCATCAAGTGAGATTCAAGTTCCCACGTGGCTTCTTCAGAGTCACATCCCTCCTACAACACCTTTACCAAAGAAATCTGTTTTCCCCTGAGCTCTTTTATGGCCCTTTCCATGATCCTCACAGGTTTAACTGTAAAAGTTAAATCATCTTTTAATTGTATCATTTCATTTCTCAAAATGTGTGAATGATCTGGATTATACTTTCGGAGTTAGGAAACATGCAAAACATCATGGAGGTTTAACAAACTGGGGGCTAAGGCTATTTGGTAAGCAATAGGTTCGACCCATTTTAGAATTTGAAAAGAACCGAGAAATTGAGGAGTCAACTTTCTGGTTTTAATAGCCCTACCAACTCCAGTAGTAGGAGTGACTCTAAGGAATACATGTTCTCCTTCATTGAATTCTAGAGGATTTTTACGCTCATCTGCACAACTCTTTTGCCTACTTTGGGTTGCTAACATCCTATCCTTGATCATTTTAATTTCCTCTATGGTTTGTCTAACCATTTCAGGACCTAGGATAGTTTGTTCGCCAGTTTCGTACTAACATAAGGGTGATCTACACTTCCTACCATACAAGGCTTCATAAGGTGTCATCCCTATACTAGTGTGGTAACTATTGTTGTAGGCAAACTCTATTAAAGGTAAGAACCTATCCCAACTACCCTGATAGTCAAGCACACAGGCTCTAAGCATATCTTCCAAAGTCTGGATGGTTCTTTCAGTCTGGCCATCGATTTACGGATGGTAGGTTGTGCTGAAATTCAGCTTTATCCCAAATGCTTTATGTAAGGCTCCTAAAACCTAGAGGTGAACCTAGGATCTCTGTCTGATACAATACTCGAGGGAATCCCATGTAATCTCACAATCTCTTGAAGGTAAAGTTGAGCCAACTTATCAAGTGACCAATTTGCTTTTATGGCCAAAAAGTGAGCAGACTTGGTCAACCGGTCCACTATGACCCAAATGGCTTCGTGACCTGACTGGGTTCTAGGTAACCCCATTACAAAATCCATAGATATGCTTTCCCATTTCCATTCAGGGATTGCTAGGGGTTGGAGAGATCCAGAAGGTTTTTGATGCTCTATCTTCACTTTTTGGCATACTAAGCATTTGGACACATACTCTACTATCTCTCCTTTCATGTTTGGCCACCAAAATACCTTCTTGAGGTCCTGATACATCTTTGTGGATCTAGGGTGGACGGTAAACCTACTCTTATGAGCTTCTTCTAAGATCTTTTTCTTAATTTCACCTTCTTGGGGAACACAAACTCTATCACGAAACATAAGTGTCCCATCTTGAGTCCTTTTAAATTCTTTTTTCTTTCCTATTTGGATTTGCTCACCAATCTACTTTAGAATTTCATCTCCTTCTTGAGCTTCTCTAATTTGAGCCCTTAATTCACTATGAATCTCTAATCTCTGCAAACTCAGACCATGTGGTAACATAGTCATCGCTAGGCTCAAGTTTCTGAAGCTCTCAAGGAGTTCCATCTCTTGTGTCATCATTCAAGATGCATACAAAAGTTTTCTGCTAAGCACATCGACCACCACGTTAGCCTTACCCGGATGATACTTTAACTCAAAATCATAGTCTTTGAGAAACTCCATCCACCTCCTTTGCCTCATATTCATTTCTTTTTTATCAAACAAATATTTTAAGCTCTTATGATCACTAAAGACCTCAAATTTGACCCCATTCAAATATTGCCTCCAAATTTTTAATGCAAACACAACTGCCGCTAGTTCCAAATTATGGGTGGGGTAGTTCTCTTCATGGGGTTAACTGCCTAGAAGCTTATGCAACTACCCTTCCATTCTGCATCAAAACACAACCTAACCCATTTTTTGAAGCATCACAATAAACCTCAAAGTTCTCTTGTGGGTCAGGGATTACCAGCACAGGTATAGTGGTCAATTTTTCTTTCAACTCTTGAAAGCTATTTTCACATTTTTAGATCCACTCAAAGGTGCTTCCCTTCCTAGTTAACTTGGTCAAAGGCAAAGCTATTTGGGAAAAGTCCTTTATGAATCTCCTATAGTATCCAGCTAAACCCAAGAAACTTCTAACCTCAGTTACGGTGGTAGGTCTTTCCCACCGCAACACTGCCTCTATCTTACTGGGATCTACAGATATTCCGTCTCTTGATATTACATGTCCCAAGAATTGCACCTCCTTCATCCAAAATTCACATTTTGATAATTTAGCAAACAACTTCTTTTCCTTCAAGATTTCTAGGACTACTCTCAAATGCTCTTCATGTTCCTCAGTTGTTCTCGAATAAACAAGAATATCATCTATGAAGACAACAACAAATTTATCAAGAAAATGCCTAAATATCCTATTCATATAATCCATAAAAATAGCAGGTGCATTCGTCAGACCAAAGGACATTATAAGGTATTCATAATGTCCATACCTAGTCCTAAAAGCAGTCTTAGGGACATCTTCTTCCTTAACCCTGATTTGATGGTATCCAGATCTCAAGTCAATTTTTGAAAACACTGCCACTCCTCTCAACTGGTCCATTAAATCATCTATCCTAAGCAAAGGATACTTATTCTTAATTATAACATTGTTCAACTGCCTATAGTCTATGCACAACCTTGTACTACCATCTTTCTTCTTCACCAAAAGTACAGGAGCTCCCCAGGGTGAGACACTAGGCCGACTAAACTTTTTGTCCAACAACTCTTCTATTTATTTCTTAAGCTCTGATAGCTCTAAAGGGGACATCCTATAAGGTGCTATGGAGATAGGCCCTGTTCCTGGCACTAAGTCTATAGCAAACTCAATTTCCCTCTTGGGTGGCAATTCACTCACTTCTTCAAGAAAGACCTTTGGATAATCTCTCACCACAGGAATATCCTCTAAACTTTGTTCCTTCTCAGAATTCAACGAAAAAAGAAGAATATAACCATGAGCCACCTCCTCTAGAGCATTGGTGACTTGACGGCATCAGATATATAGACTTAGAAGGGATATTCAAATGAGGAGTATTTGGCAGGAAAACCAAGGTTTTATCGGAACAGTTTAGAACAACATGATTTTTGGACAGCCAATCCATGCCTAAGATAAGATCTATGTCAACCAAGGGTAGACATATCAAGTTCACAATGAAGTCTCTATTTTCAATGATGACACAACAATTCAGGCAGATTTGGGATGTGTTTACTGGTTTACATGTAAGGTTGGATACTGATAGGTCATAGGAAAGATTTGAAATGGGTAATTCCAACTTCTTCACATAATCATAAGAAATAAAGGAATGGGTTGCCCCAAAATCAAAAAGTACAGTTGAAAGCTTATCCTTAACCGCACACTTACCCTGTATCAGATCGGAGGATCGGGCTGCTTCAGCGCCACTCAGAGTAAACACTCTTCCTTGGGTCAAGGGCCTGGAAGAGGATGCTCCTTGCTGCTAGGGACAACTTCTGGCATAATATCCCTTTTTGCCACAAGAAAAACACTCTATTTGGTCTATCCTGCAAGCTGTGTTGTCGTGGTACCCTTTGCACTTTGGACACTGAGGTCCTCTATCTTCTATCTTGAGTTGCTTCCATTTTCCTGGTTGGCTCTTGAACTTTGAAAATTTCTTCTTCTTCTGAGGATCTTCATCTGTCCTCTTTCTCTTTGAAAAGTCTTGGGGCCTTTGCTCCTATTCTAAGTCAAACTCCAAGGATTCAACAATCTGGCACTTATTTACCAATCCATGGAAATTTCGAATTTCCAAGGGTTTTATGGCCTTCTTAATGCTTCCTCTCAAGCCGGTCTCAAACTTGATGCACTTTCATTTTTCATCTGAATTGTTCTTAAGGTGAGAGGAGAACTTAGCTAATTCCTCGAACTTGGTCAAATACTAATCCAATGTCAAGCTTCCTTGCTTAAGTTCTAAAAATTCTACCTTCTTCGCTTCTTGGACACTTGGTAGAAAATACTTCTCTAGGAAAGTAGTTTTAAACACCTCCCAAGAAACTTGAGTTCCAGCAACTTCTAGAAGTCTTCTTGCATTATTCCACCAAAGCTCAGCCTCTCCTTTCATCATAAAAGAGGCATAAGAAATTCATTATGCATCTGTGCAAGCCAGCACATCAAATATCTTCTCTAGCTCCCTAATCCATTCTTCAGCCTTAGTCGGATTATATTCTCCATAAAAGGATGGTGGATTATATTTCCTGAATTCAGAAAGATCATTCCTCACTACAGCTACCTCGTTCTCTTGCTGTGGATGTGGATTATTTACAACTTTCTCCTGCCTCAAGTCCCTTATCATCGTTGTCATTTCTCTAAACATTTCCATCATATTCGCCATATTATTAGCGGATGTTCTTCCTCCCCGCGTTCGCCTCGTTGATGTCATAGTGCCCTGCACACACTGAACATTACATATTGAGTTGATCAGGCTCAATACTCATGTAACAGTGCAACAGTTAACCATAACATTCATACAAGGTTGTCATGCAAGTTCATCAACACATTCAGTAACATGATAAGAAAATTCATGACACACATGCTAAAAGCATAGCTAGTCCATACCCGGGCTCTTACAGGATGAACTGCTCTAATACCAAAATGTAACATTCTAATACTTAAGTTAACGACACATTCGGAATTATGCATTAACAATCGTATTAAAGGATGTCACAAATTCAATATAAAAAAAAATTCTGAAAAGAAAATTTATAAATAATATACAAGATATGAGCCAAAAACGAAAGTACATAATACATACCCATAAACGAAGTCATATACATTACGCCTTTCAAGTACAACAAAATATATTATTTAAATTACTTGGCTTTTAAGCCCAAAAGAATGTTGTGTTTAACCACATACAAAATATTATATCAAAAGGAATAAGCTCCTTTTCGTAAGCTCGAGTCTAACACCATCTCTACAAGCTAAAAGGGGTATCCTGGAATCATCATGGAAATTAAAGAAATAGGGTGAGAATCTTACAATTCCCAGTAGTATTTTAAAGAAAAACGTGTCATCATAATGGTTCCAACTATTTCAGGAAAAATTAGTTCAAATCATCTAGTATGTTCCTAGGAAGGTAGGAAAAGGCCAAATCTGAGTCCTTCCTTTTCCCGAAATAGACAACTCATTATATCATTATGAAAACCCTTAAAATCGTACAATTAGAAATCATTTTATCAAGTCATAAATCAAAATCTAAATTCTCGTCATTTCCAATCCTTAAGACATATGCGTCATTAATTAAACCAATAGCACGAAGGGAATGTTCATCATTACAATACCAATCTCTTGGTAGTAGCTTGCTTTCAGGTTAGTGCACTTCAAACCATTCATAGCTCTTGCTACACAGGACTACCTCGAGTAACCCAAATTAAGCCACAACAAAGAGAGAATGTCCATCCTCCATTGAGTTGTGAGTAGAGAGGGAATGTCCATCTTCAACTACTGTTGATAGGGAGGGAATGTCCATCCTCACGCTATCCTTAAACTAGGAATACCTCAAGAGCAGAGAGGAAATATCTATCCTTAACTACCATTGACCATGGAGAACTCAGGTAAAGAGGGAGGAGTAACTTCCATTCTCAACCTCAATACTCTGATGGTAAGGGAATGTCTATCCTCATCCATCATTTCCAAGTCATCTCTTAGGCCCAAGGATATCTTAGGAATGGGTTACTCATAAAGATTTAACTGTTGTTTTAAATTGTCAATCTCTTATCATATTATCTTACATCCTAATCAATTTATTTATACTCATGATATCCAATCTATCAATCTCAATTCATGGTACAAGGCCTCGCATTTCATCATCAAGCAATAACATGTACAATATAGTAGTTCTTATCATGAGTGTTCAAATTCATCATTCAATCTCTTCTCACATTACTATCAAAGTGTTTTCCCAAGTAGTCTGGATGCATAATCATTCAACATTTAAAGTTTAAGATTTGTATTTAGGTCCCATGGGGCTAAAAACTCTATTTCCATCAATTATGGATCAAAAACTCATATTTGGGGGCTTGGTAATTGATTACATGACTGATGTAATCGATTACACCTCAACCAGAAGCTCGATAATCGATTACATCTAGGATGTAATCAACTACGGCTGAACTCAAGGCTCTGTAATTGATTACATCCAGGATGTAATCGATTACATCTAGCCTATAAACCATTTTTGCAACTCCAGAAGCATTGTAATCGATTACTGGGGTTATATAATCGATTACAAGCTCGATTTATGCAGAAATCAGAGTTCTTAAACCACTTTAACCCAAATCAAACCATCAAACATCAACCACGCCATCAAGTAATCATAGAAATGCACCCAAATCACCCATAAAACAACTAACCACAAAAGGACTTTCATACCCATTTTTCAAAACCCAAGGTTCATCAAGAATAAGATCAATGCTTGAGTTTTTATCATGCAACCATATTATACAAGCAAAAACTTTGTTCAATATCTCAAAATATTCACAAAAATTATCAATCCATCATTTTCAAGAAATAAGAATAGAAGAAACAAGGATGAACAAAGCTTAAGAAAATTTCCCCCTACCTAGCTTGTGACAACTTTCCTTTGTCCTTTCTCGTTCCTCCTTTCCTTAAGCTTTTTGTTGCTTTTGATTTCCCCTCCTTCCTCTGCTGGTCACGTTAAAATGGAGAGAATAGAGAGTGAGTGGAATAAAAATTTGAGAATAGAGAAAGAGAGAGAGGGATACGTGAAAAAGAGATGGAGAAAATGAGGAAGGGTTAGAAAATATCTAGCCTTTGGTAAAGGTAGCTGCTTGCTACAGTGACAAAATCATGAGATTGGGTCAAAAAGGAAAAAAATTTAACTGCTAACCTTATATCTGCTAAGGATACATCAGTCTCTTATAAATAAATTTTTCCACTTTCCATAATTATCATAGAAAATTCTAGATTTTACTCAAAATTTCCCTTTTTGCCCTTTCACCATTTTGCTTATGCAGCAATATTGGTATCTCAAACTTCAGTATCCTTTCCTAGCTTAATTTATCCAAACTCATTAATATAATCTAATTAAATTTATTAAGCTTGAGAGACTGTTACAGTTACAATACTCCTCTAAAAAAAAATTTTGTGCTCGAAATTTGCGTACATTCGTATAGATGCAGATACTGTTCTTTCATTCTGCCTTCAAATTTCCATGTTGCATTTCCAGTCATTTTACTCCAGAGCACTAGTAGCAATGAAATTTGTTTTCCTTTGAATCGCTTTAGTTTTCTATCTTTGATTTTAACAAGAAATGTCTCACAAATCAAGTTCTCTTGCAACAGTGCTGTATCTAATACTATGGTATGGATTGGACCAGGAATATTCTTTCTTGCAAATTGCGATATATGAAAAACATTATAGGAAGAAAAGGATAGCAAAACTATCTGATGTGTTACTGGATATAACCACCAAAGAATTTGATATGGCCCGATTTTTAGGAATGAATTTTCTGGAACACTAACACTCCATTGAAACAATCTCATAGGATATGGTTGGAAGATAACAGTCCATTTTTAAGATCACGTCTATTTATGAAAGAGGTAGACAAATTAAATTAACAGAAAAGATTTGGTCTTTCACAGAAATAGGATAGTTTAAGCAATTGGATAGTAATAATAGGTTTAGTAATAGAAACAAAAGTAAACAAGTCAAAAGGTAACGAAGACACAGATAACTTTAATCAATCCACATAGTCATAAGTCATAAAGAAATGGATTGCACCCAGAATTATATAGAATAGTTTAAAGAATCACCTCATGTGGCACGGTCTCCTTTGTTTTGGTCCTCAGTTCAAAATGCTTCCATTCCACTCAGATTATCGACTCTCCCTTCTATATGAGATTTTGAAGTGCGATTATTACCAATGGAAGGCTTCGTCTTTAGTAAAGTACAATCCCTAAAAACATGTTCGGGTTTTCCGCACTTGAAATAGACTTTTCCCTTGATCGTACAGTTCTTTGTTGCGTGACCTTTTGCACACTTCTTACATATTTGTAAAGGTGCCAACATCTGACTGGGTTTACTGCTACTAGCATTTCCTCCACACGGCTGCTGCTATTGTTGACTTCCCGGTGATTGCGAATATGTTTTTTGTTTAAACCGATTACCCATTCTATTATTCCTTCTTCGGAACCTAGGCAGTCCAAAGTTACCCCAAAATTGACTTTCCTCTAACAGATTCTGAACCTCGACTTCCAATTCCTGCTGCTGAGCGATCCTCTACTCATGTTGTACTGTTCCTTTAGCTGTTCTTTACATTGCTTCCATAGTTGCAGCCACATTATCAGTGTTACTTCCTGCTTCCCCACTTGCACGTTTACCACTAACCATCGTCTTTCTTCAAAGATAGACAAATCAAAACATAATGGAAACCAAAATAACCATTCCAAACAACATTGTCTCCTTTCGAAGTCCAATCACAGTGAGTAACACAGCACAAACAAGACAGACCTAACCACAAAACTCCAAAAGACTCTAACTGTGCTCTGATACTAACTAATGTAACACCCTCCATAGGGCATTACATTTTAGACTACTAACTTACCAAATCAATAATCAAATTATAAAATATTTAATGTTACAAAATATGAGTTATAAAAAAAATTTCGTTGATAACTTAAACTTGCCAAAGATGTAGGTAATATAAAAACATCTTGAACTGATTAATACACATTACATACATCACATAGTATTCAACAACATTCAAAACATAAAACTTACAAACTCAAAGAGAAATAGTAGCAAATCCCATGATGGGTCCTACTTAATAGTACAGTAACAGACATAACAAAATTCAAGATGTCTGCATCCAGATGGACATACCATACGATGATCCCTTACAACACTATGTCCTTTCAAAATCAAGGAAGATCTCCACTTCATCACCACGACGAACTTTACAAAACATAAAGATATAAACAAAACAAGACAATAAAGAGGTGAGATCCCCTACATCAATACCAGCATGGCAGCATAGAAACAATATGAATGACAATAATGCCATTCAAACACAGAGTAACAAGTATATTCATATTACTAAGTAACAGATAGTTTAATACAAATAATTCAACAGATAATATAAATATCACAGAAATCACAGATATAGTCATACTATCAATTAATAAATAACTTCCATAAACACATATCGCAACAACATGTAACACCCACCGTAGTGTATCACATTTATGTTACTTAATTATTAAATTACCCCTTCATTATAAAATATGCTTTGTAATGTAAATACGAGTTGTAAAATTTCTTAATATCAATAAGATAAACTTAGCGAAAAATAAAAATATTACAACATCATCACAAATAATTTACATCATATATACACAAGTCTTAGTACTGTCATACTTAAATATATACAGACCATGTTCTCAAAGTATTTGAACATTATTTAAAACTACTACCCAAGTATTACTAAGCAGCAGAACCCTCAGACGAGTCCTCCTCAGATTCCTCAGCAGGTAGGAATCCGACTTGACGCGAAGTTCTACAGACAGGTGTTTGCGCAGATGACACGATACTAATCTCACTAGGAGTACGGTAGTAAGCTCCCCAGTACTGCCTAATGGACAACGGAAACTCTAAGTGTACATAAATATTTACACTAAAATAAGGGTTCCCTTGATAAAGCCTACTTAGGGTAACATTCAAGTCTCCTATATAGAAAATACACTCTCTATCTAGGTCAACATGCCATGCCTCCGGTCCTCCACGAAATTGCAACCTCATATATCCTAGGAAACTAGGCATCGCCATCTTCTTAGAATTCAGCTTCCTCCACAGGAATCTACTCTTCTTCACCTTCTTGTTCAATTCCTTTCTCAACGTCTTTACAAATATAAATACTGTACAAAATAGACATACAAAGAGGTGAGATGACTTACGCCAATACCAACATGGTAGCATGGAGATTAACACATACAATATATCATACAGATACATCATACTAAAATTATAATTATGCCATCAACATTATTTATCATCACAACAGATGTAATAAATAATAATTACGATCATGCCCTCAACAATATCTAAATATTCAACAATTCAATTATCATAAATAATAATTACGATAATGCCCTCAATATTTTCCAAATATTCAACAGTTCAAATATCACACCGATATCAATATTAAAAAATTATGCATGTGCACATAGACTCAATTTCCTACTCCATGGAGCTAAAACTTAGGTCGGAGAGAGTAATTGAAAAGATTTGTTTGTACTAACATGCCTCAGACCACGTGCCATAATTCTCATACGTATTTGTACATCTAGCATATACATGACAGTCTTTATCAGATCTCGATTAAGAATAGTATCTCGGTCAGGATCATCGGTGCGTTGCATCAGTCTAACCCACGGTACAGAAGTACCAACTACCCATTGTAGGCAACCCGCACCCCAATGCCCCTAAAGTCAACAAGTGACTTACACTACACATATCACACCCACTTAAGAGGTGTATTCTCTCCTACGTAATTAGCCTTATCCAGTCCATTGAACTTTTTCAATGCATGTACAATGCACTATTCTCAGTTCAAATTCATAATTTCATATACAGGGTCCACACATTGGCCTAACAGTATCTTTACTATATTTTCAATTACGAAATCATATTATCACATTTTCTCAATCGCGTAACAATTTTGTCGCGTTTTCAAATCACGTATTGATTTTTCAATGTTTTCTCAATCGCGTAAAAATATTTAAATGCTTTCCAAATCACGTAGAAATATTTAAACGTTTTTCAAATCACATAGCGATTTTTCATTGTTTTTGAAATTGCGTAGCTTAAACATCACATTTTTAAGTAACGAAAAGCATTTTCCATCATTTTTCCACTACGAAAAATATTTCTCAACCTTCAAAATTCCATTTTGACCTTTCTCAAAATAATATGACTTCTCACTTCATTTTCCACATTTTCTTACTCAAGAACTCCTTTTCGCAATATATTCCACAAATTCACCATTTCATTGAATTAAATCAATGTTTCTAACTTAAAATTTCCTAATGCGCTTCAAAACCCAAAGGATGAGTTATACGTTAGAAAATTTTCAAGTCACCAACGTATTCTTTATAATTCTAAATTAATTCTAAAAATCAATCCTCTTTAAAATAAATTAAGGTTCAAACACTTTTAACCTCTCTTTTCTATTTATATACGAAATTCCATTTTCTAAGCAATAAAACACTTTATTTCCATTTCTTTAATCCTTGTACTTAATCAATTTTATTTCCACTTTGAAATCACTTTGTCTCATAAAACCAAGGCATTACAAGCCTTCAAAAATCGTGGTACATGGCCATTGAAACCATCATATATTTTTCCTTCTAAATCAACTAAGTTCCATTCATGTTTTTACACAAACAAAACCATTAAAATTCCTTCAAAAACCGTGAACACTTGGTCTTTGAAACCAACTCATCTTTTCTTTTTCCTTTCCTTTCTAATCACTCAATTTTACCATTCATGAAAATTTTAGTTTGGAAACACCTATTTTGAGGCTGAAATCCTCATGGTCATTGGAACCAAAAATTTATTTTCCTTTCATCATCAAATCATGGCATACATATACATATTCATCATATCATATAATCAAGCGTACCTTAAAGCAATAAAAATCACCTAAAGCATGCAAACACAAACAAATAATTTAAAACACATAAACACCCACAAATAATTACACAACCATGGATATGAATCCTCACATGGATTCACCATCCATCAAATACAAGATTCATCTCTCACCACTATACTTGGTTGGTGAGATGGAACTCCCTCTTACCTTTTGAAGAACCTCAAAAGCTCCTTGCTTTACTTCTTTTTCAAGTCCTTCGCCACCAAAGGTTTCTTAAACACAAAACAAAACATATATTTATTAGCATATTAAGCTTGAACAAGGTAAACCATGGATCAAACATGGCTCAAAACATGAAAAAAAGATAAGAAGTGAAGTTTCCATAACTTCACCTTAAAAACCCTAGAACTTTGCTCTTGAAGAAAGTCCTTGAAGATGATAGATTTAGAACTTGGCCTCAACTACAAAGTGTCTTAGATTGAGGTATAGATTCAAGAAGTAAGGTTGTTTAAAATTTTTGAAGAGTGATGGTGGGTTCTTGGCCTCTTGGCCGTGAGCTAGCTTGAAGAGAAATGGAGAGAAAAGTTTGATGAGCTTAGCTTTTTGGAATGATCAAGAATGATCAAGATGAGTAATAATTGTGTCTTGAAACCTTGCTATGGCCTTAAGCCATCAAAAACCGAACCCCCCCTCTTGTACACTCAATGAGTGACTAATGTCACTAGCCACCATTTTGGGCATGGTTAGCCATTGATTAAATCAATGATTAGTATTAATGTAGATTCTAATTATAGCCTCTAGATGATATGACTAAATCTAGGCCATTAGATCTTTTCTCCTTGAAATCCTAGCCATTAGATGTATCTCCAAAATGAAGGGTCAAGATCACCTCTTCATACTTTCCATCCAACGGTCATAAAAAGTCTTTGCCACTTAGTAAGACCAATCTCCACCCTTGATTAAATCAATGGTGGATCTCCGAAGGCTTCAACATTAAGCTTGCTTCTATTGGTCCGTCATAAAGTCGTCATAACCACTAATGTTGACTAAGCAATATAATATTTATTTTTATCTGCTATTACCCTATAGACACAATTAACTGTAGTTTTTATTGCCTGATAATTAAATACAGTACAAAACACAGTAAAAGAAAATTTTAAAAATTATTTTTGGTTTCGGGTTTAGTAAGATCCCTCGTCTCTGTCTCAATAGTACAAAATTTTTTGGCTCCGAAAAAATTTTCACTTTTCCAGCCCTGCCTGGGCCCACGTACAGCCCCTTGGCCCACAAATAGCCCAAGAATAATATTAAAATAATCAGAGAAATATAAAAATCTTATAATAATCCACAAAATCATAAAAATTATAAAACTTACAAAAATCAAATCAGATTACGTAAAATAATTAAGACTTAACAGTAATAATTAAAATATGTAAAAATTTTCCCGACCCAAAAATTATTATTTTCTTGACATGGAGTAAATCACACAAAACAATCAAATGTATTCACGGAATATTCAAAATAATTTTACAGTACACAGAAATTACTAAACAGTAAAATTCTGTTATTACTGTCAAATAGCTAGAAAATTTAGGGTGTTACACAACACATATGTCAACATTACTTTGAATATGAATGTAAATGATATGTGTACTGACCATGTATATGCACAATGCATCAGAGATGAACATTCCAAAAGACCTGCCAGCCTCAATGACAGTCTAAGCTGGATCGTGAAAGGAATAATGTTTATCAGGTTACGTCAGTGCGTTGCAACCATTTATCATGGCCAGAGGAATATAAGGTGAACAATTATCACTATGAATCACCGCACCCTGACGGCCCCAAGACTCATTGTATGATCTGCACTATTTAATTCCCATTCACTCCTAGGCAACAAAAGTCATATTCAATGTATGATAACTCAATGCATAACACAAATCACCATTGTACTATTCCCAATGATATTAAAACAACTGCCCATACAATTGTCTAATGCCATTAGTATCAATGATATTCGATAACCGCCCATATAATTACATAATACCATTGATCCATCCGGGTCCAGTACATCAGTCTTACAACCACTGCTATCATTCTCAATTACTTAATACTTTTATTGCATTTTTGCAATCGTGTAACACCTTTGTTACGTATTCAAATCTCATAACCATTTTTCAACGTTTTCTCAATTGCGTAAAGATATTTAAATGTTTTCTAAATCGCATAGTTCAAAAATTCATGTTTTTGAAATGCGTAAGGTTTTTCTACTATTTTTCACCATATAAAAAAATTTCTTAACGTTCTAAATTTAATTTCAAAACTTTCTAATTGGACCTTAAATCCAATTTCTCCCATTAAAATTCCCTTACATAATATTTTCTAACGTTTTCCATAAAAACTGTATTATTCTTAATCTATTAAAAATTTCTTCTACTTCATTTTCTAAAATCCTTTTAAATAAAATACTTCAAGTTCTAAATCACTTTCAAAATTGATTTCCAACAATACAACTAAAATTTGCTTGATGTTCCACAACAAAACTTTGTTCCATGTCTTTCTTAAATAAAATACTTAAATCTCAACATCACCCTTTAACATTCCTTTTCCATTTCTATTTCCCAAAATCATCCTTTATTTTAGTTAGATATTTTGACCAAGATATTTTCATCAAAACAAAATATCTAACTAAAATATCTAACTAAGTTATTTAATCAAAATATCTTACAAAGATATTTATCCAAGATATTTCAAGCAAGATATTTATCAAGAAGATATTTATCAAAGATATTTTAAGAAAGAGTATCCAACTTCTTTTCTACTTCCTCCTTGCTTAGCCACCAAGAAAGCCTCTCATTGGTCCATTTTTGTGCAAGCCGCTGTTGTTGACTTTTCTTCAAAACTTACTAGGTAAGGAAGCTCTCCCATTGGTTCATCATAAAGGTTGTCATGATTAGCTTCCAAGATATTTTTTGGTATACTTTAACCAATGGATAATAATTATTGCTTATAAAGTCAGTGTCTATTGTCTAATTTATAATAAAATATACCTAGATTTTACTCTTGTTCTAGCTAGATAGCAACTATTGTTGATCATTTTCTACTAATTACCCTTGCTGAGTCACAAAGCGAGTCATCAAAGAGAAGTTTCTAGAACAGGTGAGTCAACATGGTGAGTCGTAGTGCTGAGTCACCAAGGAAACTTTCTAGAACGTGTGACTCACTGTGGCGAGTCACAGGGTGAGTCAGTGTTCATCATCCTTCTAGAATGTGGTGAGTCACCATTCTAGAACATAGCGAGTCATCACTTCTGTAAGCTTCCAGAACATGCTGAGTCATAGTGCTGAGGTGTCACGCCAAGTGTCAAGCTTCTATTGGTCCTCCACAATGAGTCACGGCCGCCAAGTTTGACCAGCTCCTCATTGGTCCACGTGTAAAGTAAGTACTTAAGTACTTGATGACTAGACGCTTTCTAGAATCTTCTAGAATAGCCTAGAACATATGAGTCACTAGCCTAGTCACTTAGGTGAGTCACCAAACGATGAGTCATCATCTAGAACATTCTACAGTGGGTGACTAGACTTGTGTAACACCCCTACATTTAATAACCAGGACACAATCATCATTTTGCCACAGTTACTAAATTTAGGCGTGCTACAACTCGACAACAAGTTTCCAAATTTAATCATTGTGCATATATAGAAAATATGAGGCACGGATGAAGTATATTTATTGCACAACCATAACATCCTCAAAAGGGAATTACATTCCAGACATATATACATATGTATAGCATAAAACAGTACCACATACAGAATGTAAAACATACTTGTTCAAAGACATATATGCAGCTACCACAACAAAGCTTGTACTGACCAAAACGAGGAAGTAGAAACCCATAATAGGTCCTACTCAAAGGTAGGGTAATGTTCCTAATGTACCCAACGTGCTCTAACTCCAAGGGAGCAAACTATACATCGACACCTCCTAGAAAACTGCATCTTCATGAACCCACAAGGATTCTGCCTTCTCGCTATCTCAGTCTTCACAAGTCATAAATATAAAACAGAACGAGACAAGAAAGAGGTGAGATCCTCTACATCAAATCCAATATGGCAGCAAGAAAATGATACGAATGACAAAGTCATTCCATACATACAGATATTACAGATATATTCAAGTTATCAATTTCATAAATATTATCAGAGAGCACATCCCACAATAATATAAATATTAGCTACACTTATAACAACAAATAATAACAGACATCCACCATAGATATGTATAATGATTATGCCACCACAATATGTATGTCGACTATGCCACGACAATATGTGTACTGGCCATATATATGCATAATGAGAAGTTCCTACTCCATGGAGCTAATATTCAAACTCAGATATGAATGTTTCAGAAGATTTGCCACCCTCAATGACAGTCTACGCCGAACCATGAAAAGAAGTAGTGCTTGTCGATTCCTCGTTAGTGCGTTGCAACAGATCTTCATGGCTAGAGGTATATAATGTGACAACTAGGTCATAAGATGAATCACCTCGCCCTGACACACCCTGAGATCCTTCCCATGGATCATACTACTCAATTCTCATTCACTTCTAAGCAACAAAAGCGATACAAACACTAATTGTATGTTGTTCAATTCATGATAACTCAATGCATAACCCAAGCCACCATTATACTATTCCCAATGATAATAAAACAATCGCCCATGTAATTGTCTAATACCATTAGTATCAATGATATTATATAACTGCCCATACAATTATATAATAACACTGATCCACCTGGGTCCAACACATTGGCACAACAACAAAACAATGTATAATGTTTAATGTAAGATAATGTTCAATGCACGATAATCCAATGCATAATCTAAGCCACCACAGGCCATAAATCATATTTTAACAAAACTGGGTCTAGTACGTCGGTCCGATAGCAAACTGCTATTTTCGTAATCGTGTAAACGTTTTCCAACATTTTCTCAAAATCCACATTATATTACTTTTCTTAAACTACTTCCATTACCTTTACTAAAATCCTTTTAAACATAATGCCTTGAGTTCTAAATCACTTTTAAAACTCCTTTTCCATTTCTATTGCAAAATCATTATTTATTCAATAAAAGCTATACGTTTCCATATTCCTCTAAAAAAATTATTTTTTTAAACAAAATACTTTAAACTTAACATTATCTTCCAAATTCATTCTTTATGACCTAGGCTAAAAATCCATTCTTTCCAATCAATAAAATCATATTCATTTCCTTTCCAAACTTAAAAATCTTTGATTTATATCCCTATTACCTAATCAACTAAATTCACAATTTGTAAAATATTTTTGACTTGGACTGCCCCAAAATGGGCTTAATGGTCATGAGCCTCATGGTCCTTGGACCTCAAAATTTTCATCCTCCAACAACAAGATTCCAAGCACATACCATACTTCAATTATCAAATCACACTATAGCACATCTATGCATAAATCATAATAGAGTATAACTAAGCACATAAGCATAAATCATATAATGTCAAATTCATATAAAGCAAATAAGCATAAACCATCACCACATAATTAAATGAAGGAATCCTTACATGGATTCTTCAATCACAAACACAAAATTTCCATTTTCTCACCACTATGTTTGGTCGATGAGGTTAATCTCCCTCTTACCTCAAGAGAAGATAAAAAATAAGGCTCCTTGATGTCTCCTTGAATTTTGTCCACCACCTCCAACACAACCTTGAGACAACAAGCATACAAGCATTAGATCTAAAGCTTGATAGAAGACAACCATGGATCAAGATTATGGTTTAACACTTTGGAAATAAGATTAGAAGTGAAGATTCAAAACTTCACCTAAAAACCCTTGATCTTGAGCTTGAAGAACAAGGTTGAAGATGGATGATTTTTACTAAGATCTCTGTAACGCCCTAATTTTTAGAAAATATTTCGAATGTACTGTTTACTGTTTTTCAAGTTATTGTGTAAATGACCGTTGTGTCCCTATTTTACTGTTTCTCGATTTCTGTGTGAAATACAAATACGTTTATACAGGCTCAAATTTTATTTGGTCTTTTTACGTAATTTGTTCCGAGACGGTAAAATAAAAGTTTTTCCGAGCTACTGTTTTAATTTTTTTGGAAGATATACAGACAATTAATACTGTCTGTAATTTTATTTGAACTTTTTGGACGATTAGCTACGTTGTGGGAAAAATGGGAAAATGACCATTACGTCCCAAACGTGCTGTTTTTAATTGTTTTCTACTTGATTTAATGTCCGATATTACCGTCTCATTTTATATGGACTTTTTGTGTGATTTGCTCTGAGGTAGGAAAATAATATTTTTCCGGGCCGGGGAAATCTTATTTTATTATTTAGAATTGGGGGATCTTCCCGATTCTAAATGAGCCAGTAAATAATCTCTTAATTTTTAGGATTTAACTGTCAAATAAAATAATTTTATAATATTATAATATTATTTTATTAGTCAGTATAATAAAATGACAGTGGACCTGGAAATGTTTTGCGGGACCCACGTTTAGCTAATACGGTTAACTTAGTAGCTTAATTAATCATCATTAGCAGTAGAGAACTTTCCGAACAAGTGACTCACTAGTGACTAAGCCGATAATTTATGAGCAAAGTGTGACTAGGCTTGGGAGTCATCAATAGCCAACCAATAGGAGACAAGCTTGTTAAGCAAGCTTTAATCCTAACCTTTGATGCATCCAAGGGCTTGGATGAAGCCAAGCAAGATGCACACCTTGCATGCTTGATGAGCTACGGCCATGTGGAGTTAGGAGGCCAAAAATCACTTTGCTTGCATGCAAAATTCTCTCTTCTCTCTCATCAAAAACCCTAGCCACCATTCTTGTCTTTTCTCTTCACCATTCGGCCAAGACAAGAACCCTACCCTCCAACCATCCAAATTTTCATCTAACTAACTTTTCTAAACCTAAACACCATCCTAAGAACATCTCTAGTTGAGAGTTCTTGCAAATTCTTGCATTTGGAGCTTGGAAACCAATCTTGAAGATTTTACCTAGAAGGTGAAATCTCATGTTTTTCTTTTCTCTCTTCTTTTTCAAAGTTCTAAGCCATGATCTATCCATGGTTTAGGTTCTTTTTCATGGTTAGTAACTTGTAGAATTTCGTTTGAGTTGCTAGGTACTTGGTGGAGGAAACCAAATACTAGGAGGAGTGAAAGAAAAACCATTTGTCTTCATTTAAGGTAAGAGGAAGACAAATCTTATCACCTATGGATGGTGGTAAGAAGATGGAGTTTTGATTTTGTGATTGTAGAATCCATAAGGATTCATGTTTGTGCTTGTTAGTAGCTTATTTGATGTGGTTGTGTATTTGTTAATAGCTTTCCTATTTGTTGTTTGTAATAATTTGCATGTCTACAAGCTTTAAGTTGCATGTCTACAAGCTTTGATAATATTGCATGTGTTAGAATTGTATGATAAAGTATAGAATTGCATGATAATGTATAGGATGTGAACAACATGTCAAGGAATGCATGTGTGTTCCAAAGAACACTCCATGATGGCTCACGACCACTAATAAAAATGGAGAACCAAAATGTTCTTAATTTTCTTAAAAGGTGATTTAATTAACCTAGGAGAATTAAGAAGGTTTCAAGTTGTTTAAGTCAAGAAAAATGAATTTGGAAATCAAATGGCATAACCTTACAATTTCGGCCAACAAGTCTAACTTCAACATTTTGATTTCTAAAATTATTTTCTAAGGTAATGATTTAATCAATGTAGACAATACAATAGATTTAACATACATTTAGAAGATGAAAAATAATTTGGAAATCAAATGCAGAGTTTTTATCAAATTCGGCCAACATGCCACATTAGGTATTCATGATTTCTAAAATTAATTTCAAGCTATTTTCAATCAAGAAGAAGCAATACAAGTTAAAGTAAATTTTCTACAATGAGTTTTAAAGAAATAAAGTGGTTAGAACTAAGTTTAAGAGGTTAATATTAATGATTTTTACTGTAAGGAGAAATACAGTAACTTTCGAAAATTTCTAACATATAGCTCATGTTGTATTTTGAAGCATGTTAGTAATTTTCAAAAGGATTAATTATATGGTTTAAAAAATTTAATAAACAGAATTTTTATGGTAAAATTAGAAACCATTAATATAATTTTCTAAACAAAATACTTGTCAATTTTTAGTAAAAACAGACAAATAAGATAGAAAAGATGTCCAAAAGACAAAGATACGGTATGAAAAATATTATACGTAGTTTAAAAGTATTATTTATTATTTCGTTTATTTAAACAAAGATTTTTAAGGAATTGATCAAGAAAATGATTTAAAAATCTTACGCGATTGAGAAAACGTATTAAAAATCCTACGCGATTTTGAAAAGAAAAATATATTTACGTGATTTCAAAACGATTATAAAAACGACGAGATTTTGAAAACGCGATAAAATTTCTACGATTGAATCAGTATTTATTTTCGTCGGGAAAATGTGAACCCGCATGCTTTTGAGGATTTTTCGTTGTCGGGAAAATGAGAACCCGTACAGGCTTTCTATTTTTCTGCCATTGAGGGCATATTATCTTGAGGGCATTTTCGTAATTTCATATTTTTGGAATTTTGTATTGTCTTTATGCCAAATTTTTGGTGTTTTGGTTGACGAGACGAATCACATCGTGTTGTCGATGCGATAAACGTAGTGTGGTTTATTGTTCTAATAAACTTGGAGACGTTAGTGTACAGGATCCCATATATGGACGAAAGTAGCTCCGCCGGGCCGTGGTAAACCGAAGCACACTAATGGACTCGACACGCACTATATTTAATCGAGGTTTGTAAAGTCTAGTAGTACATTGCCTATAGTGCCACAACGGGAGACCGTGAACTATACTACGCCTGGATGGTGGATTCCCGATGTCGTAGGCTATTGACGCAACGTGTGACAAGTGATAGTTGGTTGGGCAAAGTGGTACTAATAGATTTTGCAAGTCATTCTCTCTCGATATCTGTTTGTGTTTAACTCCATGGAGTAGGATTGTGTCTTAGTGTATATGATTATATCTTGGATGTTATTCCATTTTCTCTATTTATCTTTATCTGGTAACCATTTTCTCTATTTATCTTTATCTGGTAATTATTATGATGGTTGTCTATTTCTTATTTTATTCTATCTGTGATATTGTTTTATCTGTGTTTTTCTATCTGTGTTATATCTGTGATGTTATGTAATGTTATGATATCTAAGCTTTACTTTATTCCATTATTATTACTGTTATAGCTTTTTGTTTTGCATAAACTGTATATATGATATTTGTCGTCTTCTTATTGGCCATGTTTATGGTGATTTTAGATTGTCTTACCTCTTTATTGTATGTGTTTTCTGTATATTTACTTTATGCGATAAAGAGTTTGAGGAAGAAGAAGAGGAACAACCTCTTGAGGTCTTGTACCTCGAGGAGGAGGAAGATCAGCAAACGGACGACCAGTTTTACGATCAAGAACCATCTGATCATCCATATCCATTGGATTGATTAGTTTTGGTATGGCGGTGCCCGGATTTTTGGGTTTCGTGACGCTGGAGTTTCATGGTGGATCTCTATCGTGGCACATGAAAGGAGATAGAGACTCGGTGACATATGCAGGATGGATGATTGTGACCTTACGTCATAGGTTTGATGGAGAGCCGATCATGACTACGACAGTGTTTCTACACTTAGAGTTACCCTTATCCATTAGGCGTCATTTTGGTGGTATGACCACGGAGCCTAGTGAGATAAGTATCGTATCGACTTTGTTATCGCCGAGAGTCGAGGCATCTAGGATATTTGTCCCCTGATGATCATTTTCATGATGAGAGTGATCCTTCAGAGGAGTAAATATGTTTGATGTTTTTTTTGGGCGCGTCTGCGTATGGATGTATATATTGACACTTTTACTGTTTTTATTTACTGTTTCTGTTTAAATATTTGTAATTATAGTTGTAAATTATTTGTATAACTTATAACATAAAACATATGTATATTATGAGTGATGTTGTTCTATTTATTTTATGTTTTCCGCAATCTTTTATTTTTAATAAACTGTCTATCAGGAATTATTTTACAACCCATGTTATTATTTGACAAATGTTTTACAACTTGGGTAGATTTTATTTCTATTTCTTTTATTTTCTTTTATGTGTGACATCCTCCAAAGGGGTGTTACAATCTCAACATGAAAGTGTCTTGGATTTGTGTCTAGATTCAAGATCTATGGTTGGATGGAATTATAGAAGATTGGAAGTGAAAATAGGGGTGTTGGTCGTGAGCTCCTCCAAGAGAAAAGGTGAGAACTTTTTGTGCTTTCACCTTTATGGAAGTGAAATGAGGATGAACAATGAAGAACTAGGCTTAGGACTCACCAATGTGTGTGGTTGATTTAGGATGAACAAAAGTGAATGGTATTCTTGGGTGCCTTGACTGTAGCTCACAAAGAGGAGAAAAATGAGGGTTTTGTGTGTAGTTTTCTTGAAAGTGAGAGAAATGAATTTAGAAAAGATAAAACATATTTTTGGTGATCTAAAGCTTGAAAGAGAGAAGACTAATGGTCATGGTGATGACCATCAACATAAAAAGAAGAAGAGGAAATGAAGATCAAGATTTTTAGCTCAAAAGCCCCAAGCTAGGGCTTAAAGAAAGATGACGAAGATGTGAACTTTTGAAGATGGTTCTAACAAGAAAAGGTCTTCAAATGAGATGTAGTTTCAAGCAAAGTGGTTGCTTGAAATTAATCAAACATGGAGGGTGGAAGAAGTTGTGTTGCCATGGACATGGAGAGGAGAGGAAGAACAGAAAATGTGAAGGAGGAAAATGAAAGAAAAGTGTGTAGCTTTTTGAGAGATGAAGTGAAATGAAACTTGAGTGAAAAGATGAAAGTTGTCATCTTTTTGGCCACACAAAAGGGAGGAGAAAGGAATTGGCTTCTCCAACAAGCCAAAAATAAGCTTGCTTAGGAAGCTTCATACAAAGCTTCTTCAAGAAGCCAATTTTCACCTTTTTGAAAAGTCAACGATGATGTCATCCAAGTGATGTCATCAAAGTAATGTCACATAAAGTGAACCTTCTAGAAAAGATGACTCACATTTTACTAAAAGCTATTATCCAATGGACAAAAGTTATAGTTAACAAAATTAGTATTTATTGTCCAACGGATAATAAAACGTACTGCAATTTTATTTATCAGATAGAATTTTAGAAAACAAAAATTTCGTAGTCTATGCCCGGCTTCATGTTTAGTAAGATCCCCTGCCCCCGTTTCACAGTCCAAAATTTTCTAGCCTCAAAAAAATATTATTTTTCTGGCCCCGCTTAATGTGCACATAAATTGAAAAATATAATAAAATAATCAAAGTCACCGAAATAATTCACAAAAATTCACAAAGATCACAAATATTATAAAATGAATACAAATCATGAAACAAGCAATTTTAGGGGTGTCCCAACTTGCATTTAGAATCATCCACTAGATTTTTTTTTGGAAGCTATTATCTAATGAATAATAAAACATACTACGATTTTATTTTGTCAGATAAATTGTAAAAAAACAAAACTTCAAAAACTATTTTCGGTTTCGGGTTTAGTAAGCTTCCCCGTCCCCGAATCAACAATACAAAATTTTTCAGCTCCGAAAATTTTTTATTTTTTCGGGCCCGCCCTGGGCCCACACACAGCCCAACATATAAAAAATATATTAAATATTCAAAATATCCCAAATATAAAAAATATATTAAATATTTAAAATATCATAAATATAATAAAATATTCAAAATATCTCAAATATATTAAAATATTCAAAATATTCAAAATATCTCAAAATATCTAAAATATAATAAAATATTCAAAATATATTAAAATATCTAAAATATATTAAAATATTCAAAATATCTAAAATATCACAAAAATTCACAAAAATTATAAAAAATCATATATATTAAAAAAACGAAATCCGTGATCTTACAACACTTAAAAACTAGTTATGAAGGATTGGAAATGGTCTAGAATCTAATGGTATAGTGGCCATGGAGCTGCACTTCAGTTTTTTGGATTAGTTTATGCCTAGATTACCAATTAGCACAATAGCATAATTAGTTATTCATCCATGATAGCAAGTTAGAGCTATGGTATAATTGGTTAGCATAGGGATTAACTGGTTATTCACCTTAGCAGAGAATGTTACTAACGAAAATAACCAATTAGGGAGACCATGTAATCAGTTATTGCTCAATTCTAGGGAGTCTTAATTAATTCCATAACTGGTTAGCTAAGCCATGTAATTGGTTATCATGTTATGGCTAGGAGTCATGGTTTTGAGCAACACGAAAATAATTGGTTAGATAAGTCACATAACTGGTTATTAAGAGCAACATGATGCTTTAAACAAAGCCATAACCAGTTAGCTTTATGAGCTAACAAGTTATTGCTTTAAAATAAAGAGTTTTTAGTGGATGTGCAACCGGTTAGGGAATCAAGATAATTGGTTAGTTGGTACATCCAAAATACATTATGAAAAGCTATAACTGGTTACCTCTTTGAAATAATTAGTTATATGCTCAATAAAACTCATGTGGAGCAAGGCATAACCAGTTAGGGAAGGTTCCCAATCGATTATGTAGCCTCCTAAGTTTGAGATTTGAGTTCTCATTAGTTATCAAACCTTGATAGAACCCTAGGGGACCCCTATAATGAGTTAAAGTTAAAGGAGTTCCTTGGGATAACAAGAGATAAGGTATGATTGAGTACACTCTTAAGAGTGTAATTTACCATGGCTTTGCACTTGAGGCATCTTGAAATGGTGTGTTGTGCATTGAGGTGTTTTGAAACACTCAAATGGTAAATAAGGTTTACCTTAAGAAAGTAATAAACATTTTAGGTAATTTAGGGTTGTTTTAAGAAACACCTAAGCTGTAATGATATGATGAATGGTATGTGAGTATACTAGGATGGAGTGGAGTTGTTTCTTAAGAATGTGACCTTATATGGTATATTATACCATTTGGCTAGAAGGAAAGGGAATCAGATGTTCTGTGAGGGAACAAGTTATTCCTATATAGATTTCCAAGAGTTAAGGTTATAGGAAGTGTTAGTTTGCCTTGCTTACTACCTACAATAGGTAAACATAAGAAGCCAAAGTTATTAGTATACCAAACTTGGCTCTTGATTGAGTTAGGTAAGAATATGTGTTTAAATGTTAAAATTTGTATATCATGCCAATATATATATATATTATTTAGCATGTGCATAAATATGTTCATTATTCTATATATGTTTTGTTAGGGAATATTACTACTGAGAAATATGTTTTCTCACCTTGTTTGTTATTCCATGACGAATGTAGGTCAAGACCCTCCAAAGGGTAAGAAGAAAAAGAAGCTGGAAGCCTAGTGTAGATTAGTTCCTTTTGCTTATGGAACATAACTTGCATTTTGATTCTTTCTGCTTTATGTTATTATGTAAAACACTATGCCCTTTTGAGGCAACGTTATATATATGTATATATATGTGTACGTGTTTTCGCTTTCCCTGCTACCTTGTGATTATGGATATATTATATGATGTTAGGTATGTAGTAACATGACTAGTACTATTTTTCTCTGTAAATGTAACATATATAGAGAAAATTGTATTAGGGTGTTACATTATAGTATCAGAGCAGTTCATCCTGTTAAGCCGGTGTATGGACTGACTATGCTTAGGCATGTTTAAGAGTTTCCTTACGTGTTATGCATTTCCTTTTCTCTTGCTTGAGATATTTGAATAGAATTGCATGACTTGTCTTGTGTTTGGTTATTATTAGCTATTGTTGCACGATTACATCATATTGAGACAAATTAACTCAATATGTATTGTTCTGTGTGCACACGAAACTATGGCACCAACAAGATGAACTAGAAGACTTGAGAACATATCTAGTGAAGGTTCCGGTATGGCTGAGGTGATGTTGGCAATGGCCAATTCCATAAGGGAGCAGACAATTGCAATGACCAATACCATGAGGGAGCAGACAACCATTACACATGAAGCCATCAGGGAGCAAGCAGTAATTATTGTAAGAGTACTTGAGAGGTTGGGAGAGCAACAATCTACAGTACCCGAGCAACCCCAACCAATTCAGGATGTACAAGTGGGAAGAAATTAGAACTTCCACGACTTGGCAGCATTTAGAAAACGAACCCTCCACCTTTCAAGGGTGAGTTCAATCCAGTGAAGGCCGGAGAATGGATTAGTGAGATGGAGTAGATTTTTTATGTGATGGTTTGCTCGGATGAGCAAAAAGTCTCTTTTGTCTCTTTTATGCTAAAGGGAAAGGTGGAACAATGGTGGAAGGGCACCAAGAGGGTGATGGTAGAAGCCAGGACCCAGATATGATGGGTGGTTTTTAAGGCAACCTTTTTGGAGAAGTACTTTTCGCAAACCTTACAAGATGATAAAGAAGTAGAGTTCATGAACCTTGAACAAGGAAGCATATCAATGGGTCAGTATGTGACCAAGTTCAAGGAATTGTCAAAGTTTACTTCGCATTTCCTTTATAACCAAGATGAGAATTGGAGATGTTTGAAGTTTATGACTAGTTTGAGGGATGAATTGAGGAATGTGATAAGACCTATGGAGATTAGAGATTTTTCTACTCTGGTTAACAAGTGTAGACTTGTGGAGTCAAGTGCTTTTAAGCCTCAATCGGAGGGAAAGACACAAGACTTCTAAAAGAAGAAAAGAGATAATGACAAGGGCAAGAAGGGTGCTTCCAAATCAAGCAACTCCAAAGGAAAAGGCAAGACGGTCTCTAATGCACTAAGATGTCCCAAGTGTAAGAAGTATCATGGAGAATGACCATGTTTGGCAGGACAGTTAGTATGTTACACGTGTGGGCAACTAGGGCACTTCTTTAAAGAGTGTCCCCAGAAGAAGGAAGATATGCCTACCCTAAAGCCGCAAACTAAAAGAAGAGTTTATACTCTAGGTGAAAAAGAGGTGGCCCAGTCTTCCGACCTTATTTAGGGTAAAGGTATAATTTATAATCATCTTTTAAATGTCATTTATGGTTCAGGAGCATCACACTCCTTTATTTCTTATGATTGTGTAAGGATGTTGGATTTACCTATGTCAAAACTACCATATGACCTATCTATTTCCACACACATCGGTAAACTAATCATAACTTCAAAAGTGAGTCTCGATTGTTGCATAAGGATAAAAGGCAAAGTTTTCTTTATAAATCTTATTTGTTTACCCCTCATGGATATAGATGTCATTCTTGATATAGATTGATTGTCATATAATCATGTAGTCTTGAATTGTTTAAATAAGACTCTAGTGTTTCTGTCTAATGTTCCTACCAAAAATGTTTCTCCCGAGCTTGTTTACCTCAATGCTAACCAAGTTCACCACTGTTTGGTAGAAGGAGCTTTATGATATGTTCTTCTTTTCTCGTTAAATGCAAAGGTTGAGCAGGACCTAGAGAATATACCCATAGTAAGGGAGTACCCAGAAGTGTTTCCAAGTGATGTATCTAAGTTGCCTTTAGAGAGAGAAATAGAGTTTACTATCGATATAGTGTTGGGTACAAGACCTATATCTATAACACCCTATAGGATTGCACCTTTAGAGTTAGCAGAGCTCAAGAAACAAATAGATGAGTTGTTGGATAAGCAGTTCATTAGACCTAGTGTTTCTTTATGGGGAGGACTAGTGTTTCTAGTGAAGAAGAATGATGGTACCATGAGGTTATGCATGGACCATAGACAATTGAACAAGGTAATCATCAAGAACAACTATCCATTGCCTAGGATAGATGATCTGATGGATCAATTAATATGAGCTTCAGTGTTCTCTAAGATTGACCTAAGATCCGGATATCATCAAATCAGGGTTAGGGAAGAAGATATTCCTAATACTGCTTTTAGGACTAGGTATGGGCATTTTGAGTATCTAGTGATGTCCATTGGGTTGACAAATGCACTAACAATATTCATGGATTACATAAACAGGATCTTTAGACCCTACATAGACAAGTTTATTATGGTTTTTATAAATGACATCCTAATCTATGCTAACACATTGGAGGAGCATGAACAACATCTTAGGGTGGTTTTGGAAACCCTTAAGGAGAAAAAGTTATTTACCAAGTTGTCTAAGTGTGAGTTTTGGTTAAGGAAGGTTCATTTTTTAGGTCATGTGATCTCTCAAGAAGGGATTTCAATGGACCCAAGTAAGGTTGAAGCAGTGTTACAATGGGAGAGACCCATCACTGTGACCGAGATTAGGAGCTTTTTAGGCCTGGCTGGTTATTATAGGAAGTTTATCAAAGGATTTTCTCAGTTAGCGCTACTATTGACTAGATTAGCTCGGAAAAGTACTTTGAGTGGACTTAGGATTGTGAGAATTGTTTCCAAGGGTTGAAGAAGAGGTTGATCACTACATTGGTTTTGGTAATTCCTGATCCTCATGAGAATTTTGAGGTATTTAATGATACTTCAAAAATAGGTTTTGGGTGTGTTCTGATGCAAAATAGGAAAGTAGTTGACTATGCATCGAGGCAGTTGAGGCCAAATGAGGAGAATTACCCTACGTATGATTTGGAGTTAGCCGCGGTAGTATTTGCCTTAAAGATTTGGACACACTATCTCTATAGAGTCCAATTTGAAGTGTTCATTGACCATAAGAGTTTAAAGTATTTGTCTGATCAAAAGGAGCTGAATATGAGATAGAGAAGATGGATGAAATTTTTAAAGGATTATGACTTTGAGTTAAAGTATCACCCAGGTAAGGCCAATATAGTGGTTGATGCACTAAGTAGGAAATCCCTATATGTGTCCCGGAAGATGGTCCAAGAGAGTGAACTTATGGAAAGTTTCAGGAACTTGAGTCGAGCGGTGACTGTGAGGCCACATAGTCTCTTTGTGAGTAGAGTGGACATAGTAAATGACTTATGGACTCAGATCTTAGAAGCCCACAAGGAGGATGAGACTCTAGAGGACATGAGTGAGCATATCTTCTTAGGAACCCGAGATGATTTTGATATGGTTAATGATGGAATGATAAAGTTTAGAGGCAGGCTTTGTGTTCCAAGAGAATCAAAAATCAAGGAGAGGGTTCTAGAGGAAGCTCACAAGAGTAAGTATACTATACATCCCAGAGCCACTAAGATATACCAAGATTTGAAGAAGATGTTTTGGTGGCCTAGTATGAAAAGGGTCATAGCAGAGTATGTATCAAGGTGTTTAACTTGCCAAAAGGTAAAGATTGAACATCAGAAGCCTTCAGGACTCTTACAATCTTTAGAGATTCCTGAGTGGAAATGAGATAAGATCTCAATGGATTTTGTAATAGGTTTACCTAGAACTCAGCCATAGTATGATGCAGTAGTCATAGTGGATAAACTAACCAAGTTTGCCCACTTTTTGCCAATCAGAGCTAACTACTCTTTAAAAAAATTAGCTCAGCTATATCTGAAAGAGATAGTTAGGTTGCATGGTGTTCCCGTGAGTATAGTTTCAGATAGAGATCCTAGATTCACCTCTAAATTTTGGGGAGCCTTGCAAAAGGTGTTTGGGACTAAGTTGAGTATTAGTACAACTTACCACACGCAAACAGATGGGAAAATAGAGAGAACTATCCAAACCCTTGAGGATATGCTTAGAGCATGTATTTTAGAACAACAAGGTAGCTGAGATAGATTCTTACCTTTAGTAGAGTTTGCCTATAACAATAACTACCATTCCAGCATCGGTATGACACCTTATGTGGTTTTATATGGGAAGAAGTGTAGATCGTCTCTATGTTGGTATGAGGTAGATAAGAAAACCATCCTAGGTCCAGAGTTGGTCCAACAGACCATAGAACAAATTAAGATGATTAAAGATAGGTTAGTTACTGCTCAAAGTCGGTAAAAGAGGTATGCTAATAAAAGAAGGAGACCTCCTAAGTTTGATAAGGGGGAACATGTTTTCCTAAGAGTTACTCCTACTATGGGAATTGGTAGAGCTTTGAAAACCCAAAAGTTAAATCCTAGTTTCCTTGGTCCCTACCAAATGCTAAAGAAAGTCAGACCCATAGCCTACCAGATAGCCCTTCTTCCCAGTTTATCTAACCTTCATGATGTTTTTCACGTGTCTTAGTCAAGAATATATAATCCAAATACTTCACATGTCATGGAAAATGAATCTGTATAGTTAAGAGATAAATTGACTTATAACGTACAACTTGTAAAGATTGTGGATAGAGGGGTCAAAGAGCTTAGAGGTAAGCAAATTCTTCTAGTGTAGGTTATTTGGAATGGCATTGACACCAAGGAGGCTACTTGGGAGCTAGAGTCCTACATGCAATAGGATTACCTGAAGTTGTTCACATGAGGTAAGCAATTTTAGGGTCAAATTTTTTTTAAAAAAAAGAGGGGAGAAATGTAACATCCCCTAGAACATGTTATATTTGTATATGATTGCAAAGGTAGCATATTACTTGTTTAACACGTATGTTTAATTTTGTGATATTTTGAGTCAGTTAAGGCACTTTGTTGTAATACATAAGGTGGAAAGTAACTTAAAAATGACTCAGATAGAAGCATAAATTGCTCATATAAGGAAAATAAATATGGATACTTTATTTCTAGGTCACAAATGTGTGAAATAAGATGTAGTTAAAGTTTCAAGATAATCTGAGTTCGTTTGGTATTTTTAAGTACATTGGTTATACGTTTTAATACCAGATTGACTCATAGCAGATATGGAAAAAAAATAAGAAAATGGTGAAACAAGATTTTTTATGAATCTTAGGATTTATTTTAAACTTGTTGAAAGTTAAGAAACTTGATTCGAGGAAATCTAAATGTTCTTAATAGATATAGAGTTTTAGTAAATGTTTTAAAGTACTGTTGAAGCCATATGTCCCAACCACTTTTCTTTGACTTTTTGCTGATAGCTTTCCTGCTTATCCCACCCACTTCCTCACTTTCTCTCATGTTTGCAGCAAAGAAAACAACAAAAAAGAGAGAAACAAGAAAGAAAGAAGAGGAAAAGGAGCTGGAAGAAGAAGAACAAAGGAAAATAAAGGTCAAAAGGAAAGGCAAAGCTCAAGTGTGAAGGGCAGCAAATCTACAAGAGGTAGGGGTTTTCTTTACTAGCAACTCTCGCTTCATCTATTTGACCTCATGCTTGATTAAGCATGTCTGGGTAAGAAATGGGTTTTTGCGAGATTTAGCTTGTACCCATGCTTTTTTTGCTTGATGTGGGTAAGTTCTGTTGTTCTTAGCTTAGCTTAGACAAGGTAGGTGATGTAAACCATAGAAAGACTCATTTAGAGGTTTGAATTACAAACTAAGCAATGGGTATGAGATTCTTTGGTTTTGAGGTCACAAATCCATGTTTAAGTGAGGTATGAAGTTGAACCAAGGATACAACATGAGTAAGAGCTGGGTTTAATGCTAGAAAGCACTTAAAAACTAGTCATAAAGGATTGAAAATGGTTTAGAATCCATTGGCATAGTGGCCATAAAGCTGCACGTTAGTTTTTTGGGCTGGTTTATTACCAGATAACTGATTAGCACCATAGTATAATAGGTTATTCATCCATGACAGCAAGTTGGAGCTATGGTATAATCAGCTAGCATAGGGATTAATTGGTTACCATGTTGTGGCTAGAAGTCATGGTTTTGAGCAACACGAAAATAATTAGTTAGATAAGTCACATAACTAGTTATTAAGAGCAATAGGAGGCTTTAAAAAAAACCATAATCGATTAGCTTTATGAGCTAACAGGTTATTGTTTTAAAATAGAAAGTTTTTAGTGGATGTGTAATCGGTTAGAGAATCAAGATAATTGGTTAGTTGGTACATCCAAAACACATTATGAGAATCTATAACTGTTGGAAATTGTGGATACATCACGCAGTGAAATAATAAAAATTCCCTCACAGGAACCATACGAAAAAAGCCATAATTTGAGTTTTAAAATTGTTTACCTCTTGAAGTGTAATCAAAACAAGTGATGTGAATCACCAACACCGTAATAAGGACGATGTCTTTGTGGTATCCATACGAACAAACTCACAAACGTCCAACGTCTATAAATAGGAGTCATGCCTCTAACACACAGTGCTAGCTGTGAAGAGAAGAAACCGATCACTCTCTCACTTACTATTTCTGTCAAGTGCGGCTAGGGATTGTAATGCATGCCTTGAAAGCCCTTTAGCAGTGCTATTTATAATAGTTGACTGCCTTAAGTGAGTGAAAGCAGCAACATGGTAAGTTGTGCAACCCTGGACTCATCTGTTATGAGTCCGGTCCACAATTGAATCTAAGTCCAACTTGGATCCTAATTACTCCAATTTAATCTTCTCTATGTGGACAACCCTATAGGTTCTTATAATGTTGGCAGTAATATTAAAATCTTATTTTAATATTACAAGCAGTGAGAGTATCTAGCAACACTTCGCTGTCACCTAAGTAATGAGAATGTCAGTGATTTGACATAACTTTTTCGTGACCAATATTTTCATATAGTTTAGTCCTTTTGTCTAGATATCTAGATTGAACATAAGGCATAGAATGCTTCACCCTTGTGTAGTTCAATCCTTCATTTCCTGATACTTGAGTAGACTTAATAATAATAAATGAGATCGATATCTCATATCGACTCATTTGAACATGGCCATGCATTTCGCAGTCTCACTCAATCAGGGGCCCCGAATATATCGCTTATGTTATATAAGAGGGACAAATCCCATCTAGGTCACTCACATCCCTTTGCATGATTCGCGGTATGTCTAATAATCAACTTTATAATCACCTTGTTACAAATGATGTTTGATGGTCATTAAAACACATAAGTCCTCATGTAGGAATCGTAGTGATTTCAGGTCAAAGGACCATATACACCATTGTCACTATGAGAATCACTTATGATACTCACATAACGATCTATGTAGCGTTCTCATGGTGGGTCTGTCTAGTACATTATTACTCTAATATGTACCCATATGAAGACTTAAAATCTCATATCCATGACCAGTGAGATATGGCCATCAGGCTATGCACATACTAGTCTCAATGCATTATTGTTGTCCTAATTAACAATAATACTTGACCAGGGACATTTAAGAATAGTATTTTATCCAATAGGATCTCACGATCAAGTCATCCACTTGATGTCCTATGGGATCAAACTTACTATTCTAAGGACTTTATTATGCTTATTAAAAAGAACACAATAAATGAAATGCCTCATATATTAAAAATAGCATAATACAATGTATATAAATACAGACAAAATGTATTGGCCTCTAGGACATTCACCAACAATAACCAGTTACGTCTTTGAACTAATTGGTTATATGCTCAAGAAAACTCACGTGGAGTAGGGCATAACTAGTTAGGGAAGGCTCCCAACCGATTATATAGCCTCCTAAGTTTGATATTTGAGTTCTCATTGGTTATCAAACCTTGATAGAACCCTAGGGGACCCCTATAATAAGTTAAAGGAGTTCCTTGGGACACCAAGAGATAAGGTATGACTGAGTACACTATATAAGTAGTGTAATTTACCATGGTTTTACACTTAAGGAAACTTGAAATGGTGTGTTATGCACTGAGGTGTTTTGAAACACTCAAATAGTAAATAAGGTTTACCTTCAGAAAAGTAATAAACATCTTAGGCAATTTAGGGTTGTTTTAAGAGACACCTAAGTTGTATTGATATGATGAATGGTATGTTAGTATACTAGGATGGAGTGGACTTGTTTCCTAAGAATGTGACCTTATATGGTATATTCTACCATTTAGCTAGAATGAAAGGGAATCAGAAGTTTTGTTAGGGAATAAGTTATTCCTATACGGATTTCCAAGAGTTAGGGTTACAGGAAGTGTTAGTCTGCCTTACTTAGGTAAGAATATTTGTTTAAATGTTCTTAGTATACCAGACTTGGCTCTTGATTGAGTTAGGTAAGAATATGTGTTTAAATGTTAAAATTTGTATAGCATGCCAATATATATATATATATATATATATATATATATATATATATATATATATATATATATATATATATATATATATATATATATATATATATTGTTTAGCATATGCATAATATGTTCATTATTCTATATATGTTTTGTTAAGGAATATTACTACTGAGAAATATGTTTTCTCACCCTGTTTATTATTCCATGACGAATACAAGTCAAGACCCTCCAAAAGGTAAGAAGAAAAAGAAGCTGGAAGCCTAGTGTGGATTAGTTCCTTTTGCTTATGGAACATAACTTGTATTTTGATTCTTTCTGCTTTATGTTATTATGTTAAACATTATGCCCTTTTGAGGCAATGTTGTATATATGTGCATGTGTTTCCGCTTTCCCTACTACCTTGTGATTATGGATATATTATATGATGTTAGGTTCTCTGTAAATGTAAAATATATAGAGAAAACTATATTAAGGTGTGACATTTATCAAGATACATGGGCCAAAATCCCAACGTATTCAAGCAAGCACTACATTTTTATTTAAAAACATTTATTATATATGATTATGTTGTAAAATTAAGTATAAAGAACTCTAGAAATAAAGATAAAATTAGAGAGCAAAAGATAAAGAACTCAAGAGATAGAGAAGAAACTAGAGAGAAAGAAGATTTTTTTTTTATATTCTTATGTATCATCTTCAAGTGCCTTATACCCTTTATATATATAGTCAAGATTACATAAAATTATAACCACCACTATAATGAGTTATAAAGAATAATAATATATGTAACATCTATGTATTGAGTCTTTTGTAACATTTTTGTAACTAAGTAACTATGGTGATCTTTGGGCATCCACTCTTGAATATTATTCATAACACTCCCCCTTGGATATCCATTAGGGATATGCATCATTAAAACCTTACTAGGAAAAAACCCAGTGAGTAAAAATCTTAGTGAAGGAAAAAAAGTACAATATCCTTTACATGAGAACTGCCTCATTAAAAACCTTATCAAGGAAAATCATGTAAGATAAAACCTTTATTAAGGGGAAAAGAGTACAATTTTCTCCCCTTATTAGAAGCATCACTTAAGATATATGAATTGTAGTATTCCAATTTCCTCCCCTGAAGAATTTTGGAGAAATATACTTTGTTTAGTCACTTTTGATATTGAACTTTGCAAGTAGTATTATCTTCAATTGGACTTTCCTTACCATAAGACAATCCACAAGATTCTTGAATATGATGAACCATAGCTCTTAACAAGAAATATTAATGACTTCATTTATAAATTGTTATTTCTGCATGATATGAAGGAGTAACAACTATAGATTGCTTTGTACATTGTCATGATATAGCATACCATCACATGTAAATAAATAGTCTGGTTGGGATCTGACTTTATTTGGATCAAATCAATACCCTGCATTTGTATAATTAATTAGTTGAACATAGATTCATATGAATAAAATAATATCATCAGTTGTGCCTCGAAGATATAGAAAAATATAGTATTTAGCAATATGCATGTATATTTCTATAGCACCAAAGTATGGTACTTCAGGATCAAGATCTTTGTTATCTACTTTAAATCTAATGATCTAACAACTATTAGTGTACTCAATGTATAATTATATGTATAAATGACTTCAGAACTTGTTCTTTATAACTTGATAGACAAAACTCAATTTTCAAAATGCTCAATCTGTAAGTCGAGACAAAGTTTTATCATTCAAATATTATTCATTTCAAATTTTTTATTTAGATCTTCTACAACATTAGAAGAACTTTAGGCAATTTTAATAACCAATATATATAGCAATTATGACAAAGCCAGATACAAATTTGATTAAATAGACACATAAGCAAATAAAGTATTTTAAGAAATTTTGAAATAAATATATAATGCATATCAACAAGCATTAATACTTAATAAGAAAGTCTCAATATGATGAGAAAAAAAATATAAATCATTAGCATATGTAAATTAAGCTCATTGGATGCTATTGATATTTTAAATCTTTCAAGGATTTTTATATAGATAGTATGTATTAAGAGATCCATAACAACAAGATGTAACAACATCAATTAGAAGTACTCAACTTCTTGTGTGCAAACATCCTTAATAGATATCAAAATATAATTGCATCCATTCGTATCCACAAATTTTGCACCTTATAGGGTTTAGACTTCAAGCCCATTAAAACTTCTTCTAGAGTTTGAACTACAAATTCAACAACCTCACATTTTACAAGTGAGTTCAATTCTTCCTGTAAAGCATTCTTCTATTTTGGCCAATTATTTCTTCGTTGATATTCATCGACGATTATAATTTCATGATCCTCATTATTATTCATAATATTATGCACTATGCAAATATTTTGTTGACAATTATTTGTTTTCGATTCCTTCATTTTGCCCGTAAAGACATAATTTATTGAGATCTCATTATTTTTACCATTTTCAGGTATTTTAACTTCGTTTGGAGTTTGGACTACTTTAAGAGTCCTACTCTAATCTCTTTTTCAAGAGTATCATCTTTAAGATTATTTATCTTCATAGCAATATTATTTGCTTATTCTCTTTTATGAGCTTTGTGTAACATCCTGAGACTGTCTGTAAGATTGACGAGGGTCTCCACAAATCAACACAGGTCTTTTTAGCGTGCTTTGTCCTCACTCACATGCATCCTAGGAAACTTCCCAGGAAGTCACCCATGCCACAATTGCTCTAGGTCAAGCACGCTTAACCATGGAGTTCTTATGTTCTAGGCTCCCGAAAAGAAGCTGCAACTTGTTGATATGGCTACGCCTAATCAATTCCTTTAAGCCATCCTCAACTATGCAGTCCCATACCTACACAGTCTCTAAATCCCTCTCATTCCAGAGTGTATTTAGTTCATTCATGGGACCCTTCGCCTAGAAGCCTGCCAGGAGTCGCTTATTGATGCTTTCTCTTAGCACCTGTGACCACTCCCCACCCTCGTTGGCCCCGGGACGTCACATGCCGCCTTAGTGGACACACCAAGACGGAAAGAAATTTTTGACTGAGGTGCAAATTTTTTATTTGGATGACCCATATTTGTTCAAATATTGTCCTGATCAAATCTTTCAGAGATGTGTGCCCGATAGTGAGGTTTGTCACAAATGTGCACGATAGAATTGTAACAAGCGATGTCGTCCTTTGGGAATGGTTTCCGCAAACAGAGAAGATAAAATATATTTCATTAAGAATAGACTGAGTAAGGAGTCATTAGATGATATCTTATTGACTCTTGAGACGCATTCTCATGGATTTGTGCATCGTGAACTTCTTAATTTGTAGAATCTCTTCAAGGATGAAGAAAAACGTTACAGTCTTGGGAATCTGACTCTAAAAGACTATGTTTGTAACACCCTCCCTAGGGTATCACATGTCTGACTCCCGACTCAAAATCTGTAAAGAAGTTCACACAAGGTTTGAGTTATAAAAAGATGGGTTTTAAAATTTCTTTCTTTACTGAAACATAAACTTACTGAAATTCATAAGTATTACTGAAAATATATTTAAACTAATTAATATACAATATTGACACCAATTAATATTTCACAATTTAAAGAGAAATATAAAATTAACAGACTCTTTTTTTTTTTAACAGTAGCAAACCCCATGACGGGTCCTACTAAATAGCACGGTATAACACTAACGATAAAACTTAACATACTCATTCCTTATCTTGTATCCAGCTTGTTGCATCAGAACTCTACTCCTTGTCTACTCAGAACACCTTTGAGCTTGAGACAGCCACTCTTCAATGTTTTCATCAATCTCTGAGTATCCATCGCCCATTATGTCTAAGACAACTCGATCCTTCTATTATTTGATTTTAACAGTACAGACACAACAAAAAAACATAACAAAGAGGTGAGATCACCTACACCAATACCAACATGGCAGCACAGAGATAACATAAGCAGCATATCATACAGATAGATTATATCACAATTATGACCATGCAATCAACATTAATCAACTATCATCATCATCATCCAAGTATTCAAAACAATTGTCATAGCCAATATTCCTCAATTAATATATCACACGAGATATAAATGTCGATTATGCATGTGCACAAAGACTCGATTTTTCAAAAACAACTCCATGGAGGTTTTCACAATTTCGAGGAGAATGCTCATGTCAATTGTCAACCTTAGCCCAAAGACAATCTTCCAGTTGTTGAAAAGAATCGTGTTCTTGTCGGGTATCGTCAATGCGTTGCAACGGACTGCATCGCCAAGTGGCACAGGGTACTCGCCAGCTGTCCACTGGTCGACCGCCGCGCCTCGACGCCCCAAGATCCATCATAGACCTCACTATCAATTCTCATTCCCTCTTCGACCACAAGGGCCATATACAATGCACGAGTATATCCGTGCAAGTCCAACCCCAAAGGGCCAAATCTTTTCAATTTCATTTTTTCAATCATATGCCTCAACGCATATTTTTCCAATGCATGTATAATGCACCAAATGCCAATCACAGGCAAAACACGTCATTTTCTCACACAATGTTTATACACTGGTTCCACAGTAATCATATTGTATTTATAACAGCGAAATCATGTTATCATATTTTCATAGTTATAAAACACTTTCATCGTGTTTTCAAAATTGTGCAACATTTCCGTTTCATTTTCACAATTCCAAAATGTTTCTGTTACGTTTTCACAATTCCAAAATGTTTATATTACGTTTTCAAAATATCGTAACACTTATGTTACGTTTTCAAAATTCTGAAACGTTTCTGTTATATTTTCACAATACCGTAATACTTCTGTTACGTTTTCAAAATACCGCAACTCTTCTGTTGCACTTTTAAAACATGTACTAATTTTTTCACATTTTTCTCAATCGCGTAAAAACATACATTTCTCAAATCGCATAGTATTTTTCCACTGTTTCAAAATCGCGTAACTTAAAAATCATTCTTTTACGTCACGTAAATCATTTTCTATCATTCTTAAAATATTTAAAACACTTTCCAAATCTCATAACAATTTTCCCCCATTTTCACAATCGCATAAAAAATATTTTATCTCTATTCAATCACATAGTGATTTATCAACAGTAGTTCAAATCACGTAAAATATTTAAACGTAAATTCAAATCGTGTATAAATATTTCAACGTATTTAAAATCACATAAAAATATTTTTTCATATCACGTAACTTAAAAATCACGTTTTTAAGATACGTAAATAATTTTTCACCACAATTTCATTATAGAAAATATTTCTTGACCTTTAAAAATTCATTTTTAACTTTTCTCAAAATAATATAACTTTATACTTCATTTAATATATTTTCTTACTCAAGAAAATATTCTTCCACAGTTCTTTACTCAAGAAATTCTTTTTCAAAATATAATTCACAAAATCACTTTTCCGTTGATGTAAATCAACGTTTCAAAACTTAACATTTTCTAACGTATTTCAAAACTTGAAAATAAGTTATACGTTAGTAAATTTTCAAAACACCATTATATTCTCCATTTTCCCAAATCAATTCTAAAATCAATTCTCTTCAAAACAAATTAAGATTCAAACCCTTGCAACTTTTCTTTTTCATTTTCATATGAAAGTTCATTTCTCAGTGATAAAATACTTTGATTTCCTTTCCAAAATCCTTATACTAAAACATTTTGTTCAAACATTTTGTTTCCACTTTAAAATTACTTTGTTTCATAAAAATCAAAATTATTCCAACCTCCAAAAATCGTAGAGTCTTTGGCCATTGAAGCCATCAAATATTTTCCTCCTAAATTGATATGGTTTTACACAAACAAAACCATTAAAAATTCTTTATTTTCAAAATCGAAATACCGATGGTCATAAAAATCAAACTCATTTGTTCAAATTCATTTTTACTTTCCATACAAATCCTTTTTCACTTTCTTTGCAAATCCTTAAAATTATCATTGCTATTTTCATTTAAATCTCATGTTTAGTAAAACACTTAGAAACTTTTTACACAAAATAAATCAATAAAAATCCTTCTAAAACCATATTCATGTACTCTTTGAAAAATAAATTCTTTGTTTATTTTCCTTACTTTTCTAAACATCCATTTTCATCATTCAAGAAAATATTAATTTTGTGAACACCTATTTTGAGGTGTCTTGTTCGAAATCCACCATGTTCTAAGTACTCAAAAATCAATTCTTTTGTTCTTGAAAATTTTCAACATGAACCCTAATCAAGGGCATCAAAACCGTAGCTCTTCCTTGGCTATTGGAGCCAAAAAATCAATTTCCTTTCCACCATCAAGTCATGGCATATACATATATATTTCATCATAAATAATATAAGCATACCATCAAAGCCATAAAAGCATGTATAGCATATCAAGCATATCATCAAAGCTATAAAATCATGCAAAGCATATCAAGCATAGGAAATTAATCAAAGCTCATAAACACCCACAAATTAATTACATGACCATGGATAAGAATCCTCACATAGATTCCACATCCGTCAAATATAATACCATCTCTCACCACCATGCTTGGTTGGTGAGATGGATCTCCCTCTTACCTCTTGAAGATCCTCCAAAGCTTCTTGATTTATTTCTTTTTCCAAGTCGTTCACCACCAAGGGCTTCTCAAATACAAAACAAAATACAAGTTAATTAGTATACTAAGCTTGATTAAGAGGAACCATAGATAAAACATGGCTTAGATCATGAAAAAGAGAGAAGAAAATGAAGTTTCCTTATACTTCACCTCAAAAACCCAATAACTTTGATCTTGAAGAAAGTCCATGAAGATGAATGATTTAGAGAAAATCTTCAACATGAAAGTTGCTTAGAACATCATGTAGATTCAAGATCTATGGTTGGATGAAATTAAAAGAGATTGGATGGTGATTTTAGGGTAGATAACCGAATGGTTTCTCTTGAAGCACAAAGATGAAATTTTTTATTTTTGATAGAAACTTGAAGCTTGGATTTGAAGCTCAAGATGAATGATTTTGGAAAAACTCATAACTAGAGATGTTCTTAGAATGATGTTTAGGTTTAGAAAATCAAGTTGGATGAAATTTTTGAGTGATGGAAGGTGCTCTTGGAGGGCTTGGCGAAACCTAGAGGAGAAAGGAGATGGAGAGAAAATTTTCTAAGTTTCCTTCTTGAAAATGAATCAATGAAGACCAAGGAAGACAATAATGACTAAAGCATGAAATTATGGTCTTCCAAACTCCTTCATGCAGCACCAAAACCGTGCCCCCTTCAAGCATTCTCCTTGTAGTGCAAAAATCAAAAGTAAGCCATTATGATGTCTAACTTGACCAAGACATGCAAAAATGACATAAAACTTGTCTCTTTGTCTTCTAAACACTCCAAAACCATCACCTTCTCTTCATAATGCATTCAATAAAGTTGTCTTCATTATTTGCCACCATTTGAAGCATTTCTAGCCATTGATTAATTCAATGGTTAGGATTTAGGTAGATTTTTAATTTTAGAAGACTAAATCTGCAGCCATTGGATTTTTCTCCTTTAAATTCTAAATTTAGATGTGTCTCCAAAATTAAGGGTTGAAGATTGCTTCTTCAAACTTTAAATCCAAGGGTCCTAATTAGTCTTTGCTACTTTAGAAGACCAAATCTCCACCATTGATTGATTCTTCATCCAATGGTCATAAATGGTCTTTGTTACTTTTTAAGATTAAATCTCCACCCTTGATTTAATCTAAATCCAATGGTTATAAATGGTCTTTGTCATTTTTCAAGACCAATTCTACACCTTTGATTACATCTATGGTTGATATCAAAGCCTTCCTAACTAAGCTTATTCTCACACCATTGATTAAATCAATGGTTATTATCCAAGCGCTTTATTAAGTTTGTTTCTTAACCTTTGATTAAATCAAGGGTTAATATTCAAACTAAGTATTCTCATCCAAGGGTATAATTCAAGTCAAGTTCTCTTTGTTGACTACGCAGTATAATATTTATTCTTATATCCTACAAATAATATTTTTACTGTATTTTTATCATTTGATAATTAAATACAGTATAAAATACAGTACAAGAAATTTTCTAAAACTGTTTCCGGATTCAGGTTTAGTAAGATCCCCTGTCTCCGTCTAAACAGTATAAATTTTTCTATGCGTAGAAAAATTTTTCACTTTGTGGGACCCACCTGGGCCCACGTATGGCCACCTGGGCCCACATACACCCCCTGGGCCCACAAACAGGAAAAAATTCATAATCATCCACAAAAATCACAAAAATTAGAAAATACACAAATATCAAATCAGATTACGTAAAATAATTACCTAACGGTAAAAATTAAATTACGTAAAGTTTTCCCTGGCCCGGAAATTTTTATTTTTCAGACACGGAGTAAATCACTCAAAACGATCAAATACGCTAACGGAATAATCAAAATAATTTTACAGTATCCAAAAATCACTAAACAGTGAAATTCTGTTAACTATCAAAATTACTGTTTAAGAGATACGGAAATTTGGGGTGTTACAATACTCCCCCTCTTTACAGAAATTTCGTCCTCGAAATTTCATGATCATGATTTCACACCTTCGGATTAAATAATGACATTATTCCTTTATCTTTTCTTCAGCCTCCTGGTAGTTTCACCTCTTACGTTATTCCAAACGATTCTAAACCATTGAAAGTTCTTTATCTCTTGTTCACTTCTCCTGATCAAACAAATATCTTAATAATTTTTTTTTCTCTATGGTTTTTCATTACCGTCTTAACTTTTCCCATAGACAGACTTCTTCAATTTTTGAAGAATCCACTACACTTCCACTACGACACTTTGATACTTTGACCTGGATATAAATAGGAATATTCTCTCTTGCAAGATATTCCTTCAATTGCAGTAGATGAAAGAAAACATTATGGAAAAGAACAAAACGAATTCGAATATGTTATCGAACATATCCAGCAAAGAATTGGATGTAACTCGATCTTCAAGAATGAATTCTCTGATATCAATACAGCGGCTACCAACCTTCATTCATGCCTAGAATAGTTTTTCTCAGATAACTTCCAACTAATGTAATGTATTACTTAAAATTTTCTTATCCTCATATCACTTCATTCTCCAGCTTTAGCTTCTTTAACAGGAAACGTCTCACTAACCGAGTTCTCCTTTCAACCGCATTATATCAAATACTATGACATGGATTTTAAATAGGAATATCCTTTCTTGCAAAATATTCTTTCTTGCAAATGCAATATATGAAAGAACATTATAGAGGTTTAGGAAGAAAAGGTAGCGAAATGATTTAATATGTTACCAAACATATTCAACAAGAATTTGATTTTGCCTGATTTTCAGGAATGAGTTTTTTCTGAAATACTAACACTGTATTAAGACAATCTCATAGGATATGGTTGGAAAATAACTAATCCATTTTCAAAGATCATGTCTGTTTATGAAACAGATCAAACTAACACAAAAATTTTGAACGACAGATCAAACTAACACAAAGATTTGATCTATAACAATGATTTGAATAACTTGAGTAGCTCGATCGGCTAAAAATAGAAACAGAAGTAAACAAATCAGAGGATTACGAATAACTCTAAATATAATTGATCTACTCAATCATATGCCATAAGGAATAGGTTATTCACAGAAATATTCAGTATGGTTTATAGGATTAGCTCCAATGACACAATCTCCATTGTTTAAATCTTCCGCTCCGAACACTCCCGTTCCATTCAGAGCAACGACTTTCCCTACTACCCAAGATTTTACTAACAGAAAACTCTGTTTTCATTGGAACTCTATTTTCAAAGATTGTGTTCCAAACTTCCCGCACTTAAAACAAATTATTTCCTTGGACGTACAATCTTTCGTTAAGTGCCCCTTTCCACACTTCTTACATTTCGGTGCAGATGTCACAGTCAAACTAAACCTGTCATTACTAGTACTTTCTCCACAAGATTGTTGTTGTTGTTGACTTCTTGGAGATTGCAAGTACGTTTTCGTTGGAATCGCTTGACCTTACGATTTTCCTTTTTCGTAACCAATATGGTCCAACGTTACGGGTCTCTCATCCTGAGATTGATTTAACTCTAACAAAATCTTAGCTTAAGAAATCAATCCTTGCTGCGGAACAATCTTCTGAGTTTGCTGTATAATTGCTTCAGCCACTGTTTGTATTATTTCCAAAGTTGCAATCATATCACCACCATTATGTCTCGCTTCCATATGCGTACGTCTATCGCGAGTCATTTCTTTTCTTCAAAGATAGACGAATCAAAATAAAATGGAAACCAAATGTAACCATTTCAAATAAACGTTTGTTTTTTTTTTTGACGTACATTCCTTCATTAAGTACCTTCTTTCACATTAGTTACTGCCTTTGGTTTCCTCAATGGTTGTAAATACATCTTCCGTTGAAATCAATCACTTTCCAAATATCCTTAAAAAAAATCGGGTTCCAAAATTACGAAATCTTATATTCCAAGACTGATTCTCTTCCATCAGATCCTGAACCTTAACTTTCATTTCTTTCCCACTGAACAACGGTCCTTTGTTCTTGCAGTCATCCTTCCACGTTGCTCCCGTTGCTCTCGTAACTACAACTGCATTACTAGTAACATGTTCCACTTTCACACAAGTACAACTATCCCGAGCCATTTCTTTTTTTTTTTTCTTCTCGAGGCGTGCGGATCGAAATACAATGGATCTGATATCCATTATAAACAACATTGTTTCCTTTCGGAAATCAATAACACAGAGAACACAACACAAACAAAACAGACCTAACCACAAACCCCAAAAGACTCAAACCGTGCTCTGATACCAACTAATGTAACACCCTCCCTAGGGTATCACATGTCTGACTCCCGACTCAAAATCTGTAAAGAAGTTCACACAAGGTTTGAGTTATAAAAAGATGGGTTTTAAAATTTCTTTCTTTACTAAAAACATAAACTTACTGAAATTCATAAGTATTACTGAAAATATATTTAAACTGATTAATATACAATATTGACACCAATTAATATTTCACAATTTAAAGAGAAATATAAAATTAACAGACTCCTTTTTTTAACAGTAGCAAACCCCATGACGGGTCCTACTAAATAGCACGATATAACACTAACGATAAAACTTAACATACTCATTCCTTTTCTTGTATCCAGCTTGTTGCATCTGAACTCTACTCCTTGTCTACTCAGAACACCTTCGAGCTTGAGACAGCCACTCTTCAATGTTTTCATCAATCTCTGAGTATCCATCGCCCATTATGTCTAAGACAACTCGATCCTTCTATTATTTGATTTTAACAGTACAGACACAACAAAAAAACATAACAAAGAGGTAAGATCACCTACACCAATACCAACATGGCAGCACAGAGATAACAGAAGCAGCATAACATACAGGTAGATTATATCACAATTATGACCATGCAATCAACATTAATCAACTATCATCATCATCATCCAAGTATTCAAAACAATTGTCATAGCCAATATTCCTCAATTAATATATCACACAGATATAAATGTCAGATTATGCATGTGCACAAAGACTTAGTTTTTCAAAAACAACTCCATGGAGGTTTTCACAATTTCAAGGACAATGCTCTGTCAATTGTCAACTTAGCCCAAAGACAATCTTCCTGTTGTTGAAAAGAATCGTATTCTTGTCGGGTATCGTCAATGCATTACAACAGACTACATCGCCAAGTGGCACAGGGTACTCGCCAGCTGTCCACTGGTCGACCGCCGCGCCTCGACGCCCCCAAGATCCATCATAGACCTCACTATCAATTCTCATTCCCTCTTCGACCACAAGGGCCATATACAATGCACGAGTATATCCGTGCAAGTCCAACCCCAAAGGGCCAAATCTTTTCAATTTCATTTTTTCAATCATATGCCTCAACGCATATTTTTCCAATGCATGTATAATGCACCAAATGCCAATCACAGGCAAAACACGTCATTTTCTCACACAATGTTTATACACTGGTTCCACAGTAATCATACTGTATTTATAACAGCGAAATCATGTTATCATATTTTCATAGTTATAAAACACTTTCATCGTGTTTTCAAAATTGCGCAACATTTCCGTTTCATTTTCACAATTCCAAAATATTTCTGTTACGTTTTCACAATTCCAAAATGTTTATATTACGTTTTCAAAATATCGTAACACTTATGTTACGTTTTCAAAATTCTGAAACATTTCTGTTATATTTTCACAATATAGTAACACTTCTGTTACGTTTTCAAAATGCCGCAACTCTTCTGTTGCACTTTTAAAACACGTACTAATTTTTCCACATTTTTCTCAATCGCGTAAAAACATATCTTTCTCAAATCACATAGTATTTTTCCACTGTTTCAAAATCGCGTAACTTAAAAATCATTCTTTTACGTCACGTAAATCATTTTCTATCATTCTTAAAATATTTAAAACACTTTTCAAATCTCATAACAATTTTTCCCCATTTTCACAATCGCATAAAAAATATTTTATCGCTATTCAATCACATAGTGATTTATCAACAGTAGTTCAAATCACGTAAAATATTTAAACGTAAATTCAAATCGTGTATAAATATTTCAACGTATTTAAAATCACATAGAAATATTTTTCCATATCACGTAACTTAAAAATCACGTTTTTAAGATACGTAAATAATTTTTCACCACAATTTCATTACAGAAAATATTTCTTGACCTTTAAAAATTCCTTTTTAACTTTTCTCAAAATAATATAACTTTATACTTCATTTAATATATTTTCTTACTCAAGAAAATATTCTTCCATAGTTATTTACTCAAGAAATTCTTTTTCAAAATATAATTCACAAAATCACTTTTCCGTTGATGTGAATCAACGTTTCAAAACTTAACATTTTCTAACATATTTCAAAACTTGAAAATATGTTATACGTTAGTAAATTTTCAAAACACCATTATATTCTCCATTTTTCCCAAATCAATTCTAAAATCAATTCACTTCAAAACAAATTAAGATTCAAACCCTTGCAACTTTTCTTTTTCATTTTCATATGAAAGTTCATTTCTCAAGTGATAAAATACTTGGATTTCCATTTCCAAAATCCTTATACTAAAACATTTTGTTCAAACATTTTGTTTCCACTTTAAAATTACTTTGTTTTATAAAAACCAAAATTATTCCAACCTCCAAAAATCGTAGAGTCTTTGGTCATTGAAGTCATCAAATATTTTCCTCCTAAATTGATATAGTTTTACACAAACAAAACCATTAAAAGTTCTATATTTTCAAAACCGAAATACCAATGGTCATAAAAACCAAACCCATTTGTTCAAATTCATTTTTACTTTCCATACAAATCCTTTTTCACTTTCTTTGCAAATCCTTAAAATTATCATTGCTATTTTCATTTAAATCTCATGTTTAGTAAAACACTTAGAAACTTTTTAAACAAAATAAATCAATAAAAATCCTTCTAAAACCATATTCATGTACTCTTTGAAAAATAAATTCTTTGTTTATTTTCCTTACTTTTCTAAACATCCATTTTCATTATTCAAGAAAATATTAATTTTGTGAACACCTATTTTGAGGTGTCTTGTTCGAAATCCACCATGTTCTAAGTACTCAAAAATCAATTCTTTTGTTCTTGAAAATTTTCAACATGAACCCTAATCAAGGGCATCAAAACCGTAGCTCTTCCTTGGCTATTGGAGCAAAAAAAAAATCAATTTCCTTTCCACCATCAAGTCATGGCATATACATATATATTTCATCATAAATAATATAAGCATACCATCAAAGTCATAAAAGCATGTATAGCATATCAAGCATATCATCAAAGCTATAAAATCATGCAAAGCATATCAAGCATAGAAAATTAATCAAAGCTCATAAACACCCACAAATTAATTACATGACCATGGATATGAATCCTCACATGGATTCCACATCCGTCAAATATAATACCATCTCTCACCACCATGCTTGGTTGGTGAGATGGATCTCCCTCTTACCTCTTGAAGATCCTCCAAAGCTTCTTGATTTGTTTCTTTTTCCAAGTCCTTCACCACCAAGGGCTTCTCAAATACAAAACAAAATACAAGTTAATTAGTATACTAAGCTTGATTAAGAGGAACCATGGATCAAACATGGCTTAGATCATGAAAAAGAGAGAAGAAAATGAAGTTTCCTTATACTTCACCTCAAAAACCCAATAACTTTGATCTTGAAGAAAGTCCATGAAGATGAATGATTTAGAGAAAATCTTCAACATGAAAGTTGCTTAGAACATCATGTAGATTCAAGATCTATGGTTGGATGAAATTAAAAGAGATTGGATGGTGATTTTAGGGTAGATAACCGAATGGTTTCTCTTGAAGCACAAAGATGAAATTTTTGATTTTTGATAGAAACTTGAAGCTTGGATTTGAAGCTCAAGATGAATGATTTTGGAAAAACTCATAACTAGAGATGTTCTTAGAATGATGTTTAGGTTTAGAAAATCAAGTTGGATGAAGTTTTTGAGCGATGGAAGGTGCTCTTAGAGGCCTTGGCCGAAACCTAGAGGAGAAAGGAGATGGAGAGAAAATTTTCTAAGTTTCCTTCTTGAAAATGAATCAATGAAGACCAAGGAAGACAATAATGACTAAAGCATGAAATTATTGTCTTCCAAACTCCTTCATGTAGCACCAAAACTGTGCCCCCCCTTCAAGCATTCTCCTTGTAGTGCAAAAATCAAAAGTAAGCCATTATGATGTCTAACTTGACTAAGACATGCAAAAATGACATAAAGCTTGTCTCTTTGTCTTCTAAACACTCCAAAACCATCACCTTCTCTTCATAATGCATTCAATAAAGTTGTCTTCATTATTTGCCACCATTTGAAGCATTTCTAGCCATTGATTAATTCAATGGTTAGGATTTAGGTAGATTTTTAATTTTAGAAGACTAAATCTAGGCCATTGGATTTTTCTCCTTTAAATTCTAACCCTTAGATGTGTCTCCAAAATTAAGGGTCAAGATTGCTTCTTCAAACTTTAAATCCAAGGGTCCTAATTAGTCTTTGCTACTTTAGAAGACCAAATCTCCACCATTGATTGATTCTTCATCCAATGGTCATAAATGGTCTTTGTTACTTTTTAAGATTAAATCTCCACCCTTGATTTAATCTAAATCCAATGGTTATAAATGGTCTTTGTCATATTTCAAGACCAATTCTACGCCTTTGATTACATCTATAGTTGATATCAAAGTCTTCCTAACTAAGCTTATTCTCACACCATTGATTAAATCAATGGTTATTATCCAAGCGCTTTATTAAGTTTGTTTCTTAACCTTTGATTAAATCAAGGGTTAATATTCAAACTAAGTATTCTCATCCAAGGGTATAATTCAAGTCAAGTTCTTTTGTTGACTACGCAAAGATATAATATTTATTCTTATCCTACAAATAATATTTTTACTTTATTTTTATCATCCGATAATTAAATACAATAAAATACGATAAAATACAAGACAAGAAATTTTCTAAAATTGTTTCCTGATTCAGGTTTAGTAAGATCCCCGTCTCCGTCTAAACAAGATAAATTTTTCTATGCGTAGAAAAATTTTTCACTTTGTGGGACCACCTGGGCCCACGTATGGCCACCTGGGCCCACATACACCCCCTGGGCCCACAAACAGGAAAAAATTCATAATCATCCACAAAAATCACAAAAATTAGAAAACACACAAATATCAAATCAGATTACGTAAAATAATTACCTAACGGTAAAAATTAAATTACGTAAAGTTTTCCCCGGCCCAAAAATTTTTATTTTCCTGACACGGAGTAAATCACTCAAAACGATCAAATACGCTAACGGAATAATCAAAATAATTTTACAGTATCCAGAAATCACTAAACAGTGAAATTCTGTTAACTGTCAAAATTACTGTTTAAGAGATACGGAAATTTGGGGTGTTACAATACTCCCCCTCTTTACAGAAATTTCGTCCTCGAAATTTCATGACCATGATTTCACACCTTCGGAATAAATAATGACATTATTCCTTTATCTTTTCTTCAGTTCCCAGGTAGTTTCACCTCTTACGTTATTCCAAACGATTCTAGACCATTGAAAGTTCTTTATCTCTTGTTCACTTCTCCTGATCAAACAAATATCTTAATAATTTTTTTTTCTCTACGATTTTTCATTACCGTCTTAACTTTTCCCATAGACAGACTTCTTCAATTTTTGAAGAATCCACTACGCTTCCACTGCACCACTTTGATACTCTGACCTGGATATAAATAGGAATATTCTCTCTTGCAAGATATTCCTTCAATTGCAGTAGATGAAAGAAAACATTATGGAAAAGAACAAAACGAATTCGAATATGTTATCGAACATATCCAGCAAAGAATTGGATGTAACTCGATCTTCAAGAATGAATTCTATGATATCAATACAAAGGCCTACCAACCTTCATTCATGCCTAGAATAGTTTTTCTCGATAACTTCCAACTAATGTAATGTATTACTTAAAATTTTCTTATCCTCATATCACTTCATTCTCCAGCTTTAGCTTCTTTAACAGGAAACGTCTCACTAACCGAGTTCTCCTTTCAACCGCATTATATTAAATACTATGACATGGATTTTAAATAGGAATATCCTTTCTTGCAAAATATTCTTTCTTGCAAATGCAATATATGAAAGAACATTATAGAGGTTTAGGAAGAAAAGGTAGCGAAATGATTTAATATGTTACCAAACATATTCAACAAGAATTTGATTTTGCCTTATTTTCGGAATGAGTTTTTCTCGAAATACTAACACTGTATTAAGACAATCTCATAGGATATGGCTGGAAAATAACTAATCCATTTTCAAAGATCATGTCTGTTTATAAAACAGATCAAACTAACACAAAAATTTTGAACGACAGATCAAACTAACACAAAGATTTGATCTATAACAATGATTTGAATAACTTGAGTAGCTCAATCGGCTAAAAATAGAAACAGAAGTAAACAAATCAGAGGATTACAAATAACTCTAAATATAATTGATCTACTCAATCATATGCCATAAGGAATAGGTTATTCACAGAAATATTCAGTATGGTTTATAGGATTAGCTCCAATGACACAATCTCCATTGTTTAAATCTTCCGCTCCGAACACTCCCGTTCCATTCAGAGCAACGACTTTCCCTACTACCCAAGATTTTACTAACAGAAAACTCTGTTTTCATTGGAACTCTATTTTCAAAGATTGTATTCCAAACTTCCCGCACTTAAAACAAATTATTTCCTTGGACGTACAATCTTTCGTTAAGTGCCCCCTTTCCACACTTCTTACATTTCGGTGCAGATGTCACAGTCAAACTAAACCTGTCATTACTAGTACTTTCTCCACAAGATTGTTGTTGTTGTTGACTTCTTGGAGATTGCAAGTACGTTTTCTGTTGGAATCGCTTGACCTTACGATTTTCCCTTTTTCGTAACCAATATGGTCCAACGTTACAGGGTCTCTCATCCTGAGATTGATTTAACTCTAACAAAATCTTAGCTTAAGAAATCAATCCTTGCCGCGGAACAATCTTCTGAGTTTGCTGTATAATTGCTTCAGCCATTGTTTGTATTATTTCCAAAGTTGCAATCATATCACTACCATTATGTCTCGCTTCCACATGCGTATGTCTATCGCGAGTCATTTCTTTTCTTCAAAGATGGACGAATCAAAATAAAATGGAAACCAAATGTAACCACTTGGGCCCACATACACCCCCTGGGCCCATAAATAGGAAAAAATTCATAATCATCCACAAAAATCACAAAAATTAGAAAACACACAAATATCAATCAGATTACGTAAAATAATTACCTAACGGTAAAAATTAAATTACGTAAAGTTTTTCTCGGCCCAAAAATTTTTATTTTCCTGACATGGAGTAAATCACTCAAAACGATCAAATACGCTAACAGAATAATCAAAATAATTTTACAGTATCCAGAAATCACTAAACAGTGAAATTCTGTTAACTGTCAAAATTACTGTTTAAGAGATACGGAAATTTGGGGTGTTACAATGTTTGCCAATTTATAAGAAAATTAGATGGAAAGCTTATCCTCGACTCATAGAAGGCGTTTAAGCCGTTGCTAGACGTGAAACCAAAGGCAGATGTGAGCCATATCCACAACAATCTATACATATTATCTTCTTCTTCTTCATGTTCATCTTTCAAAAAAAAATGTTTGAACAAGGATGATCTAGAAGGAGTATCATGACTTTAATTAGTGGTGGAGTCCCAGCCTTTGGCTGACCCATCATTGACTCAGGTGGACCTTTGCATATTAGTCCTTAAAATAAGTCTGTGTACCATACTCTGTAGAGAGCTGCACTCCATAACCTAATGTTTACCATCTAGGCACTGTGAAGTTAATGGACAGGCAGAAGTGTCCTACTCTGGTTATTAGTGAGAAGTAACCCGCGGCTGCCAAAGCGTATAAGGCTTGAGCTTGATCATCTCTTTTATTAGAAGGGGCTCTCAACGCCCTCGGATGGGACGTTCTGGATATTGGACATTACAAGTTTCAGATTTTAGCATCTTTGTTGATGTTACGAGCCTAAGTGTGAGTTGTCCAGGTTCCAGACCCAGGATGGAAACCCACGATGGTTTCTTCTTTTTCTTTTCTTCGAATAAACGGACGTGAGTGTCTACTGTTGTAACACCCACTGTAGGGTATCACATTTATGTTACTTAATTACCAAATTACTCCTTCATTATAAAATATACTTTGTAATGTAAATACGAGTTGTAAAATTTCTTAATATCAATAATATAAACTTAGCGGAAAAAAAAATATTCCAACATCATCACAAATAATTTACATTATATATACATTACAAAAGTACTATCAAGATTATTTATATACAGACATAGTCCTCAAAGTATTTGAACATTATTTAACACTAACATATTGCCCAAGTATTACTAAGCAGCAGAATCCTCAGACGGGTCATCCTCAGATTCCTCAGCAAGTAGGAATCTGACTTGACACAAAGTCCTACAGACAGGTGTCTGTGTAGACGACACGATGCTAATCTCACTAGGAGTACGGTAGTAAGCTCCCCAGTACTACCTAATGGACAACGAAAAGTCCAAGTGTACATAAATATTTACACTAAAATAAGGGTTCCCTTGATAAAACCTACTCAGAGTAACATTAAAGTCTCCTATATAGAAAATACACTCTCTATCTAGGTCAACATGTCATGCTTTCGGTCCTCCACGAAATTACAACCTCATATATCCTAGGAAACTGGACATCGCCATCTTCTCAAAACTCTGCTTCCTCAGGAGGAATCTGTTCCTCTTCGTCTTCTTGTTCAATCGCTTGCTCAGCGTCTTTATAAATATAATTACAGTACAAAATAGGCATACAAAGAGGTGAAATCACCTACGTCAATATCAACATGGTAGCATGGAGATAAACACATACAATATATCATACAGATATATCATATCATAATTACAGTTATGCCATCAACATTATTTATCATCACAACAGATGTAATAAACAATAATTACGATCACGCCCTCAGTCATTATTTATCATAACAAATATAATAAATAATAATTACGATTATACCCTCAGCTTTTCCAATTATTCAATAATTATAATTATGCCCTTAACATTATCCCATATTCCACAATTCATAGTATAATCACACGATAATTACAATAATGCCATCAACCTCATCCAATATTCCTCAATTAATATATCACACAGATATAAATATTCAGATTATGCATGTGCACAAAGACTCACTTTCCTACTCTATGGAGCTAAAACTCAAGTAAGAGAAATTAATCCAAAAGATCTGTCTGCACCAACATGCCTCAGATCACGTGCTACTATTCTTATTAGTGTTTGCACATCTAGCATACATACGACAGTCTTTAATAGATCTTGATTAAGAATAGTGTCTCAGTCAGGATCATCGGTGCATTGCATCGGTCTAACTCACGGCACAAAAGAGCTACCAACTGCCCACTATAGGCAACCCGCACCCCGATGCCCCCAAAGTCAATAAGTGACTTACACTACGCATATCGCACCCACTCAAGAGGTGTATTCTCTCCTAGGCAATTAGTCTTATCCAGTCCATCGGACCTTTCCAATGCATGTATAATGCACCAAATGCCAATCACAAGCTAATGTCATAATTTCTCATATAGTGTCCATACGCTAGTCCAACAGTAATGTTACTGTATATTCAATCGCGAAATCATATTATCGCGTTTTCTCAATTACGCGATACTTTTCTTGCGTTTTCAAATCATGTAATTGATTTTTCAGTGTTTCCTCAATCGCGTAAAAATATTTAAACGCTTTCCAAATCGCGTAGAAATATTTAAACATTTTTCAAATCGCGTAGCGATTTTTCATTGTTTTTGCAATTGCGTAGCTTAAAAATCACATTTTTAAGTTACGTAAAACATTTTTCACCATTTCACAACTACGTAAAATATTCCTCAATATTCCAAACATCATTTTGGACTTTCCAAAAATTATAGTCCTTTTTCAACATCATTTTCCACATTTTCTCCTTTAAGAAATCCTTTCCGCAATAGATTCCACAAATTCACCATTTCATTGAATTAAATCAATGTTTCTAACTTAAAATTTCCTAACGCGCTCCAAAACCCAAAGGATGAGTTATACGTTAGTAAATTTTAAGTCACCAACGTATTCTTTATAATTCTAAATCAATTCTAAAAATCAATCCTCTTTAAAATAAATTGAGGTTCAAACACTTTCAACCTCTCTTTTCCATTCATATATGAAAATTCCATTTTTCAAGTGACAAAACACTTTGTTTCTATTTCTTTAATCCTTGTACTAGATCAATTACATTTCCACTTTAAAATCATTTTGTTTCATAAAACCAAAGCATTACAAGCCTTCAAAACCTTGATATATGGCCATTGAAACCATCATATATTTTTCCTTCTAAATCAACTAAGTTCCATTCATATTTTTACACAAACAAAAACATTAAAATTCCTCCAAAAACTGTGAGACTCTTGTTCTTTGAAATCAAAACATTTGTTCATTTTCCTTGCTCTTCTAAACATCTAATTTTACCATTCATGAAAATATTAATTTGTAAACACCTATTTTGAGGTGTGAGGCCGAAATCTTCTTGGTCTTTGGAACCCAAAATTATTTTCTTTTCCATCATCAAATAATGGCATACATATACATATTCATCATATCATATAATCAAGCATACCTTAAAGCAATAAAAATCACCTAAAGCATGCAAACACAAATAAATAATTTAAAGCACATAAAGACCCACAAATAAATTACATAATCATAGATATGAATCCTCATATGGATTCATCATCCATCAAATACAAATTCATCTCTTACCACCATACTTGGTTGGTGAGATGGATCTCCCTCTTACCTCTTAAAGAACCTCAAAAGCTCCTTGCTTTGCTTCTTGAACAAGTGATTGACCACCAAAGGTTTCTTAAACACAAAACAAAACATATATTTATTAGCATATTAAGCTTGAACAAGGTAAACCATGGATCAAACATGGCTTAGAACATGAAAAAGAGATAAGAAGTGAAGTTTCCTTTCACTTCACCTTAAAAACCCAAGAACTTTGCTCTTGAAGAAAGTCCTTGAAGATGATGGATTTAGAACTTGGCTAAAACTACAAAGTGTCTTAGATTGAGGTATAGATTCAAGAAGTAAGGTTATTTAAAATTTTTGAAGAGTGATGGTAGGTTCAAGAGGTCATGGCCGTGAGCTTGAGTGAAGAGAAATGGAGAGAAAAGTTTGAAGAGCGTAGCTTTTTGGAATGATCAAGATGAGTAATAATTGTGTCTTCAAACTTTGCTATGGCCTTAAGCCATCACAAAACTGTCCCCCCCTCCTTGTACACTCAATGAGTGACCAATTTCACTAGCCACCATTTTGAGTATTGTTAGCCATTGATTAGATCAATGGTTAGTATTAATGTAGATTCTAATTATAGCCTCTAGATTATAAGACCAAATCTAGGCCATTAGATCTTTCCTCCTTGAAATCCTAGCCATTAGATGTATCTCCAAAATGAAGGGTCAAGATCACCTCTTCATACTTTCCATCCGATGGTCACAAATGGTCCTTGCCACTTTGTAAGACCAAATCTCCACCCTTGATTAAACCAATGGTGGATATCCAAAGGCTTCAACATTAAGCTTGCTTCCTATTGGTCCGTAATAAAGCTGTCATAACCACTAATGTTGACTAAGTAGTATATTATTTATTTTTATCTACTATTACCCTACGAACAATATTTTTACTGTATTTTAATTGCTCGATAATTAAATATAATACAAAACACAGTAAAAGAAAATTTCAAAAACTATTTCTGGATTCAGGTTTAGTAAGATCCCCTGTCTCCATCTCAATAGTACAAAATTTTCTGGCTGTAGAAAAATTTTCACTTTTCCGAACCTACCTAGGCCCACGTACAGCCCCGGGGCCCACAAATAGCCTAAGAATAATATTAAAATAATCAGAGAAATATAAAAATTTCAAAATCATCCACAAAATCATAAAAATTATAAAACTTACGAAAATCAAATCAGATTACGTAAAATAATTAAGAATCATCAATAATAATTAAATTACATAAGATTTTCCCCGGCTCAAAAATTCTTATTTTCTTGACACGGAGTAAATTACACAAAACGATCAAATGTATTGACAGAACACTCAAAATAATTTACAGTACACAGAAATCACTAAACAATAGAATTATGTTATTACTGTCAATATTACTGTCAAATAGTTAGAAAATTTGTGGTGTTACAACTGTACTGGTGACACGCAGTATAAAGATATGCCACTACTACACTCATGACACGCATTATAAAGATACGCCGTGAAAGCTGTACAAAAAGGTATGTCATCTTTTGTTATTATATTTGTATGATTTTGTTGTATTTTGGTTTTTGTACAGACGATCCTTTGAGAAGGGTCCTTCAAGGGTTTCTAGACTTCTTTACCCTGATGGTTTTCTTGAAGTTTTAAAAAAATAAAAAACAAAAAAAAAATAAAAATAAAAAGTAAAAGAAAAATGTTTCTTAATTTCAAACTTTTCTGAAAACAGCTAACCTACCCTTATAGGTGCTATTATTACCATTTCCATTCTTTTTCCTATTTAAACACTCTATTTTTTTTCACTTTTTTCCAATTCAGAATCATTCAAAGGGAATGTGAGTATAGAAATGGACGGTGTTTCTATTTGTTGACTTAAAAATATCTGTGTATTTTGTGGGTCTAAGTATGGGAAAGGTTTAGAGTTTGTAAACGCAGCTACCACTCTTGGTCGATCACTTGCTGCGAGGAATATTCATCTTGTATATTGGGGAGGTTATCGTGGGTTAATAAGGGCAGTATCACTTGCTGCATATATAGGAGGCAGTCAGGTTTTAGGTGTCATTCCTGAACCTTTAGCTCAACAGAACATCATTGGAAAGACAATTGGGGAGGAACTTAAGGTATCATCAATGCATAAATGAATGAAGAAAATGCTTGAAAGCTCTAATGCATTCATTGCCTTACCAGGTGATTTTGGTACTTTGGAAGAAATTTTTCAAATTATCTCTTGGGCCCAACTGAACATCCACCATAAACCCATAGGCTTTTTGAATGTTAATAATTTCTTTGTTCTTTTGTTATTTTTTCTTGACCATGCTGTGGAACAGAAGTTTATCACACCGTTGGCAAGTCGACTCCTTGTCCATGCTTCTACTATTGATGAGTTGATTGATAAATTGAAAGCTTTTATTTATGAACCTGATCCAGTAATAACTCATATAGATTAGTCAAAAGGAAGTGGTGAGGGAAGCAGTATGCAACGCAAGCTCGATTAGACACTCCAGCTATTTAAATAATTTCAAGCTTTGGTTTTATTTTTTGTACTTTGTTTTGTTTAAATTTGTGTTAGGTCTTTCTTTTTAGTAATTGCTACACCAGGTAATGTCTTCTATCCTTTACTCATCTATATTTTAACATTGTGGAAAATATTGTGATCTGGTTTGGGAGGAAGGATAGTTGATTTAAAAAAGAAAAAAAAAGAAAAAAAATTGGAAAGTATGATATGATTGTCAGTAACTTACTAAACTAATTAAGGATGGCAGAGTAAAGAGTAAATTTTGCTCTTGAGACGTATCTAACTTGGGAAGTTTGTTTATTGATATGATTGTTAGAAACGTACTCACAGTAAAACCAATTAGTGATGACAGAGTAAAGAGTAAATTTTGGAAACAATTTATTACTCTTGAGACGCATCTTAGTTGGGGTAGTAAATATTTAGTGTTGATTTGTGGAAGTAACAAAGTTTTGTTGTTTGATTTCCTTTAAAAGATTCAAGTGAATGCACTCTCATGTCCTTTGAAGCAATTGAAATTCATAGATCATAGCATGATTGAATAAATTGTCTTCTTTCTTAAATTTCACATGCTTGCTTATGGATGTTGAATTGGTTGATTGAGAATAATAGAAATATACCTTGTGAGATTTTGAGCCTATTGATGAATAGATTGAACATTTGTACCATTCTCTTCTTTCTTGTGTGATTTTCACTCATGGAATTGTTACTCTAGAACTTGCTTTGATTCTTTTTTAGGCTACATTTTCACATGCATACATAAACATGATTGAGACATTTTTCTTGAATAGCTACTTTAACCAAATGGCCAAGAATGATTAGCGCACAAATAGGCAGCCTTGCTCAACAACATACTATCTCAGTATGATATCAAGCACTCTTATGGCTTCTTAGAAATTCTCTGATTCCTGCTAACATAAGGCATTGAAAATAGCCTATTTTTCCTTTGCTTAACCCCTTTGAACTTATTTGACCATTTTTTGTTTCTAGCTCACTATGTGCCTAAAATAATAATAAAAAAAATCATGTTCTTGCCTGACCTTAGGGAATAAGAGAACATTAGCTTTGTCACTAGATGAGTTCTTGAACAAGTGTGGGGTTACGTGTACAGAATGATTGGTAAAAAAATTGAAAAAAAAGTGGTTAAAAAAAATGTATATTTGCAAAAAAAAATGTTAAAAGAATTTGTATTAGGTGGAGCTTTGATGAACTTTCATGCTTGTTAATTGAACTCAGCACTCATGCTCTTTTATGCTCTTAGGTGTTTAACTTGTCATATCTAAACTCCCCCTTCTTTACCTTGACCCCATTATAACCTTGAATAAAGTCCTCATGATTTGTGTGTGCATGTGTTCTGAGTAGCGGAGAAGTAAAAGATAAGCAAGCTTATGGTAGTACAATTTTTCATGGGTTGAATTGAGCGAAATACTTACCTTTAAAACACTTGAGGGATAGAGAGTTAATCTTGTGAGAATCTATCATTCTTGATTCATTCTTTTCAACTAAAGTCTCCTTGCTTGTTGGTTTGAGATGTGAAGAAATTTTACTTCATAAATATTTTGATCCCTTAAATCTTTGGTTGCTCTTCTTGTTTATAAACTTTTTCATTCTTGAATATCATTGGAAATTGAGTCCTTTAGAGTGTTTAGTTTTTGAGTCGGTGTCATTTTTTTTTTAGTTTTGGTCTTATGTGTTTTGCCCAGGAGTGCAAAAAGCTAAGTGTGGGGGAATTTGAAGATCACATATTTTATACATTAATAAACCCTCATTTTTAGTCATTTACACTCTCTATGTACTTAATTGATTGAGTTTGGTTATGTTTTGTAAGTTTGGACTCAAATTGGACTTAATTAATTTTTCCAGCATTATTTTGGATCTTACATTGTTTCTGTATTTTTGTCATATCTTGAGTTCTAGATGTGTAAAAATTATGTATCTTACCTTGTAGAAAGATAAGAGAGAGCTCTACAACTTTCATAAAGAGCTCCAAGTAAAATATGGACATCTAGAGGAGCTAAATGAGCTTGGAAATCAGAACACGGATTTTGCTACTAGAATCTAAATAATGTGCAGCAATCAGAGCATAACTCAGGCTGTAGGAACTTTATTAGGCTAAAATTTGGATATTTGAAAGTTAAGACCCATATCTATAACTTTCATGAAGAACACAAGAGCTCAATCGGATAGCTTAGAGGTCATATTGGGTCTAGAAGTCAAAACAGAGGTGCTGTATTTGAGCCTGAACACTAGTTAGTAATTGAGCCATATCTCGAGCTGTAGGTGGTGCAATGAGCTGAAATTTTGACATCTGAAAGTTAAGACCCACATCTACAACTTTCATGAAGACCACTTTTCCATTTGATGACGACAACCATGAGCTAAGTAATGAATGATTTCAAAGACAAAGAATCTCAATAATCCAACCACTCATCCAACCACTCCACCACTCATCCAACTACTCAACCACTCATCTAACCACTCCACCCACTCATCCACCCACTCAATAATCAGCTTCCTTGTCATTTTGTATCTCTAATCCTCTATAAAAGGCTCCATTGACTGATCATTTAGGAGACTTTGGTTTTAGGCTTAGTTAGGAGAAATTATGTTCATGCTTGTATATTGTCTTCCTTTGTTATAATTTTCTTTTGTTCTAATTTGAAGTTACGTTCATCTTTCTCTTCTACTCTCTTTCTTTCTTCTTGATTATGAGTACTTAATTTTCATTTTGCTTGGGTGAAATAGTGAAGCTCTTGGTAATGAAATAAGGTAAGATTATTCTATTTCTTGAGCTTAAATGATATATTATAAAATGGACATTATATGTGTTGTATTTTGTTTCCAATCAATTTACAAACCTTCCTTGTATAGTGGAGATCTTGATTTATTGTAGACAAGAGGATTGGCACAGTGAATGCTTGAGCTCACATACAATTATTGGTAGATAATTGAAGGAATCATAGTATGATTGGATATATAATTGAACTTTGAATGTTATATTTTCCGATTGGAACTTCCTTTATGTGTAGATTTCAATTGAGTTATAAAGAGAAATAATCTTGCCTCTAATTTATTACTAAGAGTGGATCTCCTAACCCAAGCAAATCCTTTTTCATTTGTGAACAACTTTTATTACTTTTGGTGTTATAACAAATCCTTTTCTTACCTCAATTAATTTTTCTTCATAATTCCTTGTAGATCGACCTCGGACTCCCGAGAATTTATTACTTGAGACAACCTGCACTTGGCTTTGCATCCTTTAATCACGCATCAGGTGCCTTTGTGGTTTTCATTAATAACTCATTTTTGTGTTCAATCATAAGAATGCATAAACTTGATTCAAAATATCTCTTGAAACAATTCTCATTTTTGCTACTACAGGAGCATATTCAAGAAATATAAAAAGATTGATGATCTCTCTCATATTTATTTGTTTTAGATTATACTAAGATCAAATAGATCTTTTTAAATTCAACCACAGTCTAAAAGTGTAGTTCTTTAGGAACTAAACCATTAATCTTCATATAAAAGATGACCATGGAAAATCATTAATTTTCTACAATCCTTCATGGATGCTTAAACAGTAAGTTATTTCAAAATTTATCAATAGTAACAAATTCAATATAAACAAAATATGATAATTGTGTTAGTCAAACAAGATTAACAATAAAATTTCTATAGAAGAAACATGAAAATATTTCATAACAAGACTAACATGAAGGAAGCTATAAGCAATGAATTAGGTTAATCCAAAGAGAGAGATAAGAAGACAAACTCTTTCAATAGAACCTCTAAGTTGTTCAAACCATCACTTATATGGTAGAGTCTGGTGTTGATAACATGTTGTAAAATTAAGCATAAAGAACTCAAGAAATATATATGCAATTAGAGATCAAAACATGAACTCAAGAGATAGAGAAGAAACTAAAGAGAAAGAAAAGTTTTTCTATATTCTCATGTATAATCTTCAAGTGCTTTATACCCTCCATATATAGCACTACTAGAAATTTGGGTTTTAGAGACCGATTTAGAGACCAATTTATTTCGGTCTCTATAAAGACCGAAATAGAGACTGATTAAGAAATAAAAATCTAATTTGCTACCGAAATAAAATCTGTCTTTAATTCGGTCTCTAAATTTTTTAAAGACTAATATTTCGATTTCTAAATAAAAAAAATTACAAAAAAATAATAATAAATAAGTAGTGACCACAAATTCGGTCGCTAAAAAAATAAAAAAATTACAGACCGATATTTTGATCTCTAAATAAAAAAATTTAAAAAAAAAATTAAATAGGTAGCGACCGTAAATTCATCGCTAAAAAAATTAGAGACCGATATTTCAGTCTCTAAATAAAAAAATTTAAAAATAAATAAGTAACAAAAAAGATAAAAAAAATTAGAGACCGATATTTTAGTCTCTAAATAAAAAAAATTCAATAAAAAAGTAGCGACCTAGTGACCGCAAATTCAGTCGCTAAACCAATTTAATATTTTATTGTATTCCTTCCAAAATATATGTACAAACTCTTTCTCTCTCATTTTGTTTTCTGATTCTTTTCTTACTCTCATCTCTCGGTCCTCTCTCGCTTATCTTCTCTCTTGCTCATCACTCTGCTATCCTCTCTCGCTCGTAGTTTTAATCGTCGCCGATCGCCTGTCTGCCATAGCTACTCGCTCATCCACCATTGCTGCTCGCTCATCCGCCCTCGTGCTCGTGCTCGTGCTCGTGCTCGTGCTCGCTAGTTCGCTATCTATTTTATTTTGCTTCTCACACATTTTTTGCTTTGATCTGAAGTCAAATGTTAGCTTTTGGATTGATCCAAATGGGAATTCATTTTCTCGAAAATAGAAGCATAGGGCAAGAAAAAGAAAGGGAAAAGGAAGACAAGGGAGAGGAAAAAACTTGAAGAATCAAAGGGCATAAGGTAGGGGGAATGTTTTCATAAATTTCCTTTGCATTTTCGTTCATTTTGGATGCTGATTTTGGCTTGAAAAAGGAACATGTTTTCCCATATTATATGAGATTTTTATGTTAATTTTCATTCCTTTCAGGCTAATACTGGTTTGATCTTGGTTTTTGAAGCAAAGAAGTGAGTTTGATATACTTGATTTTCCATGGTTTTTGATGATTCAAAAATGGATATGGAACTTAAATTGGAGCCACGGTTTTGAAGGGAATTTGATGGTTGTTTTAGTGTTGATTTTTGAATCTTGAGCATGATAGATTATTTTTGGTCTTCTATTAAATTCTGGACAACGCTGCTATGTGGTTGAATTTAATTGAGTTTGAATGTTGTTTTTAAAGATTTAAGCATGCAAATTAGGCTTGGATTTGATATATAAATATACCTATGGTTATTTGGACTTGCCTCTTGGTGATAATAGAAATTTTGAGAAGCCAAAATGTTGAGTAGTGGCTGGAATTCGAGAATGGCATTTTTGCTTGGGTTTGATTTTGACTCTTTTAAATCTTCCATTAATGACTATTTTTGTTCTTGCCTTTGATTGAAATTAGTGATTGATTGGATTAGTAAATGGACACTTTGAGTTGTAAGACCATGAAGGGCTTAGTTTTTAACTTTTTATTACATTATGAAGATTGTAATTTTGTTGGAAATGCATGATGTTTTGGCATAATGTAATGGAATCAAATACTTGATTAATGAAATAATCATGCTTATGTTATGGTTTGAGATCGATTTGAGATATTCATGTATCATGCTTATGTTATGCTTTTGTGGAAATGATGTATTGTATCTGTTAAGAGTTCAGTTTAAGTTTATTAGTTTTCTTGTTACGAGGGAACTCCCTTTCTTCTACAGTTACCTTGTCTATATACATTAGTGAAATGCAAAGCAACGAGAGAGAATTTAAAAATTTTGTACTTTGAATTTCTTACTACAGCCATTGTTTATCCATAGTAAGTAGTCAGATCTATTGTTTCCTAACTGAGCCAACTTTTGAAGACTATTTCTCTTCCTTTTACTCTGTATACCTGGTTGTAAAAACCTAAATTTTTATATTACTACCAACCTACCATCTGTAGTCAAAACAAAACAAGCTCAAGGTTAAAAATATTAGAAGTATCTTTTGATGTTTAATCTTTGTTAAGCTATCTTGAATCATGTTGAATGAAAGATAAAATTAAAGGAAAGGAGGAACATGTGGATGGGTAAACCATCAATCCATCATAGAACTAATTTATATAAAGTCATGATGCAATTTTGTTTCTATTGTTTTTGGCTTGCTTCTCTTAAACACTAGTCCTAAAAAATATGTTGAGTACAGAAAACAAGCACGAGAGTGCACTTTGTGAAGAACCTCATATGTGAGATTGCTGGTTTTGTGCCTTATGAGAAGCGTATAACCGAGTTATTAAAGGTTGGGAAGGATAAGAGGACACCAAAAGTTGCAAAGAGAAAGCTCGGAACCCATAAACAAGCAAAGAAGAAGCATAAGGAGATGTCTATGTTCTCCGAAAGATGAGGTTGTGCTATGTTCTTTTGTCAATCTTATGCATACCATATATGTCTTGTTAATTTGTTTCGCAGCTTCTGAAATCAGGATATGCTTCATGGATTTGTTCTTGTCTTGCTTCAATATATTTTGTGATTTTGATTTCATGTCTTAGATGAGTGCACATGATCTATATGATAAAATATCTGAGTGAGGAAAAAATAACAAAGCAATAATTGTGTTACCTAAATTCCCTGAATTGCTCTAAACACAAACTGATATGCTTGTTGCTATATGGAAATTATATTCTTCAGCAATATTGTCAGATAAGTTAAAGCAACATACAAATTAAAAAGATGACAGTGAACTTTAACTATTAATATATGTATTGTTCCACTCTTAATTCATAGTGATTCATATGATGGGTGATTCAGGAAGATGGTTTAAATCCCTTATCTCTCTCAGAAAACGCTCCACAAACGATCAAGTTTGCAACTTTATTGGGATCTATTTTATGGGTATGTTTGACTCTGTTGATGTTACTTAGCATTTCTTTTTTCTGTTTTTTTAGGAGAAGGGTGGTGATAAGGGTAAGAAGAAGTGGAAGCCATGGAGCAGCTTTTCAGAAGGCCTTGGGTTTGGATCCTCCATGAAGAAGGGTCAAGATACTGCTTCTACTTCTGAAAACTCTTGTTCTTCATTTGTGGTGGATGAAGAAGAAGCATTTACTGTTGCAATGGTGTAACACCCCAGCTTTTGGGTAAATGACAGTTTTGTCCTAATTGTACTATTTTATGTTTTTCTGTGTGTTATAAAAGTTATTTGACTGTTTCGTATTCATATTCGAGTGTTTTGTGTGATTTACTCCGAGTTAAGAAAATAATAATTTTTGGGCCGGGAAAATTTTATTTTAATTATTCGGAGCTAGGGGATCTTACTAAACCCAATTCCGAATGATACATGTATCAATCTTTTAATTTTTAGAATTTATCTGTACAATAAAATAATTTTATATTTTTATAATATTATTTTATTAGTTAGTACAAATAAAACGACTGTGGACCCAGAAAAGTATGTGGGACTCACAATTAGTTTGCAGGACCCACGTTTAGAAAAAGTAGTCAACATTGATGGCTTGATTTATTTTTAAGCCAATAGGAATTGGTCAACAAAGAGGGCTTGACTTGATTTGCACCGTTGGATGAGAAGGTTTAGTTTTGAATATCAACCGTTGATTTAATCAATGGTTGTAAAGATAAGCTTAATAAGGAAGGCTTTGGATATTCACCATTGATTTAATGCACGGTGGAGATTGGTCTCACAAAATGGCTAGAATCATTTGTGACCATTGGATGGGAGGAATGTAGAGAAGATCTTGAACCTTTATTTTTGAAGATGCATCTAATGGCTAGGATTTCATAGAGAAGAGATCTAATGGCTTAGATTTGATCATATCATTTGGAAGCTTCTACCTAATATCAGCTCTTGATTTAATCAATGGCTCTTGAAGCTTAGTTACAAGAATGCTAATTAATTAGTAATGTAACTAATTTTCCTAATTAAGTTAGATTAAGTGTGCATAGAAACTTAATGGGATTAGTAACTTGATTAATAACCTATGATCACCATTAGGGTAGAACTTTCAAGAACATGTGACTAAGGCTTGAATGAGCCAATTAGAAGCAAGCTTGGGGGAGAAGCCTTTGCATGTGAACCCTTGATGCAAGCTAAGGCTAGGATGGAGTCTTGGAAGGTCAAACAAAGTGGCCACCTCCTCTTGGATGAACCCCACGGCCATGCACACATTAGGAGGCCATTTCACTTCATTCATCATCTTTGCTAACACTAAATCTCTCTTCTCTCTCTTCAAGAACAAGAACTCACCATTGTTGTTCTTCCTTGAACCATTCGGCCAAGCACCATACATTACCATCCACCCATCTAAAATTTTATCCAACCTTATTTCTCAACTCTAAACACCATTCTAAGAACATCTCTAGTTGAGAGTTCTTCCAAAATCTTTCATCTTAAGCTTGGAAAATTGCTTTGGAGGTTTTTCCTAAAAGGTGAAGGTCCTTGTTTTTCATTTCTAACTTCATTTCCAAGGTTCTAAGCCATGATTGATCCATGGTTTATATTTTTCTCCTATGGTTATAACTTGTAAAAATTTATTTGAGCATGTTAAGTTTCTTTGGAGGAGATCACGAAATCATCTAGGAAGGAGAGAAAAAGATTTTATCTTCCTTAAAGGTAAGAGGTAGATTTAATTTAATCAACCATGTGTGGTGATGAGAAAATGGATTGTATGTGTGTGAAGAATCCATAAGGATTCACTTGTTTGATTGTTTAAATACTTTCCTATTTGTGTTTGATATTGTTTGTATGCATGTCTATAAGCTTTAAAATATATTGTATGTTTTGATATATGCATGATTATTAATTAGGATGTGAATAACATGTAAGGTTTGCATGAGTGTTCCAAAGAACACAAAAAGGGGCTCACGGCCTCAACAAGAAAAAGAGAACCAAAATGTTCTCAACAATTTTCTAAAGGAAGGATTTAATGGAATTAGGTAAATTAATGAAATCTAAAATGATTTAGAAGGTAGAAAATGATCCAAAGATCAAATGCCAAGGTTTTACTAATTTCGGCCAACATGCCTTGTAAATGTGTAATTAATCCAAAACTTATTTTTCTAAAGTGTAGATTTGATGTTTTACCTAAAAAGAATGCATTTGTAATGAATTTTTAAGAATTAAATAAGTAAACTAATTTTATTAAAAATATAGTATAGAAGAAAAATAAACAAAACTCTTGAAAAATACTTACCTTTGAGTTTTAAAGTATAACTTAAATTTTCAAAGTGTATTTAGTAGTAATAAACTAAAGAAAAGAATTTTTAGAGGAAAAACATAGAAAGCTCATTTTTAATAGATTTTGTAGACAAAATACTATCAAACTTTATTAGAAACAGACAAATAAAAGAGAACATTTTATAAAATATTTATAATATAAGAAAAATATTCTACATAGTTTTAAACTATAAGAAATAGCTTACGTAATTTTAAAATAGAGATTTTAAAGCTTTTCAATCAAGAAAATGATTTAAAAATCTTACGCGATTGAGAAAACGATTTAAAAATACTACGTGATTTTAAAAACAATAAAATATATTAACGCAATTTAAAAACGTTTGTAAAAATGATGAAATTGTGAAAATGTGATAAAATTTCTACGTGATTAATTAGAACAGTAAGTTTTGCTGTCGGGCCAAAGTGGTGGACCTGGACATGTGGAGGTATGGTACTGTCAAGTGGTGACATACTATACATTGGAAATTTTGAGGTTAAGGGTATTTTTGTAAATATGATAATATTTTTAAGCTAAGGATAATTTGGTAATTATTGTTTTATTCATGCATTGAGTTGTGCCAATTTGGTTGATATTGGCAATTGATTGACGAGGCAAATTACACCGTGTTGTCGGTGTGATAAGCGTAGTGTGGTTTATCTTGTGTGGACTTGGAGGCATTAGTGTGCGGAGTATTCTACATGTGGACAGTTGGTCGCTCCTCTGGGTCATGGTAACTGGCAATACACTAATAATCTTGAAACGCACTATACTTAATCAAGATCTTGTAAAGACTGTTTAGTACAATGCCTGTAGTGCACGACGATTGGACTGTGTACTACTATACGATGTTGGACTGTGGGCTATAGACACGACGTTAGACAGTGGAATAGTTTGGTTGGGCAGCCTGAAGTACTGATAGATCTTTACGGGTCATTCTCTCTGATATCTGTGTCTAGCTCCATGGAGCAGGAACAAGTCGAATTGCATTTACATTTGTGTCATGCATCATAACATTATTAATTGTGATATTGTATAATACTGTTGTATTAAAATTTCTGTATTAAATTATATTATTATTTATGATGTTATGTTATGCTTTATTGTATTAAATTGTGATATCTGCTGTACTATCATTTTCTTATTTGCCATGCTGGTATTGATGTATGATTATCTCACCTCTCTATATGTATTATTTTTTTGTATTATTAATTATGTTATAAAAGAGTTTGAGGAAGAGAAACAACCTCTAGATTGTGTGTATCCTGAGGAGGAGGAGCAGCAGCAGCAGACGGGGGATCAATTCGACGAGTGCGAACCTTTCGATCACCCATATCCTTTAGACTGACTTGTGAGTATGGTGTTGCCGGGATTTCTTGGGTTCGTGAGGCTAGATTTTCACGGAGGTTCAGAGGCCTGGCGATTACGCGAGGATCGAGGATCGGTGATCTATTTGGGACGTCTGACTTTGTCCCTACGAGGAGAGTTTGATGCAGAGTCTGTCTTTACTACTACTTTGTACCTACATCTGGAGATGTCGTTGGATTTGAGGCGTCGCTGGGGAGGACTCTTTCGTGTTCCCAGTGAGATTAGCATAATGTCAACAGTGCGGACCCCTGTACGTAGAGCTGTGAGACATCCTGGATTCCTGTCACCTGACGTTTCATCTGAGAGTGATCCTTTAGAGGGTTAGGGATCTATGATGTGTACTTGGGCACTTTATGATATTATATTGTATAATAACTCTTTACTGCTTTATTTAAATATGTTGTAGTTATAAATTATTTGCATAACTCAAAACAAAATCATATGTATATTATGTGTGCGATAACAGTTTGTTTTATTTCATGTTTTGTGTTATTTTATTTAAGGATATTATGTATAAAAAGAAAAATTTTATAACTCATATTAATTATTTATCAAATATTTTATAACTTGGGTAATATTTTATTTATTTTATATTATTGCATCATAAATGTGACATCCCCACAAGGGTGTTACAAGTGGCCACTGTGATACGAGCTCCACACAAAGATTTCATGGTGATCAAGTAGGAATGGGCTGCCATCCGCATTCAAGTTGTGTTTCGAGGCTTCTTGGTAAGTGCCACTCTTTACTTCTTAGCTATTTCAAAACTTTTGCATAATCATGATGTAGATTATTTATTCTGGATTTCAAATCGTTTCTCTCTTCAAGGGATTTTTTTTTTTCAAATGTATAACTTTTTAGTTATTATGATTTTCTAATCTTGAATTATTTAAGAAGCAGATACTGCTACACGTCAAATAACTGAAGAAAGAAATCCTATATTAGGCCTAAGATATTTATAAGACATGGAATTCTGGACAAAAAAAAGGACAAAAAATTTGCATGACATGAAATTTAATGTTGGGTAAGATTCCAAGTTTAATTTATGATCAAGACCTCCTAATCATAACATGATCTTTTGTAGAAGAATTACAAATAGTAGGTTGATTGGTGCTTTTGTTTTAGCAATTTCACTAATTTGAAATGAACTCAATTATGGTGAAACTTCAACCTGTTAGTACTCCTAAAAACAAGCTTTTGCTACAAGTTAAGAAGTTCACATTGGCTTGATTTGATTGGTTATGGGGCTATTGTACTAAGGGAATATGATTTAGAGTTGAGTGCAACCTGCAATTTTTTTAAATAACTATTGCATAGTAGGATATGATTTTTTTTAAAGGAAATAGCTATTGGTTAGTATTGAGACTTAGAATTTAAGACTTGTATGCTTTTTCTCATGTCATCATTGATCTAGTTTGGTTAGTATTCTATGCATATTGCTGTACAATATTACTTTCATGGGAAAAATATGGGTGATTGTCATGGAAAAAACTTTCAAGTTGAGGGGGAGGTAAGGATATTGGATCTTGGAAAAAATTGTGAGGAGAAGTAGATTATACAATCACTTATTTGTCGATTACAGTCTTCTTCAATTTATTTATTATGCATGTTGATGAGCTTGTAAAATATTAACTTAATCATTTAATGATGTAACAGGTGCAATATTTATTGTGTGCTTGGTTATCACGTGCAAGTGAGCATTAGTTTATTTTAGCAAATGGTTTAAGCTATATATCCCCCCTTCTAACTTCCTCAATTATTTTAGCAAATGGTTTCAATGTTTTATATGTTTTTCGAGCAATACCTTAATATATGGAAGACTACACTGGTTAACCTTGCTATACCTATTGGTTAGTGTAACACCCCAAGTTTTCCTAACTAGTTGACAGTAATTTTGACAGTTAACAGAATTCTACTGTTTAGTGATTTCTGTGTGCTGTAAAATTATTTTGAGTGTTCCGTCAGTACTTTTGATCGTTTTGAGTGATTTACTCCGTGTCAAGAAAATAATAATTTTCAGGCAGAGGAAAATCTTTATGTATTTATTTCTCTTGATTGATAATCATTTTTAACAATTTGATTTGATTTTCATACGTTTTCTAATATTTGTGATTTTTGTGGATGATTATAAATTTTTGTATTTCTCTGAATTATTTTTGGGCTGTTTGTGGGTTCAGGTGGCCTTACGTGAGCCCAGGTGGGTCCCACAAAGTAAAAATTTTTCTACGCATAGAAAAATTTGTACTGTTTAGACGGAGACAGGGGATCTTACTAAACCTGAATCTGGAAACAGTTTTTAGAAAATTTCTTTTATTAAATTTTGTACTGTATTTAATTATCGGGCGATAAAAATATAGCAAATATATTCTTTCGTGGGGTTATAGCAGATAAAAATAGAAATTATACTGCTTAAGTCAACGATAGTGGTTATGACAACTTTTGATGGACCAATAGGAAACAAGTTTAATTCTTTTGACGGACCAATTGGAAGTAAGTCTAATATTGAAGACTTTGATATCAACCGTCGATTTAATCAACAGTGTAGGATTAGTCTAATAAAATGACTATGACCATTTATAACCGTTGGATTTAGATTTAAATCAGGGGTGGAGATTTGATCTTATAAAGTGGCTAGGACCATTTGTGACCATTAGATTTGGATTTAATCAATGGTGGAGATGGATCATTTATAACCATTGGATTTGGATTTAATCAATGGTGGAGATTTGGTCTTCTAAAATGGCTATGACTAATTATGACCCTTGGATTGAAAGTAAGAAGGAGTAATCTTGACCCTTCATTTTTGGAGATGCATCTAATGGCTAGGATTTCAAGGAAGAAAGATCTAATGGCCTAGATTAAGTCTTCTAATCAAAAGTCTACCTAAATCCTAACCATTGATCTAATCAATGGCTTAAATGGCTCTAAATGGTGGCTAGAAAAGATGACAACTTTGTTGAATGCATGGATGGAGGGGGGACAGTTTTTGTGGTGTTTAGGAGCTAAAGGAAAAAGTTTGAAGACATTATTAGTTGTTTTAGTTAATTATGCATCATTATTGATTATTTTGCACTGTTAGGAGAATGCATGAAGGGGGGGCTACGATTTTTGAAGCTTAAGGCCATAGCAAAAAGTCTATGACCATTATTACACATTATTGATCATTCTTGATCATTCCAAAAAGCCTAAGTTCTTAGAAAATTTTCTCTCCTGCTCCTCTAAGCAAGTTTCGGCCATGACACCTAAGAATGCCCTCCATCACTCAAAAATTTTATCCAACCTTATTTCTTGAATCCTTACCTTATTCTAAGAACATCTCTAGTTATGAGTTTTTACAAAATCATTCATCTTGAGCTTCAAATCCAAGCATCAAGTTTCTATCAAAAAGGGTAAAGTTCATATTTCTTCACCCAATCTTTTAGTTTTGATTTTCTAAGTCATGCTTGAATCATGGTTTACCTATTCTTTTACTTGTTATTGATTTTAAGATTTGTTTATGATTTTTAGGAATTTTTCCACGGAGCTCTACGAAATTGGTGGAAGGAAAACTAAGTGTTTTCACTTCATTATTTATCTTAACCAAGTCTAAGAAGCCTTTCTTTCACAAAAATCAAAAACTCCAACCTTGTTCTTCAAGAGGAATTTTGGCCATATCACCCAAAATCACCATCCAATCTCTTTTAATTTCATCCAACCATATATCTTGAATCTACATGATATTCTAAGCAACTTTTATGTTGGAGACTTTCTCTAAATCATCCATCTTCAACCTTGTTCTTTAAGCTAAAGATTGGAGCTTTATTGGTGAAGTTTATTAATCTTCACTTTTCTTTTGATTTTCAAGGTTCTAAGCCATGTTTGATCCATGGTTTATCTTGTTTAAGCTTGATTTACTAATAAATATATGTTTTGTTTTGTATTTGAGAAGCCCTTGGTAGTGAAGGACTTGGAAAAAGAAGCAAATCTAGGAGCTTTTGAGGTTCTTCAAGAGGTAAGAGGGAGATTCTGTTGGTTTTGGCTTCTGAATACTCAAGAAGGGGGAGTTCAATTGAGTAATAAAACTTTTTCGAAACTTATTCCCCTTTTTGCAAAAACTGATTGTTTTCTTTAATTATGAAAAAGATTTTGTCAACCAACAAACCAAAATGTGTTTTTGCAAGATATATTACAATCAAGACTTGAAACTTAAAAAGAATATTAATAGTAATTATGATTTCAGATATGAACAAGATTATAAACTAATCAAATCATACAAACATCCCTAGCGTATTGAGTAATTCAAATAATCTACAATAAAGCATATAAAGAGTTAAGGGATAGAGAAAATTGCAAACCGAGTTTATCCTGGTTCAGCTACCTCCTCTGGTAACCTACATCCAGTCCCCACACCACTGTGAGTTTTATCCACTATTGAAAAATCAATATACAAGATTCTTTACACAAGCTTCACTTCTGGATTCCTTCTACCCAAATGACAGCTTATCAAGTCAAAGCAATCTTGCAATTCCCATAAGAATTCCTTCTATTCTTGCACAAAGACCAAGAGTCCCTTCTACTCTTGATTTCATCAATGAGAGAACCTTCTCTCTTATCTCTTTTTTACAAATATGAAAAGATTGAATCAAATTCTAAAATTAGATACAACAATTTGAAGTTCTACAGAAAAGAATACTCTGTTTTCTTTCAATGAAAAGCTCTCACAGTATTTTTATGGTTGATCTCAAATTTCGAATTAATTGTTGTGTTGAAAGTATTTGCCAATGTCCTTATATAGGTATATGACAAATAGATCCATTGGACACACTTTACAAGTCAGTTAAGATCAAAACAAATTCATCTGACAAATTCTGTTATCAGTTAATTGATTAGTACACAGATGTATTAAACAAAATTTCACTTTTATAACATGTGTACATCAATTGCCTAATCGATTGTGTTCTTGGAAGTTCTTGATTCTTGATTAATACACACATGAGTACATCGATGTTGTTCTTGAAACACATTCGTATTTTCAGCCCAGAAGTTTATACATCAATTACCTAATCGATTGTATAACTATATCAAAAAGTTCTTGCTTCTGTTCTGGTTTATACATAGATGTATCAATCGATGTACAGATGCAAAATTGTATACTGATCAAGTAAGTCCAGAATCAATCGAGTATACAAAGATGTATAATCACTTATACATAGATGTACACTGAGATTTTCATTAAGTTCGTAATCAATTGATGTATACATAGATGTATAACATTTATACATAGATGTACACTGAGATTTTCATTAAAAGTTAGTTAATTAACGGAAAGTACATTAATGTACATATAGATGTACAAACTTATTAATTAACCTTTTTCATTCTTAATCTATTTTTACTTTTGAAAACCATTTTTTCTTATTTGAGAGAGCTTAATCAGAGAATTAAACAAAGTCTTTTCTTTACAAAAAGATTCCTAATGGTCTTCATGTTGGTGTATGCCCTAGTGGCCAATACATTTTGTTTGTATTTACATACATTATATTATGTTATTTTATATGAGGCATTTCATTTATTATGTTCTTTTTAGTAGACATAATAAAGTCCTTAGAATAGTAAGTTTGATACCATAGGACATCAAGTGAATGACTTGATCATGAGATCCTATTGGATAAAATACTATTCTTAAATGTCCCTAGTCAAGTATTATTGTTAATTAGGACAACAATAATGCATTGAGACTAGTATGTGCGTAGACTGATGACCACATCTCACGGGTCATGGATATGAGATATCAAGTCTACACATGGATACATATTAGAGTAATGATGTATTGGACAGACCCGCCATGAGAACGCTACGTGGATCGTTACGTGAGTGTCATAAGCGATTCTCATAGTGATAATGATGTATGTGGTCCTTTGACCTGAAATCACTATGATTCCTACATGAGGAGTTGTGTGTTTTAATGCCATCAAACGTCATCTGTAACAAGATGATTATAAAGTTAGTTATTAGACATACCGCGATACATGTGGAGGGATATAAGTGACCTAGATGGGATTTGTCCCTCCTACATAACAGGAGTGATATCTTCGGGGCCCTTGATTGAGTGAGACTACGAAATGCATGGCCATGCTCAAATGAGTCAATATGAGATATTGATCTCATTCGTTATTACTATGTCTACTCGGGAATCAGGAAACTAAAGATTGAACTAAACAAGGGTGACACATTCCATGCCTTGTGTTCAATCTGGATATCTGGAGAAAGGGACTAAACTACACGGAAACATTAGTCACGGATAGGTTATGTCAAATCACTGACATTCTCATTACTTGGGTAGCAGTGATGTATTGCTAGATACCGCTCACTGTTTGTAATATTAAAATGAGATTTTAATATTACTACCAACGTCATGAGAACCTGCAGGGTCGCACACTTAGAACAGATTAAATTGGAGTAATCAAAATCCAAGTTGGACTCGGATTCAATTGTGGGCCTAACTCATGACAGATGGGTTTAGGGTTGCACCACTTACCTTGCTACTGCTCACACTCACTTAAGGCAGCCACTGTTATAAATAATACTGCTAAGGGGGCTGCTACTAGGTTACTTCATAACCCTAGCCGCACCTACAGAAAAGTGAGTGAGAGATAGTGAGGTTTTCTTCTCCTCTCTTCGCAGCTAGAACTACGAAACAGAGGCGTGACTCCTTTTTGCAAGTCTATTCGTGTGGATACTGCAGAGACATCGTCACTATTATAGTGTTGGTGATTCACCTCGCTTGTGATTATCATGCTTCAAGAGGAAAATTTTTAAAAACTCGGATTATAGACCTTTTCGCATGGATCCTGTGAGGGAATTCTATTATTCCGCTGTGGGACTTTTGATCCGCAATTCCCAACAGTGGTATCAGAGCCACTTGCGAAACCATGATTCGATTTTCTGCTTTTCTTGTTATATGCGATAACATGATTCGTTGCTTTCTTTTGATAAAAGATATGATCTTTATATGTTATTTCTGAAATCGAAATAATGATGCATGAAACCGTGTTCTGTTTTATTTGTTGTTTACAAAACATGTTGATGTTTCTGAAACCATGAAGATGTTCATATGTTTTTGTGAAAATTATTTTGAAAACTTTCTATTTCTGCGTTTTTCTGGTATATATATATGTGTGATATGTATGAATGAAAATCGTTTTGAATGCTTTCTATTTTTGCGTTTTTCTGGTATATACATATGTGATATGTATGATTCTGCGAAAACTGTTTTGAATGCTTTCTGTTTCTGCATATTTTCTGTATGAATGCGATATTCACAGCAGCGCGACACAAGGTTTTGGAAACCTTGTTTCCGTTTTGGGGCGGCCATGAAGCTTCCTCATGACATGAAGTGTTCATGTCTTCACGCATTCTGGAAACCTTGTTTCTGGATAGGTGATGACGGTTGTGAGAAACCCCTGCAGCACATGAAGCGTTCATGTGTTTGCGAGACCCCCGTCGGGGCGCTGCCCTAAACCCCGTTTCGTGGTGTGTGATATTTGAAAGTGCAATATTCAAATCTATTTTTATAATTCACAAAATAATAATGTGTTATTGCTTTGTGTTTATGTATTCTTAGAGATGCATGGTGCATGGTTATGGCCTTAGTCTTTATTTTATGTTATTTTGGTTATTTTAAATACGACCTGCATGTCGTGCCTTTCTCTCTACATTCTGATTGTACATTCTCTTCTCATCTAACTCCCCTCGAATGTAAAAGAGGTTTCTATAATGTAATCTTCATGTGGAGACAAGGAGACGACATCAAGTGAGGACGTTGGTGGAAGATGCTTGGTGAAGCTGGCATTAATTAATGCTACTCTCTTAGAGGCCATAACCATGTCACGTTTATTATATGCTTTATATGTATGAGATGCATGGATGATATTTATGGTATGTCAAACAAGTTTAATAAATGGTGAGATCTAATAATAAAATTCCCTCAAAGAAAATATTAAGTCATTATGTGATGCCTTCCAATGCGTGGCACTCGTCAAGACTAATATCGATTAAGCGTAGGTCTGCCAAAGTAGGGTGCCTTTATCTATATTAGTAAGATGCGATGGGATAAGAGTAATATCCAAATGCCAACCATTGGGTCTGACTTAACTAGGCCATTTCAATAGGATTGAAGGCTTAGAGGCATGAAGTTGGGCTTTAGTCCATTAGATGGATTAGAATAAGTGTTATTCACCAAACCATCCAAGAGTTGCATGTGATGTAATTGGAAAGAGTTTCCTACCTAAATAACTAAATTTTGGGCGATCAGCCAAAGCTGACTCAAAACTAGGTGAAATATGGATCTTAGCCCACTAGGAAATCTTTCAATGGGATTTTTCGAGTCAATGTTGAGAGTCATTGATTTGAATAAAATAGTGGGAGGCGTATTTAATTAAAAGACCTTGTTAAATATGTTTATAGCATAATACTTATATTTTGCATATTTCTGTTGATAGATTACCATGGCAACAAACACATCAAGTAACTTATCATTGTGATCGGTCCTTGAGAAGGACAAGTTATCTAGGACAAATTTCCTAGACTGGTACAGGAACTTGAGGATTGTCCTCAAGCAAGAGAAAAAGCGTATGTTTTAGAACAACCTATTCTTGAGCCACTGCTTTGCTAATGCCCCTAGAGCTAAAGAGATGCTTATAAGAAGCATCAAGATGATGCCTTGGACATTGGATGTCTAATGCTAGCCACCATGAACTCTGAGCTCCAAAAGCAACACGAGAACATAGAAGCCTACGATATGATCGTACACCTCAAAAAGCTTTATCAAGAGCAGGCTAGACATGAGAGATATGAGGTCTCCAAAGTACTCTTTCAGTGTAAGTTGGTAGAAGGAAGACATGTTGGTGCTCATGTACTCAAGATGATTGGGTACATTGAAAACCTTGAGAGACTCGGTTTTCCTATGGGCCAAGAGTTGGCCACTGACTTAGTCCTACAATCGTTGCCGGAGAGTTTTAGTCAATTTGTCATGAACTATAGCATGAATGAAATTGACAAATCACTACCAGAGCTGCTAAGCATGTTGAGAATTGCTGAGCAGAACATAAACAAAGGCAAAGGAAAGGCCATAATGATGGTCCATAAGAATAAGGGCAAGAAACAGTAGAAAAAGCCCCAGGACAAGTGGAAGGGTAAGGGCAAGGAAAAATCCAAGCCTAGCACTTCTAGCTTGAAACCAGTGGGTGGAGTGGCTAAGGAAGGTACATGTTTCCACTGCGGTCAGACCGGACATTGGAAGAGGAACTGTGCCAAGTACCTAGAGGAGCTCAAGAAGAAGAAGGGAAGTGAGACTTCCACTTCAGGTATTTTTGTTATAGAAGTCAATTTATCTACTTCTGCATCATGGGTATTAGATACTGGATGTGGATCTCACATTTGTGTAAATGTGCAGGATCTAAAGAGCGAGACCATTGACTAAGGGCGAAGTCGACCTACGAGTGGGAAATGGAGCAAAGGTTGCTGCACTAGCCGTAGGGACTTATTTATTAGCTTTGCCAACTGGGCTTGAAATTGAATTGGATAATTGTTATTTTGTGCCTGCTATTAGCAGGAATATCATTTCTGTTTCTTGTTTGGACAAGAAGGGTTTTACTTTTATAATTAAGAACAAAAGTTGTTCTCTTTATTTGAATGATATTTTCTATGGTAGTGCACATTTGAGTAATGGACTTTATGTCCTTGATCTCGAAATGCCAATTTATAACGTAAATACAAAGAGGTTCAAGTCAAATGATATGAACTCGACTTATCTCTGGCATTGTCGTTTGGGCCATATAAATGAGAAACGCATTTCCAAACTCCATAAAGATGGATTCTTGGACTCGTTTGATTGCGAATCATATGAGACATGTGAATCTTGTTTATTGGGAAAGATGACTAAGGCCCCATTCACTAGACAAGGTGAAAGGGCTAGTGATCTTTTAGGCCTCATACATAGTGATGTATGTGGGCCACTAAACACACTAGCTAGAGGCGATTTTCAGTATTTCATTACATTTACTGATGATTTCAGTAGATATGGATTTGTATATCTTATGAAGCACAAATCAGAATCCTTTGAAAAGTTCAAAGAGTTCAAGAATAAAGTACAAAACCAACTTGGCAAGAGTATTAAAATCCTTCGATCAGATCGAGGAGGTGAATACCTAAGCCAACAGTTTGATGATCATCTGAAAGAGTGTGGGATAATATCTCAACTCACTCCTCCTGGAACACCACAATGGAATGGTGTTTCTGAAAGGAGGAACCGGACCTTGTTGGACATGGTTCGATCTATGATGAGTCATGCAGACCTTCCGGCTCCTTTTGGGGACATGCTCGTTAAGCAGCTTTCACACTTAACCGTGTTCCATCTAAGACGGTTCAACAGACACCATATGAGATGTGGATTGGGAGACGACCCAGTATGTCTTTTATAAAGATTTGGGGTTGCGAAGCTTATGTGAAACGTCAAGTTTCTGACAAGCTTGGCCCAAAATCAGATAAATGCTTCTTTGTGGGGTATCTCAAGGAAACCAAGGGATACTATTTCTATAATCCTACCGAGGGCAAAGTGTTTGTCGCACGGACTGCTGTATTCTTAGAAAAGAAGTTTATCTCCAAAGGAATCAGTGGAAGGAAAGTAGAACTTGAAGAAATTCAAAGTTCACAAAGTAGCAGCAAACCAATGGTGGAAATAGAGCAGCCTCCACAAGTCATTGTGGAACCACAATCTACTCTAGTAGCACAAGACCCGCGTAGGTCTAACAGGATACGTCATCAACCAGAGAGATATGGATTTCTCATGACTCAGCAAGGTGACGTATTGCTCATGGATCAAGATGAGCCTGTGACTTACCAGGAAGCCATTATTGGCCCAGAATTTGAAAAATGGCTTGAGGCTATGAGATCTGAAATAGAATCCATGTATGCCAACTAGGTATGGACCTTGGTTGACCTACCTGAAGGGGTAAAACCCATTGGGTGCAAGTGGATTTTTAAGAAGAAAACCGACATGGATGGTAATGTGCATACCTTTAAGGCGCGATTGGTGGCTAAAGGTTTCAAGCAAATTCATGGTGTAGACTATGATGAGACTTTTTCCCCAGTTGCGATGCTTAAATCTGTTCAGATCTTGCTTGCTATTGCAGTATACCATGATTATGAAATCTGGCAAATGGATGTCAAAACTGCTTTCCTTAATGGAAATCTTCTCGAGGATGTGTACATGACACAACCTGAGGGTTTTGCCACTTCACAGGATGCTACAAAGGTATGCAAGTTGCAACGATCTATTTATGGATTGAAGCAAGCTTCCGAAAGTTTGGAATCTTCGTTTTGATGATACAATCAAACAGTTTGGTTTCATCAAAAATGAAGAAGAATCTTGTGTCTACAAGAAGGTTAGTGGGAGCACAGTTGTCTTTCTAGTATTGTATGTAGATGACATACTACTAATTGGAAATGACATCCCTACCCTACAGTCTGTAAAGACTTGGTTAGGGAAGTGCTTTTCTATGAAGGACTTAGGTGAAGCCACCTATGTATTAGGTATCAAGATCTATAGAGATAGGTCGCAGAGATTGCTTGGCCTAAGTCACATACATAGACAAAGTGTTAAGACGATTTAACATGCATGAATCCAAGAAAGGACTCTTGCCTATGTCGCATGGTATAAGCCTATCTAAGGCTCAATCCCCTTCCACCCAGGATGAGAGGGATCACATGAGTAAGATTCCATATACATCTGCAATTGGATCTATCATGTATACCATGTTATGTACTCGACCAGACATCTCGTATGCTTTGAGCATGACGAGCAGGTACCAGTCTGATCCTGGTGAGAGTCACTGGAGTGCTGTCAAGAACATCCTTAAGTACTTAAGAAGAACTAAGGATTCGTTTTTGGTATATGGAGCCGAGGAGGAACTAGTAGTAAAGGGTTACACTGATGCTAGCTTCCAAACCGATAAGGACGACTCCGATCGCAATCGGGTTTTGTTTATTGCCTGAATGGTGGGGCCGTGTGGTGGAAGAGTTCAAAGCGGAGACAGTCGCTTGAATTCTACCACGAGGCCGAGTATATTGTTTGCCTCCAATGCAAAGAAAGGAGGCCGTTTAGATTAGAAAGTTCATTATTGAGCTTGGGGTAGTTCCTAACATTGTGGACCCAGTGGACCTCTATTGTGATAATAATGGAGCCATTACACAAGCTAAGGAGCCCAGATCTCACCAGCGATCCAAACATATACTTAGGCACTTCCATCTCATTCGAGAAATCATCGATAGAGGAAATGTGGAGATATGCAGAGTACCAACAGATGATAACATTGCTGATCCACTGACGAAGCCTCTTGCACAGCAGAAGCATGAGGGTTATACTAGGTCTTTAGGCATTAGAAATATGCCTGATTGGCTCTAGTGCAAGTGGGAGATTGTTGGTGTATGCCCTAGTAGCCAATACATTTTGTTTGTATTTACATACATTATATTATGTTATTTTATATGAGGCATTTCATTTATTGTGTTCTTTTTAGTAGACATAATAAAGTCCTTAGAATAGTAAGTTTGATACCATAGGACATCAAGTGAATGACTTGATCATGAGATCCTATTGGATAAAACACTATTCTTAAATGTCCCTAGTCAAGTATTATTGTTAATTAGGACAACAATAATGCATTGAGACTAGTATGTGCGTAGACTGATGACCATATCTCATGGGTCATGGATATGAGATATCAAGTCTTCACATGGATACATATTAGAGTAATGATGTATTGGACAGACCCGCCATGAGAACACTACGTGGATCGTTACGTGAGTGTCATAAGCGATTCTCATAGTGATAATGGTGTATGTGGTCCTTTGACCTGAAATCACTACGATTCCTACATGAGGAGTTGTGTGTTTTAATGCCATCAAACGTCATCTGTAACAAGATGATTATAAAGTTGGTTATTAGACATACCGCGATACATGTGGAGGGATGTGAGTGACCTAGATGGGATTTGTCCCTCCTACATAACAGGAGTGATATCTTCGGGCCCCTTGATTGAGTGAGACTACGCAATGCATGGCCATGCTCAAATGAGTCAATATGAGATATTGATCTCATTCGTTATTACTATGTCTACTCGGGAATCAGGAAACTAAAGATTGAACTAAACAAGGGTGACACATTCCATGCCTTGTGTTCAATCTGGATATCTGAACAAAGGGACTAAACTACACGGAAATAATGGTCACGAATAGGTTATGTCAAATCACTGACATTCTCATTACTTGGGTAGCAGTGATGTGTTGCTAGATACCGCTCACTGTTTGTAATATTAAAATGAGATTTTAATATTACTACCAACGTCATGAGAACCTGCAGGGTCGCACATTGAGAACAGATTAAATTGGAGTAATCAGAATCCAAGTTGGACTCGGATTCAATTGTGGGCCTAACTCATGACAGATGGGTTTAGGGTTGCACCACTTACCTTGCTACTGCTCACACTCACTTAAGGCAGCCACTGTTATAAATAATACTGCTAAGGGGGCTGCTACTAGGTTACATCATAACCCTAGCCGCACCTACAGAAAAGTGAGTGAGAGATAGTGAGGTTTTCTTCTCCTCTCTTCGCAGCTAGCACTACGAAACAGAGACGTGACTCCTTTTTGCAAGTCTGTTCGTGTGGATACTGCAGAGACATCGTCACTATTACAGTGTTGGTGATTCACCTCGCTTGTGATTATCACGCTTCAAGAGGTAAATTTTTAAAAACTCGGATTATGGACCTTTTCGCATGGATCCTGTGAGGGAATTCTATTATTCCGCTGCGAGACTTTTGATCCGCAATTCCCAACACTTCATTGAATTCCTTCTTCATGATGCTCCTTCTTTAAGTTTTCCTTCATGATCCTTGATCCTTTGCATCCACTGTTCTTGCTTCATTAAATTTCATTAATAAAATCAAGCTTGGCAAGCAGTTAGTGAATCAAAGTAATAATCATGTTAAGTTTAGTCATTAATCAAAACATACTAGAGGCATTTATCCATAAACTCCCCCTTTTTGATTGATGACAAACTTACCATACATAACATGTTTATCATTCAAAATATCTTAGGAAGTAATTAGAAATATCAGAGTAAATATTAGAGTAATTAAAAATGCATCAGTTGTTTACCACTTACTCCCCCTGTCTAATTGACAGTTCATATCATTTGAACATGTACAAGATCATTGCATCATTATTTGGTAGTATGGTACCCATTACCCCTTTGTCATTATCAAAAAGAATATGTATGGGAGATTTAAAGTATTTAAAACAGGTAATATATGAGAAATTTGATCATTCAGTGATATTAGCATAATCAAAACAAATTATATTCATCATTGTTAAAAAAAATGCTAACATCATTCTAAATACACACAAGACACCCTAAGATCTAAACATCTTCATTGGTCCTTGGTTCTTCAGTGTGTGTTGAAGCTTGGGTTGCTTGCTCTTCAGGATTGCCTTCCTCTTCAGGTGCAGCAGCAGCAGCAGCTTCTCTAGCTATATTCACAACATCTTCAGAAGTTGGATGAACTTCTGGAGGTGCAGTGATGGAAATACCTAAATGTTGGTGCGGAGTGGCCATTTGGCCTTCCAATGTATTTAGTCTAAGACCTAGATAGTCAATAGACTGTTTCATCACTATATGGTGTTTGGTTTGCCTAACATCAAAACTTTGAAACATTTGGAGCAACTTGTCTATCTTGTTGTCCATCTCAGAGTTGTCCACAGTAGCTCTTGGTTCTTCACCAGTTGTCATAACCCACTCTCCATTAGCTCTAGCAAACTTCATCTTGCTAATGGTTCCTTTACCAAACTTGTGAGTTGCCTCCCTAGACTGAAACTTCTCTTCATTGTCCAAAGAGACACCAAAATGTTCTAGTAACCTCACCACAAGTCCAGGATAGGGTAGGGTAGCTCCACTGATTTTACAATCTAGCATGTGTCTAGCAATTATGAAGCTCCAACTCATCTGCTTCCTCTGTATCATAGCCCAGAGTAGCAAAATATCATTATTTTGCAACACTGCATGATTACCAAATCTTGGTAATAGCATCCTGCTCAGCACATATTGCAGGAGCCTATGCTGAATGTGCATAGAGCTGATGTTGATCAGTCTTCCTTCTGGTGCATTTTCAATTAGAAGCACCTTCTTTGCTTCTTCCCTATCAAAATTCTTGATCCATACACTGTCAGGTCCAAGCCAAAGATGATTACTTCCCTTGTAATCAAGTCCAGTAAATTGAGCAAACTCAACAAAAGTCATCTCAATTTTTGTGTTCTTCACTTCAGCAGAAAATCCATCATTATCCATCTCAAAAGTACAGTAAAAAGCTTTGATTAATGTAGGATAAATGTCACTCCTTATTTGCAGAAATTGACTCAGATTATACTCCTCTAAAATCTTGTGAAACGTGAATTCATTTTCCTCAAAGTAATGGAAATCTACAGTCCTAGCCTCATGAATGTCCCTATTCTTGAAGTCACTCTTGTAATGCATAATGTGTTCCTCATCAGAAAAATACCTTTTGAGAAGTTCATTCTCAGTGACTCCTTCATCATCATCTTCTTCTTCTTCTGTCCTTTTTCTCTTCTTGTGAGCAGTCTTCTTCTTGGGTGTTTCCTTCACCACATTCTTCTTCTTCTTTTGTTTCTTGGGTGCTGGTCTTGAAGATTCAGCAACCTTTTTCCCTTTATCTTGTATCTTCTTCAAGCTTTAGGTTGGAAGCTTGTCAATTCTTTGAGAAGATTGGGCTTTCTCAGTTGTTTTTCTTTTAGGATGTGTAGGGGTTGCCATGAGTGAAACAGAGTGAGAAGAGGAGGATTGAGTTGAGGAGGAAGACGTGGAGTGAGAGGGAACAGGTGTAGAGGGTTGAGGTTGTTTCACACGAGCCATTAGAAACGATTTCGAGCTCTGCCAGGGTTCGTATGAGTGATATTTGGATTTAAGAAAGTGAAAGATTTGGAGGGAAGGGTTGAAATTTATAAACCCAGATTAATCAATCGATTTCCTAATCGATGTATTAAGGGATTTTTCCTCTAGTACACACGTGCTAATCGATGTACTTAGTATTAGGATTTTAATTTTAAACCAGATACATTGATGTATTAATCGATGTATAAGCTAAGTCAGAGTATCAAGTTCTGAATACTTGAACTCAATCGATGTTCTAATTATTTTAAAACAATAATATTTGTATCAATCGATTATCTAATCGATGTAAAGACACTTAAAATGAATTTATACGTTTGTACATAGATTACCTAATCTGTGTACCAACATTTTAGATTAAGCATTTTGTCTAAACAAATCGATTGTGTAATCGATGTACAGGCATCAAACATCTAATTATAATGCCTTTAACATTCAAAACATCAAACATAGGTAGGATTAATTATTCCTAACTCTCTTCTTATGTAGAAAAAGCTTTCTTTAGCCAATGGTTTAGTGAATATATCAGCTAATTGCTTAGTTGTATCAACATATTCAATGATTATACCTCAACTTTGAATGTGATCCCTTATGAAATGATGCCTTATCTCAATGTGTTTGGTTCTTGAATGCATTATGGGATTTTTAGTGAGATTTATAGCACTAGTATTATCACATTTGATTGGTACTTTCTCTAAGAGAACACCATAGTCCATAAGTTGTTGTTTCATCCAAAGAATTTCTGCACAACAACTTCCTGCTGCAACATATTCTGCTTCAGCAGTGGACAAAGCCACACTAGTTTATTTCTTACTAAACCAGGAAACTAATGAGTTTCCCAGAAGGTGACAAGTTCCACTAGCACTCTTCCTATCTAACTTGCAACTAGCAAAGTCAGAATCAAAATATCCTACTAAGTTACATGTTGATCCTTTAGCATACCATAAACCCATTTCTTTAGTTCCTAATAAGTATTTCATAATCCTTTTTAAAGTAGATAGGTGTGATTCCTTAGGATCACATTGATATCTAGCACACATACAAACACTGAACATTATATCAGGTCTACTTGCTGTGAAATAGAGTAAAGAACCAATCATACCTTTGTACTTAGAAACATCTACTGATTTACCTTTCTCATCTTTGTCCAAGTAGCATAATGAACTCATTGGAGTAGCTATTTCCTTTGCATTCTCCATTCCAAGCTTCTTCAATAATTCTTTGCAGTACTTAGTTTGGCTTATGAAAGTCCCATCATCACATTGTTTGATTTGTAGTCCAAGAAAGAATGTAAGCTCTCCCATCATAGACATTTCAAACTCATTTTACATTAATTTGGCAAATTCCTTACATAAGGATTCATTAGTAGCACCAAATATAATATCATCAACATAAATTTGAACAAGTAGTATGTTTTGCACTTTTCTTTTAGTGAATAGTATTATGTCAACTTTTCCTCTTATAAAACCCTTTTGAAGTAAGAAATTACTTAGCCTTTCATACCAAGCTCTTGGAGCTTGTTTAAGTCCATATAAAAGCTTTAGTGAGTTTATACACATAATTAGGAAGTTCATTTATTTCAAAACCAGGGGGTTGACCAACATACACTTCTTCTTGTATATATCCATTTAGGAATGCACTCTTAACATCCATTTGATACAATTTAAAATCTATAATACATGCATATGCTAATAACATTCTAATGGCTTCTAATCTAGCCACAGGTGCTTATGTCTCATCATAGTCAATTCCTTCTTTATGATTATAGCCTTTGGCTACTAATCTAGCTTTATTCCTTACTATGATACCATTTTCATCAAGCTTATTCCTAAACACCCAATTTGTACCAATTATTTGTTTATCCTTGGGCTTTGGAACAAGTTTCCAAACTTTATTTCTTTCAAACTGATTAAATTCTTCTTGCATTGCCATCGTCCAGTTTTCATCAATAATTGCTTCATTTATAGTTTTAGGTTCTACTTGTGATACAAAAGCCATATTATTGCATGCATTTCTTAAGGAATGTCTAGTGGTTACCCCTTTGGATATTTCACCAATTATGTTGTCCAGAGGGTGATTTCTTGCAGTTTTCCATTCTTTGGGTAGATTTTCAAGTTGAGCTTTTGCTGGAATTTCCACTGCTTCATCCACTTTGACATTGTCCTATTTTTCCTCAAGTTGAATCTCTTCTAAAATTTCTGCAACATCATCAACAAATTCCTTTCCCAACCTTTTGGGGTTAGTTTCATCAAATGTAACATGTATAGATTCTTCAATTATTTGTGTTCTTCTATTAAAGATTCTAAAAGCTTTACTAGATGATGAATAGCCTAGAAAGATTCCTTCATCAGCTTTAGAATCAAACTTTCCTAAATTCTCCTTTCCATTATTTAGTACAAAACATTTACACCCAAAAACATGGAAGTGTGAAACATTTGGTTTTCTACCTTTATAGAGTTCATATGGAGTCTTTTTCAAAATTGGTCTAATCAAGACTCTATTCATTAAATAGCGGGCTGTGTTTACAACATCTGCCCAAAAATATTTTGGCATGTTTAAGTCATTCAACATGGTTCTTGCTATTTCTTCTAAAGATCTGTTTTTCCTTTCTACAACTCTATTTTGTTGTGGAGTTCTTGGAACAAAAAAATTATGTTGAATTCCTAACTCTTCACAGAAATTATCAAATTCTTCATTTTGAAATTCTCCACCATGATCACTCCTTATTGAAGTTATTTTCATGTCTTTTTTAGTTTGTACTAACTTAGCCATTTTCTTAAAGGTTGTAAAAGCTTTATTCTTATGTGCTAAGAATAAGGTCCAAGTAAATCTAGATTAATCATCAACTATAACTAATGCATATAAATTTCCTCCAAAACTTTTGGTCCTAGAGGGTCCAAATAAGTCCATGTGCAGTAGTTGTAAAGGTCTTTCAGTTGAGACTATATTCTTAGTCTTAAAGGATACTTTAGTTTGCTTGTCCTTTTGGCATGCATCACATAAACCATCCTTTGAGAATTTAATTTTAGGAAGTCCAATTACCAATTCTTTGGAAATAAGTTTGTTTAGATGATCCATATGAATATGTCCTATTCTTCTATGCCATAGCCAATTCTCTTCTTCCTTTGATATCAAACAACATACATCACTAGCAGAAATATTCTCTAAATCTATCATGTATATGTTATTCAATCGATTACCTATCAGCTTTGCATTACTATCATGCTTGTTTTCTATAATACAACTACCAGAGTTAAAGAATACCTTATAACCTTTATCACATAGTTGGCTAATGCTTAGTAGATTGTGCTTAAGCCCTTCCACATATAGTACACCTTCTATCTTGGTAGTTGTGCTTCTTCCAATTGTTCCAACTCCTAAGATCCTTCCTTTGTTGTTATTACCATAGGTGACACTTCCACCTTGTTTGGGAGTGAAGGATGAGAACTTTGTAATATCTCCAGTCATATGCTTGGAGCAGCCACTATCAAGATACTAATTTGAACTTTTGGCTCTTAAACACACCTACATAACAGATTTTAAGCATTTGACTTAGGTACCCAAGTTTTGTTAGGTCCTTTGGTATTAGTCATCACATATGTTCCCTTGGGAACCCAAATTTGTTTAACATTAATCCTTGAAGGATTCCTAAAATAGCATGTAGAAGCTGTATGTCCTTTTCTTGCACAATAAAAACATTTAACAAAAGGACTAGTAGAGGATTTAGGTGCAGCAAAGAGTTTCTTAAAAATCTTTTCATGCAATGCTGGTTTATAGCCTATTCCAGCTTTGTCATACACTCCTTTTTGCTGTCCTAGTATAGCATTTAGATTATCTCTTCCCATTGTAAATTTAGATAGAGTGGTTTTCAGTTTTTCCACTTCTTTTTCCAGAATATTACAATTAGAACATGTAGAACTGGATGCATTTAGCTTATTGTTCTTAGCTTTTATTTCTTTAATCTTAATTTGAAGAGATGCATATTCACTACATTGTTTAGCAATGACTTTCCTAGATGATATTAATTACTTAGCAGTTTCACTATGCAATTCATCAAAAGCATCTTGTAGTTCATCAAAAGTAGGGGGGATTTCATTTACCTCATCTTCATTATCACTTTGATGATTAGTCATGAGACAAAGACTGGCCTCTTCTTCCTCAGAATCTGTAACGTCCCGAAAATTAGTATTTTATTTGTTTTGGTCGATTCTGAATTATTTTGAATAGTCTGACTTGACTTCTGTGAATTTTATCATTTATGTGATTTTTAGGAATTTTTGGAAGTTTTTACGTTTTTGATTATTTTAATATATTTTAGGGCAGTGTATATAAGCCTTCGTATTTTATTTCTTTCTCTCAACTCTTAATTATTTTTACTAATCTGATTTGATTTTCATGAGTTTCACAATTAATATGATTTTTGTGAATTTTTATGATATTTTGGATATTTTGAATATTTTAATATATTTTAGATATTTTAAGATATTTTGAATATTTTATTATATTTTATATATTTTTTAGATATTTTTAAGATATTTTGAGAGATATTTTGAATATTATATTATATTTTTGATATTTTGATATATTTTGAATATTTAATATATTTCGATATTTTGGGCTATGTGTTCAGGCAGGCGTGCCCAAAAAATAAAAAAATTTATTGGCCGAGAAAGCTTTATCTTGTTGATTCGAATGGGAACTTACTAAACCCGAAACAGGAAACAGTTTTTCAAGTTTTATTTTCCTGCGATTTTATCTGACAAATAAAATCGGGGTATTTTCATTGGAAGATATTTTTCTTGAAAAATATCTAGTGGATGATTCTAGACGCAAGCCTAGTCACTCACTCTAGAATGTTCTAGATGATGACTCATCGTTGGTGACTCACCTAGGTGACTAGTGTAACACCCCAAATTTCCTATCTCTTAAACAGTAATTTTGACAGTTAATAGAATTTTACTATTTAGTAATTTCTGTGCACTGTAAAATTATTTTGTTTATTCCGTTAGCGTATTTGATCGTTTTGAGTGATTTGCTCCGTGTCAAGAAAATAAAAATTTTCGGGCCGGGGAAAACTTTACGTAATTTAATTTTTACCGTTAGGTAATTAATTTACGTAATCTAATTTGATATTTGTGCATTTTCTAATTTTTGTGATTTTTGTGGATGATTATATTTTTTGACTGTTTGTGGGCCCAGGGGTGTATGTAGGCCCAGGTGACCTTACGTGGGTCTAGGTGGGTCCCACAAAAGCAAAAATTTTTCTACGCATAGAAAAATTTGTACTGTTTAGACGGAGACAGGGGATCTTACTAAACCTGAATCCAGAAACAGTTTTAGAAATTTTCTTGTACTATATTTTATATTGTATTTAATTATCAGATGATAAAAATACAGTAAAAATATTATTTGTAGGAAACAAGAATAAATATTATACTGCGTAGTCAACAAAGAGAGCTTGACTTGATTTATACCCTTGGATGAGAATACTTAGTTTGAATATTAACCATTGATTTAATCAAAGGTTGAGAAATAAACTTAATGAAGAAGCATTGGATGTTAACCATTGATCTAATCAATGGTGGAGATTTAATCTAGACAAGCTTAATAAGGAAGGCTTCAATATCAATTGTAGATTTAATCAACGGTGTAGAATTGGTCATATAAAGTGACTATGACCATTTATAACCATTGGATTTAGATTAAATCAAGGGTGGAGATTTAGTCTTAAAAAGAAACAAAGACCATTTATGACCATTGGATGAAGAATTAATCAAGGGTAGAGATTTTGTCTTCTAAAATGGCAAAGACTAATTATGACCCTTGGATTTAAAATTTGAAGAAGCAATCTTGACCCTTAATTTTGGAGACACATCTAAGGGCTAGAATTTAAAGGAGAAAAATCCAATGGCCTAGATTTAGTCTTCTAAAATTAAAAATCTATCTAAATCCTAACCATTGAATTAATCAATGGCTAGAAATGCTCCAAATGGTGGCTAATTATTATGGTCATTTATTAAATGCACAAGGAGAAGCATGCATGGAGGATGGTTTTGGATTGTTTAGAAGACAAAGAAAAAGAGGCTTTATGACCATTATTAATTGCTTTATGTCATTGTTAAGTGGTCTTGGTCAATGTTTCATCATAATTGATCATTATTGATCAATTTGCACTCAAGGAGAATGCATTGGAGGGGAGCTACGAAATTGAGAAGCTTTAGGACATAGGAAAAAGGTTTGAAGACCATTATTGCCATCCTTGGTCATCATTAGACATTTTCAAGAAGCTAAGTTACCAAGTTTTCTCTCCATTTCTCTCCTTCTTCATGTTTTGGCCAAGCACTCCAAGAGCACCTTCCATCACTCAAAAATTTTATCCAACTTGATTTTCTAAACCTAAACATCATTCTAAGAACATCTCTAGTTATGAGTTTTTCCAAAATCATTCATCTTGATCTTCAAATTCAAGCTTCAAGTTTCTATCAAAAATCAAAAATTTCATCTTTGTGCTTCAAGAGAAACCATTCGGTTATCTACCCTAAAATCTCTATGATATTCTAAGCAACTTTTATGTTGAAGACTTCTTCTAAATCATTCATCTTCAAGGAGTTTCTTCAAGATCAAAGTTATTGGGTTTTTGAGGTGAAGTATAAGGAAACTCCATTTTCTTCTCTCTTTTTCATGATCTAAACCATGTTTGATCCATGGTTCCTCTTAATCAAGCTTGATATGTTAATTAACTTGTGTTTTGTTTTGTATTTGAGAAGCCCTTGGTGGTGAAGGACTTGGAAAAAGAAACAAATCAAGAAGCTTTGGAGGATCTTCAAGAGGTAAGAAGGAGATCCATCTCACCAACCAAGCATGGTGGTGAGAGATGGTATTTTATTTGATGGATGTGGAATCCATGTGAGGATTCATATCCATGGTCATGTAATTAATTTGTGGGTGTTTATGAGCTTTGATTAATTTTCTATGCTTGATATGCTTTGCATGATTTTATAGCTTTGATGATATGCTTGATATATGTATACATGCTTTTATGGCTTTGATGGTATGCTTATATTATTTATGATGAAATATATATGTATATGTCATGACTTGATGGTGGAAAGGAAATTGATTTTTGGCTCCAATAGCCAAGGAAGATCTACGGTTTTGATGCCCTTGATTAGGGTTCATGTTGAAAATTTTCAAGAACAAAAGAATTGATTTTTGAGTACTTAGAACATGGTGGATTTCGAACAAGACACCTCAAGATAGGTGTTCACAAAATTAATATTTTCTTGAATGATGAAAATGGATGTTTAGAAAAGTAAGGAAAATAAACAAAGAATTTATTTTTCAAAGAGTACATGAATACGGTTTTAGAAGGATTTTTATTGATTTATTTTGTGTAAAAAGTTTCTAAGTGTTTTACTAAACATGAGATTTAAATGAAAATAGCAATGATAATTTTAAGGATTTGCAAAGAAAGTGAAAAAGGATTTATAAGGAAAGTAAAAATGAATTTGAACAAATGGGTTTGGTTTTTATGACCATCGGTATTTCGGTTTTGAAAACAAAGAATTTTTAATGGTTTTGTTTTTGTAAAACCATATCAATTTAGAAGAAAAAAATATTTGATAGCTTCAATGGCCAAAGACTCTATGATTTTTGGAGGTTGGAATAATTTTGGTTTTTATGAAACAAAGTAATTTTAAAGTGGAAATAAAATGTTTGAACAAAATGTTTTAGTATACGGATTTTGGAAAGGGAAATCAAAGTATTTTATCACTTGAGAAATGAACTTTCATATGAAAATGAAAAAGAAAAGTTGCAAGGGTTTGAATCTTAATTTGTTTTGAAGAGAATTGATTTTAGAATTGATTTGGGAAAAATGGAGAATATAATGGTGTTTTGAAAATTTACTAATATATAACTTATTTTCAAGTTTTGAAATACGTTATAAAATGTTAAGTTTTGAAACGTTGATTTACATCAATGAAAAAGTGATTTCGTGAATTATATTTTGAAAAAGAATTTCTTGAGTAAAGAACTATGGAAAAATATTTTCTTGAGTAAGAAAATATATTAAATGAAGTGTAAAGTTATATTATTTTGAGAAAAGTTAAAAAGGAATTTTTAAAGGTCAAGAAATATTTTTTGTAATGAAATTGTGGTGAAAAATTATTTACGTATCTTAAAAATGTGATTTTTAAGTTACGTAATATGGAAAAATATTTCTACGCGATTTTAAATACGTTAAAATATTTCTACACGATTTGAATTACGTTTAAATATTTTACGTATTCTGAATTACTATTGAAAAATCACTACGTGATGTAAAAGTGATGTATTATTTTTACGTGATTGTGAAAATAGTGAAAAATCGTTATGTGATTTGAAAAGTGTTTTAAATATTTTGAGAATGATGGAAAATGATTTATGCGACTTAAAAGAATGATTTTTAAGTTACGCGATTTTGAAACAGTGAAAAAATATTATGCGATTTTGAGAAACGTATATTTTTATGCGATTAAGAAAAAAGTTAAAAAATTAGTACATGTTTTAAAAGTGCAACAGAAGAATTGCGGTATTTTGAAAACGTAACAGAAATATTACTGTATTGTGAAAACGTAACAGAAGTGTCATGGTATTGTGAAAATATAACAGAAACGTTTCAGAATTTTAAAAACGTAACATAAGTGTTACGATATTTTGAAAACGTAATATAAACATTTTGGAATTGTGAAAACATAACAGAAACGTTTTGGAATTGTGAAAATGAAACGGAAATATTACGTAATTTTGTGAAAACACGACGAAAGTGTTTTATAACTATGAAAATGTGATAACATGATTTTGCTGTTAAAAATACAGTATAAATTGGTGCATCTTATATGCATTGGAAAGAGATGCCTGTAATTGGATTTGGTGCATTATACATGCATTGGAAAAAAATATGCGTTGAGGCATATGATACATTGAACTAATGAAATTGAAAAGATTTGGCCCTTTGGGGCTGGACTTGCATGGATATATTCGTGCATTGTATATGGCCCTTGTAGTCGAAGAGGGAATGAGAATTGATAGTGAGGTCTATGATGGATCTTGGGGGCGTCGAGGCGCGGTGGTCGACCAAAGGGACAACCGCAAGTACCCTGTGCGTGCCACTTGGCGATGCAAATTGCAACGCATTGACGATACCCGACAAGAACACGATTCTTTTCAACAATTGGAAGATTGTCTTTAGGCTAAGGCTGATAATTGACAGAGCATTCTCCTCGAAATTGTGAAAACCTCCATGGAGTTGTTTTTGAAAAAAAAACTGAGTCTATGTGCACATGCATAACATATGCATAAATTTGAGTATCCATATCTGCATGATATATATTAATTGAGGAATATTGGCTATGACAATTGTTTTGAAATACTTGGATGATGATGATGATAATCATGTTGATGGCATTATTGTGATTATTGTGTGATGATAATAATGTTAATAGTATGATGATGATAGTTGATTAATGTTGAGTGCATTATTGAAATTCTGGTATGACATATCTGTATGATATTGCTGTTTGTGTTATCTCTGTGCTGCCATGTTGGTATTGGCGTAGGTGATCTCACCTCTTGTGTCTGTACTGTTAAAATCAAATAATAGAAGGATCGAGTTGTCTTAGACATAACGGGCAATGAATACTCTGAGATGGGTGACAACAATAAGGAGTGGACATTCAGGACTAGAATGTGTGCAGTGTTGACAAAGAATAGATGTAGAACAGATGTCTGGTGCAACAAGACGGATACACAACAGAATAAGTATGATAAGTTTTAACGTTAGTGTTGTACCGTGCTAGTAAGTAGGACCCGTCATGGGGTTTACTACTGTTAAAAAAAAAGAGTCTGCTAGTTTTATATTTCTCTTTAAATTGTGAAATATTAATTGGTGTCAATATTGCATAATGAATAGTTGAAATATGATTTTCAATATTACCTAATATTTTCAGTAAATTTATGTTTCAGTAAAGAAGAAATTTTAAAACCCACTTTTTATAACTCAAGCTTTGTGTAAACTTCTTTTCAGATTATGAGTCGGGAGTCAGACATGTGATACCCTAGGGAGGGTGTTACAACTAGCCTAGTGACTCACATGTTCCAGACTGTTCTAAAAGATTCTAGAAGACACATCGTTAGCGCGCCTAGTCATCGAATGCTTTACACGTGGACCAATGAGGAACTGGTCAATATTGGTGGTTGTGATTCATCACGAAGGGCCAATAGAAACTCAACACATGGCGTGACACCTCAGCACCTGTGACTCAGCAGATTCTAGATGGTTCCAGAAGTGGTGACTCGCCCTGTGACTCACTGTAGTGAGTCACCTGTTCCAGAAGCTTCCCTGACGACTCACCATGCTGACTCAGTGCTATGACTCACCATTGGTGACTCAGCTGATGACTCGTCATGCTGACTCAGCCAGTGACTCAGCACTGTGACTAGTCATGCTGACTCAGCCAGTGACTCAGCACTATGACTCGCCATGCTGACTCACCTGTTTTGAAAAATATCTACGCTGACTCAACATAGTGAGTCACATGTTCTAGAAACTTCTCTTTGATGACTCGCTTTGTGACTCATTAAGGGCAATCAGTAGGAAATGATCAGCAATAATTGTTATCCAGCTAAAATAAGAGAAAAATCTAAGTATATTTTATTATCCATTAGACAGTAAACACTGACTTTATGAACAATAAATATTGTTCATTGGTTAAATTATACTAGAAAATATACAGAGTGCACCAATAAAAATTGGTCAAAAATAATGGCTTGGCTCTTTAAGGACTAATAGGAAACAAGTTATTAAACAAATTTGGACTTCTTGAAATTAGTTGGTTCTACGGTGAAGGAGGAGAGCAAATTGCTCTAATAGCCAATTCACAAAGTGAATTCACGTGGGATGGCTAAATTGAGCAAAATGAAGACTAGTTAACATTGATTGTTTTTCTTTGATTTCATTCTACGGCAAAGCAACTTTTTGTGAAGCAAATATTACAATTCACTTCTTACCATCTTTCATTTATTAACCAAGTAAGACAAAGTCAACTTCGGTGGCTTCTCTTCATGTTTCTACGGCAAATGCATGCCATTAGGAGGACAATTTCAACACTTTAATTCATTCTTCCTCTCAATGCATTTACGGCTATGCATTTGAATAAAAGCCAATTTACCTACTTAAATATATTTAGTCACTTTTCTATTTAGCTATCATTCAAAGAAGCAAAACAACAAATATTTCTCACTTTCTCTCAAAGTGGTTTACGCCTACGCATAGTCAAAGTCTTCATCTTTCTCCAAACTTTTCCAAATAGCAAAAGCTCACAAATTTCCTTCTCCTTTTCTTCTTCAACCTCACGGCCTCTCCACCCAATCTCCTTATTCACTCTTCTATAATTCTAAACTACCTTATATCTTGCTTCCTTACTTCATCTCAAGCTACTTTGTAGTTGAAACCTAAGCTTGAATCCTCCATTTTCTATCATGTTCTTTGATAATCACATATTTTATTCATTAAGAAACCCTTATGTTTAGTCATTTACACTCTCCATATTCTTAATTGATTGAGTTTGGTATGATTTTGTGAGTTTGAGCTCAAATTGGTCCTAATTGAATATTTTCAGCATTATTGAGATTTGACACTGTTTCTGTATTTTGGCCATAACTTGAGTTCCTAATATCTGATGAACATGAATTTTGCCTTGTAGGAAAGCTAAGAGGAAGCTCTACAACTTTTATGAAGAGCTCGAAGTCTGATTCAGATGTCTAAGGGACCTAAGTTGACATGGAAGTCAGAATACGGGTTCTGTCAATAGAATCCGAACAGTGTGCACTCAAAAAAATCATATCTCAAGATGTAATAATGGAGATGGGCTGAAATTTGGACAGTGGATATTCAAGATCCAAATAAACAACTTTCATGAAGAACACATTTTGAGAAAAAGAAGTCTAGTAGGTCATTTTGAGCTTGCAAGTCAGAACAGAGGTGCTGAAGTTGGGTTTGAGCAACCTACGGTATTTGGGACATATCTTAGGCTTAAGGAAGCCAAATTGGACGAACCAGCTATCCATTTTATAGCCAAGACAAGGATCTACAACTTTCATGAAGAACACTTTTCGTGATTCTGAATTATAGTGGGTCGTTTTTGGCTTCCAATTCAGACACGAAATTTTCGTCCTCAACCATCCACTCATCCATCCACTAATCCACTCATCCATCCACTAATCCACTCATCCACTCATCCACTAACTCACCCACTCATCCACTCATACACTAATCCAACCACTTAACCACTCCACCCACTCATCCACTAATCCATCCACTCATCCATCCACTCACCCATTCATGTCCATAATTTCCCACTCACCAAAAGTCCTTTGGCATTTTTCACTAATTCAACCACTCAACCATTCCACTCACTCATCCACTAAACCAATCCACTAAACCAACCCACTAATCCATCCACTCAAACACTCCACTCACTCACCCACTCATCCACCCACTTCCCTTTGTCATTTTGTTACCTTAGACTTCTATAAAAGGCACCATTTATCATGAACAAGATGTAAAATTCTCCTTCATTTCTCTCTAAGTTTCTTCTTGTTTCTTCATAGTTTCTCATAGTTTTGTATATTTTGATGCTCCCCTTCGTGGTAATGGAGGGCTAAGCTACTTTGGGTCAATTTAGAACTCTTGAAGAGATTGTGGTTTGGATTCTTGAGACCTTGGTTATGTATTGTATTTGATTTGTAATTGAATTCCTCTTTCTTCTTCTTCTTTTTCTTCTTCTTCTTGATCTTGAATGCATGAATGGTGATTCTATTTATGTTGATCTGATTGATCTTGGTTTAAGATTTAGATTTGTGATGAAACTTAGAACTGATTGATCTAAACTAATCACATAAATAAAGATTGAGATTTGTGATGAAACTTAGAACTGATTGATCTAAATTAATCACGTAATTGAAGAGGTTAGGTTACCGATTTGTGCCTAAGTTAATTGAATTCGGTGACTTGAAATTAACATAGATTTTCATGAATGGTGCGATTGCATGGATTTGTGTTTATCACTTGTTAATTGAATTCTAGGCGATCGTCTAGTATGAATTCTGGATTTGATGCAGAGAGATCTCGGTTAGATCCAAATTAACAATTCAATTGCGCTTCAAGTGTTTTATGAAGGGTCTATGATTGAATCCACCCAATCTTGGATAGGTTTCTAAATTGACTACTCTTTAATTGTCATTTCTTCCGTTAATTTTGTTAAGTACGATATTAAACACAAACCCCCTTTGCTAACTTTCACTTGATTTGATTAAATTACATCTACGATCCTTGAGGAGACGATCCGGTGTTGTCACCGTGCTACAAGCTTAGGTAATAACTTCTGTTATAATTTTGACCGAGTTCGGCGCTCGTCAAAATTTTGGCGCCATTGTTGGGGGGATTAGTAAGTGTAATCTTTTCATTTGAAGTGTTTTTACTAACTTTGCTTTTTATTAATTTTTCTAACATTTTTAACCATTGTCTAGTGTATTTTGCTTATTTATTTGTTTTTGTGTGATGCATGACTAGGTCTCGAGCCTCGATAACTTGGTTGACTTTGATCCCGAGATTGATAGAACCTTGCATAGCTTGATTAGAGCTCGTAGGCTAAGTGCAAGAATTGCTTCAATTTGATCTTAATATTGAGAGTGAACTTGAGATCTTGAATAATTCTCAAAACCATGGTCGATAACATGCAAAATAGAACTCTTAAGGAACTTGTTGCTTCTTGATATAACTAACCAGTCTTTGTGTATTCAATACCCATATCTTGATGCTGATTTTGAGTTAAAATCTGGATTGATACATTTGTTGCCCAAGTTTCACGGTTTTGCGGTGAGGATCCCCATAAGCATCTAAAGGAGTTCCATGTGGTTTGTTCAACCATGAAGCCACATGGGATCTCGAAGAGCACATCAAGCCGAGGGCATTTCCTTTCTCACTTCGATACAAACCAAGGATTGGTTATTTTATCTTTCACCAGGTTCAAGAACAAGTTGGACCGACATGAAACGCGTTTGTTCTTAGAGAAATTTTTCCCTGCCTCTAGAGCACCGCCATTAGAAAAGATATATGTGGCATAAGACAAATGACAAGAGAGACCTTGCATGAATATTGGGAAAGATTCAAGAAGCTGTGCTCGAGCTGTCCCCACCACCAAATCACCGATCAGCTCTTAATTCAATATTTCTATGAAGGCTTGCTGCCAAATGACAGAAGCATGGTGGATGCTGCCTCTGGAGGAGCCTTAGTAGACAAGACCCCTGCAGCAGCGAGAGATTTGATAGCAAACATGGCAGCCAACACCCAACAATTTGGCACACGAATTATTACCTCAACCAGAGGAGTCAATGAAATTCAATCGTCTCATGTAGACCAACAGAGAATGGAACACGACTTGATGAATTAACTTCTTTAGTGAGGCGCTAGCAAGGGCAACAAGACACCAATGCAGATTGCCGCAACTGTGTGTGGCATTTGCTCTTGTTCATCTCATCCTACCGATGCATGCCCTACACTTCGGATGGTGGTTCTATTATTCCGTAACAATCAACTGCATGCGAAATGGTATTTTTCCCGGTAGAGCCCAATATCGCAATCACAAGAGCAAATTTCGTATATGATCCATTTTCTAATACCTATAACCCTGGGCCGGAGGGACCATCCCAACCCGAGATATGGAAATTCGGTCAACAACAACAACACTCTACCAACAAGAAGAACCACGCTTTAGATACCAAGCTACGTGCCCTAGCAACAAGTACCAACCACCTGCATTTAGGCAAGCACAACCCGCGCCACCACCCATACAAGCAGCCCTCCAACTACTGCTTCCAAAGCCACTCCACCGAGTCACCTTTCGAAGACTTGATGAAACAGCCAGCAGAATGTCAATGCCACCATCCGAATTTACAAACTCAAATCGGGGCGATGGCAACCACTCGAGTGAGCCGAAAAGTCAAGGGTCGAACCAATTGCCTTCACAAACAAATAACAACCCAAGAGGCAATGTAAGTGCCATTAGCTTGAGAAGTAGCAGAGAAGTTGACGGTCCTACTCCACCACAACCTGAACTACAAGTGCATCAACCGAAGGTGACCGAAACAAAAGAAAGTGGATAGCTCAGTCCAAAAATCTGTGATACAGAAGAAATGTGCAGAGAATTCAAATCTGGCTATTCCACTACCTTTTCCACACAGAGTCACACAATTTCCAAGCATACTGCGCAAAAAGAAATAGAAAGAGAAGTCATGGACACATTCGAAGGTGGAAATCAATATTCCCTCCTTGATGCAATCAAGCGCATTCCCAAGTATGCCAAATTCCTCAAAGAGTTGTGTACTCACAAGAGAAGACTTAAGGGTACCGAGAAAATAAGCATGGGCGTAAATGTTTCGCAATGATTCTACCAAGCATGCCACAAAAATGCAAAGATCCCGGAACTTTCACAATTCCTTGCACGATAGGTAACTCCAAATTTGAACATGCAATGCTAGATTTGGGTGCTTCGATTAATGTCATGCCTATGTCAATTTATCGGCCCTGAACATTGGCACTTTACAACCCACCGGTATAGTGATTCAATTGGCAAATAGGACCACCGCTATCCCGCAGAGTACTAGAAGATGTGTTAGTTCGGGTGAATGATTTAATTTTTCCAAGCGGACTTCTACGTCTTGGACATGGAAGATGAGTCTTCAGCAACCCATGCTCCATTAATTCTAGGCAGACCATTCCTCAAGACCGCCAAGACCAAGATAGATGTGCATGCTGGCACCCTTTCTATGGAGTTTGGCGATGATTTGGTACAATTTAACATTTTTGATGCCATGAGACATCCCTTGGAGGAACATTCTGTTTTTCATATTGATGTGATTGAGATGCTGGTTGATGATGTTTATGCTGATTTATATGCTGAATTCCCTGATATTGCTGACTTTCTAGATTCTGTTTCTTGTGATACATGTGTTGCTTGTGATGTTGAGCCATGTGCTGCATGTGCTGAGATTAATGCAGTTATAAGTGGTGATGTAGCTGCTGACTTGAATGGTACAACATGTGAAAATGAGAGTCAGAAGTATGACGAATTTAGTGTTGCCGAGTTAGTTGTTTCAAATAGCTTGTCACGCTTTCCATTGTACAACCCCATCCTTAGAGTTGAAGACTTTGCCGCACCATCTTAAATATGCATATTTAGGAGATGGTGAGAAGTCGCCAAGATTGTTGCTAAGAATCTGCAACCCGAACAAGAAGAAAAATTGCTTGCAGGTTTTGAGGCGTAATAAGCAAGCCATCGGATAGACACTTGCAGATCTTCCCGGTATTAGTCCCTCCACATGCATGCATAGGATTTTATTGGAAGAGGATACGAAACCAAGAAGGCAACCCCAAAGGAGACCGAACCCCTTGATTCTAGATGTGGTGAAGAAGGAAGTGACCAAGCTACTTCAAGTCGGCATTATTTATCCCATATCGTACGGTAAATGGGTGAGCCCCGTGCAGTTGTTTCCAAGAAATCTGGGGTCACGTAGTTGAGAATGAGAATAACGAACTTCTACCCACAAGAGTTCGTAATGTTGGCGGGTTTGCATTGATTATAGGCGGCTTAACCAGGCTACCGTAAAAGATCATTTTCCGCTACCTTTCATTGATCGATGTTGGAGAGGCTAGTGGCAAGTCACATTATTGTTTTCTCGGATGGATATTCGTGTTATTTTCAGATTCATATAGCCCCGTAAGACCAAGAGAAGACTACTTTCACTTGTCCATTTGGCACATTTGCATACAGGAGGATGCCGTTTGGTCTCGTGCAATGCTCCGGCACCTTTCAAAGGTGTATGGTAAGTATCTTTTCTCGACTTTTTAGAGAATTGCATGGATGTGTTTATGGATGATTTTACTGTCTATGGTTCTTCCTTTGATGCATGCTTGGATATCGCTCAGTTTTACATAGATGCATTGAAACTAACCTTGTTCTCAATTTTGAGAAATGTCATTTCATGGTAGAACAAGGTATAGTTTTAGGACATGTAATATCTAGCAAGGGTATCGAGGTAGATCCCGCAAAAATAAATGTTATTTCATGCTTATCTTACCCCACATGCGTGCGGGAGGTTCGCTCTTTCCTTGGTCATGCAGTTTCTATAGGCGGTTCATAAAAGATTTCAAAGAAAATTGCTCTTCCACTATCCAACTTGCTACAAAAAGAAGTGGAGTTCCATTTTGACCAGAAATGCAAGGATGCCTTCAATCACTTGAAGCAAACATTGACCAGTACACCTATCATCCAGCCACCAGATTGGACACTTCCATTTGAGCTCATGTGTGATGCCTCTAATTATGCTTTGGGAGTTGTTCTTGCACAAAGGGTCGGTAAAATATCTCATGTCATCTCTTATGCTTCAAGAACTTTGGATCCTGCACAAGTCAACTACACCACCACTGAAAAGGAACTTTTAGCAATTGTTTTTGCTTTAGACAAATTTCGATCATATTTGCTTGGTTCTAGAGTGGTTGTGTTTTCAGATCATACAAATTTCTAAAGTTTCTCCCGAAGAAGCTTGATGCAAAGCCTAGATTGATTAGGTGGATTTTGCTCCTCCAAGAGTTCGATATTGAAATCCGTGATAAAAGTGGAGCGAGAATTTAGTGGCTGATCACCTAAGTCGTATTGAAAAGGAGGCAGATACTTTACCTATCCATGATGTCTTCCCTGATGAGCAGCTTTTCAAGCTGCAAGGTAACACTCCTTGGTTTGCTGATTTGATAAATTTCTTAGTTGCTGGTGTTTTCCCTGCACATTTTATTAGGGCTCAGATTGATAAATTGAAAAGTAAGTCAAAATATTATGTGTGGGATGACCCTTATCTCGTGGAAATTTTGTAGTGACCAAGTCATTAGGAGATGTGTGCCTGATAATGAATTTCATTCTATTCTTAGCTTTTGTCATACACTTGCATGTGGCGGTCATTTTGGTCCCCAAAGGACTGCTAGGAAAGTTTTGGAATCTGGATTATATTGGCCCACTCTATTTCATGATGCATATGTGTTTTGTAAATCTTGTGATCAATGCCAAAAACAGAAACACTTCTCGAAGGAATGAGATGCCCTAGAAATCCTTATTGTTTTGTGAGATTTTTGATGTATGGGGTATTGATTTTATGGTACCCTTTCCTGTTTCTTTTGGTTTTGTTTACATTTTGCTAGCTGTTGATTATGTATCCAAGTGGGTGGAGGCGAAAGCTACTCGGACCGATGATTCCAAAGTTGTTGTGGATTTTGTTAGATCACGATTTTCTGCAGGTTTGGAGTTCCAAAGGCCATCATCAGTGATCAGGGTTCACATTTTTGTAATCGAAGCATGGAAGCTTTGATGAAAAAGTATGGGGTCTTGCACAGAGTTTCTACACCTTACCATTCCCAAACTAATGGGCAAGCTGAGATTTCCAACGGAGATCAAGCAGATACTCCATAAGACAGCTTCAACCTAACAGAAAGGACTGGAGCAAGAGGCTTGAGGATGCTTTATGGGCTTACCGGACGCTTATAAGACACCAATCGGGATGTCTCCGTATCGGATTGTTTTTGAAAAGCCTCACCCTACCGGTGGAAATTGAGCATCATGCATTTTGGGCGTGAAAAGGTGCAACTTGGACCTAGATCAAGCAGTATGGAGAGGAAGTCAGTACTGCAAAGAATTGGAGGAGATCCGCTTGGAGGCTTATGAAAGTTCCAAACTTTATAAGGAGAAGACCAAAGCCTTCCATGATAAGTTGATTCTGAGGAAAATATTTGAGATTGGTCAAAAAGTTCTCCTCTATAACTCCCGCCTCCGATTCATGCCTGGCAAATTAAGGTCTAGATGGGATGGACCATTTATTGTTACTAAGGTTTTTCCATCTGGTGTTGTTCAGATTAAAAGTGAGGTCACCGCCAAAGCTTTCATCGTAAATGGACACCGCCTCAAACAAGATCATGAACTTCCGAGAATGCGAAGTGGAGGTGATGAACCTTCTCCATCCGCATTATGAATAAAAAAAAAAAAAAAAAAAAAAAAAAAAAAAAAAAAAAAAAAAAAAAAAAAAAAAAACAGGTTGTATGCCCGACAATGAGGAAGGTAGTGCCATTCAATTTTGTCACTCGGAAGCAAGTGGAGGTCACTTTTTCTTCAACGACAACAACAAATGTAAATCTTGCAAAGATGGATTTTATTGGCCCACTTTATTCAAGGTCCGTTACACCTTTTGCAAAAGTTGCGGAAATTGGTCAAAAAGGTTCTGCTTTGAGATTATCATCTGCACCTACTCCTTGAAAAATTGAGATCTAGGTGGCGCGGTTCTTTTGCTGTCAAACACGTATATCCTCTGGGGCCGAAGATATTGAGGATCCTAGGAATGGTAATGCGCTTAAAGTTAATGGACAAAGACTCAACCATTCCTGGAAAACCAAGTTCTTGAGTTCTTTGTGTTGCTTGGTTAAGTGGCGGATACGGTACTCGTGACTCTTAAGTCGGTTTATTTTTCGCTTTCCCAAAATAACCGAATCCTTCTTCTCCTTCAAAATGGATGTCATTCTTTCAAACCCGAGAAAACATTTTCCTTCTCTTCCTCAAAATGCTCGAGAAAAATCTACAAAGTTCGATGTGAAAGATTGAGACCGTTAATGCACAAAGGTATGCCGAAGATGTACGATGGATAATTGAAGCGAAGGTCCGATTAGCAGTGAGTCCTCAATTTCATTTGACTCATATATGCCCAGGTCTTGGAAGAAGTTCATATTCTAAAAGGAGAAGAGCAAAAAGGTTACAAGTCCGTCACAAATGTGGACGATGGAACTGTAACAAGCGATGTCGTACTAAGGGGATGGTTTCCGCAAATAGAGAAGATAAAATTTTCTTCATTAAGAATGGATCGAGTAAGGAGTCATTAGATGATATCTTATTGACTCTTGAGACGCATTCTTGTGGATTGGTGCATCGTGAAATTCTTAAATTGTGGAATCTCTTCAAGGATGAAGAACAACGCTACGCCTCTTGGGAATCGACTCTAAAAGACCCCGTTTTGCCAATTTATAAGAAAATTGGATGGGAAGCTTATCCTCGACTCATAGAAGATGTTTAAGCCAAGTTATCGGACGTTTAACCGAGGCGTATGTGAGCCATATCCACAAACAATCTGTACATATCTTCTTCTTCTTCTTCTTCTTCTTCTTCATGTCATCTCTAAAAAAAAAAAAAAACAAAACAAAAAAAAAAAAAAAAAAAAAAAAAAAAAAAAAAAAAAAACAAAAAAAAAAAAAAAAAAAAAACAAAAAAAATGTATACTTCTTAGGGTTGGCTTTGGTAACACACATCGTGAATGGGGAAATGCATGCATCCCGATCCAGCCTTCTTAATTGAAAAACAAAGAAAGTAGATTGTATTCCACATGTGAGGCAAACAATGGTCGTATTATGGCCACTTGTCCCTTTTGGGAGCCCTATGTTACGCTGGTCTTGAATGGATCGAATACTGGTCAACAATGCTTTGGCACAAAGCCGAAAGAGCAGACTACCTCCATCCCAATCTTAAGTAAGTATACACTCATCTTTCATCAAGTTTTTCTAACAATTTCAAAAAAGAAAAAAAAAAGGACGTGATGTCTACTGCACTCATGACGCGCAGTATAAAGATACGCCATGGAAACTGTACATACAGTATGTCATCATTTTCTATTTCTTTTATCTTTGTATCATTTTGTTGTATTTTGATTTTTGTACAGACGATCCTTTGAGCAGGGTCCTTCAGGGGTTTCTAGACTTCTTTACCTTGATGGTTTTCTTGAAGTCAAAAAAAAAAAAAAAAAAAAAAAACAAAAAAAACAAAAAACAAAAAAAAAAAAAAAAATAAAAAAAAAAAAAAAGATTTTGTGTTTCTTAATTTCAACCTTTTCTGACAACAGCCAACCTACCCTCATAGGTGCAATTATTCCCTTTTCTATTCTTTTTCCTATTTAAACACTCCATTTTCTCCATTTTCCTTCAACTAAGAAACACTCAAAGGGAGGAAAAGTATAGAATGGGACCTCCTATTCGTAACCTAAAAAATGTCTGTGTTTTTTGGGTCGAGTTATGGGAAGGGATTAGAATTTGTAAACGCAGCTAGCACTCTTGGTCGATCACTTGCTGCGCGAGGAATATTCATCTTGTATATGGGGGAGGTTGTCATGGGTTAATGGGGGCTATATCACTTGCTTTGCCTTTTTAGGAGGCAACATCGTTTTTAGGTGTTATTCCTAAACCTTTAGCTCAAAATAACATCACCGGAAGGACAATTGGAGAAGAAATTCAAAGTAACATCTATGCATGGACGAATGAAAACAATGGTTGACAATTCGATGCATTTTTTGTCTTACCAGGTGGTTTTGGTACTTCTGAAGAGATTTTTCAAATTGTCTCTTGGCTGAATCGAACATCCACCATAAACCCATTGGTTTGTTGAATGTTAATAATTTCTTTGATCTTTTGTTATTTTTTCTTGACAAAGTCGTGGAACGTAAATTTATCACTCCTTCGAAGACAACTTCTTATCTCTCGCCTCCACTATTGATGAGCTCATTGATAAATTAGAAGCTTTTGAGTATGTACCGATAAGGTATTAGCTCAGATAGATTGGTCAACAGAAGCAGCGAAGGAAGTAACAAGAAACAAAAGCCCGATCTGACACTTTCTCTTTAATGGGTTTGATTTTATTAAAAAAAAAAATTTTGTTATTTTGTTTGGAAAGTATGATATGATTGTCATGGACTTATTAAACCAATTAGTGATGGCAGAGTAAGGAGTAATTTTACTCTTGAGACGCATCTTAATTGGTGGCAGAGTAAGAGTTTTTTTAGGTAGTAATTAATTAGTATTAAATTGTGGAAGTACTAACGTTTTCTTGTTTGATTTCTTTTCGTGCGATGCGCAATCGACAAGGTGTGCTTCTTTTCTCGCTTGGCGTTGATTCACTCCTCATCGTTGTGTTGCTCTTTTTTCTTTCCGTTTTATTTATCACTTTCACATTGAGGACAATGTCTATATTAAGTGTGGGGGAGAGATTTTAGCAAGTTTCTTTTTTGTTAAAAAAAAAAAAAGAAAAAGGGTTCATTGCATGATTGAATAACTTTTCTCCCTTTTGAACCGATATGCTTGGAGATGGATGATTGAATTGATGAATTGAGTTTGATGGATGCATACCTTGTGAGATTTTGAGCCTAATGGATGGATTTAACATTTATGCCATTCTCTTCTTTCTTGTGTGATTTTCACTCATGTTAATAACCACTCTAGAACTTGCTTTGATTCTTTTTGAGGCTACATTTCACTTGCATGCATGAACATGATTGAGGCCCTCTTTCTTAATTAGCTAGTTTAACCAAATAGCCAACCTTGTTTTCAATATGATATCAAGCACTCTTTTGACTTCTTGAAAATTCTCTCATTCTTGCCAACCTTGTATATTTTCCTTTGCTTAACCCCTTTGAGCTTATTTGACCATTCCTTGTTTCTAGCTCATTATGTGCCTTAAATGAGAAATCGTGTTCTTACTTTACCTTAGGGAATAAAAGAACATTAGCTTGGTTAATGGATGAGTTTTTGAACAAGTGTGGGGTGTGTGTACAAAATGGTTGTTGAAAAAGAAAAGAGTGCCCAAAAAGAAAAAAAAAATGTATGTATATAGTTATGTTCATATATATAAAAGAAAAAGAAAAAAAAGAAAAAAAAAAAAAAAAAAACCAAGTGTTTAAAAAAAAAAAAGGATTGGGAAATGAATATGTAAAGGGATATACACTAGAGTTGGGATGAACTTTTATGCTTGTTATTTGAACTCAGCTCTCATTTGCTTTTATTCTCTTTAGTATTTATCTTCTCATATCCATTTTATCCTCTCCTGTTACCTTGACCTCACTACAACCTTGAATAAAGTCCTCATGATTTGTGTGTGCATGTGTTTTGAGTAGTGGAGAAGTAGAAGATAAGCAAGCATATGGTAGTGCAATTTTCATGGGTTGAATTGAGTGAAATACCTACCCTTTAAACACTTGAGAGATTGAGAGGGAATCTTGTGAAGATCTATCATTCTCGATTCATGTTGAAGATACCTTGCTTGTTGGTTTGAGATGTGGAGAATTGTTAACTCATGAATATTTTGATCCCTTGAACCTTTGGTTGTTCTTCTTGATTGTAAAATTTTGGTCTTGAGTTTTGCCCAGGAGTGCAAAAAGCTAAGTGTGGGGGAATTTGATAATCACATATTTTATTCATTAAGAAACCCTTATGTTTAGTCATTTACACTCTCCATATTCTTAATTGATTGAGTTTGGTATGATTTTGTGAGTTTGAGCTCAAATTGGTCCTAATTGAATATTTTCAGCATTATTGAGATTTGACACTGTTTCTGTATTTTGGCCATAACTTGAGTTCCTAATATCTGATGAACATGAATTTTACCTTGTAGGAAAGCTAAGAGGAAGCTCTACAACTTTGATGAAGAGCTCGAAGTCTGATTCAGATGTCTAAGGGACCTAAGTTGACATGGAAGTCAGAATACGGGTTCTGTCAATAGAATCTGAACAGTGTGCACTCAAAAAAATCATATCTCAAGATGTAATAATGGATATGGGCTGAAATTTGGACAATGGATAGTCAATATCCAAATAAACAACTTTCATGAAGAACACATTTTGAGAAAAAGAAGTCTAGTAGGTCATTTTGAGCTTGCAAGTCGGAACAGAGGTGCTGAAGTTGGGTTTGAGCAACCTACGGTATTTGGGACATATCTTGGGCTTAAGGAAGCCAAATTGGACGAACCAGCTATCCATTTTATAGCCAAGACAAGGATCTACAACTTTCATGAAGAACACTTTTCGTGATTCTGAAGTATAGTGGGTCGTTTGTGGCTTCCAAGTCAGACACGAAATTTTCGTCCTCAACCATCCACTCATCCATCCACTAATCCACTCATCCACTCATCCACTCATCCACTCATCCACTAACTCACCCACTCATCTACTCATACACTAATCCAACCACTTAACCACTCCACCCACTCATCCACTAATCCATCCACTCATCCATCCACTCACCCATTCATGTCCATAATTTCCCACTCACCAAAAGTCCTTTGGCATTTTTCACTAATTCAACCACTCAACCATTCCACTCACTCATCCACTAAACCAATCCACTAAACCAATCCACTAAACCAACCCACTAATCCATCCACTCAAACACTCCACTCACTCACCCACTCATCCACCCACTTCCCTTTGTCATTTTGTTACCTTAGACTTCTATAAAAGGCACCATTTATCATGAACAAGATGTAAAATTCTCCTTCATTTCTCTCTAAGTTTCTTCTTGTTTCTTCATAGTTTCTCATAGTTTTGTATATTTTGATGCTCCCTTCATGGTAAGGAGGGCTAAGCTACTTTGGGTCAATTTAGAACTCTTGAAGAGATTGTGGTTTGGATTCTTGAGACCTTGGTTATGTATTGTATTTGATTTGTAATTGAATTCCTCTTTCTTCTTCTTTTTCTTCTTCTTGATCTTGAATGCATGAATGGTGATTCTATTTATGTTGATCTGATTGATCTTGGTTTAAGATTGAGATTTGTGATGAAACTTAGAACTGATTGATCTAAACTAATCACATAAATGAAGATTGAGATTTGTGATGAAACTTAGAACTGATTGATCTAAATTAATCACGTAAATTGAAGAGGTTAGGTTACTGATTTGTGCCTAAGTTAATTGAATTCGGTACTTGAAATTAACATAGATTTTCATGAATGGTGCGATTGCGGATTTGTGTTTATCACTTGTTAATTGAATTCTAGGCGATCGTCTAGTATGAATTCTGGATTTGATGCAGAGATCTCGGTTAGATCCAAATTAACAATTCAATTTCGCTTCAAGTGTTTTATGAAGGGTCTATGATTGAATCCACCCAATCTTGGATAGGTTTCTAAATTGACTACTCTTTAATTGTCATTTCTTCCGTTAATTTTGTTAAGTACGATATTAAACTGTCAAACCCCCCTTTGCTAACTTTCACTTGATTTGATTAAATTACATCTACGATCCTTGAGGAGACGATCCGGTGTTGTCACTGTGCTACAAGCTTAGGTAATAACTTCGGTTATAATTTTGACTGAGTTCGGCGCTCGTCATTCTTCAAAGCTTAAGTTTGAAGCCTTGAAGGTAGGATTCTTTAATTTTCATATTTCTATCCATTTTAAAGTTCGAATCATGATTTTAATCCATGATTATTTTAGTTTAGAGCCTTAGGTATTAATATTGCATGTTTTCTTTGATTTTCAAGAAACGCTTGGTGGAGAAAGTTTACTTGAAGGAGGCATACAAGGAGCTTTGGAGGTTTCTTTAAGAGGTAAGAGGGAGATTACCCTCATTAGCCATGTGTTGGTGGTGAGGAATGAATGTGTTTGTGGTGAAGAATCCATAATGATTCATTCACTTGGTTGTTTATTGTTTTTCCTAATTGTGTTTGATTTTGTGTGCAAGCATGTCTATAGCTTTAAAATATTTTGTATCTGTTTTATGATTGCTTTAACATATAGTATATGTTCAAATATGCATGATTATTATTGTAGGTCATGAATACTATGTAAAGGATTGCATGAGTGTTCCAAAGAACACAATAGGGGCTCACGGCCTCTACACAAAAAGGAGAACCAAAATGTTCTCATCAATTTTCTAAGAGTATGATTTAATTAACCTAGGAAAATTAACAAGATGCAAAATTGTTTAGAGCAAGAAAAATGAATGTAGAGATCAAATGGCAATTTTAAGTATTTCGGCCAACATGCCAAAGCCAAGGATTTATGATTTCTAAACTCATTTCCAAACCATTTTCAATCAAAAAGAAGCAATATATGTTAAGAGGAATTTTTCTACAATGAGTTTTGAAGAAATAAATTGATTAGAATTAAGTTTAAGAAGTTAAAACTAATAATTTTACTGTTAGAAGAAAATACAGTAGCTTTTGTAAATTTCTAACATATAGCTCATTTTATATTTTGAAGCATGTTAGTGATTTTCAAAAGTTAAATTATATGGTTGAAAATTAAGTAAAAGGAATTTTTACAGAAAAAATAGGAAACCATTATTATAAGTTTCTAAACAAAATACTGTCAATTTTTAGTAAAAATGGACAAATAAGATAGAAAAGATATCCAAAAGATAGTATACGGTATGAAAAATATTCTACGTAGTTTAAACGTACTAAATATTATTTATATTTATTTAAACAAGAATTTTTAAGGAATTCGGATAAGAAAATGATTTAAAAACCTTATGTGATTGAGAAAACGTATTAAAAACCCTACGCAATTTTAAAAATAGTAAAATATATTTACGTGATTTAAAAACGTTTGTAAAAACGATGGAATTGTAAAAATGCGATAAAATTTCTACGCGATTGACGAAAACAGCAAGTTTTTACTGTCGGGCCAAAGTGGTGGACCCGGACAGATGGTGAAACAGTATTGCCAGGTGGGTGCGTACTGTATATATTTGAAATTTTGCCAGTGAGGGCATTTTCGTAAATTTTGCCAGTGAGGGCATTTTTGTAATTTTTTCCAGTGAGGGCATATGGTGAAACAGTATTGCCAGGTGGGTGCGTACTGTATATATATGTGATTTGCCAGTGAGGGCATTTTTGTAATTTTTGCCAGTGAGGGCATATCTGGAATTTTTATCATGCATTGAGGCATGCCAATTTTGGTAGATTGATTGACGAGGTGAATAACATCGTGTTGTCGATGTGATAAGCGTAGTGTGGTTCAACTTGAATGAACTTGGAGACGTTAGCGTGCAGAATCCCATATGTGAACAGTCGGTCGCACCTCTAGGCCGTGGTAACTGGTAACACACTAATGGACTCGACACACACTATACTTAATCAAGATCTTGTGAAATCTATTAGTGCAAGCCTATAGTGACACGACGTATGACAGTGTGCTACACCACTATGCTATTTCAATGGGCTATAGACGCAACGCGTGACAGCGCAATAGTTATGGGCGGTCGACGGTACTAATAGATTTTGCGAGTCGTTTTCTCTGATGTCTGTGTTTCTTTTAGCTCCATGGAGCAGGGTTGAGTCGCATTTCATATATCTATGTTTTATACATTTTAATGTTATCTATTTGCTCTATTTTATCTATCTGTATCATTTTATCTATCTATACCATTACATTAGCATATGTGATCTGCATCTTTATGTGGTTATTTATATTCACTATTGAGATATTATGTATATTGAGACTATATGATTTAATTGTATCCATTATTATATTTATCACGGTAATGTTAATGCTATTCATTTTATTATAACATGTGTTTATTAGAATTATTTGTAAATTTATAACATGATTATAATTGTGATATCTGTGTGTATGGAATGACTTTGTCATTTCGTATTATTCTTTGTTACCGTACTGGTATTGGTGAAAGGGGATCTCACCTCTTTACTGTATTGTTTGTTGTGTTTGTTTTATTTAAATTCGTATAGTAGACAAAACAAGTTTCTTAGACCCATTGGAGAAAAAAAATTCTGAAGATGGTGACGACGTCGAGGAGTGATCTTCTAAGTTTCAACAAGATGTAGTTGGTGGAGAAACGAAGCATTTATGTTGGGTTTTTCTTGTTAGTGTTATTACCGTGCTATTATTAGTAACCGTCATTGGGTTTGCTACTGTTTCTCTGAGTCTGTAAGTTATATGTTTTATTTCTTTATTGAATATTTTGTGGTATATATAATATGTGTATTAATCAATTCAATTTAATTTCTATTTTCTTAAAAATTTTGGTAAATTTATATTTCCGCGAAAAGAAATTTTAACATTTATCTTTTAGAACTCAAAGCTTTTATGAAATGATTTTCAGGTTTTTAAGTTTTTATTTAAAAATGTGATACCCTATGGAGGGTGTTACAGAATCTTCAGAGGAATCCATATCATTCTCCTCCCATGCTATGTATGCTCTTATTGGCTTTCTATTCTTCTTGTCCTTGGACTCATGATTGTCATGCTTGTCCTTCTTTTGAAGTTTAGGACGCTCATTCTTATAATGTCTAGCTCTGCCACATTCATAGCACTTCACATTTGATGTTAAACTTTCAGCTTTTGAAGTGTTCTTCTTGGAAAAGAAATTTAAGGGCCTTTTGTTAAAGGTTTTCTTCTTTTTGAGGAATCTCTTGAACTTTCTAACTAGCAGTCCCATATCCTCTTCAGATTCACCATCTTCTTCAACTTCTTCATCTTCATCACTTTCAAGGCTTTCTTTGGAGACATGTGCTTTAAAAGACAAGCCTCTTTTCTTTTTCTCCTTCTCTTCATGATCATTCAATCTATGCAACTCCATGTTGTGCTCTTTAAGTTTTCCAAATAGTGTAGCAATATTCATGGTTGCTAAGTCTTTTGATTCAGCTATAGCAGTAATTTTTGGTTGCCATTCTCTTGTCAAACATCTCATGATTTTGTTGATTTGTTGTTCATCTGAAATGCTTTTTCCAAGTCCATTCAACTGATTCACTATGTGAGTGAACCTCCTTTGCATATCATTGATGTCTTCACTATTCTTCATGTGAAATAGTTCATACTCATGCCTGAGTGAGTTCATTCTTACTCTCTTTACATCACTGGTTCCTTTATGAGTAATTTGCAGCGTATCCCACATTTGCTTGGTTGTCTTACAATTTGAAACCCTGAAAAATTCATCATAACTCAAGGCAAAAGTTATAATATTTTTAGCTTTAGCATTATAACCTACTTTCTTTTTGTCATCATCATCCCATTCACTTCTTAGTTTTTCTTTCTTAGTGCCATTTGCATCAAGAGTGTGAGGAATGTATGGACCATTCTCAATAGCATCTAATACGTCAATGCCACTTGCCTCAAAAAATATTAACATCCTTTATTTCCAATACATATAGGCAGTGCCATTGAAAGCAGGAGGTCTTGCCAAGGAAGCCCTTTCTCCCAAGATGTCATTTGGAGCCATTCTCTTAAGCTGTTAAGCTTTACACAAGAGTGTAAGCTCTGATACCACTTGCTGGTTGTGGCTTCGGAATACTCAAGAAGGGGGGTTGAATTGAGTAATAAAACTTTTTCGAAACTTATTCCCCTTTTTGCAAAAATTGATTGTTTTCTTTAATTATGAAAAAGATTTTGTCAACCAACAAACTAAAATGTGTTTTTGTAAGATATATTACAATCAAGACTTGAAACTTAAAAAAAATATTAACAGTAATTATGATTTCAGATATGAACAAGATTATAAACTAATCAAATCATGCAAACATCCCTAACGTATTGATTAATTCAAATAATCTACAATAAAGCATATAAAGAGTTAAGGGATAGAGAAAATTGCAAACCGAGTTTATCCTGGTTCACTACTCCTCCTCCGTAACCTACATCCAGTCCCCACACCACTGTGAGTTTTATCCACTATTGAAAAATCAATATACAAGATTCTTTACACAAGCTTCACTTCTGGATTCCTTCTACTCAAATGACAGCTTATCAAGTCAAAGCAATCTTGCAATTACCACAAGAATTCCTTCTATTCTTGCACAGCACCAAGAGTCCCTTCTACTCTTGATTTCATCAGCGAGAGAACCTTCTCTCTTATCTCTCTTTTACAAATATGAAAAGATTGAATCAGATTCTAAAATCAGATACAACAATTTGAAGTTCTACAAAAAAGAATACTCTGTTTTCTTTCAATGAAAAGCTCTCATAGTATTTTTGTGGTTGATCTCAAATTTCGAATTAATTGTTGTGTTGAAAGTGTTTGCCAATGTCCTTATATAGGTATATGACAACATAGATCCGTTAGACACACTTTACAAGTCAGTTAAGATCAAAACAGATTCATCTGAAAAATTCTGTTATCAGTCAATCGATTAGTACACAGATGTATTAAACAAAATTTCACTTTTATAACATGTGTACATCGATTGCCTAATCGATTGTGTTCTTGGAAGTTCTTGATTCTTGATTAATACACACATGAGTACATCGATGTTGTTCTTGAAACACATTCGTATTTTTAGCCCAGAAGTTTATACATCGATTAACTAATCGATTATATAACTATATCAAAAAGTTCTTGCTTCTGTTCTAGTTTATACATAGATGTATCAATCGATGTACAGATGCAAATTGCATACTGATCAAGTAAGTCTAGAATCAATCGATGTATACATAGATGTATAATCACTTATACATAGATGTACACTGAGATTTTCATTAAGTTCGTAATCAATTGATGTATACATAGATGTATAACATTTATACATAGATATACACTGAGGTTTTCATTAAAAGTTAGTTAATTAACGGAAAGTACATTGATGTACACATAGATGTACAAACTTATTAATTAACCTTTTTCATTCTTAATCTATTTTTACTTTTGAAAACCATTTTTAGTTATTTGAGAGAGCTTAATCAGAGAATTAAACAAAGTCTTTTCTTTACAAAAAGATTTCTAATGGTGTTCATTGAATTCCTTCTTCATGTTGCTCCTTCTTTAAGTTTTCCTTCATGATCCGTAATCCTTTGCATCCACTGTTCTTGCTTCATTAAATCTCATTAATAAAATCAAGCTTGGCAAGTAGTTAGTGAATCAAAGTAATAATCATGTTAAGTTTAGTCATTAATCAAAACATACTAGAGGCATTTATCCACAGATTCATCTTACCAACCAAGTATGGTGGTGAGAGATGGCTGTGTATTTGATGGATGGTGAATTCATGTGAGGATTCATATCCATGGTCATGTAATTATTTGTGGTGTTTATGTATTTATGTGGTTTATATGCTTAGCATGGTTTATTTGTGCTTGCATGCTTAGTATGATTTATTGTCTTAATTATGGCATGCTTGTGGTATTTATGATGAAATATATATATATATATATATATATATATATATATATATATATATATATACGTCATGATTTGATGATGAAAAGGAAAATAATTTTTGGTTCCAAAGAACCATAGAGGCACACGGCCTCAAGGGTGATTTTTGAGTAAAAAGATTTTAAGTATTTTATTAATCATGAGTTTTAAATGAAAAGAGCAATGAGTTGATGATTTTAAGGATTTGCAAAGAAAGTGAAAAATGAAAATGAACAAATGATTTGATTTCAAAGACCAAGTGCTCACGGTTTTTGTTAAGGAATTTTTAATGGTTTTGTTTGTGTAAAACCATATCAATTTAGAAGGAAAAATATTTGATGGCCATTTGAAAAGAAGTACCACGGTTTTGAAGGTTTGTGAATACCTTGATTTTATAAAGGAAAAGTATTTGATGGCTTCAATGGCCAAAGACTCCACGGTTTTTAGGAGATTGGAATAGTTTTGGTTTTATGAAACAAAGTGATTTCAAAGTGGAAACAAAGTGTTTGAACAAAGTGTTTTAGTACAAGGATTAAAGAAAATGGAAACAAGGTGTTTTGTTACTTGCAAAATGGAATTTCGTTTATGAAAGATAAAGAGAGGTTGAAAGTGTTTGAACCTCAATTTATTTTGAAGAAAATTGATTTTGGAATTGATTTGAGAAAAATGGAGAATATAAGAGTGATTTGATGTTTTCTAACGTGTAACTCATCATTTGGGTTTTGAAGAGCGTTAGTAATTTTTAAAGTGAGAAACATTGATTTAATTCAATGGAATTGTGAATTTGTGGAATAAATTGCGAAAAGGATTTTCTTGAGTAAGAAAATGTGGAAAATAATGTGAGTAGTCATATTATTTTGAGAAAGGTTAAAATGGAATTTTTGAAGGTTGAGAAATATTTTTCGTAATGAAATTATGGTGAAAAATGATTTACGTAACTTAAAAACGTGATTTTTAAGCTACGCAATTTGAAAAACGTTTAAATATTTTCATGAGATTTGAGGAACGTTGAAATATTTCTACGCAATTTAAAAAGTGTTTAAATATTTTACGCATTTGAGATATTGTGGAAAAATCGCGTAATGGTGGAATATTTTTACATGATTGATGAAAACGTTGAAAAATCAATATGAAATTTGAAAACGTAACAGAAGTGTTGCGGAATTGTGAAAACGTAACAGAAATGTTGCGCGATTGTGAAAACACGATGAAAGTGTTTTGTGACTATAAAAACGGGATAATATGATTTTGCTATTGAAAATACAGTATTATTACTGTTGGGCCAGTGTATGGACCCTGATTATGAGATTATGAAATTAAACTGAGAATGGGCCAATGTGTGGACCCTAAATATGAAATGGTGAATTTTGCCTGTGATTGGCATTGGTGCATTTTATATGCATGAACTAGTGTATGGATACTATATGAGAAAATGATAAATTTTGCCTATGATTGGCATTGGTGCATTGAACATGCATTGGAAAGGTCTGATAGACTGTATGAGGCTATTTGCTTAGGAGAGACGTACACCTCTTGAGTGGGTGCGATATGCGTAGTGTAAGTCACTTGTTGACTTTGGGGGCATCGGGGTGCGGGTTGCTTACATGGGTGGTTGGTCGCGCTTCTTCCCGTAGGTTAGACCAATGCAACGCACCGATGATCCTGACCGAGACACTATTCTTAATCGAGATCTCGTAAAGACTGTCGTGTATATGCTAGATGTGCAAAATCAAAATGAGGATTATAGCACTTGGTCTGAGGCATTTTGGTACAGACAGATCTTTCGGATCAACTTCTCCGAACTGAGTATTAGCTCTATGGAGTAGGACATTGAGTCTATGTGCACATGCATGAAACTGAGTATTTATATCTATGTGATATATTAATTGAGGAATATTGGCTATGGCAATTGTTTTGTTGAGAAATACTGGATGATGATGATGATAAATAATGTTGATGCCATTATTGTTATTATTGTATGATTTGAATTGATGAATATTTGGATATTGTTGAGGACATCATCGTGAATATTGAATGATATTTGAACTGATAAATAATTGGATGATGATAGTTGATTAATGTTGAGCGCATTATTGGAATTATGGTATGACATATCTGTATGGTATGCTATTTGTGTTATCTCTATACTACCATGTTGGTATTGGCGTAGGTGATCTCACCTCTTTGTTATATTGTTTGGTTGGGCTTGTGTTGTAAAAAATTATATAATAGATGGAACGAGTTGTCTTAGACATGACGGGTGGTAGATATTCTGAAATTGGTGACAACATCAGAGGATGACCATCCAGATTTGATAGCGTGCAGTGTTGACAAAGAACAAATGTCTGATGCATCCAGATGGATACAAGAAGGAATAAGTATGTTAAGTTTTCTCATTAGTAATGTACCGTGCTATTAAGTAGGACCCATCATAGGGTTTGCTACTGTTAAAAAGAGAGTTTTCTGTTAGTTTTATATTTCTTTTTAAATTGTTAAATATTAGTTGGTGTCAATATTGTATATTAAATATATTTTCAGTAATATTTATAGATCTCAGTAAGTTTATGTTTCCGTCTTTGATGAAAAGAAATTTTAAAACTCATCTTTTATAACTCAAACCTTGTTTATGAACTTCTTTACAGATTATGAGTTGGGAGTCGGAAATGTGATACCTGAGGAGGGTGTTATAGTTAGTATTGAGACTTAGAATTTAAGACTTGTATGTTTTTTCTCGTGTCATCATTGATCTAGTCTGGTCAGTATTCTGTGCATGTTCTTTACTGCTTGTTCTGTGTTAATGCCATTGAAGTACTTCATTAATACATTCATTTTGTGACAAAGGCTACTGGTGGCGGTGCATATAAATTTGCTGACCTTTTCAAAGAAAGACTCAGAGTTAGTCTTGATAAAGAAGGTGAAATGGCTTGTCTTGTAGCAGGAGCAAATTTCTTGCTTAAGATGGATCCAATTTTTGAAATTATCTGCTTCTCTTGTATTTAGTTTAATATTTTGTTTAAGAATCATTTTGATAGTGACAAATTCTTGTATCTCTCTCTCTCTCTCTCTCTCTTTTAATCTTCAAATCCTTGTATCTTTTCAGTTGAAATGTATGTGCAAGTCTATAAGAAAAATCCTTGTATCTCTCTCTCTCTCTATCATCTTGATAGTGCCATGTTTTCTGCTATATATGCCTCTGTATTTTACAGTCAATTGAAATAAGAAAAATTTAGAGTTTTCCTCTTTGAAAAACAACAAAAAGAATAATAATATAGATTAAATTGAAGTTTGGGTATTAAAGATAGATCTTCCAGTGATTATTAAAAAAGATATTTAGAGACTTTAGAGACTGATTTAGTGACCGATTTTATAAAATATATAATATTTTAGATGACCGATTTTATAAAATATATAATATATTTAGAGTTTGAGAAAGTAGATCGATGAGAATTTAGTTAGAGACCAATTTAGAGACTAAAAAAGATCTAGATAAATCGAGTCTCTAGTTCGATCCATGATTTTGGTTGTTAACAACTGATTTTACAAAATATATAATATATATTCATGCTTTTAGAGACCGATTTAAGGACTAATTTAGAGATCGACAAATCAGTCTCTAAAAAATCGGTCTCTAATATACTTTTTTGAAATATAATTGACCAATATTTGACCAAAAATTAGAGACCGATTTAGAGACCGAAAAAATCGGTCTCTAATATTTAGTGATGAGGCTTTTAATAAATCGGTCTCTAACTATTTAGAGACCAATTTTCTTGATTTAGAGACCGATTTTTCAGTCTCTAAAAGTCAAATTTCTAGTAGTATAGGGTTAAGACTACATAAAATTACAACCATCACTATAATGAGATATAAAGAATAATAATATATGTAACATCTACATAATGAGTCTTTTGTAACATTTTTGTAACTATGTAAATATGGTGACCTTTGGACATCCACTCTTGAATATTACTCATAACATATTATATAATCTTTGTAACATCCCTATTTTTTATACTTCCATTATATATATGTATTTATAAATTAATTATTTGTTTTAGTAATCTAAATGAAATTTTATATTTGGCAAAGTATTTGATAAATAGGAAGACCCTATTATTTCCTTTTGTAATTATTTTCCTATACCACATGTGTTGTTGAGTTACAATATACCTTTTTAAATTTCACATGTAAAGCATTCATATATTATAAACCTAATGCTTACATTCACCAAAACTTTTAATAAGTTACAATGGGTGTGAAATAGAGTTAACTAAGGGTTTATTTAAGACACATGACTCATAGTTGAACCTAATCCAAGTGGAAACCACACCTATACTCTTTATTAAAAACCACAGTAGCTACCCAATGCACCCATCACTTCACTATATTCAGAAAAATAGAATTGAAATAGAAAAAGAATGAGATAGAGAAAACGATGAGCTAGAAGGATGAGAGAAATGAGAGAGATTTGGAGACCTGCATATCCTTGTTAGAGTAGGAAACTCGTCCATTTAAAGAAGAGGAAACTGATCAGCATCCCACTAGCTTTCCAACGGTGTGAATATCTCCACCATCACCAAATCTTCACTCCCGCACACCCCTCTGATTTTCGACTTTGAGGTAGGGGAGCATCACATTGTTTAAATCCTTCCATGCATGGTCTTCCCTTTCTTTCTCATGAAAACATGCATCTTGACTATTGAATCACATATACATGCTTTAGGGCGAAGTTTTGATGGTGGTTTGACTATAAATTTGTTGTTATATGTCTGGTGTTTGTCTTCCTTTCTTGTTGTATTAGTTTTACAGAGTTAGAAGTGGTGTTGGTATCTTATATGTTGAATCCTTGGAATTTGATGATGTTGAAGTTAGTGATAATAAATTTCTATTTTATCCTTAATAGTATGCTATTAAGAAAGTTTTGAACTTGGATTACAAATGTAAAACATTGGATCACATAGTATATGCTAAGGATTAAAAAGACGGAGATAGGAAATTACCTCTACTTAGCACTCAGGCGCTAGCCACCGACTACCCAAGCCCTAGCTGGGCAAAGGCCAAAATGTGATTCTACCATATGAGCACCTAGACATTGGGTTTTGATAGCCCAAGCACTGGGATTTGACAGCCTAAGCGCTGGCTAGGCAGAGAACTCACATTGTGGTTTTGCCTTCTAAGTGCTTAGGTGCTAGAAGTTGGGCACCCAATAATTTGATACCATCAAAACTCCTAAAGTTCTTGCTTCAATCTTTGATGTGTGATTTTAATCTATTGTAAATAATAAATCAAGTATAGACCATCCAAGTTAGAATATGATCTTAGCTTCTTCTTGAGTTATATGGGAATCTAAATGTTTATAAATAAGAGATCAACGGGTTTATGCCAATATATGTGTATATGTATGCAATTGGAATCTTATGACTCTCATGCTAAGATGATTATGAAATGTTGTTTGCTCTATTATAGAGAAATTATATATGCATACCTTACTGCTCTTTACAAGATTTTTTGTGTATGTATATGTATTTATGACATGATATGTTGCTAAAGACAACAAAAGAAAGAGAAGAAGGATGTATATCCTCATATAAGGAGGTATTCCACAGAGAAGTCCTTGCACGATATCAGAGAAATGCCTAAATAGAGAACAAATAGAGGGTTAGAGTAGGAATGTCAATGGGGCAGGGCAAGGGTGGGTAGTGCTTCCCCCGCTCGAGTTAGAGTAGGAATGTCAACGGGGTGGGGCAGAGGCAAGTAATGCTTCCCCTACCTTTGCCCCGTCATAGATATCTATTTGTTATTTTCAGGGGTAGACGGGTAATCTGCGAATATTTAATAATTCAAAATAGAATTTTAAAATTTACAGAAAGAAAACATAAATAAAATAAATTTTAACATCACACATTACAATTTTGTTCAATAATTTAATATTCTTACAAAATTAAAGAATATCACAAATGACATTATTTTGTAATAATCAATTTATGTAAATAATTATTATATGAATGGTATAGATATATTTTTTGACAAATTTTATCATTATGGATTCATTCACTAAAATAATTAATTGTAAAATAATTAAATATATATATTCTTATCTCATCTTAAATTAAAAGAGAATAAAACCAAAATATATATAGTTTATTAAATGAAAAAAAAATAAATGTACGCTGATTCGAGGGTACCTACGAGGCAGGTACTATGATCATTTTCCCCTCCCCCATTTATTGAATTGGTACTAATCCCTCGCCTTATCTTAAGCAATCCCTATGGATCCCCACTAGCATGGGTATTTTTGCTATCCTTAGGTTAGAGGGATGCTTCTAACCAAGAAAGTGAACTCACATTTACACATAGGATTAGAGAAGAGACATGGCCATTTAAAAGACAATAAGATTAATAAAACAAGAGTAAAGAGAGGAGAATTCAAAGAATGATGACAAGAGATAACCATTTCCTTTTATGCTTTTATTTTTAGTTATGCAAGGAAGTGATGTTCTTTTTTATAAAAGAAAAGTTGTTTTTTATATCTAGTATAGTTGGAAACATTGTGGATTCATAAAATTGGTTTGATATTGTTTTGCTCACCTATTAAGGATTTTCACAATTCTCACCCCTTTTCTTTAGGAATGATATTTCCAAATGGACAAGTTTAAAGATGCTGACCCCGCAAATTATTTTGGAGGTCCACTACTCTTGGGTGTATGTGCCCAAGATGAAGTGTTTCGATTGGATTCTCACGGCAATATCAAATCATATGAATGACTAGCATATATGATCAGTAAGTACCTTCATGCTGAACAAGAAGAGAATTTGCTACAGATTCTGAGAAAGCACAAGAGAGTCATCAGATGGACTGTAACATCCTCCCTAACTCGTTAGACTTAATTATGGTTACACAAGTTTAGTAACTCGTGTATTAATTATATGTTAACTTTGGTAACCTTTTTAAGTTAGTGGGCTATTTGGCCATAATACTGAGTGTAAAAAATAGCTGTTAATAGTTCAGAGAGTAGCAAAACCTGATTAGGTGATGGAAATAAATATGGAAAATTTATTTCTAGGTTACAAATGTACGAAATGTGATGTAGTTAAAGTTTGAGGATTGTAATTGGCTAGCTGCCATTGATAATTGTTTTGATGATAACAAACATGAAGATGATGAGAAGACCAAGTCCAAGATCTTCAAAGAATAGTTTAGGACTTAGGATCTTTGTAAGGAGCCTTTTTGGATATCTCATTGGTTTAGGTTGCAAAGAAATGCTTTTCAAAATAAGTTTTCAAAATATAAAAAAATCATATTCTGCTCATTCGAATATGTTAAAACTGATTTTATCTCAGGAGTATTCGAATACACCCTATGGTATTCGAATAACCATGTTTCAATATTCATACGTTTTCTGTTTTTCAAAGTGGTATTCGAATAACCACACTTCGTATATGAATAACCTTTATCTGAACTATTTCTCCAAGTCATTTTAAATCAGTGGTATTTGAATAACCTATTAAGGTATTCGAATAACCTTCTTCAGAACTGGTTTTCACGAAGCTTTTCAAAATGAGTTATTCGAATACCTCATAAGGCATTCGAATAACGTTTTTTAGAAATGGATTTTACAAAGCTTTCTGAATTGGAAAGAAACGGCCATATTTGCATTTAATGGTGTTTTAATTGTTCCAATGGTTGTTTTCCTCAATTGCTCTATAAATAGAGACCTTGGGTCTCTTCTGAAGGTTGCCCAATGATCTGAATTATTATTTGCTTGTGCCAAAACGTGATTTTCATTTCTCTCATATTTTCTGTGCTCTTTTCGCCAAAATCTTGAGATATCCTTTAGAGAGCTTCCTAATGCTTCAACTTGTAATATTTGCTCTAAGTGAGAGTTTCTCTTCATCTATTTTCTGCTTTTGTAAAAGGGTGAGGTATCCCTTAGTGAATTTGTGAGGGTAAGGTATCCCTTGTTGTAAAGAAGGTGAGGTATCCTTCAAAAGGGGTAAGGTATCCCTCTAGTAAATAGGGTAAGGTATCCCTGTTGTGTAAATGTTGCAAGCACCTGTTTTAAGCTTGTATTGAATAGTACAAAATCTCGAACTGTGTTTCGAGGACTGGACGTAGGCCATAAGTGATTGGTGGTCGAACCAGAATAAATATTGTGCCTGCTCTTCTCTCCTTTATCTCTTTATTTTCAACAATTTATTTATTATTGCTTAATTGTTTATTTACTGTTCTTAAGGCATTTTATCATCTTTATATATATTCATTATATTGCTTAAAGAAATTTGTATTAAAAAGGGTTTGCTAAAAATTTTTTAATTACTCAATTCACTCCCCTCTTGAGTACTGAAGCCACTTGGGTAACAAGTGGTATTAGAGCTAGACTCTTGTATAAAGAGCTTAGCTGCTTTAAGAGTACATGGCTTCATCAAATGGTTTTTTAGAAGCAACTTCTATAAATCGACCACCCTTTTTTAATGGGGATGGTTATGCATATTGGAAGGAAAGAATGAAAATCTTTATCGAGGCTATTGATCTAGATGTGTGGGATGTTGTCGAAAATGACACATTTATACCTACACGAGTTGTTGATGGTGTAAAAATCGAGACACCTAGAAATGATTGGTCTAAAGATGATAAAAGAAAAGTTCAATATAACTTGATAGCCAAAAACATCATTACCACTGCTTTGGGGTATGGTGAATATTTCAGAATTTTAAATTGTAAAACTGCTAAAGAAATATGGGACACTTTACAAGTTACCCATGACGGTACTAGTGAAGTTAAGAGGTCAAGAATTAATTCTCTAACTTGTGAATATGAATTATTTACAATGAACCAAGGAGAAAGCATTCAAGAAATGCAAAAGAGGTTCACCTACATTGTAAATCATCTTGCATCATTAGGAAAGAATTTTTCTAACGAAGATTTGATTAACAAAGTATTGAGATGTTTGAGCAGGATTTAGCAGCCTAAGGTAACAACTATATCAGAATCAAGAGACTTATCAACAATGACGTTAGCTACCTTATTTGGCAAACTTCAAGAGCACGAATTAGAACTCAACAGACTTAACCAAAGTGAGGAACACGATAAGAAGAAGAAAGGGATCGCACTTAAGGCCTCCACCTCCACTATCAATAATGAAGAAGAAGACGATGGAGATGACATGGACAACATTAAGTTAAATGAAGAGAACCTCAGTCTTCTAGTGAAGAAATTCAGAAGGTTTCTCGAAAAGAAAGGAACTCAAAGAAGACCGCCTTTTTCCCCAAAGAAATTTGAAAAGAAACCCTCCAAAGAAAGAAGAGTCTACATAGCATGGGATGACAATGATATGGACTCCGCTGATAGCGCAGATAGTGAGGAAGCCCATCTATGTTTTATGGCCAAAGGAGAAGAAGAACAAGAGAGCGACATTGAGGTAATTTCTAATTATGAATTATCTCATTCTTATGATGAATTACAAGATGCCTTTGAAGAATTGCATGACGAATCAATAAGGCTCACAAAAATAATTTCTTCATCTAAAAAAATAATTTTTTCTTTGGAAAACCAAATTCTAATTTTGAATAAAGAAATTGAAGAATTAAAAATTAAAAATGAGACATTAGGATTAATTGATACATGCACATCTCATTCTTCACATGTCTCTACTTCTTCATCTTGTTCTTCATGGCATATGCTTGAAAAAGAAATTAAAGATTTAAAGAACAATCTTGCTAAATTCACTTTTGGAAGAGATAATTTAAATATCTTATTAGGAAAACAAAGAGCTGTTTTTCAAAAAGTTGAGATAGGATATAAGCCGAAAAATTAACAAAAATTTTATAAAAATTTCTTTGTTAATTCTAGCATTTCATGTAGTCTTTTTATTAAATGTTTTTATTATGGAAAGAAAGGACATAGTGTATCAACATGTAATGCAAGGAAAAACATCAACATGAAAATTGGAACTAAAATGGTATAGGTTCCCAAGGGTACTATACCCAAAACTGACATTCAAGGACCCAAGAAAATTTGGGTACCAAAAGCCAAAAATTAAAATGTGTTGCAGGTGTGCTTGAAGGCCAAAAGCTGACTGTGACATTTTGAAAGTGGCTACTGCAAGCACAAGACCAAAAATAATTCCAAGCTCTCTTCATCATTCTCATAAAGCTTGGACTTGCAATCCTTGAATAAGTATTTCCATCATCGGGTAAGTTTTCCTCTCTCATTTTTGCATCTGTACGTGAAAATCTATGTTTTTCTTATAGGTATATTTGAATACCATCATAAGGTATCCGAATACCATACATCAGTACAGCAATATTATGTCTCTATAAAGCTAGAGTATTCGAATAACTAATATAGCTATTCGAATAACCAGAGACTTATCATATCAGTATATCTCATATGCCTCTAGAGTATTTGAATACCTTCCAAGGCATTCGAATACTTGCACCTGCCTTGTCTTCTTTTTTGTGGTGGGTATTCGAATACAGTAAGAGGTATTCAAATACCACATGGCTGAAAGCCAAATTTACAGCCTATTCTCTGTTCTGTTTCAATTTTTTTTATGCAAATACAAATATAAATATATTTGACTCTATGGATATCATGCTTTTGATGAAATACATCTCATTTCTTTTGAGCCTAAATTTATGCCTTAAATGAAAATTACATGATATTCTTAAATGCATATTCCTTAGCTTGTTCTTGCCCCTTCTTTTTTCTCAAGAATATGCTACATATTTAAATTCTTTGTAATACAAATGCTTAATGTAATTGGCTACTATTTTGATAAATATATGAACGTGATAACAGTTGCAACAAGTGGTATTAAACAAGTGGTCACTTGGCCAAATTAATCAACAAAATATCTTCTACTCTTATGAACTCATTTGCTATTTTTTTTTACTTATTATTTTGAATGCTTACTTGCTTATGAGTTTGACTAACCTCTATGGATCCAAAAATTAATGGATACCAAAGAAAGTACTTTGACTTGTTTTGTAGGGTTATAACTACCTCAAGCAAACTCTTAAATGAAAAAGATTATTCAACTTAAGGAAAATGAATGAAGAGGACATGGAGAGACTTTCTTCAAGTACATTGAAATGGAATACTCAATAGAAGAAAGCTCAAACTTAAAGGATCAATAAACGAAGAATATTACAAAGAAGCATCTCTCTTTATCTAATTCAATAAGTATCTCTATCCCTAAGCGATTGTGACATTCTATTGTATAATACTCGTTGATTAATTGATCTTAAATGATTAAATATTTTCCTTACATGAGTAGTATGCTTAGCATTGACAAGGTGCCAAATTAGATATTAACTTGTTAATGTTGTCATTGCATATAGGGTAAATAAAGTTAGTTCTATAAAATGCTTTGATCCCTATAACATATTTCATCAATGTAAAATGTTTAATATCTATGATTCTCTTGATATATGGCAGATTTATAAGAAATTGATAACAAGTGGTAAATGTTTTACATTTTGATAACAAGTGGTGTCAAATATAAATGAATCTCTTGGAAAATGTACATGACTGTTGTGATGACTATACAATGCGATTGGTCGATCTATAAATGAATATATCTTTGCTCATGTGTTGAATATTGTACTTATCTTGCTAAAATTATAAAATTATACTCCGTTGCTATTCTTGTATGCTTTATCTTGCCCCATCTTTTTTATCATGACAAAAGGGGGAGAAAAAGCTTGAATTCTTTGTTTGAGAAAAGTCAGGGGGAGAAATAAATAAAAGTCCGGTAAGACAAAAATGGAAATTGGATTCCAAAAGTAAGGGAGAGCTACTGTGCACATCTCTGATATAAATCACCTCTTATGAAAAAGAGGGGGAGTAAGTATCTTTAAACAATCTTGTGAATTCTAATTTATATGAACTAATGCTTTTCTCAAATATTAGTTTGTCATCATCAAAAAGGGGGAGAATGTAATTGGCTAGCTGCCATTGATAGTTGTTTTGATGATAACAAACATGAAGATGATGAGAAGACCAAGTCCAAGATCTTCAAAGAATAGTTTAGGACTTAGGATCTTTGTAATGAGCCTTTTTGATATCTCATTGGTTTAGGTTGCAAAGAAATGCTTTTCAAAATAAGTTTCCAAAATATAAAAAAATCATCTTCTGCTCATTCGAATATGTTAAAACTATTTTTATCTCAGGGGTATTCGAATACACCCTATGGTATTCGAATAACCATGTTTTAATATTCATACGTTTTCTGTTTTTCAAAGTGGTATTCGAATAACCACACTTGGTATTCGAATAACCTTTATCTGAACTATTTCTCTAAGTCATTTTAAATCAGTGGTATTCGAATAACCTATTAAGGTATTCGAATAACCTTCTTCAGAACTGGTTTTCACGAAGCTTTTCAAAATGAGTTATTCGAATACCTCATAAGGCATTCGAATAACGTTTTTCAAAAATGGATTTTACGAAGCTTTCTGAATTGGAAAGAAATGGCTATATTTGCATTTAATGGTGTTTTAATTGTTCCAATAGTTGTTTTCCTCAATTGCTCTATAAATAGAGACCTTGAGTCTCTTCTGAAGGTTGCCCAATGATCTGAATTGTTATTTACTTGTGCCGAAATGTGATTTTCATTTTTCTCATATTTTTTGTGCTCTTTTTGCCAAAATCTTGAGATATCCCTTAGAGAGCTTCCTAGTGCTTCAACTTGTAATATTTGCTCTAAGTGAGAGTTTCTCTTCATCTATTTTTTGCTTTTGTAAAAGGGTGAGGTATCCCTTAGTGAATTTGTGAGGGTGAGGTATCCTCAAAAAAGGGTGAGGTATCCCTTGTGAGAAGGTATATCCTTGTTGTCCCTTAGTGAATTTGAGGTGAGGTATCCTTCAAAAAAGGGTGAGGTATCCCTCTAGTAAAGAAGGTGAGGTATCCTTCAAGGGGGTATATCCCTCTAGTAAATAGGGTGAGGTATCCCTGTTGTGTAAAGGTTGCAAGCACCTGTTTTAAGCTTGTATTGAATAGTGAAAAATCTCGAACTATGTTTCAGGGACTGGACATAGGCCACAAGTGATTGGTGGTCGAACCGGGATTAATATTGTGTCTGCTCTTCTCTCCTTTATCTCTTTATTTTCAGTAATTTATTTATTATTGCTTAATTATTTATTTACTATTCTTAAGGCATTTTATCATCTTTATATATATTCATTATATTGCTTAAAGAAATTTGTATTAAAAAGGGTTTGCTAAAAAGTTTTTAATTACTCAATTCACCCTCCCTCTTGAGTTCTAAAGCCACTTGGGTAACAAGGATAAATTGTGTTAGGTATTTTTTAGTACACTGAGTGAGTGTTTTAAAATCAGATTGACTTGACTAATATATAGAACTTTATATAAATGGTGAAAGTAGGATTGAGATGAATCCTAGGATTTTCTATAATACTTATGGAAGTAAGAAAACTTGATTTTGTAAAATCTAAGTGTTTTGAACAGATATAAAGTTCCAGGTAAATATCTTAAGCTACCATTATTTGCTATGTTCTTATCACTTCTTCCTTTGACTTTGTTGGATTGTTTTCTCTCTTTTCACACTCAACCTCACTCTCTTTTTTGTGACACCAATAGTAGAGGCAGAGAAATGGAAAAGAAAGAAGGAAAATGAGGAGGATGGAGAGGAAATGAATGGAAGAAAGACAAGGGAAATCTAGAGCTTAAGGATCACCAACCACACAAATGAGGTAGGGGTGTTTGATTACCTAGTTCTATCCTTTTCTATAGTTTCTTGATACATAATGTATGCTTGATTGGTTAGAAAATTGGTTTTTGAGGTGTTTCTCAAGAGTTTGAGTTAGATGAACTCATTAGCAACTTGAGATATGTTTTGTATTGAGTTAATACATTTATCATTGTGCTTTAGAGCATATGAACATTCATAGAACTCCATTAACATGTGTTTGAGCAAAAATTGGTTTTTGGATGAAGGCTTAACATATTTGTTCTTATTTCACTATGTGAGTGATTTGAGAATGTGTACGAGAGTTTTGCATGTTTACAGACCATGTTTGAGGATGAAAACCACTTGGAACATGAGTTTGGGGGTCAAGAGTTGGTTTGAAAACTAATAGAATAGGACCTGAGTTTATGGTGCTTGAACGCCTAAGCGCCCATAAGTGAGCGCCTAAGATCTCAAGGCCAGAGAGAACGAAAAGAAGTTTTTGGTGCTAGGGCACCTGAGCGCCCAGTCTTGAGTGCCTAAGCACCCAAGCCTAGAGAGAAAATGTGCAGGGTGCCTAAGTGCCTAAGAGTGAGTGCCTAAGTGCCCAAATGACAGAAAAAATAGAGAGAGTTGGCTGACAAGGAGCGCCTGAGTGCTAGAAAGCTAGCGCTTAAGCGCCAATGAGCAGAACAATTTAGGTGTTTCCTATGAAAGGAATGGAGTTCCCTATTGGTTGGGATCTTTTATGCATACTTTTTAGTGTGAGTTAAGGCGCTATTAGGGATATTTCATGAAGGAAATAACCACCTAGTTTATATGTAAAGGATTAAGCCTTTGTGCATCAAATGGTTATGGATTACAATAGGTAAGTATCTAGTTCCTTGAGCAACATGGTGTAGCATGTGATATCACTTATGATGTGGTGATAAGGTGTACTAGATACTAGTTAAATGAGCTTGGTTCCTTGTTGAGCCATGGTAGTTAAATGAGCTAGTTCTTTAATGGTCATTAAATGAAATGAGCTTGGTTTCTTTGTTTTACCATGGTAATGAAATAACCTTGGTTTTCCTGTTGAACCATGAATATAAGTTAAGCTTGGTTTCCTTATTGGACCATGGTAGTTTATTAGCTTGGTTCCTTGTTGAGCTATAGTAGTTAGGTAAAGCTTGGTTCTTAATAAGCCATGGTAGTTATGTATAGCTTGGTTTCCTTGTTGAACCATGGATGATTAATAGCTTGGTTTCCCTTAGTGGACCATGGTTTATGAGTAACGTGACTTCCTTTATTGGGTCATGAAAATGTGTTTAGCTTGTTCTTTTAGTAATCCACGAATGTTTACTTAGCTTGGCTCCTTTAGTTATTAAAGATGAGTCATGGAAGAGCCTATGAACATTTTTACTCCTTATTTGTTAAGATTGTGTTTATAATGTTATAATGAGATGTGAATTTGGGATCATGGTTTGATTGGGAATATTACATAAAATGAGTATATGAATGTTCCTTTGGTAATGAGTAGTAGCTCATATACTTATTGCAAACATATTCTGATATAAATGAATTTCTTTATTCATTGTGAGTGGATAATTGTATGATAATTGTGTCATGCTTTGTAAATGAATGAACACTCTTCCTCGGAAAGAGAAATGACTATTTTGGCTTATGCCACCTTTCTAGTTAATGTTGTATAACTTGTTTTTTCCTAAAGCAGCTAGAGGTATTATGATGACATATTTTGGAAACATATACTGAGAATTGTGAATTCTCACCCCTTTTGTTGATTCCATGATAAATCCAAGGTGTAGCCCTTCAAAGAGAAAGAAGAAGAAGCAGAAAGACTAATATAATTTATTTGCTTTTAGAGACAAAGCTTGTATTTATTATATTTGCTTTGTGATGTATAAAGAAGTTTATGTATTATGCTTTGCCCTTTTGTGGCTAATGTTGCATATATATAATCTTTTCTTTCTTTCGTGGCTCTTTATAATAACATGCACGATTATTATGAATCTAGACCGTCGTTTTTAAGTTAGAAATAACATGCTTAATTTTGTTTACTTATGTGTATTGCCAATGCACTAAAGTAATAAGGATTAGGGTGTTACATTATGGTATCAGAGCAGTTCATCCTATTGAGTTGGGGTATGGACTGACTATGCTTAGGCATGTTTAGTAGTTCTTGTTGTGAATTGTGCATTTCTTGTCTCATTTCGAGATGTGTGGATAGAAATGCATGACAGTCTTAGGTTTGAATGTTAATTGTTACTATCACACTGCTACATGATATTGAGACTGATCAACTCAATATATATTGTTCTGAGTGTACAGGGGATTATGGCATCAACAAGGCAAACTAGAGGAAATAGAAATTCTTCTCGAGAAGGTTCAGCTAATATGGCTAAAGCGTTTATGGAAATGGTACCTGCTATGAGAGAGCAGACTACTGTTAGCACTAGAATGCTTATGAGGATGGAAGCTAATCCACCTCAACAGCCAGTAACACCAGTACAATCAATGCTTGAAGCACTAGCCAGAAATTTGAATTTCTATTATCTCTCAGAGTTTAGAGAGGCGAACCCTGCATCTTTCCAGGGAGAATACAACCCAGTGAAAGCTGAGGAGTGGTTGAGTGAAATGGAGAAAATCTTTGAGTTGATGATTTGCGTAGATGACCAGAAAGTTTCCTTTGCCTCTTACATGTTAAAAGGAGAGACGAAACATTGGTAGAGAAGTACGAGGTGGTTAATGGAAGCTGCGAGAAGCCCAATTTCATGGGAAGTGTTTAGGATAACTTTCTTGGTGAAGTATTTTCCAAAGACTATACAAGATGACAAGGACGTAGAGTTTTTGAAGCTAGAACAAGGAAGTTTGTCAATTGGGAAGTATGTACCTAAGTTTGAAGAACTGTCCAAGTTTTCTTCTTACTTTAGATATAACTTGGATGCAAACTAGACATCTTTGAAGTTTGAATCCGGATTGAGAGATGATATTAAGAAAACAATTAGACCTTTTGAGATTCGGGACTTTCCGACCTTGATAAACAAATGTAGAATTGTAGAGGGTTATGAAGGTAAGTCTCAGGAAGAGCACAAATCACAAGGCTTTTGTAACATTCTCCTTAACCTAGTACTCCTAATTAGGGTTATAGAAGCTCAATACTACTAGTAAGAGTTATTTATTAATTCGAGTAACCTTCTAAACTAGTTTGAGCGTAATTTTATAACATTGAATACAATAGAATAACTAAAATTTTTGCGTAAAGAGTTTATATAATGGGAATAAATATAGAAAATTTATTTCCTAACTATAAACAATTGATAAGAGTTGTAGTAAATTTTGGAGAATCAACTGAGCTAATTTGATATTTTTGATGATACTGAACAAGAATTAATGGAACAATTAAGTAGTTCAAAAAATGATAAAATTTCATAGAGATGACAAGTAAGATATGAAGAATAATTTGGTATAAAATGCCAACTAAGATAAGTATTAGTAAATATATTTACTTAATCCCTCGATTTAATTTAGCTTAGAACAGAGTAATGAAGCTTAACTAATAAATAGTAATATATTGAAAGTTATGGAAAAATGGATCCGAAGAGAGTTCTAATGTTTTCCATAACACTTATGGTAACTTGTAAACTCAACTTTGGAAGATTAAAATATACATAACAAATCCAAAAGTTTCAGCAAAAAAATTTAGTCATCCTATTGTGCATTCCATCGCCAACCAACTTTCTACACTTTTCTTGAATTCTATTCATATTTCTCTTCATCTTTTTGTGCGTAAATAGAACAGAAAATAGAGGAAGCAAGATACACATAACTACCACTCATTTCCATTTCAACATCCTTCTATCATCCACCTTTAACTAAACTCTAATCTCATTTCTTTTCTTCATTGTTTGCTATGATTAAATAGCCCAAAATAGGGTAAAAAACAGAGTTGAAAATAGCAAAGAAAAAAGGAGAGAAAAAGAAAGAAAAAGTAAAGAGAAAGTGAAGACTAAGCTTGGCATGCTAGATGAGACTAGGTAGGGGTTTCTAGTCTTCATCCTATTCTCTTTTTTTGTATTGATATTGAGTTTATTGTGTGGATTTGTTGACTATGGAGCTATGGCTAACTAAAATAAATAAAGGAGAATTGTTTGTTATTTTGTGTCTTGCTTTTTATCTTCATTTTGTCTTTCTTATTTATGAATCTTTTAGTGAAAATTGATGTTATTGGTTGATTTGTGAATGTGGAAACTCACAAGCAAAACAAAATTGTGTGCTATAAATGTTGTGTTTAAATGTTCACACCTAGTTCTAATTAATGTATTCATGAGTTTGATAATAATTTATTTTATACATTAATAAACTCTTATTTTTAGTCATTAACACTCTACATGTACTTAATTGATTGAGCTTAGTCATGTTTTGTAAGTTTGAGCTCAAATTAGGCTTAATTGATCTTTTCCAGCATCATTGAGATTTTACATTGTTTTTGTATTTTGGTCATATCTTGAGTTCTATATGTTTAAAATTATGTATCTTACCTTGTAGGAAAGATGAGAGAAAGCTCTACAACTTTCATAAAGAGCTCTAGGGATAAATCGAACATTTAGTGGAGCTAATTGGGCTTGAAAGTTAGAACATGGGTTCTGTCAATGGAACCTGAGTAGTGTGCACTAATCAAGGCATAACTTGGCCTGTAAATGTGATATGGGCCTCAACTAGTGGAAAATGAAAGCTAAGACATATATCTTCAATTCATATGAAGATCACTTTTCTAAGCTATGACGTTTCAACAAAGTTTTCATCCCTTGAAGTCAGCCACTGGAATCAAAAACCCTTTAAGAGTGATTTGTCCATAACTTGAGTTGTAGACCTCCAATTAACATGAGGTTTAGTCCCAAATTCTCATAAATGACTCAACTTTGTACCCATTAGGTTTCCAAGGGTGTAAGGCCAAAATAGGGGTTAGTTATAGGGGTGAGGGTAGAAATCCGAGGGCACCTTTCATTATATACTTCTCACCTTCATTCTAGATTTTTCTCTTCTCACCTTCATTCTAGACTTTTCTCTCTTCTTCTCTCTTTTTGCTCAAACTCCTTCATGGTGATAACTATGGAGAGCTAAATTCAAAGATTCTTAAAGAAATTGTGGTTTGGATTCTTGAGATCTTGGTTCTATTTTTGTGTTTGAATTGCATTTGGATTCCTCCTCTTCTTCTTTCTCTTAATCTTGAATGCATGAATGGTGATTCTGTTTATGTTTGATCTGATTGGGTCTTGATTTAAGATTGGGAATTATGATGGATTTATGATTGATTGATCTGAATTAATCATAGAATTATAGAGGTTAGGCTATTGATTTGTGCCTAGGTTAATTGAATTCGAAGATCAAATTAACATAGATCTAACATGAATTGTGCGATTGCAAATTTATGTGTCAATTGTTAATTGAATTCTATATGATTATCTAGTATGAATTTTGGATTTAATGCAAACATTTCAGTTAAATCTAAATTAACTATTCAAATGCACTTCAAATGTTTATTGAAAGATGTATGATAGAATCAACCTAATTTCAGATAGATTTTTGAATTGATTACTCTTTTAATCAAATTTCTCACTTTAATTTTGTTATTTACATATTCTGAGTTCTCAAATCCTTCCCCCTATCTTTGTTGCTTGATCTGATCAGATTGCATTTACAATCCATGAAAACCGATCTAGTGTTGTTTCTTAAACTACAAGCTATAGGTATAAGTCAGTTATAATTTTGATTGAGTTTGGCGTTCGGTCTTCACACTTCATTCCAATTGTTGTTCACAGCCAAGAGTCGTGTTGTGTCACTTTTATTGACTTTGAATTGTTGTTTATTCTTGGTAATATATGTTTGTGTTGAATTGTTGTTCACGACCAAGTGCTAGATATAACTGAAAATATTTGAAGTTTTATGCCACACATTTTTAATTAAGGATTTTGTGACACATAATTGACTATTTGTGCCTTGATTTTCATGGTCAAACACCCATTATTGACTTTGGAATTAGTTGGTTTTATACTTTACTATTTACAACCAATCAACTATTCTTGACTTGTATTGAATTGATTTTGTGCACACTTTGATTTCTATGAAAGTTGTTCGAAAATGATGTGGTTAGTAGATGTAAATATCAAGTTGGTCATGCATGAGAGTCATAGCCATGACTTGGTTTAGATTAGGTTATATGATTATATGTTTTCATTATATCATTGACCATTGTGGTTAACTTTTTTAATAATGGACAACTGGAAAGCTAGCATGGTATGTGATGAATGACATATAATTGTTGAATACTTGATGTGTAATTGAGATTACATTGTTCTTGACTAATTTTGTAGAACTATAATGAGAATTGTATAGCTCCCTTAATTCTTTAAGGTTGAGCTAGAATTTGTGGTTGGTTGGTCAGACATTGATTAGTGCTCTTGAAAATTGAATTGGAATTATATATAAGGATTTTTGGACTTTTATCCTTGAATGAGAAGGAAATAGTCTTGATATGCTTTTCTTACTGAATATCATTTTTATGTGAACTATTGTTTCACTTGGTATAGTGGATTTTGGAGTTGATCTTGTATGGGGGAATGGTATCCAAAATTGCATTAGAATCATGGATATAATCCTCTATGAGGAAGGGGATCATGTATTCTTGAAAATTCCTCTTTATGTTTCCTCACTACGTTTCCCTCATAGGATACTAGTGACATAGAACCCAAGCTATATAAGGTGGCTTTCACCTATTATAGTGCATGTGATATGGGTTATGTGGGAATAAACGAGTATTTGAATGAGCACTGAGATAGATTTGAAATGGATTTGAATTTGTATTTCATATTTTGATTTAATCATATTATAAGGACCATTGAAAAAATTTGAGATTATGATTCCTATTTGGTAGTTGTTTTTGAAAGTATTATGAATATAAATTGTGATGTTTGACAATAAATATTTTTAGAAACTATCAATAATTAGAATTCTGTTTCGGAAAGGGAAAGGACTAGATTTGGCAGTTTGCCATTTTTCTAGCTTATGTATATAACTTGAGTTTTTGAAATGTGTTTTTCTCCAAAACAACTGAAAGTATTATGATGGCATGTATTTTTAAATAGTACTACTGAGAATTCTTAGAATTCTCACCCTTTTTTGTTTGTATTTCTATAATATTTCTAGGTATGCATACTTCAGTCAGTAGACAAAGGAAGAAGACATAGAATAGATTTTGATAATGTTTGTACTTGTGTTGTATATTTAATACTTTGGAATAAATTATGTAAATATTGTGTATTGTAATACATTTTGTATATTGTTCCATACAATGTATGCATATATTATTAATCTGTAGTAGGCTCATATTTTCTATATATTATTTAAAAGTGATTTAAAGTTATTATATTAGTTTACGTGATGTGCATAATTTATATTACTAATACGTAATTCTAGATACGTATTTAGTAATCGTATTAAGGATGTTACGACTTTCAACAGAGGAAATGGGCGGATGATGAGTATGAGGAAAGTGTTTCTACACCCAACTATCCATAAGATGAAGATGAATATGAAGATGAGCAAGTTTCGGTGGAAACCATGAAGCCATAATGCCCTAAGTGTGGAAGGCTACATGGCAACAAACCTTGTGTGGTGTGTTTTATGTGTCGTTAATCGAGGCATTTTGCTCGAGAATGTCCATAGAGACAAGGAATTATGCCCAATCCTAGACCACAAGTTACAGAAAGGGTATATATTCTAAGCGGCAAAAAGGAGGTTCAATCTTCCAACCTTTTACAAGGTATCCTTTTGTGTATACCAATAGTTGAAAACTCATTTGGATATTCATAAAGGTTTTGTATAAGTTGGGTTGTCACATAGTTTTTAGATTTAATAAGTTATTCTTACAGAATGAGAACCTCTAAGTTTTGTTAGAAATTGAAAATGATAAGTTAGATACAACCAAGGAAGGTAAAATTCTTTCGAGTATGATATAGAAGTTCAGTAACTCGTATATTAGTTATTGTTAACTTTGGTAACATTTTTAAGTCAGTGGGCTATTTTGCTATAATACTGAGTGTAACACCCTAAATTTTTTATCTATTAGACAATAATTTTGACAGTTCACAGAATTCTACTGTTTAGTGATTTCTGTGTGCTGTAAAATTATTTTGTATATTCTGTCAGCATATTTGATCCTTTTGTGTGATTTACTCCGTGTCAAGAAAATAATAATTTTCAGGCTGGGAAAAATCTTTAGGTATTTATTTTTCTTGATTGTTAATTATTTTTAACAATCTGACTTGATTTTCATACGTTTTCTAATATTTGTGATTTTTGTGGATGATTATAAATTTTTGTGTTTATCTGATTGTTTTTGGGCTGTTTATGGGCCAAGGTGGCCTTACATAGCTCTAGGTGGGTCCCGCAAAGTGAAAATTTTTCTACGTATAGAAAAATTTGTATTGTTGAGAGGGAGACAAGGGATCTTACTAAACCTGAATCCGGAAACAATTTTAGAAAATCTCTTGTAGTGTGTTTTGTACTGTATTTAATTATCGGGCGATAAAAATACAGTAAATATATTCTTTCGTGGGGTTATAGCAGATAAAAATAGAAATTATACTGCTTAAGTCAACAATAGTGGTTATGACAACTTTTGACAGACCAATAGGAAACAAGTTTGATTCTTTTGATGGACCAATGGGAAGCAAGTCTAATATTGAAGACTTTGATATCAACCGTCGATCTAATCAATGGTGTAGGATTAGTCTAATAAAATGGCTATGACCATTTATAACCATTGGATGAAGAATTAAATCAACGGTGGAGATGGATCATTTATAACCATTGGATTTGGATTTAATCAATGGTGGAGATTTGGTCTTCTAAAATGGCTATGACTAATTATGACCCTTGGATTGAAAGTAAGAAGGAGTAATCTTGACCCTTCATTTTGGAGATGGATCTAATGGCTAGGATTTCAAGGAGGAAAGATCTAATGGCCTAGATTAAGTCTTCTAATCAAAAGTCTACCTTAATCCTAACCATTGATCTAATCAATGGCTTAAATGGCTCTAAATGGTGGCTAGAAAAGATGACAACTTTGTTGAGTGCATGGATGGAGGGGGGATGGTTTTTGTGTTGTTTAGGAGCTTAAGGAAAAAGTTTGAAGACATTATTAGATGTCTTGGTCAATTATGCATCATTATTGATTATTTGCACTCTTAGGAGAATGCATGGAGGGGGGGGGACGGTTTTGGTGCATGCTTAAGGGCATAGATAGGTTTCAAGGCCATTATTAGTTGTCTTGGTCACTTATTGATCATTATTGATCATTTCCTAAAGCAAAGCTCTTCAAAAAAAAAAATTTCTCTCCTTCTCCTTCAAGCTAGCTCATGGCCATGACCTCTAATTCTACCTTCCATCACTCAAAAATTTCATACAACCTAGTTTCTTGAATCCTTACCTTATTCTAAGCAACTTTCATATTGGAGACTTTCTCTAAATAATTCATCTTCATGGACTTTCTTCAAGATCAAAGTTATAGGGTATTTGTGGTGAAGTGTAAGGAAACTTCATTTCTTCTCTCTTCTTTATGTTCTAAGCCATGTTTGATCCATGGTTTATCTTGTTCAAGCTTGATATGTTAATTAACTTGTGTTTTGTTTTGTATTTGAGAAGCCCGTGGTAGTGAAGGACTTGGAAAAAGAAGCAAAACAAGAAGCTTTTAAGGTTCTTCAAGAGGGAAGAGGGAGATTCATCTCACCAACCAAGTATGGTGGTGAGAGATGGTTTGTGTATTTGATGGATGGTGAATCTGTAACACCCTAAACTTTTGGGGTATTATCGTTGTGTCCCGAATGTTCTGTTTGATGTTTTTCAACTTTAGGATAAATGACCGTTATATCCTTTTTGTACTCTTTGTTGTTTTTCTATATGAATTACTACTTTATAATACTGTTTGTTATTTTATTTGAACTTTTTGTGTGATTTGCTCCAGGACATGAAAATAATGTTTTCCGGCCAGGAAAATCTTATTTTAATTATTCGGAGCTAGGGAATCTTACTAAACTCAATTCTGAATGATACTTAGTAATCTTTTAATTTTTAGAATTTAATCGTAAAATAAAATAATTTTATATTATTATAATATTATTTTATTAGTCAGTATAAATAAGCGGTAATGGACCCGGAAATGTTTTGTGGGACCCACGTTTAGTGAAAACTTAATAGGATTAGTAGCTTAATTAAACATCATTAGTGGTGGAACATTCAAGAGCATGTGACTAAGCTTAATGACTAGGCTTAATTAGTGACTAAGCTTGATGACAAGGTTAGTGACAAGGCTAGGATTAACCAATGAGAGCTAAGCTTGGTGATCAAGTCTTAATCCTCACCATTGATCAATTCTAAGGCTAGGATGGAGCCAACCAAAATGGACACCTCCTTGCCCCTTCATGTCTACGGCCATTCACTCAAGGAAGGCCATTATTCACTTGATTTCCATGCATTTTTCTCTCTTCTCTCTCTTCCAAAAATATCAAACTCCATTATTGTCTTCCTTGTGAAGCATTTGGCCAAGCAACCATATTCACCATCCATCCACCTAAAATTTCATCCAACCAACTTTTCTAAACCTAAACACAATTCTAAGAACATCTCTAGTTGAGAGTTCTTGCAAAATCCTTCATCTTGGGCTTGAAAACCTACTTGGGAGATTTTACCTAGAAGGTGAAAATCTTTGTTTTTCATTTCTAAATTCTTTTTCAAAGTTCTAAGCCATGATTGATCCATGGTTTAAGCTTTCTTTCATGATTATAACTTGTAGAATTTTGTTTAAGCTTGTTAGGTGATTTGGAGGGTGAAAACCGAAACCCTAGAAAGGAGTGAAAGAGTATTTGTCTTCATTTAAGGTAAGAGGAAGACTTAATCTTATCATCCTTGGGTGGTGGTAAGAAGATGGAAATTGTTTGTGATTGTAGAATCCATAAGGATTCATTTGTGTGTTTGTTATTAGTTTTTCTATTTGTGATTTGTATTAATTTGCATGTCTACAAGCTTTGAAATATTGTATGTGTTAGTAGATGCATGTGTAAATCTTAAGATATGAATAACATGTCAAGGATTGCATGAGTGTTCCAAAGAACACACCACAAGGCTCACAGTCTCAACCAAAAAGGAGAACCAAAATGTTCTCATAAATTTTCTAAGAGTGTGATTTAATTAACTTAGGAAAATTAACAAGATGCAAAATTGTTTAGAGCAAGAAAAATGAATGTAGAGATCTAATGGTAATTTTAAGTGTTTCGGCCAACATGCCAAAGCCAAGGATTTATGATTTCTAAAATCATTTCCAAACCATTTTCAATCAAAAAGAAGCAATATATGTTAAAAAGAAATTTTTCTACAATGAGTTTTGAAGAAATAAATTGATTAGATTAAGTTTAAGAAGTTAAAACTAATGACTTTAGTGGTTAAAAGTAAATACAGTTGCTTTTTGTAAAATTTCTAACGTAGAGCTCATATTATATTTTGAAGCACGTTATTAGTTTTCAAAAGTGTAATTAAATGGTTATAATATAAATAAAAGGAATTTTTACTAAAACTTAAAAATCATTGTTATACATTTTCTAAGCAAAATATCACAAATTTTTGCTAAAAACAAACAAATAAGATAGAAAAGATAGCAAATATAATTTATACGGTATGAAAAATATTCTACGTAGTTTAAACGTATTAAATATTATTTCTGTTTATTGAAACAGTAATTTTTAAGGAATTCGAACAAGAAAATGATTTAAAAATCTTACGCAATTGAGAAAACGTTTGAAAAATAGTACGCGATTTTAAAAACAGTAAAATATATTTATGCAATTTAAAAACGTTTGTAAAAGCGACGAGATTTTGAAAACGCGATAAAATTTCTACGCGATTAACGAAAACAGCAAGTTTTTACTGTCAGGCCAAAGTGGTGGACCCGGACAGATTGTGAAACAGTACTGTCAGGTGGGACGTACTGTATATATATGCGATTTGCCAGTGAGGGCATATTGGTAATTTTTGCCAATGAGGGCATGAGTTTTTGCCATTGAGGGCATTTGCATAAATACGCATATCTATACCATTGAGGGTATTCTGGTAATTTTCTATCATATATTGAGTTGTGCCAATTTGGTTGATAATTGGTGGATTGATTGACGAGATGAATAACATCGTGTTGTCGGTATAATAAGCGTAGTGTGGTTCAACTTGAATGAACTTGGAGACATTAGTGTGCGGATTATTCCATTTGTGGACAGTTGGTCGCTCCTCTAGGCCGTGGTAACTGGTAACACACTAATGGACTCGACACGCACTATACTTAATCAAGATCTTGTGAAGTCTATTAGTGCAAGCCTGTAGTGACACGACGTATGACAGTGTGCTACACCACTACATCTTTTTTTTACAGTGGGCTATAGACGCAACGTGAGACAGCGAAATAGTTATTGGGCGGTCGACGGTACTAATAGATTTTGCGGGTCGTTCACTCTGATGTCTGTATTTTTAGCTCCATGGAGTAGGGTTGAGTCACATTTCATATATTTTTATCTCATACATTTTAATGTTATTTATCTATAACATTTTATTTATCTGTATCATTATTTATCTGTACCATTATTTTTATCTCTATTTTGTCTATCTGTACCACTATATATTATTACATTGCATTCTGTGTTACATTACATCTGTGTTATTTTGTATTTTTATTTATGCTATTATAAAATGTTATATTGTATGAACTGTTATACTTGTTGTATTATCGTTTTCTTATTTTACCATGTTTGTGGTGATATAGATTGTCTTACCTCTTTCTTGTATGTGTTATCTGTATATTTTAATTTATGTGATAAAGAGTTTGAGGAAGAGGAACAACCTCTTGAGTGTGAGTATCCTGAAGAGGAGGAAGAGCAGCAAGCCGAAGATCAGTTCTACGATCAAGAACCATCCGATGATCCATCTCCTTTGGATTGATTGTGTGGATATGACGCTACTAGGATTCTTTGGATTCGTGCAATTGGAGTTTCACGGAGGCTCTGAAGCCTGGCGTCTGCGAGAGGATAGAGACTCGGTGACGTACGTAAGGCGTCTGACTGTGACCATACATACTGAGTTTGATGGAGTGCCAATCTTTTCCACTATGTTGTACTTACATGTGGAGTTGCTGCTATCTCTTAGGCGTCATTGGGGCGGTATGTTTGATGCGCCTAGCGAGATCAGCAGCGTATCGACTGCACGGACCCGTGTCCATAGAGGGTCGAGGCATCCTGGATATCTATCACCTGAAGTTTCATCTGAGAGTGATCCTTCAGAGCGTTAGATATACATGATGTGTACTTGGGCGCGTCTGCGTTTGTATATATTGACCTTTTACTGTTTTGTTTACTGTTTTAGTTTAAATACTTATAGTTGTAAATTATTTGTATAACTTATGACTAAACTAGAACCATATGTATATTATGTGTGAGGTGTGTTTGTTTATTTTGTGTTTCCGCGTTATTTTATTTAATACTATTATGTTTAATAAGAAGAATTTTACAACCCGTATTATTAGGTAACAAATGTTTTACAACTTGGGTAGATTTTATTTATCTTTCTTTTATTTTATTTTATATATGTGACATCCCCACAAGGGTGTTACATTAGTTGGTATCAGAGCCCAAGTTAGAGTCTTTTGGGGTTGTGGTTGGGTCTGTTTTTGTTTGTGTTGTGTAATTCTCTGTAATTTACTTCCGAAAGGATGTATCTAACTTTGTTTGGTTATGTTTGAAGAAAGAAGATGTCTGGTAGAGGACGAGGATGTGCAAACGTAAATCGGGAAGTGGACCCAATGATTGCGACTGCTGAAGCTATACAGCGAATGGCTGAAGTGATTACTCAGCAAAATTTGAGAGCAGCTCAACAGCAAGATGCTACTGCTGATGCCCTAAATTTATCTGAATTTAGGCGTAACAATCCGCCACAGTTTAGAGGTGAGGTTGATCTTGAGAAGGCGAGTCAATGGATACAAGACTTGGAGAGAATCTTTGAAGGAATGAGATGCTCTGATGAGAAGAAGGTGACGTATGCAGCCTTTATGTTAAGGGGAGACGAAGAACATTAGTGGAGAGGAACCCGCCGGTTGTTGCAGGCTGAAGGAACGGAAATTACATGGGAAGTATTTTCTAATGTATTTCTGGAAAAGTATTTTGCTGCGAGTGCTAGACATGCCAAGGAGATGGAATTTCTTGGTTTACGTCAAGGTAATATGACGGTGAATGAGTATGCTACTAAATTTGAGAGTTTGTCTTAGTTCTCAGATTATGCTCAAACTCGACCAGATGATGGGTGGAGATGTCGGAAGTTTGAGGCAGGGTTAAGAGTGGAACTGAAGCGAGGGGTGATATCTTTGAGAATGAATCAGTTTCATGCTTTAGTTGTTGCGTGTGCGTGACTCGAGGAGTTGGAGCCGTCACGAGATCAGAGGAATCGTAGTTTTGGACCAACAAGGTTTCAGAGAGGTGGTGGCAGTAATAATAGTCGGTTTCAGTGCAAGCCGTATTCTAAACCACCAGGGAATCAACCTCAACGACCACCAGTTGGGGGAAATGCTAGTGGTAGTAGAGCTGGACAAGGGGTGGCATTCACGCCAACATGTTTTAAGTGTGGAAAGAAGGGCCATCTTTCTAGTGAATGCCCTATCAGAAGAACAGTTTGTTTTAATTGCAGACAGCCTGGACATATATCTAGGGATTGTGCTCAGCCAGAGAGAAAGCCAGCTATGAGAAGTGTTCGTGCTACTCAGCCAAGGTCAGGAAGTATTCAACCGAGATCTGGAGGGCGACTATATACTATGACTGGAACGAAAATTTCTCAATCTGATGATCTTATTCAGGGAGAAGGTGCCATTGGAGATAATCTTCTGACTGTGTTATATGATTCTGGTGCGACACATTCATTTATTGCATATGATTGTGTGGAGAGATTGAAGTTGCCTGTGTCTTCTCTGAATGTTAAATTGAGTGTATCTACGCCAACTGCTAAACCTGTAGTTACGTCTAAGATATGGTTAGATTGTCCTGTTGTTATCAAGGACCGTATGTTTTCGGTCAACTTGATTTGTTTGCCTCTTGTTGAGATAGACATAATATTAGGGATGGACTGGTTATCTTCTAACCATATCCTTATAGACTGTCAAGCAAAACCATAGTTTTTCCTAAGGAAGAAAAGTCTGGATTCTTGACTGCTGTTAAAGTCAAGTCATTATTGAGAGAGGGAAGTTGTATGGGTGAGTTATTTTTAAGTCATAAATAAGTTAAAGAAGTTGTAGTTAAAATTTGAAGGAAAACTGAGTTTGTTTGGAATCTTTAAGTACACCAAGTACGTGTTTTGATACCGAATGGACTCAGCACAGATATGAAAAATTAAAGAAGCTGTGAAATAAGTATTAAGGTAAATCTTAAAATTTATTTTAATACTTATGGAGGTTAGAAAACTTGAAACAATAAGATCAAAGTATTCTAAGGAGATATAAGTTTTATGAAAGGACAAAAATGCCCTTAGTGTTATGTCTTTAAAAGTGAGATTTTTCTCACTTCTCTCATCTCTCTCACATTGTTTTCTTCAGCAGAAAATACAGCAGAACAGGGCAACAACGAAGAGGGAAAAGAGGAGAAAAAATGGGGGAAACAAAGAGTAAAATCCAAGCTAAAGGTAGGGAGTTTCTTTCCTTGCTTCCTCTCTTTACTTTCCTCCATTTGCTACAACGTTTGAGTGCCAAAATAGGGAATGGGTTAGGTACTGCTTATGGCTAAATCAAGGTTTTAGGGATGAGATTTGTTTGGATTTTAGTTTGCTTGAGTTGTGAATGTGTTGAAGAACATGATTTGTGACTTATTTTCTATGATTTTTGGATGCATTGAAAGTGAATTTTTCCATGGTGAATGGGTTAAGTTTAAATCTATGACTCATGAGTTAAGATTGTATTTTGATGTTATTAAGTGATTGAGGTGTTGGAAATTGGTTGAAAGTAAGATTAGATTGAAACAAAAATGGTTGGAATGGGATGGTGCAACAGTCGTGAGGCTACTACTTAGCTACTGTTAATCAGTGAATAATAACACATTCCAGTCGTGCAGTTGGCTGCCCATCCGAGAATATGAGGGAAATGGGATGATATATAGTGTTATTTGATGTTATATTAAATGAAAAAAAAGTACGAGTTATTCATGAAGTTGTTTGTAAAGTTTTGTATTGAAATAAAATGTAAAAGGAATGTTAATGAAGTTTAAATAAAATGTAAATAAAGTATGAGGTGGTTGAAGTATTGTGAGATGATAGGGATCCAAGTATACCAGTAGCTCCCCATATAATTAAAGTTGAGTTGCTTAGTACGTTCTTTATGCTTTACTTTCCATAAATGAGGAATTTTCTCTTCCACATAGATAAATGTGAATCTTGTGATGTGTTATGAGAAATTTGAAAGATATGAAAGTGAATTCCAAAGTACGTCATGAGGTGAATGCCTAACATGAATGCCTAGCATTGAAATATATATTGAGTTTATGCGATATATATATATATATATATATATATATATATATATATATATATATATATATATATATATATTGTATAGAATTAATGTTAAATGTGAAAGCTAAGTATTGACGTATGGTCTTGATGAGTTAGTTTATTTATGATACAAATCATTATATGTACTTGAATGGAATATACGAATAATGATGAAAAACATATTGAGATATGTTAAGTAATGAATGAAATTAAAAAGCATATTGAGATATGCTTTGTATAAGGTTACATGAGGTTGATAGGCATATTATTAGGAAGCATAATAATGGATTGATAAAGGTAGTTGAGGTAGAGTAAAACACTCCCTCTCTACAATGTATTGATTGAATGAATGTATTATTTGAATGAAATGTATCAAGAGAGGTGGTTGTAGACACTCAAGGTAACCAAGGTGGTAGTAGCCACTATGGTAATAAAAGTGGAAGTTGTCACTAAGGTAATTGAGGTGGCAATAGCCACTAGGGTAATAATTTAATAGATAAGATGTTGCTTCCCTATTATGTAAAGAAAAGCAAGGTTATATAAAAAGTGAATAAAGGAATGATTTTTAAACATTTTTGCATGTTTTTGGTTTTCCAACTTGTTGCTTGTTGTTCCATGTATGGATGACCCTATGCATTGGGCCAAAGGTGCTCCTAATGCTAGGGTTCTAAGTATTCAATAAGACAATACCCATAGTATTCAAAAGTGCAATACCAAGTAGTGTAAGGTGGACAAGGAACAAAACAACTTCCTAACCTTTCTTACCCGAGGATATACAAAGAATAAAAGGAGTTCTTGGAACAAAAGGGCTTCTTAGAAAGAGATGATTCCTAGAATGAAAGGGTTCCTAGACTAAAAGGATTCCTAGGAACGTGCAAGTAACATGAGTTTTACAAAATAAAATCTTTTAAAAAGCATTGCATACATATACTTTGGGGCAATCATTAGGCATAACCATACATCATAATACATTGCATAAAATGGCAATTGTATGGGCAATTACCTTATTTTCTATTGTTGCAAAGATAAAGGATAAGAGTTGGCGAGAAAGGCTAGGAATAGTACGTGAAGTAAACTTTATTATTCCTAGTATATTGATGAATATTTAAGTGTATATTTGTTCAATTTGAACTAATATATAATAGTTAAATTATTTTCATAATTAAACGAAATGTCTGTCTTGGGAAGGGAAAGGACTGAGTTTTGGCATTTGCCACAATTCCATATATTATGTTTAATCTGGTTTTTTCCTGAAGTAGTTGGATTTATCATGATGTTGCATTTTCAAACTTATTAATGAGAATTATTAATTCTCACCCCATTCTTTTTATGTTTTCCATGATAAATCCAGAGTAGGACCAAAGCAGGCGCAAAGCAAGGCGATGAAGATTTACCTTAGTTATTATTGTAAATATTTTGTTTATGTAATTATATTCATGGTTCTGTTATGATTAGCTCTTTGTATAAGTTATAATCTCAGACATATTAGATAGATGTTTAGTAAAGAGCAATTTTCATGAGGAGTAAAATGTCTTACTCTCTTACTTCTATAAAGGCTCTATATAGATATATATATTCGTTAATTAAATATTGAACAGGTTATGAATTACGCTTAATATAGAAAGTGACATATTAATTTTGTTTACTTAGTATACGTAGGGTATACTACAATATCTAAGGTTAAGGTGTGACAATTTGGTATCAGAGTTGTTTATCCTGTCGAGCCAGGGAATAGACTGACTATGCTTTTGAGCATGTTTAGATGTTTTTGTTTGTGTTGTTCATTCTTTTATCACAATGTGAAATATGTGAATAGAATTGCATGACAACTTTAGGATTGAATGTTAATAATTACTACCACATTGTTACATGATATCGAGTCTAGCCAACTCAATATGTAATGTTTCGTGTGTACTAGAAATTATAACACCTCCTAGGCGAACTCAGAAGAATAGAAAGGTTTCTAGAAAGGGTAATAATGATATGTTTGAGATTAGTTAGGTTGGTAGTAAAAGTGATGAAAGATTAGAGCGTTGCGATTAGAGAACAAACAGAAGTTATTAATGGAATGATGTGGAAGCATATTGAGGCTATTAGTAGCACGAGGAAAATAGAATTGATGTTGCTTTCTCAATAATGTGATAAGAACAAATGAGCTCAAGGTTTAAATAGTGAATAAGATGAAAGAACTACAGAACTGAAAAGTCAGCAAGAAACATATCTCAAGGTTTTAAAGGACACGCAATTAGTTAAAATGCTAAAGTTTTAAAATTGAGAAACTAAGTGCAAGGAAGAAGATATTCGAGGTAATAAGTTGTCTAGATGAACAAAAGGTGTCGTTCGCTTCTTTTATGTTAAAGGGAGAAATCGAGCATTGGTGAATGGGTTTGAGATGATTAATGGAAGCTGTTGGTATATAAGTGAAATGGAAGGTATTTAAAGAGATCTTTTGGATAAATCTTTTCTAAAGAATAAGTGAGAAGATGAGAAAGTGGAATGCTTGATTTGTAGTAAGGTAGTATATCTATAAGGTAATATGAAACAGAAGTTTGGTGAATAGTAATCAGTGGTTTACGACACTTGAAGTAAGATCATGATTTAGTGAAGTGAATTGTAAATTATGGAGTTTACTAGTGAAGTTATTAGAGATATGATTGCGATGAGTAGTATAACATCCTCTTTTTACATATGTTAGACTTGTATAAGGTTACAGAGGTAGCTTAATACTTGTTTAATATGTCCGTTAAATTTTGTAACATTTTGAGTTAATGTAGGCACTTTGTTGCAACACAGAACGTGCAAAATGACTATTTTAACCTAGGAAAATAGCATAAAATGCTAATTAAGAGAAATAAATATGAAAAATTTGTTTTTAGGTCACAAATGTGTTAAAGAGGATGCAGTTAAATTCTGAGGATAAATGAAGTCAGTTCGGTATTTTTAAGGACACTGTAGGAGTGTTTTAATACTGAATTAAGGTGTAGCAGATATGAAAAATTATGGAAAAGGTGAAATAAGAATTTATTCTAAAGTTGTTAGAAGTTAGAAAACTTGATTTAGTAAAATCAAATTGTTCGTCACAGATACGAAGTTCAACAAATGACCAAAATGCCCCTAACAGTTATCTTTAAAAGTGAGAATTTCTCTTCTCTCACATGTATTCTGCTTCAGTAGAAACAAAGAAAACAGAAATAGCAAAAGAAAGAAAGGAAATGAAGAGAAGGAAGAAGAGAAAAAGGAGGAAGCAAGGGCCAAGTTGGAGCTCATCTTCTTCAAATTTGTTACTTCTAATTTGTTCCTCTTCCTTTATGATTTTCTTAAGTTAATATTCTATTTTTCTGTGTTTATAATTCACGGCTGACCAATGATTCAAAATTAGGCTTCAATTACTTAAATTTGCTTCTTTCCTACCATTGGTTCTTAAATTGATTTGTGATGTTGTTTGTGATTAGAAAAGTGAAAATTATTTGTGCTAATAGGTTAGATAAAACTCACGGCCAAAGTATGAAAATGTAGAGATTCCTTGGTTTCAATTTGTTCTTTCATTCCATTGATAATTGTCTTAAATTTATGAAGTTGAAAATGATAAGAAAAATGAGAATTTATTGTGTTTCTTAGGCTGAATTATTTTGGCAGCTTGTTGTCTTGTTTGTGACTATGATCTTGCTTGCTTTTATGCATGAAATTATGATTAGAATGATGTTGAATTATTATAGCAGATTGTTGCTTGTTTTAAGAATTGAATTTTTAGTGTTTTCAAGAATGAAATAATGGTTTGTATGGCTAAAGTTATCAAGGCAGAATGCTGCCCCATTTGTGGTTGAATTTTGTTGGTTTTTGTAACACCCCTTTAGAGATGCCACATATATAAAGAAAAATAAAAATAAATAAATAAAATCTATCCAAGTTGTAAAACATTCGTCAAATAATAATATGGGTCGTAAAGTAATTCCTGATAGACAGTTTATTAAAAATAAAATATTGCGGAAAACATAAAATAAACCAAACAACACCACTCATAATATACATATGTTCTAAGTTATAAGTTATACAAATAATTTACAACTATAATTACAAATATTTATACGTAAACAAGAAAATAAAAACATAAAAAGAGTCAATATATACATCCATGCGCAGACGCGCCTAAAAAAAAAACATCAAACATATTCACTCCTCCTACGAAGGATCACTCTCAACATGAAAATGATCATCGGAGACAAATATCTGGATGTCTCGACTCTCGGCGATAATGAGATCGCGCGTCGATACGAGTGTCATCTCACTAGGCTCAGTGGATATCCACCCCAATAACGCCTAATGGATAAAGGTAACTCTAAATGTAGAAACACTGTCGTAGTCATGATCGGCTCTCCATCAAACCTATGGCGTAGGGTCACCGTCATCCGTCCCGCATACGTCACCGAGTCTCTATCTCCTCTCATGTGCCACAATAGCGATCCACCATGAAACTCCAGCGTCACGAACCCCAAAAATCCGGGTACCGCCATACCAAAACTAATCAATCCAATGGATATGGATGATCAGATGGTTCTTGATTGTAAAACTGGTCGTCGATTTGCTGATCTTCGTCCTCCTCGGGGTACAAGACCTCAAGAGGCTGTTCCTCTTCTTCTTCCTCAAACTCTTTACCGCATAAAATAAATATACAGGAAACACATACAATAAAGAGGTAAGACAATCTAAAATCACCACAAACATGGCCAATAAGAAGACGACAAACAACAGATATACAGTTCATGCAATATGAAAGGCTATAACATTTATAAGTAACAGAGTAGTGTAAAGATTCAAAAAGATGTAAATATTCCAACAATACACCATTACAGATAAAATAAAATAAGAAACAAATGCTATAATACAACAATAGATAACACAAATACAAGTAAACAAATAAATCAATATAATAAACAGATAAGACAAAATAAATAGATAAGTCAAAATAATTAGATAAGACAAAATAAATAAATAGATCCCAATAAATAAATATAAAACACAACCTACTCCATGGAGCTAAAAACACACAAAGATATCAGAGAGAATGACTCGTAAAAATCTATTAGTACCACGGCTGCCCAACTAACTATTACGCTGTCACACGTTGCGTCTATAGCCCCACGACACAGGAATCCATCATCCAGGCGTGGTGTAGTTCACGGTCTCACGTTGTGGCACTACAGGCAAATGTACTACTAGACTTTACAAATCTCGATTAAATATAGTGCGTGTCGAGTCCATTAGTGTGCTATCGGTTTACCACGGCCCAATGGAGCTACCAACTGTCCATATATGGGATCCCGTACACTAACGTCTCCAAGTTCATTAGAACAATGAACCACACTACGTTTATCGCATCGACAACACAATGTGATTCGTCTCGTCAACCAAAACACCAAAAATTTGGCATAAACACAATACATAATTCCAAAAATATGAAATTGCGAAAATGCCCTCAAGATAATAATATGCCCTCAATGGCAGAAAAATAGAAAGCCTGTACGGGTTCACATTTTCCCGACAGCGAAAAATCCTTAAAAGCCTGTATGGGTTCACATTTTCCCGACAGCGAAAAATAAATACAGTAACGGTCAATCGCGTAGAAATTTTATCGCGTTTTCACAATCTCATCGCTTTTACAAACGTTTTAAAATCGCGTAAGTATATTTTTCTGTTTTCAAAATCGCGTAGGATCTTTAATACGTTTTCTCAATCGCGTAAGATTTTTAAATCATTTTCTTGACCGAATTCCTTAAAATTATTGTTTAAATAAACAGAAATAATAAATAATACTTTTAAGCTACGTATAATATTTTCCATACCGTATACTATCTTTTGGACATCTTTTCTATCTTATTTGTCCGTTTTTACTAAAAATTGACAGTATTTTTGCTTAGAAAATTATATTAATGGTTTCCTAATTTTACCGTAAAAATTCTCATTTATTAAATTTTTAAACCATATACTTAATCCTTTTGAAAACTACTAACATGCTTCAAAATATAGCATAAGCCATATGTTAGAAATTTTTGAAAGTTACTGTATTTCTTCTTACAGTAAAAATCATTAGTATTAACCTCTTAAACTTAGTTTTAACCACTTTATTTCTTTAAAACTTATTGTAGAAAATTTACTTTAACTTGTATTGCTTCTTCTTGATTGAAAATAGCTTGGAATTAATTTTAGAAATCATGAATATCTAATTTGGCATGTTGGCCGAATTTGATAAAAACTTTGCATTTGATTTCCAAATTATTTTTCACCTTCTAAATACATGTTAAATCTCTTGTATTGTCTACATTGATTAAATCATTACCTTAGAGAATAATTTTAGAAATTAAAGTGTTGAAGTTAGACTTGTTGGCCAAAAATGTAAGGTTATGCCATTTGATTTCCAAATTCATTTTTCTTGATCTAAACAACTTGAAACCTTCTTAATTCTTCTAGGTTAATTAAATTACCTTTTAAGAAAATTAAGAGAACATTTTGGTTCTCCATTTTTGTTAGTGGCCGTGAGCCATCATGGAGTGTTCTTTGGAACACACATGCATTTTCTTGACATGTTGTTCACATCCTACACATTATCATGCAATTCTATACTTTATCATGCAATTCTAACACATGCAATATTATCAAAGCTTATAGACATGCAAATTAAAGCTAATAGACATGCAAAATTCTTACAATCACCAAACAAAGAAAGCTACTAACAAACACCACATAACTACTAACAAACACAAAAATTAACAAATACACACATAATAACCACATCACCACCGAATCCTTATGGATTCTACAAACACCACAAATTACTCCATCTTCTTACCACCACCAAGGGATGATAAGATTAGTCTTCCTCTTACCTTAAATGAAGACAAATGGTATTCTTTCACTCCTCCTAGGGTTCGGTTTTCTCCACCAAAGTACCTAACAACTCAAACGAAAATATACAAGTTACTAACCATGAAAAAGAACCTAAACCATGGATAAATCATGGCTTAGAACTTTGAAAAAGAAGAGAGAAAAGAAAAGCATGAGATTTCACCTTCTAGGTAAAATTTTCAAGATTGGTTTCCAAGCTCCAAATGGAAGATTTTGAAGAAATTCTCAACTAGAGATGTTCTTAGGATGGTGTTTAGGTTTAGAAAACTTGGTTAGATGAAAATTTGGATGGTTGGATGGTATGGTTCTTGTCTTGGCCGAATGGTGAAGGAAAGAAACAAGAATGGTGGCTAGGGTTCTTGGATGAGAGAGAAGAGAGAAAAGCAAGAAAGATGAAGTGGTATTTTGGTCTCCTAAACCCCACATGGTCGTAGCTCTTCATGCATGCAAGGTGGCCAAATGGTTGGCTTCATCCAAGCCATGGATTGCATCAAAGGCTAGGATTAAATCTTGCTTAACAAGCTTGTCTCCTATTGGTTGATTATTGATGACTCACAAGCCTAATCACACTGTTCATTAATTACTAGCTTAGTCACTAGTTTGAGTCACTTGTTCTCGAAAAGTTCTACTTTGCTAATGATGATTAATTAAACTCTTGATCTAACCATTCTCTAATTGTGGGTCCCGCAAAATATTTCCGGGTCCATCTTGTCATTTTTATTATATCTTGACTAATAAAATAATATTATAATATTATAAAATTATTCTATTTGACAATCAAATCCTAAAAATTAAAAGATTATTTATCGTGCTCATTCGAGAATCGGGTTTAGTAAGATCCCCAATTCTAAATAATAAAATAAGATTTCCCGGCCGGAAAAATATTATTTTCCCATGCCTCGAGCAAATCGTACAAAAAGTCCATATAAAATCACAGACAAGTAATATTGGACATTAAATCAAGTAGAAAACAATTAAAAACAAAAAAACAACAAAAACAAAGACGTTCGGGACGTAATGGTCATTTTTCCATTTTTTCCCACAATGTAGCTAATCATCCAAAAAGTTCAAATAAAATTACGTAGACAAGATTAATTGTTCGTATATCTTCCAAAAAATTAAAACAAGAGTTCGAAAAAACTTTTATTTTACTGTCTCTAACAAATTACGTAAAAAGACCAAATAAAATTTGAGCCTGTATAAACGTATTTGTATTTCATGCAGAAATCGAGAAACAGTAAAATAGGGACACAACGGTCATTCACACAAAAACTTGAAAAACAGCAAACAGTACATTCGGAATATTTTCTAAAAATTGGGGTGTTACAGTTTTCATGCTTGACATGAAGGCTTGTATAATGTTGAATGTTCATGGCAGCACATACCTTGTTATGATCAGAATTTTGATCTTTTGTTGCTTAAAATTGTGACTAAACGATGATGAATACTTATGGTTGGATGTTGTCCATTGGTGGCCAAAATTTTGATGTGTTATATATAAGAACTGTGTCTTGATTGAGGCATGAAGGTCACAGCAATAACTTCCATGTAATAATGATTCATTTAGTTCCAAAAATCATGCTTAGTTGAGATTAGAACTTGGTTAGAAACCAAGTTCATGAAGAACCTGAATTATGTAGAAATAGGGCAGTATCCGAGTAGTCTGTGATGTTTATTGCATAACTTGAGCTACAGACATCGTATGGACTTGATGCCAAATCTATTTGAAAGCTAAGACATAAGGTTTCATGTAATAAATATTTCGGAATTATCGAGCAACCCAATTAGTCTCAACTTTGATTTGAAATTGAACCAAATTCTGCAGAAAAGGCAATCTGGCACCTGTTAAACCAGATTGCATAATTCCTTGCTCCAATGTTGTATTTACATGAAATAGTGGCATTTGAAAGCTAACATATAATGCTATTTGAGTGTTAAATTTCAGAATTATTGAGTTTTTAGTTTGTTCCCACTTTTATTTCAAAGTCAAGTCATTTTTGGGTAAAACTAAGAATACCTTATTTTAGCTTCTGCATAATGTCGCATAACTTTGGCTACACTTATCCAAATGAGGTGAGGTTTGTGGCATTTGAAAGATATGAGGCAAGGCTATATGACTGTAAAATCTCAAAATTTCTAAAGTTAGTATGTGCATTTGGTGCACTCATGAAAAATAACCTTTTTAGGTGAAAATTAAGGTGTCTTTGAGAAAGTTTGGACCCTAGAAACTTTAGTAGCTTCTTTAATAGTTAAAGTTGAATTATGAAAGTGTATTAGAAAAGTGTTTGCCCCTTTATGGGTTAAACTTGAATTAAATGCTCCTTTATTGAGCTTGAAATGAAATGTATGCATGATATTAATATATTAATGTACTGGAATGAATGACATATGTGAATGATGTTGATGTTTAATGCTATGGTCTTAAAAATGATTATGTTATAATATATTGAATATACCTTGTATGGTATGGATGAGGTTGATTAACATGATATTGGGAAGTAATATAAAAGAAATGGTAAAGGAAGATGAGGTTGAATGAGTCCCTATCTACAAACATGTATAGTAATGTACAAATAGAAAGTTTAATGATTATGGTAATTGCTTCCCTATTATGTAAAGAAAAGTATGATTATGTATAAAGTGAAAGAAGAAAAGGTTATTAATACTGTTATATGTTTTGTTTTCAAACTTGTTATTTGATGTTTTCATATATTGTAAATTTATGGCTTGGACAAAAGGGCTCCAAGTGTCAAAGTTATGACTGTTTAATAGTACAAGGAACAAAAGGGTGTCCTGCCTACCCAGAAACAATACAAGGAACAAAAGGGGTTCTTAGAAATAATCAAATAACATGTATTTTCTAAAATGATTATGCCACATTTCTAAATGATTAAGTACAATTTGGGTTTTATCCCAAAATAGCTGAATTTACCATGATGTCACAATTTAAATTTTACTATTGAGAATCATTAATTCTCACCCCATTCTTTTTATGTTTTTCATGATAAATCTAGAGGAGGACCAAATCAAGTACAAGACGAGGCTATAAATATTTAGTTAAGTTGTTCATGTAATAATTTTAGTTATGTATTTATATTAATAACTCTATAATTAAGTTTATGTAATTAGTTTTGTAAAGGTTTGTAATCTTAGACATATAAGATAGAATTTTAGTAAAGAGCAAGTTTCCTGAGGTGTAAAATGTCTTGCTCACTTACTTCTGCAAAGGCCCTATATATATTTAGTCATTAAATAGATATTGAACAGATTGTAAATTATGCTTAAGTTAGAATGTGGCATACTAATTTTGTTTACTTAGTATACGTAGGGTATACTATGGTATATAGAATTAGGATGTTACAGTTAGAATGACGGCAACCGCTAAGAAGAAGCAGGTTGTTATTAATAAGATTCTTAGGAGGATGGAATTAATCCATATTAACCACTAGTTTTCCTACATCATTAGTATCAATTTAGAATAAGAAATCCCATGACTATATGGAACTTAGAGAAGCAAATCTGTTACCAATTGAAAGTTAAATGTTGAAGTTAGAACTCAATTTTTACAATATTAAGAAAAGTAAACTCAAGTTGGAACATAAGGTCAAAGGTACATAAAATGTGGAAAGTAATAAACAAGTAGTCAAGTTGGTAGCTTAGTGGGTATGCTATATATACAGTAAAATAATGATATTGTGCGAGGGACAGCCAATGGAGGCTTGTACATAAAGACAGAAAATAGTATGAAATTCAAATTTATTTTAAGATAATTGATTATCATATTATGATAATTGGTTATTATGTAATCCAAAGGACTTAGAACACGACAATCACCGGCTAGCTGAGGTTGCTAACTGATTATTCTTAGCTAATAGGGGATCACGAACTGTGTGATAACCGGTTAGTAGAATGTGCTAACCAATTATCCAGCACTCATAAGGAGCATAAAATAGGGCCTAACTGATTAGCAGGGGTAGCTAACCAATTAGAAAATAGAACAGAAATAAAATTAGAAGGTCATAATCGATTATCCAAGAGCGATAATTGGTTATGCACTTGAGGAAATAGAATTTTCAGGTTGTTGAGCTTATTCCAAAGCTTGTTTAAGTTGTGTAATGGGTACCTAAGGACCAGTTGAGGTAATTAGCAATAGTATGAACCTTAAAAACATTAGTAATTCCTTTGTTGGTTAGAGTTGAGCCATGGAAAGGTGATATAAAGGTGTTGGTTCACTTATGTGATAAAGTTGAGCTAGTTAATCTCTTATGTAATAAGGTGGATCTATAGCAAGTTTCAGAAATATTCATCAGAGTTCGTTGTTGAGTTTCCAATTCTTTTATACAAGAGATGCAGTGTTGTTAGATGCTTGCAAAATTAAGAAATTAGTATGGAATTGGAAGAGTAAGAAAGTTGTAATTTTGAAGCTTTTAGCTTGTCCTTTTATAGTATTCTTTTCGACTAAGATTAAATGGTAACTCGAATAGAATAGTAGAGAGATGTAGGTATGAGGCATCAATTAATTGAATTTGCAAGTTTTCAAAGGAACATCAACTGTGAAAAAGGAACAATAATTGTATCTTGAATGAAATTCTCATGAGCTACATGTAAATCACTGCTATGTTTCTTCATATGGGAGTTTGAAGTCCAAAAGTTCTATTTTACATAACACACGAACACTAGGTGATGACAATGTTGGGCTATTAAATTTGCTAAAAAAAGTGTTCAAAAAGTAAGTTTGGAAAAGAAGAAAGATCCAATAACTTCCTCTTTGAAATGTTATTTGATTAAAAAGAAATTATAATCTCTTGCAAATAAAAAGGTATCTTACATTTTTTCAATGAAAGACAACATTTAAAATTAGATCTTTCTTCGTGCATGCTCACACGTTAGCCAATGTGGACAAGTATATAGCTATGTATTCTCTTATTCTGTCAATGACCTTAACATTCAAAATTAACTGAGCAACTGAAAAGGTTTAAGTTATTAAAGATGTACACTGTCAGGATGAAAATTGTAACATTATACATAATAAAGAGAAGCCACATATTTATATAGATGAAAGTTTTGGAAGATTTGACAATGTTTTGTTTTTGCAATATAAGGAAAAAAAGACACTCGAAGAATAAATAAATTAAGAGAATTCCTAATATGGTCGAACTTTTAAGACAACGGGCAAAACAAAGTATTGGTGGAGGAGTGGTTGTCCCTTTTTAAGGCCGCAAGTGGAAGAGTCGAACAAGTAATAAAGTGAAAGAGTAGGGTATCGTTCCCACGAGGATGTTGGCTTCCAATGCTAAGTATCAACTAATAGCTTATCTAAATTCTATTCAAGAACATATAAAATAGGAAAAAGTGCATTAAAACTAATCTAAAGACATAAAAGTGATAAATGAAAGTAGAGACAATGGTTTAGAGATTTAGGGAATCATTCTTCATCTTGTACTTCAACTAATGACATGCACCACTCATAAACAACATTGATGCATAGTGAAGTTAGCTTGAGAATCTACTTTGGTCAAAAGTCTATGTCTAGCGCAATCAACCATAGTTTTATTTACCTAATCTACTATGTTTCCATGAGAACTAGTGCAAACTCCACTCATTAAGATCTATTCTTAAACACATGCTATGCATGGCTAAAAGATATATGTCTATCCCATTAGCGAATCAACTTATCTAAGCCAATTGAACTCATTGAACATGCATCAACAATACATACGATCTAAAACTCAAATTCCTATGTCTAGGTTCATCAAATTTCACCAAATCACTTAAAAGTTGACCAAATTATCAAGAGCATTAACATCCATATGATTAAACAGAACCAAACATCAATATATACTCAAAGTAATACAAAATCATTAATATTCATAGAAGGAATCGAAGTAATTCCTAAATACAACTCAACTAATCATTGAACATGAAATTACACAAAATTAGTGTTCAAAGGATAAGGAAAGAGAAGAAAACTAAAGGAGAAGGAAAGAAGCTCATGGATGTGATCTTCTATGCTTGAATCATCCTCCATAAGGAAGATGGCCTCCAACCTTATCTCCCTAGGGCTCCAATCTGCCCAGAAATGAAGTTCCAGCCGCAGCTTCTCTAAAACCTAAAAAACTCCCTTTGTAAATTTGTTAAAAACGTAATTATAGGCCCAGGAAAACAGAGTCACACCATGGCATTAAACATGTGGCACCGCGGCACGCATACAATTAGGTCACTAGCACCATGACGTCTTTTATTTGCGTCCCGGTGCTTTGCTCTTGGGCCTCTCTGCCAAATGCAAGGGATGCACCATGCTACGACGTTACACAGCCTGTGCCGTGGCGTTGAGTGTTAAGTTGCACACTTGGCTTTCTCTTCTAGTTTTTGCTCAAATGCTCCGTATATAAGCTTGTTTGGAGCCTTTCCTATAATATAGAAATCATCAAGTCAATAATAGTTGCAAATCTACTCAATCACTAATGTAATACACACAGTTTGCTCAATATCAAATTAGAAAGGCATCAAAATAGAATATAACAAATATAAGCAAAAAAACCTTTCAAATATGCATATAATGAGGACTTAAGCAATCAGTGAAAGCATAGATACGGGGCACAAATAACTACATTTCATGGAGTTATCAAGGAGTTGAATAAGATTATTAGAAGTTACATGTATCTATGTAATGTGGGAGATATTTAGAGAGACATTATTAGACAAGAAAGATGTTGAGTAAATGTAGATTCGTAAAGAGTTACGGTGATGACTCTCAAGTGAAGTAAAGATCACAAAGATCTTAATAGAGAAAATGAGTGAATGAAGGATATAAGAAGGTAAATGGTGTCATAAAGAGAGTACGGAATTTATATGCTTTAAGTGTGGAAGAAGACAACTTGGCGACAAACCCTATTTGGAATGCTATGTATGTGATCAACTAGAGCACTATGTTAGCAGAAGTAAAAAGTTATACCTAATCCTAGACTATAAGCTCTAGGAAGGGTATATACTCCAAGAAGACAAGAGTAAGCTCAATCTTTAGACCTGATAAAAGAATGTGAACATCTAAGTCTTGGTTAAAGATTGGAATGGATAAGATAGATATAGTTAAGGGCAGTTGTTGGCAGTCTCCAAACTTTTAGTATGGAAAGCTAAATTTTTGGGACAAAGTTTTTAAAAGGAGGGAAGAAATGTAACATCCCTGATAACATGTTAGACTTGTAAAGAGTTACTGAGGTAGCCTAATACTAGTTTAACATGTCTGTAAAGTTTCATGACAAACTGAGCTAGTTTAGGCACTTTGTCGCAATACAGAATATGGAAAGTGACCTAAAATGACTTAGAAAATGACATAAATCGCCTAGATAAGAGAAATAATTATGGATAAGTAATTTTTAAGTCATCAATAAGTTAAGGAAGTTTTAGTTAAAATTTAAAGGTAATTAAGTTCATTTGGTATTTTTAAGCACACCGAGTACATGTTTTGATATCGAATGGACTCAGTACAAATATGAAAAATTAAGAAAACTATGAAATAAGTATCAAAGTAAATCTTAGAATTTATTTTAATACTTATGAAGGTTAGAAAACTTGAAATAATAAGATCAAAGTATTCTTAGGAGATATAAGTTTTATAAAAGGACAAAAATAGCCTTAGTGTTATGTCTTTAAAAGTGATATTTTTCTCACTTCTCTCGTCTCTCTCATGTTAGTTTTTTCAGTAGAAAACACAGCAGAACAAGAGAGTAATGAAGAGGGGAAAAATGAGAAAAAATAGGGGAAAGCAAGAGCCAAATCCAAGCTAAAGGTAGAGGGTTTCTTTCCTTGCTTCCTCTTTTTATTTTCCTCCATTTGCCGCAACGTTTGAGTGCCAAAATGGGGAATGGGTTAGGTAATGCTCAAGGCTGAATCAAGGTTTTAGGGATGTTATTTGTTTGGGTTTTGGTTTGCTTAAGTTGTGAATGTGTTGAAGAATATGATTTATGACTTGTTTTCTATGATTTTTGGATGCTTTGAAAGTGGATTTTTCCATGGTGAATGGGTTAAGTTTAAATTTCTGATTCATGAGTTAAGATTGTATTTTGATGTTATTAAGTGATTGAGGTGCTAGAAATTGGTTGAAAGCAAGATTAGATTGAAGCAAAAATGGATGGAATGGGATTGTGCAGTAATCGTGAGGCTGTTGTTGGGCTACTGTCAGTCATGAGGCTATAGCTTAGTTACTGTTCATCCATGAATAGTAGCACATTCCTGCCGTGTAGCTGGCTACCCATCCGAGAATGTGGGGGAAATATGATATATGTAGTGTTATTTTATGTTATATTAAATGAAGAAAGGTATGAGCTATTCATGAAGTTGTTTGTAAAGTTTTGTATTGAAATAAAATGTAAATGGAATGTTAATGAAGTGTAAATAAAATGTAAATAAAGTATGAAGTGGGTTAAGTATTGTGAGATGATAAGGATCCAAGTATACTAGTAGCTCCCCTTATAATTAAAGTTTAGTTGCTTAGTATGTTCTTTATTCTTTACTTTCATTAAATGATGAATTTTCTCTTCCACATAGATAAATGTGAATCTTGTGATGTGTCATGAGAAATTTGAAAAATATGAAAGTGAATTCCAAAGTACGTCATGAGGTGAATGCCTAACATGAATGCCTAGCAATGAAATATATATTGAGCTTATGCGTTATATATATATTGTGTATGGAATTAATATGAAATGTGAAAGCTAAGTATTGACGTATGGTCTTGATGAGTTAGTTTATTTATGATACAAATCAGTGTATGTACTAGAATGAAATATACGAATAATGATGGAAAATATATTGAGATATGTTAAGTAATGAATGAAATTAAAAAGCATATTGAGATATGCTTAGTATAAGGTTACATGAGGTTGATAGGCATATTATTAGGAAGCATAATAATGGATTGATAAAGGTAGTTGAGGTAGAGAACACTCCCTCTCTATAATGTATTAATAGATTGAATGTATTATTTGAATGAAATGTATCAAGAAAGGTGGTTGTAGACACTCAAGGTAACAAAGGTGGTAGTAGTCACTACGGTATTAAAAGTGGTAGTAGCCACTAAGGTAATTGAGGTGGTAGTTATAATACCCTTAAACACATGTTAGACTGGTAAATGGTTACCAAAGGTAGCGTTTAACTTGTTTAGCATGCCAGTAAAGTTTGTGACAAACTGAGTTCGTTTAGGCACTTAGTTGCAACACAGAAGTTGTAAAGTAGCTTAAAATGACTCAGATAATAGCATAAGTTGCTAAGTTGAGGGAAATAAACATAGAGAGTTTATTTCTAGGTCACAAATAAGCTAAGAAAGATGTGGTAAAAGTTTCAAGAGAATCAGAGTCAGTTTGGTATTTTTAGGCATACTGGTTGTGCGTTTTAATACCGAATGACTAGCAGCAGATATAGAAAATCATGAAAATGGTGAAACAACAATTTAGATGAATCCTATGATTTATTCTAAAGTTGTTGGAAGCTGAGAAACTTGAATTAGCATGATTCGAGTGTCCTTAGCAGATATAAGTTTCAATATAGAAACTTCAGTTAATCTTTTCCCTTAATTCCCTCTATGTCCCACCCCTTATTTCTCTCTTATCCCTTGGCAGAGAACAGAAAAACGGAGAAAGAAAAGGGAGAAAGAGGAGAAGAAGAAGGAGAAAGGGGAAGAAGGGAAGAAGAAAAGGAAGAAGATCAAGGATCAAGCTTCAAGATCAAGAGTCTTCAAGAGGTAGGGTTTAGAATTTCCACTCATCTATTTTCTCTATATTCTCTATGTATGCATATTAACAACCTAATATGCTAAATTTAGTTCTAGATGAATTTGATGTGTTTGGTTTGCATGGATATGTTTCTTAGATCAATTATGACTTGTTCATGTCATAAACTGAATTTAGAAACCTAGAAATATTCATGTAAACCATTGATGCCCATTTTGGGGTTTAGGGTCAAGCATGCATGATTTTGGTTCAAGAATCCAAATCAAGAGGTTTAGAATGGTGATTGATGTTTCCTAAGTGTTAATGAACTAGTTAGGAACTTAAAATCACTTAGAAACTGATTGGAAATGGCCAAAATCCGTGCAAATGACCATTGGAATAGTACCATGCCCTGCAGAATTATGCAGAATTGTGCTTCTGTTATGGGCGCCGCGGCATGGGGAGTTTGGTGCCGCGGCGTGATGCCTGAAACCAGAACAGGAAAATTCTGAACAGCCTGTAGTGTTTGTTGCATAACTTGGGCTGTAGATATCAGAATCACTTGATTCTGATGCCATTTGAAAGCTAAGACATAAGGCTTCTTGTGGTAAAAATTTCAGAATTTTCCACCAAGCCAATCCATACTAGTTTCTGTTTGAATCCAAGGCAGATTATGCAGAAAAAGGCATTCAGGCAGTTAGTAAACCAGATTGCATAATTTCTTGCTCTGATGTCATATGGACATGAAACAGTGCCATTTGAAAGCTAAGACATAAGGCTTCATGTGGTAAAAATTTCAGAATTTTCCCACATGTAATTTATTCCCAGTTTCAGTTTAAAGTTAGGTCAGAAATGGGTAAATCAGAGAATGCTCTGTTTTGGCCTCTGCAAAATGTCGTATAACTTTGGCTACACTTATCCAAATGAAGCAAGGTTTATGGCATTGGAAAGATATGAGAAAGAGCTATATGCTTCTAAAAATTCAGAATTTTAGACGTTATGATGCATGTTTGGTGCAACCATGAAAATCAGCCTTTTTAGGCAAGATTTAAGGTGTTTTTGAGAAAGTTGAACACTAGAATCTTTAGTAGCACCTTAGGCAACTTAGTGTTGCATTAGATATTACTTAAGATGTGATTAGATGGTACAATGAAGATAAGTATGCTAGTATGCATAATAGTATGCACTCTAGTAGAGAATGAGAAAGGTATGAACCTTATGAAATCCAAGAGTAGTGGATTACCTTAGGAAGGTACTTAGAACCTTAAGCAACAAAGAGTTGCAAGTAAGAATCACACTTGAGTTAGATTACTTGAGTGGAGATAGATAAGGTTGTGTATTAGTTCTAAAGAGGGAATGTTTATGTACTAAGTCGCTAGATAAGTGGGACTTTGTGCATTGCTAAATACACAATAAGATGAATTGTGACTAAGAAGATGTCATAATCATAAGGTATAGTAGAAATATACAACAACTCATATATTAGCAAAGACGAGTTAGAAGTGCAAGATAAAGGGAATTTACTTCCTTAGATACTAATGAAAGTATGGAGGTTAAGTTCTTAAGCATTCCATGAGTTTGGAATAATTAAAGAGGTATCTGGAACCTTAAACACACAAGTGTAGTATGAGCTACTACTAGAAGTGTGATGGAAGGGAAAACTAGATACAACCAGAATAAGTATGTTATACTTATCTAGATGCCTGACTTACTCGCTTTAGTTAAAGTTGAGTTAATTATGCAAAGTTTTAGAGAAATGCTCATTTATTTCCTTAAGCAAGGGTAGATGAGGCATTAGCTAAGATAGACTCTTTCACTAGGATGGGTTGAGTCTATAGGAAAGTTAAGATGGTGGTTATGTAAGAGTTAAACATAACACTATGCTTTTCACACACTAGTTAGTTAATCTAGTATGTATGTGAAGAGATAGAACCTTAGTGCAACCAAGAAAAGTGGTTTGCCATAGATAAGTACCTAACACCTCAGTAACATAGTGTTGCATTAGAAATCACTTAAGAGGTATGAGTGATGAGGTGGAGTTTAGGTACAAGTATGAGAAATGGTTTGGTAATGTTTACCTAAGAATGTAACATTATATGGCGTGAGGTCATTTAGCTGAGAAGGTAAGGAATCAGAGAAGTTCCTAAGGGGACAAGTATTTCTAACCAAATGCTAAGATTACATGTAGTATGAGGTTATAGATTCTCCTCATTACAAAGGGTAAACATAAGAAGCCAAAGTTCCTAGAAGAATATGCTTAGATCGTAAAGGAACTAAGTATATAAGTACGTATGTAAGTCTACGAATTAGTTAAGTAGTATCGATCTTGGTGAATATCCTTTGATGTTCATTCATGGAGGCAAAAAGAGATAGATGGGTATCTGAAGGACTTTTGAGAAGGACATAACCCTGATGTCTCGATAGTGCCAAGGCCAAAGGAGATAAGTGGGAAATCCAAAGACGCTCTTTGAGCAAGGATGAAGCCCGAATTTCTCAGCGTGCCAGGATATGTGTAATGTGAGGATGAGTTTTCCCTCTAATTACCACTGGATGATATACTGACTAGTTCCTAGCAAACTTCCTTGTTTTCAAAATAAACTTTTACATGTATTTCAAAACAAAACCCTGCATTTGCATTTCATCCACATACTCTTAGGATTTCCTTAGGCATATTCATATTACATATCATTCTCATTGCATTCACGGACAGTTGTATGGGCATTGTCCGTCACTGTTGGTATTTACAGCTGTATGGGCGTTGTATATATTAATAGTGTGTAGGCTATCGGTTGATATCACACTATAAGAAAGTGTGCAGATATGAGAAAAGAGGAGGAAGCTCCTAAGTTAGAATTATAGCATCTGTTTTATAATTGTTATATACAATGTTATAGTTAGATGGTATTGGAATTGCTTTTACTGAGAATGTTTATTCTCACCCCAGTTGCTATTCCATATAAATCTAGATGCAGGACAGATGCGGGATTCTGCACAGGGTACTATGGTACGAGACTCACTAAGGGTAAGAAGATAAAGCATGAAGACTAGAGTAGTTTTTATTGCTTTAAGTAGACAGAACTTATGTAATCAGTTTATATTTGTTCTATAAGTTTTATATTATATGTATCACAATAAGCCCTCTTGTGGCTAAGTTTGTATATATATATATGCATGAGGTTTAAGTTTTTCCGCAATCTCTCAAGACTTTCTATAATTATTCAGTTGTGATTATGAATATGTGTTAGAATAAAGTATGAGGAAGTGACATTTCTAGTACCGTTATCTTTATATATCGTTGTGAAACTATGATATATCTAGATATCTGTATTAGGGTGTTACAGTAGCAGCCACTAGGGTAATAATTTGATAGATAAGATGTTGCTTCCCTATTATGTAAGGAAACGCAAGGTTATGTAAAAAGTGAATAAATGAATGATTTTTAAACATTTTTACATGTTTTTGGTTTTCAAACTTATTGCTTGTTGTTCCGTGTATGGATGACCCCACACATTGGGCCAAAAGTGCTCCTACTGCCAAGTTTCTGGGTATTCAAAAGGGCAATACCAGGTAGTGTAAGGTGGACAAGGAACAAAACGGCTTCCTATCCCTTCCTACTCGAGGATATACAAGGAATAAAAGGACTTTCTGGAACAAATGGTCTTCTTAGAAAGTGATGATTCCTGGAATAAAAGGATTCCTAGGAACGTACAAGTAACATGACTTTTACAAAATAAAATCTTTTAAAAAGCATTGCGTAAACATACTTTAGGGCAATCATTAGGCATAACCATACATCACAATACATTACATAAAATGGTAGTTGTATGGCAATTGCCTTGTTTTGTATTATTGCAAAGATTAAGGATAAGAGTTGGCAAGAAAGGCTGGGAATAGTACATGAAGTAAACTTGTTATTATTCCTAGTATACTGATGAATATTTAAGTGTATATTTGTTCAATTTGAACTAATATGTAATTGTTAAATTATTTTCATAATTAAATGAACTGTCTGCCTTGAGAATAGAAAGGACTAAGTTTCGGCATTTGTCACTTTTTCGTATATTATGTTTAATTTGGTTTTTCCCTGAAGCAGTTGAATTTACCATGATGTCGCGTTTTCAAACTTCTCATCCTAGTCTTCTTATGTTTTCCATGATAAATCCAGAGAAGGACCAAAGCAGGCGCAAAGCAAGGTAATCAAGATTTAGCTAAGTTATTATTGTATATATTTTAGTTATGTAATTATATTCATGGTTCTATAATTAAATTATTATGATTAGCTCTTTGTATAAGTTGTAATCTCACTGAGGAGTAAAATGTCTTGCTCTCTTAGTTCTATAAAGGATATATATATATATATTCGTTAATTAGATATTGAACAGGTTGTGAATTACACTTAATATAAAAAGTGGCATACTAATTTGTTTACTTGGTGTACACAGGGTATACTACAGTATCTAGGATTAGGGTGTTACATGGTGTATGCTTGATTGGTTAGAAAATCGGTTTTAAGGTGTTTCTCAAAGGTTTGAGTTAGATAAATTCATTAGGAACTTAAGATATGTTTTGTATTGAGTTAATACATTTATGATTATGCTTTAGAGCATGTGAGCATCCATCGAACTCCATTAACATGTTTTTGAGGAAAAATGGGCTTTTGGAAGAAGGCTTAACATAATTGTTCTTATTTCACTATGAGAGTTATTTGAGATTGTGTATGAGAGTTTAGCATGTTTAGAGACCATGTTTAGGGTTGAAAACCACTTGGAACCTGAGTTTGGGGGTCAAGAGTTAGTTTGAAAACCAATAGACTAGGACCTTTGTTTATGGTGCTAGAGCGCCATAGCACCCAAAAGTGAATGCCTAAGTGCGCGAGGCCAGAGAGTACAAAGAGAAGTTTCTAGTGCTAGGGTGCCTAAGCGACCAGTCTTAAGCGCCTAAGCACCCAAGCCTAGAGAGAAAACGTGCAGGGTGCCTAAGTACCAAAGAGTGAGCGCCTAAGTGCCCAAATGAAAAAAAGAATAGATAGGGTTTATGTAACATCTCGAGAAAACATGTTAGGCTTGTATATGGTCTCAGAGGTACTATTATACTTGTATAACATGTTAATTAAGTTGTGTGACAAACTGAGTTCATTTAGGCACTTAGTTGCAACCTAGAAGTTAAAAAGTAGCTTAAAATGACTCAGATAATAGCATAAATTGCTAAGTTGGGGGAAATCAACCTAGAAAGTTTGTTTTTAAGTCACAAATAGGGTGAATAAGGTGTAGTCAAAATTTGAGAACAATCAGAGTTAGTTTGGTATTTTTTGGCATACTAGTTGTGCGTTTTAATGCTGGATTGACTAGTAGTAGCTATGAAAAATTAAGATATTGGTGAAACAATAATTTTGATGAATCTTAGAATTTATTTCAAAGTTGTTGGAAGTTAGAAAACTTGATTTAGCTAAATTCAAGTGTCCTTAACATATATAAAGTATAGGACTTAAGTGGAAAAGTATGACTTTTCTTCTTATTTTCCTTCTTCTTCTCATGTTCCAGAATAAAGCAAAAACAAAAAAGGAAAGAAGAGAAAAGGAATAAGGAACCGTGGGGGAGAAAGGGAGAAAAGAAGGAGGAAAAGTCATGGGGAGCTATAAGATCAAGGGGAAAAGCTTAAGGATCTTCATGGCTTCAAGAGGTAAGGGTGTTTTCTGTTTTTGCTTCTCTATCTTTTATATGTTAGAACTTGGGTTTTTAGATGGAGAAGATGAGTTTTCAAAGAGAGAAAACTAATTTCTTAAGCTAGATTCTTGCTTTCATTGTTTGAATTAGTTGTTTCAATGCAATGATAACAAGATAGTTGGTTTTATCCATATATAAAACTAGTTGGTTCTTGAATTTGGAACCTAGGTTTTAAATAACCAAGTATGTGATTTTTGGTGTTTGATCCAAGTTAAGAGAAGTGATAGGTTGTAAAAGAGTTACAACATTTTTGGAGGTTGGTAGTGGTGTTAGAAATCACCTAGAAACCATTTTTGGATGATTGAAGGATGGTTTATTCCTAATGGAATAGTGACCAAGTTCTGCAGAACTTGTTTTGAGCGGCCAACGCTTAAGCGCTGATGTTTAGGTGCTCAACGTACAAATAGAATATGCGTGCAGTAGGACTTTGGGTGCTCAGGCGCCGGGAGTTAGGTGCTTGGGTGCCCAATGATCAGCAGAACAAGGCATCCGGACAACCTGCAATGTTTGTCAGATAACTTGAGTTATAGATATTGGAATGACCTGATTCCAATACTATTTGAAAGCTAAGACATAAGACTTCATGTGGTAAAAATTTTAGAATTATAGAAATTAGGATGTACATTTGGTGCATCTATGAAAATTAGCTTTTTTAGGTGATAAACCATGAAATATCAAGATATGAATCTTGTTGAAATGAAGTTTCCTACTTGTTGGGATTCTTTATACATCCTTTTTGGAGTGTGTTAGGATGCTATTAGGGATATTTCAAAAGAGGAAACAACCCTTTAGTATAGATAAGAAAGTTTAGACCCTTTGCGCATCCAATAGTTAAGGATTGCCATAGGTAGGTATCTATTATCCTAGGCACTTAATGTTGTATTAGATATCACATAAGATGTGATGAATTAGTGTAATAGATACGAGTATACTAGAATGAATTAGTAAGATCCACTCTAGTTAATTAGTAAAGGTATGACCCTTAGGATATCCAAGAGTGGTGGATTACTTTGGAAGGGTACCTAGAATCTTAAGCAACAAAGTGTTGCAAGTACTAACTACTCTTGTATTAGTTTCACTTGAGTGGAGTCAAGGTGTGTGTTTAGTACCCAAGCGGGGATGGTTATGTACTAAGTTTTCTAGTTAAGTGAGATCTTGTGCATTGTTTAACACACAATAGGATTAGCTATGACTCGAAAGCTTGTCATATTCATTAAGTATAGTAGAAACGTGCTTAACTCTTCTAACAGTATAGTTGAGTTAAAGATGAATATGGGAAGAAAGTTACTTCCTTAAATACTAAGTAAGTTTGGAAGATTAAGTAGCTAGGAATTCCAATAGTTAGGAGTTACCTAAAACAGGTATTTGGAACCTTGAGTACTCAAGTGTGACACAAGTCACTATAGGTAGTGCAATAACAAGGAAAGTCAGATACAAATGATATAAGTACAGTTTACTTATCTTGATGCACGAGTTACTCACTTGTAGTAGAGTTAAGTTAAGTGTGCAAAGATCAGAGAAGTGCTCATTTGATTCCATAAGTTGGGTCAAAATGATGCATTAGTTAAGATTGACTCTTTCATTAGGATGAGTCGAGTCTATGAGTAAGTTTACAATTTGTAACACCCTCCGTAGGGCATCACATTTCCGACTACAACTTATAATCTGAAAATCATTCCATAAAAGGTTTGAGTTATAAAACATGGGTTTTAAAATTTATTTTCGCGGAAACATCAACTTACTGAAATTTATAGGTAATACTAAAAAATAGATTTAAATTTATTAATATACATTACTGACACCACATAATATTTCAATTATTTAGGAAACATAACACTTACAGACTCAATTTTAAATAGTAGCAAACCCCATGACGGGTCCTACTTAATAGCACAGTAAAATACTATTGATAAAACTCAACATACTTATTCTGTCTTGTATCCATCTTGATGCGTCATATATTTGTTCCTCCTCAAAACTGCACACTAACCAATCCGGGATGGTCATTCTTCGATGTTGTCACCGAACTCAGAATATTTGCCTCCAATCAAGTCTTAGAAACTTGTTCCATCTACTATACAATTTTAACAATACAAGCACAACAAAAACAATATAACAAAGAGGTGAAATCACCTACGCCAATACCAACATGATAGCATGGAGATAACACAAACAACACACCATACAAGTATATCATACCATAATTACAATCATACCCTCATCATTATTTATCATCACAACAGATGTACTAAATAGTAATTACAATCCTGCCCTCAACATTTTCCAAATATTCAACAATTCAATTATCATAAATAATAACTACGATAATGCCCTCAATATTATCCAAATATTCAATAGTTTAATTATCATACTAATAATTACGATAATGCCCTCATCATCATCCAATATTCCTCAATTAATATATCACACAGATATAGATATTCAGATTATGCATGTGCACATAGACTCAATTTCCTACTCTATGGAGGTTTTTACCATTTCGAGATGAATGTTTTGGTTAATTGCCAGCCTTAGCCCAAAGACAATCTCTAGTCTTCGAAAGGAATCGTGTTCTTGTCGGGTATTGTCAATGTGTTGCAATGGACTGCGTCGCCATGTGGCACAGTGTACTTGTCACTGTCCACTGGATTGACCGTCGCGCCTTGACGCCCCCAAGATCCATCATAGATCTCACTTTTCAATTCTCATTCTTTCTTCGACCATAAAGGCCATAATAGCTATCAGCTATATTTCATTCAATGCACGAATACCTCAATGCAAATTCTGTTCAATACACGAATACCTCAATACAAGTTTTGTTCAATTTCATCATATGCCTCAATGCATATCTTTCAATTTCATCATTAAAAAGGTTCCCTTTCAGTACATTAGTTCCTTATAGTATCTTTACTGTATTTTTAATCGCGTATCATATTTAACACGTTTTCACAATCGTGTAACATTTTTGTTACGTTTTCAAATTTTATAATCATTTTCTAACATTTTCTCAATCTTGTAAAAATATTTACACATTTTCCAAATTGCATAGCGATTTTCCATCATTTTCAAAATCGCGTAACTTAAAATCATACTTTTAAGACGCGTAAACTATTTTTCCATCATTTTTCAATCACGTAGCGATTTTTCAACAATATATCAATCGCGTAAAAGTATTTAAACGTTTTCCAAATCGCGTAGAAATATTTAAACATTTTTCAAATCACATAGCTTAAAAATCACATTTTTAAGTTACGTAAATCATTTTTCACCACTTTTCCACTACGTAAAATATTTCTTAACTTTCCAAAATTTCATTTCAACCTTTCTTAAAATAATATGACTTCTCACTTCTTTTTCCACATTTTCTTACTCAAGAAAATCCTTTTCGTAATATATTCCTTAAATTCACCATTTTATTGAATTAAATCAATGTTTCTAACTTAAAATTTCCTAACGCACTCCAAAATCCAAAGGATGAGTTATACGTTAGTAAATCTCAAGTCACCACGTATTCTCCATAATTCTCAAATCAATTCTAAAAATCAATCCTCTTTAAAATAAATTGAGGTTCAAACACTTTCAACCTCTCTTTTTCACTCATATACGAAAATTCCATTTTTTTCAAGTGACAAATCACTTTGTTTTCATTTCTTTAATCCTTGTACCAGATCAAGTACATCTCCACTTTGAAATCACTTTGTCTCATAAAACCAAAGCATTACAAGCCTTCAAAAACTGTGGTACATGGCCATTTAAACCATCATATATTTTTCCTTCTAAATCAACTAAGTTTCATTCATGTTTTTACACAAACAAAACCATTAAAATTCCTCCAAAAACCGTGAGACTCTTGTTCTTTGAAACCAATCCATCTTTTCTTTTTCCTTTCCTTTCTAATCATTCAATCTTACCATCATGAAAAATTTAGTTTGGAGACACCTATTTTGAGGTGTTGAGGCCGAAATCCTCATGGTCATTGGAACCAAAATTCCTTTTCCTTTCCAACAATTTTTATGGCATACATAACATATAATCAACATATTATATTTCAAGCATACCATAAAAGCCATAAAAATCATACTAAGCATGTAAGCACAAATAAATCATGCAAAGTACATAAACCACATAAACACCCACAAATAATTACACAACCATGGATATGAATCCTCACATGGATTCACCATCCACCAAACACAAATTCATCTCTCACCACCATACTTAGTTGGTGAGATGGATCTCCCTCTTACCTCTTGAAGAACCTTAAAAGCTCCTTGCTTTGCTTCTTTTTCTAGTCTTTCACCACCAAAGGTTTCTTAAACACAAAACAAAACATATATTTATTAGCATATTAAGCTTGAACAAGGAAAACCATAGATCAAACATGGCTTAGAACATGAAAAAGAGATAAGAAGTGAAGTTTCCTTACACTTCACCTTAAAAACCCTAGAACTTTGCTCTTGAAGAAAGTCCTTGAAGATAATGGATTTAGAACTTGGTGTAAACTATAGAGTGTCTTAGATTGAGGTATAGATTCAAGAAGTAAGGTTGTTTAAAATTTTTGAGTGATGGAAGGTGGATTTGGGTGCTATGGCCGAAATTAGCCTGAAAAGAAATAGAAAGAAAAGTTTGAAGAGCTTAAGCATTTGGAATGATCAAGAATGATCAGGAATGATCAATAATGGTCTTCAAACCTTGCTATAGCCTTAAGGCCATCATAAAAGCATCCCCCCTTCTTGCACTCTCAAAGAGTGACCAATTTCACTAGCCACCATTTTAAGCATTCTTAGCCATTGATTAGATCAATGGTTAATATTAATATAGATTCTAAGTATAGCCTCTAGATTAGAAGACTTAATCTAGGCCATTAGATCTTTCTCCTTGAAATCCTAGCCATTAAATGTACCTCCAAAATGAAGGGTCAAGATCACCCCTTCATACTTTACATCCAATGGTCATAAATGGTCCTAGCCATTTTATAAGACCAAATCTCCACCGTTGATTAAATCAATGGTGGATATCCAAAGGCTTCAACATTAAGCTTGCTTCCTATTAGTCCGTCATAAAGCTATCATAACCACTAATGTTGACTAAGCAGTATATTATTTATTTTTATCTGCTATTACCCTTCAAACAATATTTTTACTATATTTTTATTGCCCGATAATTAAATACAGTGCAAAACACAATAAAAGAAAATTTTAAAAACTGTTTCCAGTTTCGAGTTTAGTAAGATCCCCCGTCCCCGTCTCAATAATACAAAATTTTCTGGCTGCGAAATTTTTTTCACTTTTCCAGACCCAATTGGGCCCATGTACAACCCCCTAGGCCCACAGACAGCCCATGGATAATATTAAAATAATCAGAGAATTATAAAAACTTCATAATCATCCACAAAATCATAAAAATTATAAAATTTACGAAAATCAAATCAGATTACATAAAATAATTAAGACTTTATAGTAATAATTAAATTACGTAAGATTTTCTCCGGCCCAAAAATTATTATTTTCCTGATACGGAGTAAATCACACAAAACAATCAAATATATTCACAGAATACTCAAAATAATTTTACAATACGCAGAAATCACTAAACAGTAGAATTCTGTTAACTCTCAAAATTATTGTCAAATAGTTAGAAAATTTGGGGTGTTACACAGTTAGTAAGGAATACAATTTTCCTTTGCCTCATGTAGGACCAGTATGTGATAAGTTCACTCTCTATCTTAACTAGAGTTCGTGGAACCAGAGTTTCCTAGAAGGAACAAGTAGAGGTAGGGTTAAATCGTTAGTCTTGCAGTTGCAGTTCAGTTGTATGGGCAACTGTCTGTGGCTGTTGACATAAGCAATTGTATGGGCGATTGCTTATGTTAACGGTATGTAAGTTATCAATTTGGCTATACGACGAGGTATTAAGAAATTATTAGTTATAGTGGAGGAAACTCTTGTGATAGTAATTATAAGTAATGTTATACGATTGTATGGGCGATCGTATAATATTGAGTTTAGTTTAATTATGTATGCAATTTACATAGTTATTATGCCATGAATTGTAACACCCTCCCTAGGGTATCACATGTCTGACTCCCGACTCATAATCTGAAAAGAAATTCGCACAAAGTTTGAGTTATAAAAAGTGGGTTTTAAAATTTCTTCTTTACTGAAACATAAATTTACTGAAAATATTAGGTAATATTGAAAATCATATTTCAACTATTCATTATGCAATATTGACACTAATTAATATTTCATAATTTAAAGAGAAATATAAAACTAACAGACTCTTCTTTTTTTTAACAGTAGCAAACCCCATGACGGGTTCTACTTAATAGCACGGTACAACCCTAACGTTAAAAGTTAACATACTTATTCTGTTGTGTATCCATCTTGTTGCATCAGACATCTATTCTACATCTGTTCTTTGTCAACACTGCACACCTTCGAGTCCTGAATGTCCACTCCTTATTGTTGTCACCAATCTCAGAGTATCCATCGCCCGTTATGTCTAAGACAACTCGATCCTTCTATTATTTTCTTTTAACAGTACAGACACAACAAACAACATAACAAAGAGGTGAGATCACCTATGCCAATACCAACATGGCAGCACAGAGATAACATAAACAGCAATATCATACAGATATGTCATACCAGAATTTCAATAATGCACTCAACATTAATCAACTATCATCATCATACTATTAACATTATTATCATCACACAATAATCACAATAATGCCATCAACATGATTATCATCATCATCATCAAGTATTTCAAAACAATTGTCATAGCCAATATTCCTCAATTAATATATATCATGCAGATATAGACACTCAAATTTATGCATATGTTATGCATGCGCACATAGACTCAATTTTTCAAAAACAACTCCATGGAGGTTTTCACAATTTCGAGGAGAATGCTCTGTCAATTGTCAGCCTTAGCCCAAAGACAATCTTCCAGTTGTTGAAAAGAATCGTGTTCTTGTCGGGTATCGTCAATGCGTTGCAATGGACTGCATCGCCAAGTGACACAGGGTACTCGCTAACTGTCCACTTGGTCGACCGCTACTCGACGCCCCAAGATCCATCATAGACCTCACTATCAATTCTCATTCCCTCTTCGACCACAAGGGCCATATACAATGCACGAATATATCCGTGCAAGTCCAACCCCAAAGGGCCAAATCTTTTCAATTTCATTTGTTCAATGTATCATATGCCTCAACGCATATTTTTTTCCCAATGCATGTATAATGCACCAAATCCAATCACAAGCATCTCTTTCCAATGCATATAAAATGCACCAAATTATACTGTATTTTCAACAGCAAAAATCATGTTATCACATTTTCATAGTTATAAAACACTTTCGTCGTGTTTTCAAAATTGCGTAATATTTCCGTTTCATTTTCACAATTCCAAAACGTTTCTGTTACGTTTTCACAATTCCAAAATGTTTATATTACGTTTTCAAAATATCGTAACACTTATGTTACGTTTTCAAAATTCTGAAACGTTTCTGTTATATTTTCACAATACCGTGACACTTCTGTTACGTTTTCACAATACAGTAACATTTCTGTTACGTTTTCAAAATACCGCAACTCTTCTGTTGCACTTTTAAAACACGTACTAATTTTTTTTAACGTTTTTCTTAATCGCGTAAAAATATATGTTTCTCAAAATTGCATAGTATTTTTTCACTGTTTCAAAATCGCGTAACTTAAAAATCATTCTTTTAAGTCGCATAAATCATTTTCCGTCATTCTCAAAATATTTAAAACACTTTTCAAATCACATAACGATTTTTCGCTATTTTCACAATCACGTAAAATAATTCATCATTTTTCCATCACGTAGTAATTTTTCAATAGTAATTCAGATTACGTAAAATATTTAAACGTACTTCAAATCGCGTAGAAATATTTTAACGTATTTAAAATCACGTAGAAATATTTTTTCCATATTACGTAACTTAAAAATCACATTTTTAAGATATGTAAATAATTTTTCACCACAATTTCATTATAGAAAATATTTCTTGACCTTTAAAAATTCCTTTTTAACTTTTCTCAAAATAATATAACTTTACATTTCATTTAATATATTTTCTTACTCAAGAAAATATTTTTCCACAGTTCTTTACTCAAGAAATTCTTTTTCAAAATATAATTCACAAAATCACTTTTTCATTGATGTAAATCAACGTTTCAAAACTTAACATTTTCTAACGTATTTCAAAACTTGAAAATAAGTTATACGTTAGTAAATTTTCAAAACACCATTATATTCTTCATTTTTCCCAAATCAATTCTAAAATCAATTCTCTTCAAAACAAATTAAGATTCAAACCCTTGCAACTTTTCTTTTTCATTTTCATATGAAAGTTCATTTCTCAAGTGATAAAATACTTTGATTTCCCTTTCCAAAATCCGTATACTAAAACATTTTGTTCAAACATTTTGTTTCCACTTTAAAATTACTTTGTTTCATAAAAACCAAAATTATTCCAACCTCCAAAAATCATAGAGTCTTTGGCCATTGAAGCCATCAAATATTTTTCTTCTAAATTGATATGGTTTTACACAAACAAAACCATTAAAAATTCTTTATTTTCAAAACCGAAATACCGATGGTCATAAAAAACATACCCATTTGTTCAAATTCATTTTTACTTTCCTTACAAATCCTTTTTCACTTTCTTTGCAAATCCTTAAAATTATCGTTTGCCCGTTTCATTCAAAACTCATGTTTAGAAAAACAATTAGGATCTTTTTACACAAAATAAATCAAGAAAAATCCTTCAAAACCATGTTCTTGTTCTCTTGAAAAAAAACATATCCTTTGTTTATTTTCCATACTCTTCAAATCAATCCAATTTTAAATCTTTCATGAAAATCTTAAGTTACAAACACCTATGTTGAGGTGTCTTGGCCAAAAATTCCATAGCCTTTAGAACCAAGAAAAATTCATTTTTCTCCACTTCATAATTTTCATTAAACAAATCAATTTCCTTGTTCTTGAAAATTTTGCAACATGAACCCTAATCAAGGGCATCAAAACTGTAGCTCTTCCTTGGCTTTTGGAGCCAAAAATTGATTTCTTTTCCATCAATACATCATGTCATACACATACATATTTCATCATAAATACTATAAACATGCCATATACTCATCATACATAATATAAGCATACCATCAAAGCTATAAAATCATGCATAGCATATCAAGCATAGGCAAATAAATCAAAGCTCATAAACACACATAAATTATTACATGACCATGGATATGAATCCTCACATGGATTCCACATCCATCAAATAAAATACCATCTCTCACCACCATGCTTGGTTGGTGAGATGGATCTCCCTCTTACCTCTTGAAGATCCTCCAAAGCTTCTTGATTTGTTTCTTTTTCCAAGTCCTTCACCACCAAGGGCTTCTCAAATACAAAACAAAACACATAGAAATTAGTATACTAAGCTTGATTAAGAGGAACCATGGATCAAACATGGCTTAGATCATGAAAAAGAGAGAAGAAAATGAAGTTTCCTTATACTTCACCTCAAAAACCCAATAACTTTGATCTTGAAGAAACTCCTTGAAGATGAATGATTTAGAAGAAGTCTTCAACATGAAAGTTGCTTAGAATATCATGGAGATTCAAGATCTAAGGTTGGATGAAATTAAAAGAGCTTGGATGGTGATTTTAGGGGTTTTGACCGAATGATATCTCTTGAAGAACAAAGATGAAATTTTTGATTTTTGATAGAAACTTGAAGCTTGGATTTGAAGCTCAAGATGAATGATTTTGGAAAAACTCATAACTAGAGATGTTCTTAGAATGATGTTTAGGTTTAGAAAATCAAGTTGGATGAAATTTTTGAGTGATGGAAGGTGCTCTTGGAGGGCTTGGCCGAAATCTAGAGAAGAAAGGAGATGGAGATAAAATTTTCTAAGTTTCCTTCTTGAAAATGAATCAATGAAGACCAAGGAAGACAATAATGACTAAAGCATGAAATTATGGTCTTCCAAACTCCTTCATGCAGCACCAAAACCGTGCCCCCCTTCAAGCATTCTCCTTGGAGTGCAAAAATCAAAAGTAAGCCATTATGATGTCTAACTTGACCAAGACATGCAAAAATGACATAAAGCTTGTCTCTTTGTCTTCTAAACACTCCAAAACTATCACCTTCTCTTCATAATGCATTAAATAAAGTTGTCTTCATTATTTGCCACCATTTGAAGCATTTCTAGCCATTGATTAATTCAATGGTTAGGATTTAGGTAGATTTTTAATTTTAGAAGACTAAATCTAGGCCATTGGATTTTTCTCCTTTAAATTCTAGCCCTTAGATGTGTCTCCAAAATTAAGGGTCAAGATTGCTTCTTCAAATTTTAAATCCAAGGGTCATAATTAGTCTTTGTCATTTTAGAAGACCAAATCTCTACCCTTGATTAATTCTTCATCCAATGGTCATAAATGGTCTTTGTTACTTTTTAAGATTAAATCTCCACCCTTGATTTAATCTAAATCCAATGGTTATAAATGGTCTTTGTCATTTTTCAAGACCAATTCTACACCTTTGATTACATCTATGGTTGATATCAAAGCCTTCCTAACTAAGCTTATTCTCACACTATTGATTAAATCAATGGTTATTATCCAAGCTTTTTATTAAGTTTGTTTCTTAACCTTTGATTAAATCAATGGTTAATATTCAAACTAAGTATTCTCATCCATGGGTATAAATCAAGTCAAGCTCTCTTTGTTGACTACGCAGTATAATATTTATTCTTGTATCCTACAAATAATATTTTTACTGTATTTTTATCATCCGATAATTACATACAGTATAAAACACAGTACAATAAAATTTTAAAAACTGTTTCCGGATTCAGGTTTAGTAAGATCCACTGTCTCCGTCTAAACAGTATAAATTTTTCTATGCGTAGAAAAATTTTTGCTTTGCGGGACCCACTTGGGCCCACGTATGGCCACCTGGGCCCATATACACCTCGTGGGGCCCTCAAACCATAAAAATTTCAAAATCACACATAAAATCACAAAAATTAGAAAATTCATAAATATCCAATCAGATTACGTAAATTAATTACCTAACGGTAAAAATTAAATTACGTAAAGTTTTTCCCGGCCCGAAAATTTTTATTTTCCTGACATGGAGTAAATCACTCAAAACGATCAAATACGCTGATGGAATAATCAAATTAATTTTACAGCGCTCAAAAATCACTAGACAGTGAAATTCTGTTAACTGTCAAAATTACTGTTTAAGAGATTGGAAATTTTGGGGTGTTACATGAATTATATGTTTATTATTGAGAATTTTTATGTTCTCACCCTTTTTCTATGTTTTCATAGTAGAAGCAGGTCAAGGATCGCCATAGAGTAAGAAGTTCAAGAAATAAAAAAACTAGTGCAGTATAGTTTTACGTGTTTCTTGTTTAGACAAAGCTTATGTATATTGTTTATATTTGCTTTATAGTTATATTCAGAGACATGCATTACAATAAGCCCTTCTGTGGCTAAGGTTATATATATATATATATATATATATATATATATAGCTAAGGTTGTATATATATATAAGTTTAACTTTTTTCGTATTCTCTCAAGGCTTTCTCTAATAACTTGCATGATTGTTATAGATATATTAGTAGTTAGTTATGTAGTAAGTGACGTGGCTAGTACTATTTATCTTGATATATTCAAATATATCAAGATATCTGTCTTAGGGCATTACAGTTTACTGACAAGGAGCGCCAGAGCACTAGAAATTGGCGCTTGAGCGCCTAAGAGTAGAACACTTTAGGTGTTTCTTATAAAGGGAATGGAGTTCCCTATTGGTTAGGATCTTTTATGCATACTTTTTAGTATGAGTTAAGACGCTATTAGGGATATTTCATGATGGAAATAACGATCTAGTTTATATGTAAAGGATTATGCCTTTGTGCATCCAATGTTTGTGGATTGCAATAGGTAGGTTTCTAGTTCCTTGAGCAACATAGTGTAGCAAGTGATATCACTTGTGATGTGATGATAAGGTGTACTAGATACTAGTTAAATGGGCTTGGATCCTTGTTGAGCCATGGTAGTTAAATGAGCTTAGTTCTCTCATGAGCCATGGAAATGAAATGAGCTTGGTTCCTTTGTTTTACCATGGTAATAAAATAAGCTTGGTTTTTCTTGTTGAACTATGAATGTAAGTTGAGCTTGGTTTCCTTATTGGACCGTGGTAGTTTAATAACTTGAATCCTTGTTGAGCCATGGTTGTTAAGTAAAGCTTGGTTCTTAAGGAGCTATGGTAGCTATGTATAGCTTGGTTTCCTTGTTGAACCATGGATGATTAATAGTATGGTTTCCCTTAGTGGACCATGGTATATAAGTAGCTTGATTTCCTTTATTGGGTCATGAAATGAGTTTAGCTTGGTTCTTTTATTAATCCTTGAATGCTTACTTAGCTTGGTTCTTTTATTAATCTATGAATCTTTACATAGCTTGGTTCCTTTAGTTACTAAAGATGAGTCAAGGAAGAGCATATGAATGTTTCTTACTCTTTATTTGTTAAGATTGTGTTTATAATGCTATAATGAGATCCGAATTTGGGATCATGGTTTGCTTGGGAATATTACATAGAGTGAGTATGTGAATGTTCCTTTGGTAATGAGTAGTAGCTTATGTACTTATTGCAAACATATTCTAATGTAAATGGATTTGTTTATTCATTGTGAATGGATAATTGTGTGATAATTATGCCACGCTTTGTAAATGAAAGAATTGTCTGCCTCGTGAAGAGAAATGACAGTTTTGGCTTATGCCATATTTCTAGTTAATGTTGAATAATTTATTTTTCCATGAAGCAACTGTAGGTATCATGATGACATGTTTTGGAAACATATACTGAGAATTGTGAATTCTCACCCCCTTTGTTGATTCCATAATAAATTTTGGTTGTAGCCCTTCAAAGGGAAAGAAGAAGAAGCAGAAAGACTACTATAGTTTATTTGCTTTTAGAGACAAAGCTTGTATTTATTATATTTGCTTTTTGATGTATAAAGAAGTTTATGTATTATGATATGCCCTTTGTGGCTAATGTTGCATATATATAATCTTTTCTTTTCTTTTTTTGTGGCTCTTTATAATTACGTGTATGGTTATTACGAATCTAGACATTTGTTTTTAAGTTAGAAGTAACATGCTTAATTTTGTTTACTTATGTGTATTGCAAATGCATTAAAGTAATAAGGATTAAGGTGTTACATGAACACTTGCAGATATTCCTAGTATTAGTCCTTCTACATTCATGCATCGAATCTTGCTTAATGAGTGAGCTAAACAAGTGAGACAACCCTAGAGGAGACTAAATCCACTGATTCTGGATATGGTGAAGAAAGAAATGACCAAGCTATTGCAAGCTGACATTATTTACCCCATCTACGACAGTAAATAGGTGAGCCCGGTGCAAGTCATTTCAAAGAAATCCTGAGTTATAGTAGTAGTAAATTTGAATAATAAGTTGATTCCTACCAAGGTGTAGAATAGTTAGAGAGTTTTCATAGAGTATAGGAAGCTTAACCAAGCCACTCGAAAGGATCCTTACCCCCTACCTTTTATTGATTAGATGTTAGAGAGATTGGCTGGGAAATCGCATCACTATTTTTTGGATGGCTACATTAGTTATTTTCATATCCATATTGCACCAAAGGATTAGGAGAAAACCATTTTTACTTGTCCTTTCAGCTCTTTTGCTTGCAGGAGGATGCCTTTTGACCTCTATAATGCCCCTAGCACTTTTCAGTGGTGCATGGTGAGTATTTTCTCTGATCTTTTAGAAGAGTGCATAGAGGTATTTATAGATGATTTTATTGTCTATGGTTCTTCTTTTGATTCTTGTTTGGATAGCTTGGCTAGAGTATTGCATAGGTGCATTAAGACTAACCTTGTTTTAAATTTAGAAAAGTGTCATTTCATGGTAGAGTAAGGCAATGTTTTAGGCCATGTAGTGTCTAGCAAGGGCATTGAGGTAGATCCTACAAAAAATATATGTAATTTCTTCTCTATCTTACCCCACGTGAGTGCGGGAAGTTCTTTTTTTTCTTGGTCATGCAGGTTTCTACAGGATCTTTATAAGAGATTTTAGCAAGACAACCCTTCCACTGTCCAACCTTCTACAAAAGGATGTGGAGTTTGATTTTGATCAGAAATGCAAGGAAGCTTTCAATCATTTGAAGTAGGATTTGACTAGTACCCCCGTTATCTAGCCACCTGATTGGACACTTCCTTTCGAGCTAATATGTGATGCTTTGAATTATGCAATAGGAGTTGTCTTAGCACAGAACGTAGGCAAAGTGCCTCATGTGATTTATTATGCTTCGAGGACTTTGGATGTTGCTCAATCAAATTACACAACTACGAAAAAAGGAGTTTTTATCAATTATTTTTGCATTAAATAAATTTAGATCATATTTGCTTAGTTATGTAGTTATGGTGTTTTATGATCATGCAGCTCTGAAGTTTATCCTAGAGAAACCTAAGGCTAAGCCACGACTGATTAGATGGATACTGCTACTCCAAGAGTTTGACATTAAGATACGGGATAAGAGTGGAACAGAGAACTTGGTGGCAGATCATCTGAGCCAGATCCCACAAGTAATGAACATTCTTCCTATCTGAGAGACCTTAACAGATGAGCAGCTTTTTCAGCTACGAGATAAGGACCCTTGATGTGCTGATTTAGTGAATTCTTTAGTTGCATCTGAGTTACCTGCTTATTTTAAGAAGCATCAAATTAATAAGCTTAAGAGTGAGGGTAAATATTATGTATGAGATAATCCTTATCTATGGAGATTGTGTAGTGACCAAGTGATTAGACGTTGTGTGCCTTATTATGAGTTTCAGTCTATTCTTCATTTTTGTCATTCCCTTGAATGTGGTGGTCACTTTGGACCGCAACGCACTACTAGGAAGATTTTAGACTCTGGATTGTATTGGCCTACCTTGTTTCATGATGCTTACAGTTATTATAAGAATTGTGAACAATGCCAACGAATAGGTAACATTTCCCGTAGGAATGAGATGCCTCAACAACCATTATTGTTTTGTGAGATATTTGATATGTGGGGCATTGATTTCATGGGTCCCTTTCAATTCCTTTGGTTTTGTTTACATTTTGTTAGTTGTTGATTATGTACCTAAGTGGGTGGAGGCAAAGGCCACTCAGACTAATGATTCTCATGTTGTTTTAGACATTGTTAGGTCTTATATTTTTTGCAGGTTTAGAGTTGTAAGAGCCATAATCAGTGACCAAGGCTCCTATTTCTATAATAAAAACATAGAGGCGGTGTTGAAGAAATATGGTGTGATGCATAAGGTTTCAACTCCCTACCATCCCAAACCAATGGGCAAGTCGAAGTTTCGAATAGAGAGTTGAAACAAATTTTGGAAAAAACAATCCAATCAAATAGAAAAGATTAGAGTAAGAGACTTGAGGAAGCATTGTGGGCATATAGGACTACCTTCAAGACTCGTTTAGGCATGTCTTCCTATAAGATAGTCTTTGGCAAGGCATGCCATCTTCCAGTGGAGATTGATCACAAGGCCTATTGAGCGATAAAGAAGTGCAACATTGACCTGAACTAAGCCAGATCCCAAAGAAAACACCAACTCCAAGAACTTGAAAAGATTTGGTTGGAAGCTTATGAGAACTCTTGGATCTACAAAGAGAAGATCAAAACCTTCAATGATAAGATGATTGCAAGAATAGAATTTGTGATTGGTCAAAAAGTTCTCATTTACAATTTTCGTCTCAAGCTTATGCCTGGTTTAATGCCCCTTTTTGAGGAGGGAACGTCACACCAAGACCAAAATGCGGAAAATAAAACACAAGCTAAGACCCGATTCATTTAGATATTGGTAAGCCTATTTATTTAGAAACGTATAATAAATTTGGTGATTTTTTTTGTCGTTTAAAAGAAAATGATGAAACATAATTGTAGCAAAAATTAATATAAGAAGTAAACCATACATCACATATGTATATTTATACCATACTTGTTTAGTTACATCAGCAGATATACAAAAATTAAAAGCTTTACATGCCCCAAAATGATTACACATATACAGCCCACCCCTCCAAAAAGATTTATAGATAGCCATCAGTAGCTATCAGTAACATCAGCCCTTAAAACTAACGAAAGGAACCATGGGTGGATCCTCCTTGGGTTCTTCCTCGTCAGAGGAAATCATCATCGGAGCAATTGAGTTATGAGCGGGGGCTCGTGCAGAGGATAAGAATGAATCCTCTTGTGAGGAGTAGTAACGTTCACCCCATATATCACGAAAAGGCAAGTAAAATTCTAAATACAAATGTGCATTACCAGTAAAAATAAGCGGATCATGATGACCCCATGCTAGAGACACCATCACGTGTCTGTGGTAGATACAGCGATCCGTACTCAGGTTGATGTGCCAGCAGTTCGGACCTCCATGAAATGTCAGCCGAACATATCCCAAAAAGCCACGTGGACTATAACACCCCAAAATTTGCTAAATTATAATAATGCCTGAATTGTACTGTTTTGTGTTTTCTGTGTACTGTTAAATTATTTTGATTATCTCGTGACTGTATTTGATTGTTGTGTGTGATTTACTCCAAGTCAAGAAAATAATAATTTCCGGGCTAAGGAAAATCTTTATCTGATTATTCGGAGCTAGGGGGATCTTACTAAACCCAATTCCAAGTGATACCTGTATCAATCTTTTATTTTTTAGAATTTATCTATGAAATAAAAATATTTTATATTTTAATATTATTTTATTATCCAGTGGATAGTACCTACTGACTTAAGAGCAGTAGCTTCTGCCCAGTGGAAATAAGAACCAATAAAGTCTTTATGACTTACAATTCAGTGAACCAATAGAAAATGGTCAACAAAAAGGGCTTGAATTTCTAAACCAATAGGAAGTAGTCAACAATAATGGTTGGACTAGTTAGTTAGTAACTAGAAAACCTAACTAATTTAGCTTAAACCTAACTAGGTTAATCCAAAGTGCTTAAGTAGTAACCAAATGGAACAAACCTAGTTAGCTACTAATTAAAGCCTTAGTTAGAGAATGTTCTAGCAAAATCAAGAAGGTGGTTAGTCATCCTAGATAACTAGATGGTTAACTAAGTAACTAAGAAACCTAACTAAATTTACCTAAACCTAACTAGGAAACCAAATGGATCAAGACTTGGTTTGCTCTCCCTTGGAGCAATTCGGCCAAGCACTTTCAAGAAGCATCAATAAGCTTGAAGACTTGATTCTCTAAGCCAATAGGAAGCAAACTTGGAGACAAAGCTTTGAAGATCAACCATTGATCTCATCTAAGGCCGTTAGGAGTCATGAGTACTCAACCAAAGTGGCCACCTCCTTAGGAGCTCCATGGCAATGCATAAGGGAGGAGACCATTTTCACTTCATCATCATTCTTTCTATCACACAAATTTACTCTCTCCTTTCTCTTTCTTCCAAGAACACAAGAAACTCCATTCTTCCTTGTTTTTGGAGCTCACGGCCTCCACACCAAATCTATACCTCCATTCTTCTAAAATTTCATCCAATACCACATCTCAAATCTAAACATCATTCTAAACATCTTTCATCTTGAGAGTTTGTTCAAAATCATCCAATTGAAGCTTTGAAAACAACCTTGAAGTTTCTTTCCTACAAGGTAAAAATCCTTGTTTCTTGTTTCTAACTTGATTCTTGAAGTTCTAAGCCATGATTGATCCATGGTTTTTCCTTTTCAACCATAGTTTATGACTTTTTAAAATTGTTTAATTTTGTTAGGGTTTCTTTGGAGCCATACGAAATCACTAGGAGGAAGTTTAAGAGGAGTTTGTCTTCCTTAGAGGTAAGAAGGAGATTTAATCTCATCAACCTTGTATGGTGGTGAGAAGATGGATGTGTTTATGGTGCAAAATCTATAAGAATTCATTCACTTGGTTGTTTAAAGTTTTTCCTGTTTGTGATTGATTTTGTTTGCAAGCATGTCTATAGCTTTAATATATTTTGGTATATGTTTATGGATGCATGATAGTTATTATAAGATGTGAATAACATGTTGAGAATTTACATGAGTGTTCCAAAGAACACATGAAGGTCACGACTTCACCACTACAAAAGGAACCAAGATGTTTTAAATATTTTTCTAATCAAGGATTAGGTGATTTAACAATAATAAGTTGGATTAAGAATTTTTATAAGAGATTAGATGACGGAAAATATATAAAAATGATTTTTAAATCATACAATGATTTTTGGCCAACATGCCTACTTATGATGTTTTTAATTCAAAATTATTTCCTAAGCCTAGATTTATGTAAATTAAAGAGAACTTAATTTTAATGAATTTGAGAGAATAAAATGAATGAAGTTATTTTAGAAACTTAATTAGAGAAATTAAGTAAGGATAAGAAATGAATAAACACTTGAAAAGTACTAAATTAGAGCTCACTCTTTGGGTTTTGAAGCGCGTTAGCAAGTTTCGATATGTAAATATTAGTTATGACTAAGAGAGGAAATTTTAATGGAAACAGTAGAAAATATGACTTAAAGGATTTTCAAAAGTAAATGTTGTAAATAAAGTTATAAATAAATAAATATATATATATATATATATATATATATATATATATATATATATGGAGAAAGTTTCAAAATTTAATTTAGAACGTAAAGAAATATTTTATATAGTTGAAAAATATTAGAAATACCTTACGCATATTTAAAATAATAATTTTTAAACTACGCGATTAAGAAAATGATTTAAAAAAGTTACACAATTGAGAAAATAATTTAAAAACACTACTCGATTTTAAAAATGTCAAACAATATTTATGCAATTTGAAAATGTTGAAAAAAAGTGACGCGATTGTGAAAACACAATAAAATATTAACGTGACTGAAAGGAACAGTAGTTTACTGCCAGGTTAAAGTGGTGGACTCGGATATATTGAAAAATGGTACTGTTAAATGGTGGCGTACTATTATGAAAAATACTGATAATGTGGTTATTTCTAGATGTGCACTTGGGCTCATGCACATGCATAGAGGAACGTGTCAATTTGGTTGAAATTGATAATTGGCTGACGAGAGGAATTGTGCAGGTGCGATAGGCATAGTGTGTTTCATTGAGAGAACTTGGAGGCGTTAGTGTGTGGAAGATTCCACATGGGGACAGTTGGTAGCTCCTCTGGGCCGTGGTACCGAGCAACACACTAACGATCTCGACAAGCACTATTCTTAATCACGATCTAGCTTAGACTATCTGGAATAATGCATGTTGCACACGACGTTTTGACTGTGTAATATGTTGCCCAGACAGCCAGAGCTACAGGCAGATTTACTAGTTTATTCTCTCTTATGTTTGTGTTTAGCTCCATGGAGTAGGAACGAGTCTGGGTACATTTGCATATGTGGTTTGCATCATGATGTGATATTTATATGTGGTTTGAGATATTATGTATGTTGTGATAGCATGAATTGTTATATCTGTATGTACTATCATTTTCTATACTGTCATACTGGTAGTGATGTAGATTATCTCACCTCTTTGTATGTATTTTTGTATTATTATTTATGTTCGGTAAAGATTGTGAGGAAGAAGAAGAGGAGTAACCTCCTTACGATTAGTACGAGGAGGAACAACATCCGGGTGAGCAGTGTGAGGAAGGCGAGCCTTTAGATCATCCATATCATTTGGATTGATTTGGTTGTCATGGCAGTGCCAGATTTTCTGGGGTTCGTGAAACTAGAGTTTCATGGAGGCCTTGAAGCCTGGCATCTACAAGTAGATAGAGAGTTTGTTGCTTATGTGAGACGAGTGACTTTGTCCCTTAGTAGAGAATATGAGGGTGTTCCGATGTTCTCTACTACTGTATATGTACACTTGAGTTGCCCTTAACTATTAGGCACTATTGGGGTGGTCGTTTCCATGCCCCTAGTGAGCTTAGTAGTGTGTCGACAGTACGGACTCCTGTCCATAGAGCTTCACGACATCCGAGATTTCCATTGTCTGATGATCCATTAGAGGTGGATCCTTCGGAGGATCAGAATTTCTAGATGTGCACTTGGGCTAGTTTATATTTTGTATAACTTAAATAGTTTACTGCTTTATTAAATAGTTTGTTATATATAAATATTTGTATCTTTAAAGACAAAATTATATGTATAATTATGGTGCATATTTAATAACTTGTTTTATTTCATGTTCTGTTTACTTTATTTAATGATATAATGTACAAAAACAAAATTTTACAACTTATATTATTATATATTAATAAATGATTTATAACTTGGGTAAGGTTTTATTTTAATTTATTAAAAAATGTGGCATCCTAAGGAGGATGTTACATTAATTGGTGTCAGAGCCTAAGTTAGAGTCTTTTGGGGTTTGTAGTTGGGTCTATTTTTGCTTGTGTTGTGTGATTCTCTGTAATTTGTTTCCAAAAGGTTACATTTGATTTTGTTTTATCTAGTTTGATTGATTGAAAAAAAAGATGTCTGGTGGTAGAAGAACATGTGCAAATGTGGAACATAATGCTGAATCAATGATAGCAGCTGTTGAGGCTATGCAGCAGATAGCGGAGGTGATTGACACGTGCAAAAGTTATACTAATAAGAGTAAGTGCACTCTATCACCAAGTAATATAGGTCTGAGTCCAGTTATTGATCCCACGAGGAATAATTGATAATTACTAAAATTGTAATATTCTTTTGTTATTTAGACGGTCGAGTAGATATGCAAGATCCAAATTAAAAACAGAAAACTAATAAAAACAGTAAAAAGCAATTAAATAAAGAAAAGATAAATAAAGATAGAGAAATGCTAGAGCATAAGGTTCACTTGAGTTTAATTATATAGATCTTCTTTCAAATATAAACAAGTAATTCTTTTGCCAATATTCCCTTATTTGCTATTGAATCCCAATGGTCATGGTGAAACAATATTTTATTCTTAATTTAACCCACCTATTTGGTTATTTAGTTGAATTAATCAAGAATGCATTAAGCTTTAATTCAAGAGATGAACTAGCATACCGTTAATTCCATTGGTAGGAAAAATTGATGTTTGGTCGTTCACCAATATAGTCCTATGCTTAAAATATAGATCCACTCATTGAGTGCTAATGGTCATCGGTCAAACAATGAATTAATAAATGCCAAAAATGATCAAGTTAATGCAAGGATGAAAGCAATATAATAAACCCATAAAGAAATTATCATTATTATATTAGAAATCAAATCCACATAATTATAAACTCAAGATCCCCCCATACCTCTAGCTATGAGTTTAGTTACATATAATAATTACAAATTAACTTAAAATAATATACAATTTCATAAAAAGAAAATAAAATAAAGTAGAAAACAAGAGAGAAAGAAAGATCAAAATCCCTTTGCAGAGATTAAGAACTTCAAACCTTCAAGAAATTCTCTATTAGAAATCTCCTTAACTGAGAGAAACTGAGAGAAAATGGAATTCTGGAAGTTCAGGGACGTTTTCCCTTTTGCTGTTGCGCTCAATTTATAGACATTTCGAGTGAACAGTACTTACACGGCTGTGTCTAATGGAGACATGGCCGTGCCTAGTGACATCATTGCTTACGTAGCTTACTTAACCATTAAGTTTATGAGACATGGTCGTATCTAAGGGAGACATGGTCGTGTCTAAGGGAGACATGGCGGTGTCTAAGGGACACATGACCGTGTCTAGTGTAAAACATTTTTTTTTTAAGAAACCCTTCCAAAGCTAGAATGGACCTCTTTTGCATTGAAAACTCGGTATCTTTGCTTGTTTTTCTCCAAATGTATCACAACTTTATAAATTTGCAAAAGCAAAGATAAAGATAAGGATCCAACTAAAACTCGTCCGAAAATATAAACAAATCAACATAATTTGTATAATTAAATACTATAAAATATAAGCATATCAACTCCCTCACACTTGAGCTTTGCTTGGCCTCAAGCAAAGAATAGGAATTAACAACAAGATTAAACTCAGCATCCAAAAACATGAATCAAGGGAGATTTCACAAGTAAAAAGCCCAAGTTCAGCAATCAAATCCGATCAATAAAGATCGTTCAGCATTTAAAACAATAAGATTTTTTTAGTCTAGCTTGCAACTTTTCTCTTCATCAAACATATGAGATCACTCATCTTTCCATCGCTCAAGTGTTTAAGGACAAAGAGATCACTCAAATTTCTCAAGAAAAATGCAAAACCATAAGCTTGATTATCAATCGCATCTCTACTTCAAAGTTCACATACAAAACAAGAATAAAAAGGACTTTATCCGGTTAAAACAGGGCCAAGGGTAAAGAAGGTAGGAAAAAGATAAATAAGGGTAAAGAGTTTTCATAGATAAATCAACTCAAAGCAGAATCTGGCTGATAAGATGAATAAAGCATGATGCACAAGAATTTTACCAATTCTCAATTTCAACTTAGAATTTTTATCATTCTTGACGAATAATTCCTTTTCTTTTTTCATATAGATTTATATATATAATTTTGTATATTTTTTATATAATTTTTTTTAATTTTATTTTCAAACTATATATATATATATACCCTTGAAGATAAAAATAACTTTTCAAGACTTTTAATTCAATACATCAGATGCTCCAAGAAATTTGGTATTCAAAGAAATCATTTTTAGGCTCAAATGGGGCAACTAAGGGGTTATTTTATCAATACAAGTCTGAAAGTCAAGAAAGAATGAAATCTAATTGCCTTAATCATATTCAAGTACGTATGTGAATCATTAAACTCTCAACAAGATATCAAAGCAAGTGTTAGTTCACATTAATCAAGAGAAAACTTATTCCAAAAAAAAATTTAATCATTAAAGCTCAAAACTCACTTTCTGGCTAAGTTTGATAAAGAAGATAGAAGCAAGCAGACATGACTAATTTTCAAGTAAGATGCTAAATTTCACTTTTCTCAATTTGAAAAAGATCGCTTTACATAAAATCATATAATGAAGATTAAATTTCCATTTTTCAACAAATCTCTATCAACTTAGAATAAATCAAGCAATTAACACACAATTCTAGCTTAATTATCAGCATTACTCAAGTGTTCATCAGTTGTGCTTTTTTTCCATAAAATACAGTCCTAATATACAGTACCCCTCACAATTAAGATAAACATTGTCCTCAATATGGAAAAGAAAGAAATGAAAGGGTAAAGAAAAGAGCAACACAACCTGATGAAGAGTGTAACACCCTTGTAGGGATGCCATATTTATGATGCAATAAAATAAAATATTACCCAAGTTATAAAACATTTAATACATAATTAATATGAGTTGTAAACTTTTTTCCTTTTATACCTAATAACGTTAAATAAAATAACACGGAACATAAAATAAAACAAACTTATTATCACACACATAATATACATAGGATTTTGTCTTAAGTTATACAAATAATTTACAACTACAAATATTTAAATAAAGCAGTAAAAAGTTAGTATAATACAAAACATAGACATGCCCAAGTGCACATCAAAGATTACTAACCCTCCGAAGGATCACTCTCAGAGGAAACCTCGGGTGATAAAAATCCAGGATGTCTCACAGCTCTACGGACTGGTGTCTGTGCTGTTGACACTATACTAATCTCACTAGGGGTACGAAAAAGTCCTCCCTAGTGACGCCTCAGATCCAAAGGCATCTCCAGATGTAGATACAAGGTAGTAGTAAAAATTAGTTGAGCATCAAACTCTCCACGCAGGGACACAGTCAAACGTCCTAAGTAGATCACCGATCCTCGATCCTCGCGCAGTCGCCAGGCCTCCGAGCCTCCATGAAACTCCAGTCTCACGAAACCAAGAAATCCAGGCAACGCCATGATCACAGAATCAGTCCAAAGGATATGGATGATCGGACGGCTCGCCCTCGTCAAACTGATTGTCCGTCTGCTGATCTTCGGGATACAGAATCTCAAGAGGTTGTTCCTCTACCTCTTCCTCAAACTCTTTACAGAAATAAAATAATAATACAGAAACACATACAAATAAAGAGGTGAGACAATCTACATCAATACTAGCATGACAAATAAGAAAACGACAATACAACAGATATCACAGTTTAATACAATAAAGCATACCATAACATCATAAATGATAACACAATTTAACACAAGAATTGCATACCACAGTATCCTAAATAACAACATAATTCAACACATCATACAATATCACAAATAATAATGTTATGATGCATAACACAAATGCAAATGCAATATGCCTCGTTCCTACTCCATGGAGCTAGACACAGACATCAGAGAGAATGACCCGAAGAGAACTATCAGTACCTTAGGCTGCCCAACCAAACTATTACACTGTCCAACGTCGTGTCTATAGCCCACAGTCCAACATTGTGTAGTAGTACACAGTCCAAATACGTCATGCACTATAGGCATTGTACTAAACAGTCTTTCCAAGATCTCGATTAAGTATAGTGCGTGTCGAGATCATTAGTGTGTTGCCAGTTACCACAACCCAGAGGAGCGACCAACTGTCCACATGTGGAATACTCTGCACACTAATGCCTCCAAGTCCACACAAGATGAATCACACTACGCTTATCACACTGACAATACGGTGTAATTTGTCTCGTCAATCAATCGTCAATATCAACCAATCGACAAGACTCTCAATGCATGAATAAGAACTAAAATTATCAAATTACCCTTAGTTTCAAAATATTATCATATTTATAAAAATGTCCTCAATCTCATAATTTTAATATATAATACGTCTCCACTTGACAATACCATATCTCACATATCTGGGTCCACCACTTTGGCCCGACAGCAAAACTCACTGTTCCAATTAATCGCATAGAAATTTTATCGCATTTTCATAATTGCGCTGCTTTTACAAACGTTTTTAAATCGCGTAAATATATTTTGCTATTTTTAAAATCATGTAGTATTTTTAAATCGTTTTCTCAATCGGGTAAGATTTTTAAATCGTTTTCTTAACTGAAAAGCTTTAAAATCTCTATTTTAAAACTGCGTAAGCTATGTTTAATACTTTTAAACTACGTAGAATATTTTCCTTATGTTATAAATATATTATAAAATGTTCACTTTTATTTGTCTGTTTCTAATAAATTTTGACAGCATTTTGTCAGTAAAATCTATTAGAATTGTGTTTCCTATGTTTCTCCTTTAAAAATCCCTTTGTTTAGTTTATTACTACAAAATACACTTTGAAAATTGTCGTTATACTTTAAAACTCAAAGGTAAGTATTTTTCAAGAGTTTTGTTTATTTTTCTATACCATATTTCTAATAAAAATTAGTTTACTTCTTTAAGTCTTGAAAATCCATTGCAAATGTATTCTTTTTAGGTTAAACATCTAGTCTACACTTAGAAAATAAATATTGGATTGATTACACATTAAAAAAGCAAAAATGTTGACCAGTTCACTAAACGCGGGTCCCACAGACTTTTCTGGGTCCATGGTTATTTTAGAGCAGATTTCTACTGTTTATAAGATAGTAAGTACTGTCAAATAAAATAATATTATAATAATATAAAATTATTTTATTACACAATTAAATCCTAAAAATTAAAAGATTAACATTCGTATCACTTGGAATTGGGTTTAGTAAGATCTCCCAGCTCTGAATAATTAAAATAAGATTTCCCTAGTCTAAAAATTATTATTTTCCTGACTCCGAGTAAATCACACAAAACACTCAATAATCATGAAATAGTCAAATAAATTTTATAACATATAGAAAAATATAAAACAGTACAATCAGAACAAAACAGTCATTTATCCAAAAGTTGGGGTGTTACAAAGAGTGATATAGTGTCAGGGAGAGGAGAAGAACAAAAGTCAGTGCCGCAATAGACCCTACAAAACAAAAATAAATGTAATAGAAACAACTAAAAGAAGAAACACAGGTTGCCTCCTATTAAGCGCTTGTCTAATGTCAGTAGCTCGACCTTAGCCTGGTATGAAGCCTAAGTGAGGCAGATAGAGTGGCTCTCAGTTTCCACTCCTTTTTCATAGTGTTTTGCTCATTGTCCATTTATCTTGAAAAGTTGTTGGCCTTCTTTCATTACTTCAAGTACACCATATGGAAATACTCCAATAACCGTATATGGTCCATACCATTTTGACCGTAGTTTTCCTAGAAAGAGACGAAGACGTGAGTTATAAACAAGAATTTGATCTCCAATATTAAACTTATGTTGTTGGATACGCATGTCATGCCATTTTTTAGTTTTCTCCTTATAGAGCTTAGCATTCTCATATGCCTCAAGACAAAGTTCATCCAGCTCATTGAGCTGGCCACGTCGTTGTGCACCTATAGCATTTATATCAAAATTCAAAAATTTAAGTGTCCAATATGCTCTATGTTCCAGTTCCACAAGTATGTGACAGACTTTACCAAACATAAGTGTATAAGGAGACATGCCAATGGGTGTTTTAAAAGCAGTTCTATAAGCCCATAATGCATCATCTAACTTCAAAGACCAATCTTTACGAGATGCATTAACAGTCCTTTCTAAAATCTTTTTCAATTCACGGTTTGAAACCTCTACTTGGCCACTTGTTTGTGGATGATAAGGAGTGGTGACTTTATAGGTGACATCATATTTGCTCAAAAGATTGTCAAATTATTTATTGCAAAAATGAGTGCCACCATCACTTATGATTGCTTGGGGTGTGCCAAATCTAGTAAAAATGTTTCGTTTCAAAAATCTTACCACTATACGAGCATCATTAGTAGGTAATGCGACTGCCTCAACCCATTTAGAAACATAATCCACAGCAACAAGAATGTATTCATTAGAAAAAGACTTTGGGAAAGGGCCCATGAAATTAATGCCCCAGACATCAAAAAGTTCACAAACTAAGATGCCCTTTAATGGCATATCTTGTCTCTTAGAGATGTTTCCACTGTGTTGACATTTGTCACAAGATTTAACAAATTTATATGCATCCTTAAACAAGGTTGGCCAATAAAATCCACTTTGCAATACCTTGTGCGTAGTTCTAGTGGGACCAAAGTGGCCACCAGTTTCCCTAGCATGACAATGTTCAAGAATGGAATAACTATCACTACCATGAATGCATCTCCTAATAACATTATCAACACATATCCTAAACAAGTATGGCTCCTCCCACAAATAATGCTTAACATCAGACAAGAATTTTTTCTTTTGTTGATAATTGAGATCCGATGGAAGGATGTTACCTGCAAGAAAGTTAACAAAATCAGCATACCATGGTAAATGGGAGACTGCAAAGAGGTGCTCATCAGGAAATGATTCATTTATGGCTCGCTCAGTAGAGGGCTCTAACACCTCTTCATCCAGTCGAGATAGATGGTCAGCTACAAGATTCTTTGTCCTCTTTTTATCACGTATTTCAATATCAAATTCTTGTAACAAAAGAACCCACCGAATCAGCCTCGGCTTAGTATCCTGTTTAGCAAGCAAATACTTAATAGCAGAATGGTCAGTATAACAAATAACCTTACAAAGAATAAGGTAAGGACGAAATTTATCAAAAGCAAATACTACTGCTAGGAACACTTTTTCTGTGGTAGTGTAATTTCTTTGTGCCTCATTCAGAGTACGACTAGCGTAGTAAATAGTTTGAAAAATTTTACCTTTTCATTGGCCCAAAACAGCTCCAACTGCTATATCACTTGCATCACACATGAGTTCAAAAGGTAAGGACCAATCAGGGGAAACAATGATGGGTGTATTCGTTAATTTTTCTTTTAAGAAAAGAAATGCATTTAAACAAGAATCAGAAAAATCAAATGGTGTATCCTTCATTAGGAGGTTAGTCATTGGTTTAGCAATTTTTGAAAAGTCCTTAATAAACCTCTTATAAAAACCTGCATGTCCCAAAAAACTTCAAATGGCCCTAACAGATTTAGGTGGGGGTAATTTCGCGATTACTTCGACCTTTGCCGGATCAACCTCCATGCCTTTGGGTGAAATTTTATGCCCCAAAACAATACACTCTTGTACCATAAATTGACATTTTTCCCAATTTAGAACAAGGTTAGTGGTCTTGCATCGTTCCAAAACCAGACTAAGATTATGCAAGCATTCATCAAAAGAAGGGCCAAACACTGAGAAATCATCTATGAAAATTTCAATACAATCCTCAATCAAATCAGAAAAAATGGCCATCATACACCGCTGAAAAGTAGCTGGTGCATTACATAATCCAAAGGGCAACCGTCTATATGCAAATGTACTATATGGGCATGTGAAAGTGGTTTTCTCTTGATTCTCAAGTGCCATAGGTATTTGCATGTAGCCAGAATATCCATCCAAGCAACAGAAAAATGCATGTCTTGAAAGTTTCTCTAACATTTGATCAATGAAGGGTAAGGGAAAGTGATCTTTCTTAGTAGCATCATTTAATTTCCTATAATAAATGCATATACACCACCCAGTCACATTTCTAACAGTAATGAGTTCTTTCTTTTCATTTTCCATAACTGTTGTACCCTTTTTTTAGGTACGACTTGTACTGGACTTTCCCAAGGACTATCAGAAATAGGGTAAATGATACATGCGTCAAGTAGCTTTATTACCTCCTTCTTTATAACTTCTTTCATGTTTGGATTGAGGCACCTTTGTGGTTGCACAAGGGGCTTGTTCTGTGCTTCCATGTGAATTCTGTGGGTGCATATGGTAGGGTTGATGCCCATAATGTCATGAATGGTCTACCCAAATGCTTTCTTGTTCTCCCTTAATACTCTCATTAGTTTCTCCTCCATTGGATCTAAAAGTAAAGCTGAGATAATCACAGGTAAATTTGATGGAGGGTCTAGAAAAGCATACTTTAAATTAGAGGGTAAGGGCTTGAGCTCAAGTTCGGGAGGCTCCTCAATTGAGGGTTTTGGGGTAGGAATGTTTTTCCTATCCAAATCCTCAAAATACCCCTAACTTCTTCTATTGTCAACAAACATGCCAACTTTTAACCTCGTTATCATTTCGGTGACTTCTTCAACATTCTCAAGTTCATGGTTGACCATGGTCAAAACCCTTTCTAGAACATCATCGGTCAATGAATCCTGCAAACATGAACTCACAGCACTATCCACAATATCAATAGAATTAATGCAATTACATGAGTCATAAGAACTAGGATGCTTAACAGAATTAAAAACATTAAAAACAACCTCCTTGTCATTTAATCACAATGTCAACTTTCCTTGGTAGACATCAATCATAGTCTTTCCAGTAGCGAGGAATGGTCGCCCAAGTATGATTGGGACTTCAGAATCCTCCTTCATGTCTAACACAATAAAATCAACTAGAAAAATGAACTTGTCCACTTTTACCAAGGCATCTTCTAACACACCACGAGGATAAGTAATTGATCTATCAGCCAATTGTATAGAAATGTTTGTAGGCTTTGGTTCCTGCATTCCCAATTTTTTAAATACAGAGAAAGGCATCAAATTTATACTAACACCTAAATCACATAATGCTTTCTCAAAATAAGAATTACCAATAGTGCAAGGAATAGTAAAACTCCCTGGATCTTTTACATTCGGTGGTAGTTTCTTTAAGAGAATAGTAGAATACTCCTCATTCAATCTGACTATCTCATATTCCTCAAGCTTGCGTTTGGTTGAAAGAATCTCTTTCAAGAAATTTGTATATTTTGGCATTTGAGAGATAGCTTCCATAAACGATATGTTAATCTGTAATTTCTTGAATATCTCCAAGAATTTTACAAATTGTTTATCGTGCTTGGTACTCTGGAGCCTTTGAAGAAATGGAATGGATGACTTTTGTGGCTTGCTAACTTGCACCACAGGAGGTGCTTCACTGGTCTTTTTCTCATCTGTAATATTTAGCTCATCAAGAGTATCTTCATGTTCTTGCACGTGTTCTTCTTTGTTCTTGGAGAGATCCCCAAGCTCTTACCACTTCTCAGAGTGATTGCCTTCACCTGTTCCTTTGGGTTAGTTTCAATAGCACTAGGCAAAGATCCTGGTGCCCTTTCTGACATCAGAGTGGTTAACTGACTGATTTGAGTCTCCATGGTCTTCATTCTGGCTACTGAATTCTGCATGTACTTCATTACAAGATTTTCAAAATTTTGTTTTTCTACAGGAGCTTGAAAACCTGGTGGTGGTTGTGGGGCTCTCAGTTGATTCTGCTAGTAGCCTTGTTGATTCCCCCATTTGAAATTAGAGTGGTCCCTCCAACCAGGATTGTATGTGTTGGCATATGGATTGTACTGCTGCCGGTTGGAATTACCAACAAAATTTACTGCTTTAGGCTAAAGGGCAAAAAGACTACCAATTTGATAGGTTGCACTAACATGTCCTTATCCACCACATGCTTCACAATTGAGTGGCGGGGCTGCACTGTTGGTTACCATCAAAGTCTCCACCTTTTTCGTCAATGCTTCCAATTAACTCAGAATATCAGTGGAAGAGTTTACAGCATTCATAGTTACTGGTTTCTTAAGAATTTTGCGATCATTTTGCCATTGATAACTGTTCAGTACCATTTCTTCAATCAATGCATAGCTTTGACTAGGTGTTTTCCTCCAAAGTGAACCTCCCGCAGCAGCGTCAATGAGTGAACGGTTTGCAGAAGACAAACCATTATAAAAGATCTAGACCTGCTGCTAGACAGGAAATCCATGGTGTGGAGATCTCCTTAATAGCTCTTGAAAGCACTCCCAAGCTTCGTAGATAGTGTCTATTTCAAATTGCACAAAAGAAGATATGTCATTTCTTAATTTAGCAGATTTTGAGGGAGGAAAATACTTAGCCAAAGATTGTTGTATCAATTGTTCCCATGTAGTAATGGAACCCCTTGGTAGTGATGTTAACCATTGACTCGCCCTATCCCTAAGAGAGAAAGGAAAGAGTCGTAATCGAGTTGCATCTTCTGTCACTCCATTATATTTTGTTGTGTCACACAATTGCAAGAATCTGGCCAAATGATGATTTGGATCGTCTGAAGGCAATCCACCAAATTGAACAAATTTTGAATCATGGAGATCAATGATGGTTTGATCTCAAAATTGTTAGCCACCATAGCTGGTCTTATAATACTCTCTCCATGCCCTTCAGCAGTAGGCATGGAGTACTCAAGCATAGTTCTTTCTGCTGGGGCAACTGGTTCGTCACGATTCACCTGAATTACTGGTCCTTCCATCCTTTTTATGTTTTTTGTTTCAACTGCAATATGAGTTTGTTTTCTTAACCTGCGAGTTGTTTTCTCAATTTTTAGATCAAATGAAGATCAAGAAACTGAGAACGAGTGAGCATAAACAAGAAAAATGAGCAAGTGATAAGTGTGAATATTAGATCAGGTTACTCAATTTCTCTTCTTTTTTATATATATATATTTTTTATTATATATTATATTTTTTTATTATTATATTTTTTAATTTTAATTATAAGTAACAAATTAATTAAAAGAAATAAAAGTAAAACAAACAAAAATAAAAATAAAAATAAAATTGACTAAAAATAAAATAAAAAAAGCGAAAATAAAATATTAACAAAGGTGTGGTAAAAACTAACCACTAAATAATAATAATTATAATAATAATAATAATAATAATAATAATAATATAATAATAATAATAATAATAATAATAATAATAAACAAAAACAGAACACAATAATAAAAGTAAATAAAGCAAATATAATACAATTAAAGGAAAAGTTTGTCTAAATTAACTAGAACTTTACGCATTTAATATTATCAAATTTATTCCCCGGCAACAGCGCCAAAAACTTGACACGTGCAAAAGTTACACTAATAAGAGCAAGTGCACTCTATTACCAAGTAATATAGGACTTTGAGTCTAGTTATTGATCCCACGAGGAATAATTGATAATTACTAAAATTGTAATATTCTTTTGTTATTTAGACGGTCCAGTAGATATGCAAGATCCAAATTAAAAACAGAAAACTAATAAAAATAGTAAAAAGCAATTAAATAAAGAAAAGATAAATAAAGATAGAGAAATGCTAGAGCATAAGGTTCACTTGAGTTTAATTATATAGATCTTCTTTCAAATATAAACAGGTAATTCTTTTGCCAATATTCCCTTATTTGCTATTGAATCTCAATGGTCATGGTGAAACAATATTTTATTCTTAATTTAACCCACCTATTTGGTCATTTAGTAGAATTAATCAAGAATGCATTAAGCTTTAATTCAAGAGATGAACTAACATACCGTTAATTCCATTGGTAGGAAAAATTGATGTTTTGTCATTCACCAATATAGTCCTATGCTTAAAATATAGATCCACTCATTGAGTGCGGATGGTCACCGGTCAAACAATGAATTAATAAATGCCAAAAGTGATTAAGTTATGACAAGGATGAAAGCAATATAATAAACCCATAAAGAAATTATCATTATTATATTAGAAATCAAATCCACATAATTATAAACTCAAGATCCCCCCATACCTCTAGCTATGAGTTTAGTTACACATAATAATTACAAATTAACTTAAAATAATATACAATTTCATAAAAAGAAAATAAAATAAAGGAGAAAAACAAGAGAGAAAGAAAGATCAAAATCCCTTTGCAGAGATTAAGAACTTCAAACTTTCAAGAAATTCTCTATTAGAAATCTCCTTAACTGAGAGAAAATGGAATTCTGGAAGTTCAGAGACGTTTTCCCTTCTGCTGCTGCGCTCAATTTATAGACATTTCGAGTGAATAGTACTCACACGGTCGTGTCTAATGGAGACATAGCCATGCCTAGTGACATCATTGCTTATGTAGCTTACTTAACCATTAAGTTTAGGAGACATGGTCAAGTCTAAGGGAGACATGGCCATGTCTAAGTGTATTTTGGGATACATGGTCGTGTCTAAGGGACACATGGCCGTGTCTAGTGTAAAACGTTTTTTTTAGAAGCCCTTCCAAAGCTAGAATGGACCTCTTTTGCATTGAAAACTCAGTATCTTTGCTTGTTTTTCTCCAAATGTATTACAACTTTATAAATCTGCAAAAGCAAAGATAAAGATAAGGATCCAACTAAAACTCATCCGAAAATATAAACAAATCAACATAATTTGTACAATTAAATACTATAAAATATAAGCTTATCAGTGATTACTCAACAGAATCAACGAGCAACCCAGTAACAAGAGGCGACTACTGATGCTCTGAGTTTATCTGAGTTTAGATGCAATAACCCACCGCAGTTTAGGGGCAAGTTTGATCCGAAGAAGGTGAGTCTTTGGATCCAAGACCTAGAAAAGATCTTTGAAGGAATGGGGTGTGCAGATGATCGACAGGTGACGTATGCTACATTTATGCTGAGAGGGGACAGTGAAAACTAGTGGAGAGGAACTCGATGATTACTACAAGGTGAGGGAACTGAAATTACCTGGGAGGTATTCTGCGAAGTATTTCTGGAGAAGTACTTTCCTGCTAGTGTCTGACATGCCAAGGAAATGGAATTTCTTGCTTTACAATAAGGCAATATGACAGTTAGTGAGTATGCTGCCAAATTTGAGAGCTTGTCATAGTTCTCAAGATATTTCCAGATCCAGCCTGATGAGGAATGAAAATGCCACAAGTTTGAAGAATGACTAAGGGTAGAGATGAAAAGAAGAGTGCTACCCATGAGGATGAATCAATTTCCTACTTTGATGAATACATGTCGACGACTCAAGGAGCTGGAGCTATCACGAGACCCAAGAAATCGTAACTTTGGACCAACCAAGTTCCAACAAGGAGGTAACAACAATAACAGCAGGTTTCAACATAAACCATATTCGAGACCACCAGGGAACTAACCCCAACGTCCATCTTTTGAGGGAAGTCCTAGTGGCAACAAAGTTGGTCCAAACGTGGCGTTTACGCCTAGATGCTTTAAATGTGGAAAGAGTGGCCACATATCCAGAGATTGATCAATCAAGGGAATGATCTGTTTCAAATGTGGAAGACCTGGACATGTTTCCAGGGAATACAACTAGCCAAAAAGGAAGCCAATTATGAGTAATGTTCGTGTAACTTAGTCGCGATCTAGAAGGTGAGTATACACGATGAGTGGAGCTGAAGCTTCCCAGTTCGAAGATCTTATTCAGGGAGAAGGTGTCGTAGAAGGTAATCTTTTGACTATACTATATGATTTGGGTGAAATGCATTCATTTATTGTGTATAACTGTATGGATCGGTTGAAATTGCTAGTGTCTTCTATGAGTTTTCAATTGATTATTTCTACACCAACTGCCAAGCCTATTGTTACATCTAAAATATGTTTGAATTGCCCTATTACCATTCATAATCAAGTCTTTTCTGTTAATTTAATTTGTTTACCTCTTGTTGGAATAGATATAGTCTTAGGAATGGATTGATCATCTTCTAACCATATCCTATTAGACTGTGCCAATAAAACCTTAGTTTTTCCTAAGGATGAGAATTTTGGATTTTTAACTGCTGCTAAGGTTAAATCATTGTTCAGGAATAGAGCTCAAGGATACATATTGTTGTCTTCTTTAGAAGTCAAGAGTGAGAAAGACGTGAACGCTATTTCTGTCGTTAATGAGTTTCCATAAGTTTTTCCCGATGAGATACCCAGTTTACCACCAGAGAGAGATATAGAGTTTTATATCGATCTGGTACCAGGAGCAGGTCCTATTTCGATTACACCATATTGGATGTCGCCATCGGAATTAGTAGAGTTGAAGAAGCAATTGGAGGAATTGTTGAAAAAACAATTTGTGTGACTGAGTATTTCACCGAGGGGAGCACCAGTATTGATAGTCAAGAAAAAAGATGGAACTTCTCGTCTTTGTGTGGATTATCACCAGCTGAATAAGGTCATGATAAAGAATAAGTATCCACTTCTAAGGATTGATGATTTGATGGACCAATTGAAAAGAGTAATTATTTTCTCCAAGATAGATCTGCGATCAGGGTATCATCAAATTCGTGTCAAGGTAGAGAATATACCTAAGACAGCTTTCCGAACTCGTTACGGGCATTATGAGTATCAAGTGATGCCATTCAAGGTGACGAATGATGTTGCTATATTCATAGATTACATGAACAAGATTTTTCATCCATACCTAGACAGATTTGTCATTGTTTTTATCGACGACATTCTGATCTACTCTCAAAATCAAGAAGAGCATACTGAACATCTCAGTATAGTTCTCCAAATTTTGAAAGAAAAGAAGTTGTATGCAAAGTTGGCAAAGTGTGAATTTTGGTTGGAAGAAGTTCAGTTTCTAGGTCACGTGATTTCCAAGGAAGGTATTGTGGTAGACCCATCAAAAGTGGAGACTATTCTACAATGGGAGAGGCCAAAGACAGTGACAGAGATCCAAAGTTTTGTTGGATTGGCTAGATATTACCAAAGGTTTATTAAAGGTTTCTCCAAGATAATCGGACCTTTTACACAACTCACAAGGAAGAGTCAAGTTTTTGTTTGGACAGAAGAATGTGAAGCAAGTTTCCAAGAGTTGAAAAAGAGATTGACGACTGCACCAATGCTGATTTTGCCAGATCCAAGCGAGACTTTTGAAGTGTATTGTGACGCTTCTTACCACGGATTAGGATGTGTGTTGATACATAACAGAAATATGGTGGCCTATGCTTCAAGACAGTTGAAAGCACATGAGAGCAACTACCTAACGCACGATTTGGAGCTAGCTGCATTTGTTTTTGCATTAAAAGTGTGGAGATATTTTTTATATGGGGCCACGTTCAATGTCTTCAGTGATCACAAGAGTTTGAAATACTTGTTTGATCAGAAGGAATTGAACATGAGGCAAAGGCAGTGGCTAGAGTTTTTAAAGGATTATGATTTTCAGCTTCAATACCATCCAGGAAAGGCAAATGTAGTGGCTGATGCTTTAAGTAGGAAGGTGATCAGTGTTTCTACCATGATGATAATGGAGGAAGAATTGATCAATTAATTTAGAGATTTGTGGTTGTCAGTGGAATTGGCACTAGGAAGGATTCGTCTAAATAGGGTGACTGTTTTGAATGACTTGCTGGAGGAAATCTGAGAAAGATAGGAAGATGATCCATTTTTACAGAATGAGAAAGAATTTTTGAAGCAAGGTCATAAAGCAACGATTAAGGAAGGATCTGATGGGGTGTTAAGATTTAAAGGAAGGATTTGTATACCTGATGATCCCGATCTTAAGCAAGCAATTCTTGATGAAGCTCATACTAGTAGGTTGAGTATGCATCCAGGGATGACTAAGATGTATCAAGATCTAAAAAGGATGTTTTGGTGGTCAAGAATAAAGAGAGATATTGTAAAACGTGTGGCGTCTTGCCTGGTTTGTCAAAAGGCAAAAGTTGAACACCAAAGACCTGCCGGTATGTTACTACCTTTAACTATTCTAGAATGGAAATGAGAAAGTATCTCAATGGATTTTGTTACCAGATTACTAAGAACTAGGAAGGGTCATGATTCTATATGGGTTATAGTTGATAGGCTTACTAAGTCAGCGCACTTCTTGCTGATCAATATCAAGTATTCGTCAGAACGATTGACCCAGGTGTACTTTAGTGAAATTGTTAGACTTCACGGTGTACCCTCTAGTATAGTATCCGATAGAGATCCGAGGTTTACATCGAGGTTTTGGAGAAGCTTACAAGAAGCCATGGGAACTAAGCTATGTTTGAGTTTTGCTTATCATCTGCAGACTTATGGTCAGACTGAGAGGACTATCTAGTCATTAGAGGATCTGTTGCAAGCTTGTGTGTTAGAACAATAAGGGAGTTGGGATAAATTCTTATCTCTGATAGAATTCACCTACAACAATAGTTTTCACTCAAGTATAGGGATGGCACCCTATGAAGCACTATATGGGCGACGATGCCGAACACCTTTATGTTGGTATCAGGATGGGGAAAGTATGACCATTGGACCTAATCTTGTACAACAAACTATGAAAAAGGTGAAAATGATTCAGGAGAAAATGAGAATGACTCAGAGCCAACAGAAAAGCTATGCAGATAAGCGTAGGAGACCTCTTGAATTTGAGGAAGGTGAACATGTGTTCTTGCGAGTAACGACTACGACTAGTGTCGAAAGGGTTATCAAATCTAAAAAACTCATTCCTAAATTTATCGAACCTTACCAAATCAATCGTCGGATAGGTCCTATAGCCTACCAAATAGCTTTACCACCTTTTCTCTCTAATCTCTATAATGTATTCCATGTGTCTCAGTTGAGAAAATATATTCCCGATCCAACACATGTCATTCAGCCCGATGAAGTACAACTGAAAGATAATCTGACGTATAAGACGCTTCCTTTTAAGATTGAGGACATGAGAGTGAAGCAACTTCGAGGGAAGATGATTATATTGGTAAAAGTAATCTGGAATGAGGTGACAGGAGATGCTACCTGGGAGCTAGAGGATAAAATGAGGGAGCAATACCCACACCTTTTCTAAGGTATGATAAATTTTGGGGACAAAATTTTTTGTAGTTGGGGGAGAGTTATAACACCCAAAAATTTGCTAAATTATAATAATGCCTGAATTGTACTATTTTGTATTTTCTGTGTGCTGTAAAATTATTTTGACTGTATTGTGACTATATTTGATTGTTGTGTGTGATTTACTCTAAGTCAAGAAAATAATAATTTTTGGGCCGGAAAAAATCTTTATCTAATTATTCGGAGCTCAAGGATCTTACTAAGTCTAATTACGAGTGATACGTGTATCAATCTTTTAATTTTTAGAATTTATCTGTAAAATAAAAATATTTTATATTTTAATATTATTTTATTATCTGGTGGATAGTATCTACTGACTTAAGAATAGTAGCTTCTGCCCAGTGGATAATATGAACCAGTAAAGTCTTTGTGACTTACAATTTGGTGAACTAATAGAAATTGGTCAACAAAAATGGCTTGAATTTCTAAACCAATAAGAAGTAGTCAACAATAATGGTTGGACTAGTTAGTTAGTAACTAGAAAACAACTAAGTTAGCTTAAACCTAACTAAGTTAATCCAAAATGTTAAGTAGTAACCAAATGGAACAAACCTAGTTAGCTACTCATTAAAGCCTTAGTTAGAGAATGTTCTAGCATACTCAAGAAGGTGGTTAGTCATCCTAGATAACTAGATGGTTAACTAAGTAACTAAGAAACCTAACTAGATTTACCTAAACCTAACTAGGAAACCAAATGGATCAAGACTTGGTTTGCTCTCCCTTAGAGAAATTCAACCAAGCACTTTCAAGAAGCACCAAGAAGCTTGATGACTTGATTCTCTAAGCCAATAGGAAGCAAACTTGGAGACAAAGCTTTGAAGATCAACCATTGATCTCATCTAAGGCCATTAGGAGTCTTGAGTGGTCAACCAAAGTGGCCACCTCCTTAGGAGCTCCACGGCAATGCATAAGGGAGGAGACCATTTTCACTTCATCATCATTCTTTCTTTCACACAAATTTACTCTCTCATTTCTCTTTCTTCCAAGAACACAAGAAACTCCATTCTTCCTTGTTTTTTGAGTTCACAGCCTCCACACCAAATTTATACCTCCATTCTTCTAAAATTTCATCCAATACCACATCTCAAATCTAAACATCATTCTAAACATCTTTCATCTTGAGAGTTTCTTCAAAATCATCCATTTGAAGATTGGAAAACAACCTTGAAGTTTCTTTCCTATAAGGCAAAAATCCTTGTTTCTTGTTTCTAACTTGATTCTTGAAGTTCTAAGCCATGATTGATCCATGATTTTTCTTTTTCAACCATATTTTATGACTTTTAAAAATTGTTTAAGTTTGTTAGGTATTCTTTGGAGCCATACGAAATCACTAGGAGGAAGTCTAAGAGGAGTATGTCTTCCTTAGAGGTAAGAAGGAGATTTAATCTCATCGACCTTGTATGGTGGTGAGAAGATGAATGTGTTTGTGGTGAAGAATCCATAAGGATTCATTCACTTTGTTGTTTAAAGTTTTTCCTATTTATGATTGATTTTGTTTGCAAGCATGTCTATAGCTTTAATATATTTTGGTATATGTTTATGGATGCATGATAGTTATTGTAGGATGTGAATAACATGTTGAGGATTTGCATGAGTATTCCAAAGAACACATGAAGCTCACGACTTCACCACTACAAAAGGAACCAAGATGTTCTAAATATTTTTCTAATCATGGATTAGGTGATTTACCAATAATAAGTTGGATTAAGAATTTTTATAAGAGATTAGATGACGGAAAATATATAAAAATGATTTTTAAATCATAGAATGATTTTTGGCCAACATGCTTACTTATGATGTTTTTAATTCAATATTATTTCCTAAGCCTAGATTTATGTAAATTAAAGAGAACTTAATTTTAATGAATTTGAGAGAATAAAATGAATGAAGTTATTTTAGAAACTTAATTAGAGAAATTAAGTAAGGATAAGAAATGAAATAAACACTTGAAAAGTACTAAATTAGAGCTCACCCTTTGGGTTTTGAAGAGCGTTAGCAAGTTTCGAGATGTAAATATTGGTTATGACTAAGAGAGGGAAATTTTAATGGAAACGGTAGAAAATATTACTTAAAGGATTTTCAAAAAGAAATGTTGTAAATAAAGTTAGAAATAAATATATATAATGGAGAAAGTTTCAAAATTTAATTTAGAACGTAAAGAAATATTTTATGTAGTTGAAAAATATTAGAAATACCTTACGTGTATTTAAAATAATGATTTTTAAACTACGCGATTGAGAAAATAATTTAAAAATGTTATGCAATTGAGAAAATAATTTAAAAATACTATGCAATTTTAAAAATATCAAAAAATATTTATGCAATTTGAAAACGTTAGAAAAAAGTGACGCGATTGTGAAAATGAGATAAAATATTTACGTGACTGAAAGGAACAGTAGTTTACTGTCGAGTTAAAGTGGTGGACCCAGATATGTTGAAAAATGGTACTGTCAAGTGGTGGCATACTATTATGAAAAATGCTGATAATGTGGTTATCTATGTATTTTGGCTCATGCATATGCATAGAGAAATGTGTCAATTTGGTTGAAATTGATAATTGGTTGACGATAGGAATTACACCGTAGTGTGGATGCAATAGGCGTAGTGTGGTTCATTGAGACAACTTGGAGGCATTAGTGTGCGGAAGATTCCACATGGGGACAGTTGGTAACTCCTCTGGGCCATGGTACCGAGCAACGCACTAACGATCTCGACAAGTACTATTCTTAATCACAATCTAGCTTAGACTATCTAGAACAATGCTTATTGTACACGACATTTTGACTGTGTAATATTTCACCGAGGCAGCCGGAGCTACAGGCAGATCTACTAGTTCATTCTCTCTGATGTTTGTGTTTAGCTCCATGGAGTAGGAACGAGTCTGGGTACATTTGCATATGTGGTCTGCATCATGATGTGATATCTATATGTGGTTGAGATATTATGTATGCTGTGATAATATGAATTATTGTATTAATTATTATATCTGTATGTATTGTCGTTTTCTAAAATACCATGTTGGTAGTGATGTAGATTGTCTCACCTCTTCGTATGTATTTCTGTATTATTATTTATGTTCGGTAAAGATTGTGAGGAAGAAGAAAAGGAGCAACCTCCTTACAATCAGTACAAGGAGGAACAACATCCGGGTGAGCAGTGCGAGGAAGGGGAGCCTTTAGATCAACCATATCATTTGGATTGATTTGGTTGTCATGGCGGTGCCGGATTTTCTAGGGTTCGTGAAACTGGAGTTTCATGGAGGCTCTGAAGCCTGGCATCTGCAAGTAGATAGAGAGTCTGTTGCTTATGTGGGACGAGTGACTTTGTCCCTTAGTAGAGAATATGAGGGTGTTCCGATATTCTCTACTACTGTATATGTGCACCTAGAGTTGCCCTTGACTATTAGGCGCTATTGGGGTGGTCATTTCCATGCCCCTAGTAAGCTTAGTAGTGTGTCGACGGCATGGACTCCTATCCGTAGAGCTTCACGACATTCGGGATTTCTATCATCCGATGATCCATCAGAGGAGGATCCTTCGGAGGATCAAAATTTCTAGATGTGCACTTGGGCTAGTTTATGTTTTGTATAACTCAAACAGTTTACTGCTTTATTAAATAGTTTGTTGTATGTAAATATTTGTATCTTTAAAGACAAAATCATATGTATAATTATGGTGCGTATTTAATAGCTTGTTTTATTTCATGTTCTGTTTACTTTATTTAATGATATAATGTACAAAAACAAAATTTTACAACTTATGTTATTATATGTTAATAAATGATTTATAACGTGAGTAAGATTTTTTTTAATTTATTAAAAAATGTGACATCCTAAGGAGGGTGTTACACTTACCAAATAGCCTTACCACCTTTTCTTTCTAACCTTCACAATGTTTTCCATGTATCGTAATTGCGAAAATATATTCCTGACCCAAACCATGTCATAGCACCGAACATAGTACAATTGAAAGAGAACCTAACTTATGAGACACCTCCTGTAAGGATTGAGGATAGGAAGGTAAAGCAACTCAGAGGGAAGGAGATCCCATTGGTAAAAGTAATCTGGAATGAGACAACTGGAGATGCAATGTGGGAGTTAGAAGACAAGATGAAGGAGCAACATCCATAACTATTCTAAAGTATGAAAATTTCAAGGATGAAATTTATTTTTAGAATGGGAGAGTTGTAACACCCCGAAAATTGATAATTTCATGATAAATAATCATTTTATAATATTTGTGATTTTTGTGAATTTTTGGAGATTTTTTTAGAAATGTTTAATATTTTAATATATTTCTCTTTTTACGTGCACACTGAGTAGAGCCGAAAAAATAAAATATTTTCCCCATGGTTGGTAAACCTTGAACTGTGAAAACTTCGATAGGAGATCTTACTAAACCCGAGGTTGGGCATAATTTACGAGGTTTACGTTTTTCAAGATTTTTATTTGATAAATAAAAATTGTTGTACAATTTATTATCCGTTGGACAATAAATACTGATTTTTGTTAATTATAACAATTGTCCATTGAATAATAACTTGTAGTAAAAATCCTTATCACCTTATGTAGAAATCTACTTTATGTCTAATCAAGTTGACTTTTGCAAAATCTAACCAAGCTTCTCAAGTAAGCTTCCTACCAAGCTTCTCAAGGAAGCTTTTCCAAGCTTCTAGAGCACACTTTTCCCTTCTCTCTCTCTCTCTCTCACCTCTCCACGGCAATGGCCATTTTGGAGCCAAGAAAATTGCTTTTCACCTTATCATTTTCATTTCTAATTTTGAATCACCAAAACTATCATCACTTTCTAATACTTTATCTCTCTACACTTTTTCTCTTCCTTCTCTCTTCTTCTTCCACGGCACCCACACAATTCTTCCTCCTCCATTGTTGCTTGATTTCAAGCAACCATCTTGCTTGAATCCATTTCTCCTTTGAAGCTTTTCATTGTTGTTGGAAGACATCTTCAAAAACTCAACCTTTTCCTCTTCATTCTCTTCCCCTCTACCCTACAGCCACCACACCATTTCACCACCTCCACACTTGCAAAAATCCAAGCCACCATGTTTTCTTAAACTACATCACATTCTAAGCTTCTTTCTTGTTTGAATCTATCAAAAAAGCTCACACCTTTATCATCTTTTTCAAGCCTCAAAGTTTGAAGCTTTACGGTAATGTTCTTGATTCTTTACTTTCTCTTCTTCTTTTTTCATTTCCATGGTCACCATCATGGCCATTGATCTTTTCTTCCTCAAGCCTTGGTGTTGATTTGATGAGTTGTGATTCTTAGGATTTTTGGAAGAGCTTGGCCGAAACCAAGGACCAACAAGGAGGCATCTTTTCTTGTTTTCACTCTTGGTAAGAGGGAGATTGTCCACTTCAACCTCTATTGGTAGTGGGAAGCTTGTTTGTGTGTTGATTTTGAGAAACCCATGTTAGGGTTACTCTCTTGATTGTATGATTTCTCTAATGACCTGTGTTAATTGACTTGTATGAATTTATTTAGTTGTATTTATGTATATTGATGATCTTGGATTGATTTTGATGGATTAGAAATGTGGTTTGGAAGCAAGGATTCCTTGCTCTCCTTAAATGAGGCTCACAACCATAACCGCTCCAATAGGGTGTTCATGATTGAAATTTTGTAACAAGGTGAAAAAACAACTAATTAAGTGAACAACAATTAATGGAACAATGGAAATTTCAAACTCCTAATTCCCTTGAGGCTCATGGCCTCTTAAGGTGGAAATGCCAAAAATGTAATGTTAAAATGTAGACTTGGTTAATTAGAAAATTAGAGATTTATTAGAAGTTCATAAAATGGGAATAATAAAGAATAAGACTTTATTCGATAACTTAGAACAATTTTGGACTTAAGGAAAGAACAAGAGAGTGTGTGAGACTTAGAGAATCTTAGAATGATTTTCTAAGTGATTATGAATAAGTTAAAGTAAAGAACTTGACTAATTAAGAGAAATAAATATTGAATGAGAATTTCAACAGAATTCCTCTAGAGAGAGATTTTATAGGAAATGTTAAGTAAAAGTGAAATTCCATAATGAACCTTAAAAAGTATATTGTCATATTTGAGAATTTGATAATATGTTACTGTGGGGCCATGTGTGGGACCAAAATGTTGTTGATGTTTAACTTGGCCAAAGTGTGGTATGTTATGAGAAAGTATATTATTGTTAAATATACATGGATATGCATTGAGTCATCATGCATTGTGAAAGTCCAGTGAACTCTGTTGTAAGGTTGTGTGCCTAGAAGATTGAATCACACCTTAGTGCGAGTGCGAATTGACTAAGTGTAGGTCATATCGTTGACCTTGGGGGCGTCGGGGTGTAGGTGTCTCACGAACGAATAGTTGGTAGCTTCTCTAGGCCGTGGGATAGACCGATGCAAGCGCACCGACGATCCAGACTGAGACACTATCCTATATCGCGATCCTGTGAGAATGTCATTGTATAAAGCCTTGTTGCGCAAATGATTGATTTTTCTGGAAAGCACTTTATTTTTATGGCTGACGAGATACTGGCATGTCTCCTTGATCATTTTCTCTGATGTCTTTGTCTGGCTCCATGGAGTAGGATTTGTAGTACCGAATGTTGAATTTTGGTACCATGTGCACGTGCATAGTGAGTCAACATATTATTTGGCATTTATTCATATGATGATGGAACTGTTGTTTATTAGTGTATAACTGCCTGGATTTATTAATTTGTTTATTATGTGAATCTTATTGCTGATTATTATTCCTGCTATGCTATGTGGACGTCCTACGTCGTTCTGCTTCTTTACTGCCATAATTGGAACTAAATATAGGATGTCTCACTTCTTTTTTGTATTTCTGTCATTTTGTACATTTATGTGTTTCTCTGAAGACGTTGGTGAAGAAGGGAAAATGCACGAATTCCCTGATTTTTTGCCTGACTTTGATTAGTAACTGTTTGGAACATGACGTCCCGTCCATGTAACATCTTGGGACTGCCTACAAGATTGATGAGTGTCTGCACAAACCAACACGAGTCTTTTCAGCGTGCTTTGTCCTCGCTCACACGCATCCTAGGAAACTTCCCAGGAGGTCACTTATCCCACAATTGCTCTAGGTCAAGCACACTTAACCATAGAGTTCTTATGTTTTAGGCTCCCGAAAAGAAATTGCAACTTGTTGATATGGCTACGCTTAATCAATTCCTTTAAGTCATCCTCAACTATGCAGTCTCATACCTGCACATTGTCTGAAGTCATCTCATTCCAATACATATTCAGTTCATTCATGGGACCCTTCGCCTAGAAGCATGCTAGGAGCTGCTCATTGATGCTTTCTCTTTAGCACTGGTGACCACTCCCTGCCCTCATTAGCCTTGGGACGCCACAGTAAGCTATTGGTGTAACATCTCGAAAATCATGTCAGGCTTGTAATTGGTTACAAAGGTAATATATTACTTGTTTAACATGTCTTTGAAGTTTTGTGACAAACTGAATTCGTTTATGCACTTAGTTGCAACACAGAAGTTGAAAAGTAGCTTAAAATGACTCAAATAATAACATAAGTTGCTAAGTTGAAAGAAATAAACATAAAGAGTTTATTTCTAGGTCACAAATAAGCCAAGTAAGATGTGGTAAAAGTTTCAAGAGAATCAGAGTCAGTTTGGTATTTTTAGGCATATTGGTTGTGCATTTGAATACCGAATCACTAGCAGCAGATATAGAAAATGATGAGAATTGTGAAACAATAATTTAGATGCATCGTATGATTTATTCTAAAGTTGTTGGAAGCTGAAAAACTTGAATTAGCATAATTCGGGTGTCCTTAGCAGATGTAAGTTTCAATGTAAAAACTTAAGTTAATCTTTTATCTTAATTCCCTCCATGTCCCACCCCCTATTTCTATCTTCTCTGTCGGTAGAATGAAGAAAAATAGAGAAAGAAAGAAAGAAAAGAGAAAAGATCGAAAGGGGAGAAGGGAGAAAGGGGAAGAAGAAGGAGGAGGAGAGGAAGAGCAAGATCAAGAGGATCAAACTTCAAGATCTTCATCTTCTTCAAGAGGTAGGGGATTTCTATTCATTCTCCCTCTTTGTTCTCTTTGAATGGGGGTTAGGGTTTTTGAATAGAAAAGGGGATTTGAAATCCCTAGTTGTTAGGATCCTTGTTTATGCCTAGTAAAGATTGTTGAGACACTTGAGAGGTTATTTCTTTGAGAGAAAAACCTAGTGGCATATAAGGAAAGATAAAAGAAAAGTAGTGTATCCATTAGACATGGATTGTTAGAGATCAAGAGCTTAGCTTCTTAAGCAACTTAAAGTTGCACAAAGATCACAAGAGAGGTGATAAGAGATTTAAGAAGCGAGATGGCAATAGTAGAGTGCCATAGTGCCTAAGTGGCAATAGTTAAGGGCCAAGGTGCCAAGATGGCAATAGTAGAGTGCCATAGTGCCTAAGTGGCAATAGTTAAGGGCCAAGGTGCCAAGATGGCAATAGTGGAGTGCCATAGTGCCTAAATGACAAGAGTTAAGAGCCAAGGTGCCGAGTTGGCAAAAGTTAAGTGCCATAGACCCTAGCTGGCAAGGGTGAATGCCATAGTGCATGAAGAGCTCTCAAAGAGTGAAAGAGAGTTAGTAATGCAAGGACAACAGTGTACTAAGTCTAGTTGGCATTGGTTCAATGTCGTAGTGCATGAAATGCTCCCACAAAGAAGAGGTGGAGTTAGTAATGCAAGATGGACTCAGTATGAGATCATGTGGTGGTTATGTTAGAGTTAGGACATAACTCCGCATTACACATACTTCACATTTCACATATGCTTGCTATTCCTAGAGAGCAGATGATGGAGGCATCCACTTAGTTTATGGTAGGTTATAGGAGGTTACATGATATGATTGCAGACTCCCTCCCTACTTGGTAGGTTATAGGAGGTTACTTGTTATCGTATCAGATTCCCTCCCTACCTAGGGGTGTAGGAGGTCATATGTTGTGATGATAGACTTCGTTCCTAAAAGTAGGCTATAAGGGGTCACACGTTATCATGGCAGAATTCCTCTGCGCCTAGGGGAATAGTTAAGTATTCATGACATTGCACTAACACTATCATACACTTTTCTTTAAGCATAAACATACTTCATTCCATCATTGCATTATGTAATATTTTGTTTGGTGAATATATTTGTGTAATTGTTGTGTATGTGTTACTCTGTGTTATTGGTAATAGTTGTATGGGCGGTTGTCTGGCCTATGATTTCAAATAATTGTATGGGCAGTTGTTTGATATCATTGGGGTTTCGGTTATCAGAACAGAATTATAGTTCGCTTAAGAACGTTACATAAAGAGAGAGTTGTAATTGTTTCTTATGCAGGAAGTATTAGTTCAGTTGGGTTTATTCATTTTGAATGTTTAAACTGCTGGTTTTGGTATACTTATACTGAGAAATGTGATTTCTCACCCCGTTTGTTGTCATGTAAATCCAGGTGAAGGTTCATCCAAATGCAAGAAGAAGAAGTATGAAGACAAAGATAGTTTTTATACTTTCTAGTTTAAAGCTTGTATTTATTTACGTGCTTTTAGTTTGTACAAGAAGTTATGTATACAATGAGCCCTTTAGTGGCGATGTTATATGTATAACTTTTAGTTTTCCGCAAGGCTCTCCATTATTATTTGTTTAAATAATATGGATTAGTGTTATGTTAAGTTACAAGTAGCATAACTAATACTGCTTATCCAGGTATATTCTGATATGCTAGGTTACCGATATTAGGGTGTTACAATTGGACCTATCCGGCGAAGAATTTGGTAAGGTCAAAGGAATTTGGGAGTAAATTTTCTAGATTTCAGAACGCGGCCGACCCCAGTCATAGGCGTGACATTCAAAAACACATGCTTGCCTTCCTTAAACTCAAGAGGCTTTCTTCTTTTGTCTGTATAGCTCTTTTGTCGACTCTGAATTGTCCTCATCTTTTCCTGAATCATCTTGACTTTCTCGGTCGTTTGTTGTATAAGATCAGGTCCAATAGTAAGGCGCTCGCCATCTTGGTACTAACACAAAGGTGTTCTGCACTGTCATCGGTATAGAGCTTCATAGGGTGCCATCCTTATGCTCAAATGAAAACTGTTGTTGTAGGTGAACTCTACTAATAGTAAAACTTTATCCCAACTTCCAGTCTATTCCAAAGCGCAAGCTCTAAGCAAATCTTCCAATGATTGAATCGTCCTTTCTGATTGACCATCGGTCTGAGGATGATAAGCAAAACTCAACCGAAGTTTAGTTCCCAATGCTTCTTGCAAACTTTGCTAAAACTTTGATGTGAACCTTGGATCTCTATCAGAAATAATACTGGTAGGCACACCATGTAGCCTAACGATCTCACCAATATACAGTTGAGTCAACTTCTCCATATTGTACCTTATGTTGATGGGTAAGAAATATGCTGACTTCGTGAGTCAATCAACGATTATCCATATTAAATCATAACCTTTTCTAGTATTTGGCAATCCAACCGCAAAGTCAATCGTAATACTATCCCACTTCCATTCTAGAATAGCTAGGGGTTGTAACATTCCTGACGATCTTTAGTGTTCAACCTTTGATTTCTGACAAGCCAGACAAGACGACACACATCTGGTAATATCACTATTCATTTCGTGCCACTAAAATAACTATTTTAGGTCTTGGTACATCCTTGTTATTCCCGGATGCATACTTAACTGGCTCGTGTGAGTGTGTTCAAGAATATACTTCCTAAGTTCTTGATCCTTGGGCACACAAACTCTGCCTCTGAGCCTTAGAATTCCATCAGTTCCTTCCTCTAATGTTGTCACACTACCTTGCTTTATTAGCTCCCTTTCTTCTTGCAAAAACTTGTCAACTTTCTGTTTCTCTCAAATGTCTTCCATCAAGTCATTTGAAATAGTGACCATGTTCATACAGATCTTCCCCGATGCCAATTCCACAAAGGACCATACATCCCTGAATTGCTCTATCAAATCCTTTTCCTTGACTATCATAGCAGAAATAATGAGCATTTTTCTACTTAAAGCGTTTGCCATAACGTTTGCTTTTCTAGGGTGATACTGAAGTTGAAAACTATAATTTTTTAGAAATTCCAACCACCTTCGTTGCCTCATATTCAACTCCTTTTGGTCCTACAGGTACTTCAAGCTCTTGTGGTCGCTAAAGACGCTGAATGTCGCCCTATAAAGAAAATGTCTTCACAACTTCAAAGTGAATACCACAGTTGCTAACTTTAAGTCATGTGTTGGTTAGTTTTTCTCATGCACTCACAATTGTCTCGAAGCGTAAGCCACCACTTTTCTATTTTGCATAAGCACACATCCTAATCCTTGGTATGAAGCATCGTAATACACTTCGAAAGGTTCACTTGGATCGGATAGAACTAACACGGGTGAAGTAGTTAGTCGTTTCTTCAATTCTTGGAAACTTTCTTCACAGGCATGAGTCCACTCAAAGGCTTGATTCTTTCTCGTGAGCTGAGTGAGAGGCCCTACTATCTTGGAGAATCCCTAAATGAATCTTCGATAATATCCAGCTAGTCCTACAAAACTCCGAATTTCTATCACTGTCTTCGGCCTTTCCCATTGCAGAATTGCTTCCACTTTTGACGGATCTATTGCAATCCCTTCCTTCGAGATTACATGGCCCAAAAACTTGACCTCTTCTAGCCAGAATTCACACTTTGACAGCTTGGTGTACAACTTCTTCTCCTTCAGAATCTGGAGAACTATACTAAGGTGTTTAGCATGATCCTCCTGATTTTGAGAGTAGATCAGAATATCGTCAATGAAGACAACTACGAATCTGTCCAAGTAAGGATAAAAGATTCTATTCATATAATTCATGAATATGGCAGGGGTATTCGTCACATCAAACGGCATCATAAGATATTCATAATGACCGTAACGGGTATGAAAAGCCGTTTTGGGAATATTTTCCACCTTTACTCGAATATGATGGTAGCCCGATCTTAGATCGATCTTAGAAAACACTGCTGCCCCTTTCAGTTGATCCATCAGGTCATCTATCCTCAGAAGTGGATACTTATTCTTGATAGTAACCTTATTCAGCTGGCGATAATCCACACACAATAACGAAATCCCATCCTTCTTTTTGACTAGCAACACTAGTGCTCCCCATGGTGATACATTGGGTCTAACAATCTACTTTTCCAAGAGTTCTTCTAACTGCTTCCTGAGTTTAACTAACTCTGATAGTGACTTCCTGGAGGGTGCTATAGATGCAAGACCAGATCCAGGCACAAGATCAATGGTGAACTTGATCTCCTGCTCCGGCGGTAGACCAGGTACATCATTAAAAAGACTTCGGGAAACTCATTAACCACTGGAGTTGCCTTCACATCGGCCTCACCCTCAACTTTCAAGGAAGACAACAACGTGTATTCTTGATCTCCTTCTTTCAAGAAAGCTTGAACTTGGTTGGCCATCAAAAATCTAGAAACTTCATCCATAGGGAAAACTATGGTCTTACTAGAACAATCTAACATGACATGGTTAGAAGACAACTAATCTATTCCTAAAATTACATCTAACTGGGAAAGAGGTAAGCAGATCAAATCAGCAAAAAAAATTTGACCTTCAATAATTAAAGGACAATCTAAACAAACTTTGGTGGTAAGAACAGGTTTAGTTGTAGGGGTAGAAACAGTCAAGTCAAAAGGTAAGGAAGACATAGGTAAACCAAGTTGTCACACACAATCATAAGAAATGAAAGAGTGGATTGCCCCAGAGTGATACACTACCGTCAAAAGATTACCTCCTATGGTACCCTCTCCTTGTATCAAATCTTCAGATTCAGAGGCTTCTGATCCACTCATGGTATAGATTCAGCCTCCCGCTTGCAGTTTTGCAGCTCGTGCAGTGTTGACCGAAGGCTCTGTCTTGGCTTGGTTGCAGTCATGAGAGATATGCCCAGGCTTTCCACATCTAAAGCAGATGATTCCTTTGATGGTGTAATCCCTCGTTAGGTGATCCTTCCCACACTTCATACACTTTGGCGTAGACGCCACATTCTGACCAGTTTGATTTCCACCAGAACCTCTGTTAGGACCTCTACCAGGTGACTGTTGCTGATTTCCAGGTGGTCGGGAATATGGTTTCATCTGAAAGCAGTTTGCATTGTTGTCACCTCCTCTTTGGAACCTAGTAGGTCCAAAGCTACGATTCCTCGTGTCCAGCGCCTGATCCAGATCTTCCACTCAATGACATGTGTCCAACAGTTCTGAAAACTGGTTAATCCTCAAGGTTATGACCGCCCTCTTCATATCATGTCTTAATCCTTCCTCAAATTTTTGACACTTCCACACCTCGTCCGACTGGTGTTGGAAATACATTGAAAATTTGGACAAGCTCTCGAATCTCGCAGCATACTCGATGACAGTCGTGTTTCCTTGTCTCAGACTGAGGAACTCTATTTCTTTGGCATGTCTTGCACTTGCTGGGAAATACTCCTCCAAGAATCTATCCTTGAATACCTCCTAGGTGATTACATGACCTTCAACTTGTAGTAGTCTTTGTGCTCCGTTTCACCAATCCTCTGCGTCTCCGATCAACATGAAAGTGGCATAGGTTACCTTCTTGTCATTAGCACAGTTCATGCCCTTGAAAATTTTCTCCAGCTCCTTGATCCAAAGACTAGCCTTCTCTGGATCAAATTCCCCCTTAAGTTGTGGAGGGTTGTTACGACGGAACTCTGACAGATTTTGAGCATCAGCTAATGCTTCTAACTGTTGTGCAGCCTTTTCCTGCTGTTGAGCAGCTCTTTCTGTTTGTTATGTGATAACGTCTACCATTCGTTGCATGGCTTCAACAACTGCAGTAATACCTCCACCGCGTGCCATTTCACTTTTTCAGAGTAAACTAAATAAAAACATAAGGAAAAATTAGATGTATCCTTTTGGAATACCAAACATAGAGAATCACAAGGTACTAACAAGACAGACCTAACCACAAAGACCCAAAAGAAAAATTTAAACTGGAGCTCTGATACCAAACTAGTGTAACGCCCCTTTTTGAGGAGGGAACGTCACACCAAGACCAAAATGCGGAAAATGAAACACAAGCTAAGACCCAGTTCATTTAGATATAGGTAAGCTTGTTTATTTATAAATGTATAATTAATTTAGCGAATTCTTTTTTTGTCATTTAAAAGAAAATGATGAAACATAATTATAGCAGAAATTAATATAAGAAGTAAACCATACATCACACACACACACACACACACACACACATATATATATATATATATATATATATATATATATATATATATACTACTTGTTTAGTTACATCCATAGATATACAAAAAGTAAAAGCTTTACATGCCCCAAAAAGATTACACATATATAGCCCACCAAAAAGCAAAACATCAGGCCCCCAAAAAAATTTACAGATAGCCACCAGTAGCTATCAACAACATCAGCCCCTAAAACTAACGAGAAGGAACCATGGCTGGATCCTCCTCGGGGTCTTCCTCGTTAGAGGAAATCATCATCTGAGCAACCGAGTTACGAGCGGGGGCTCGTGCAGAGGATAAGAATGAATCCTCTTATGGGGAGTAGTAACGTTCACCCCACATATCACAAATGGGCAAGTAAAATTCTAAATACAAATATGCATTAGCAGTAAAAATAGGCAGATCATGATGACCCCATGGCAGAGACATTGTCATGTCTCTATGGTAGATATAACGATCCGTACTCAGGTTGATGTGCCAGCAGTCCGGACCTCCATGAAATGTCAACCAAACATATCCTACAAAGCCATGTTGGCAGGACATCATGTTCCAAACAGGTACTAATCAAAGTCAGGCCAGATGTAACACCCCGAAAATTAGTCATTATCACAGTAATAATGAAATTGTAGTGTTTTGTGATTTCTGAGTGTTATAAAATTATTTTGATTGTTCCGTGATTGTATTTGATTGTTTTGAAAGATTTGCTATGTGTCAGTAAAATAATAATTTTCTGACTGAGAAAAATCTTTACGCATTTATTCGGAGCCGGGGGATCTTACTAAACCCAATTCCGAGAAATACGTGTCCTAATCTTTTAATTTTTAGAATTTATTTGTGTAATAAAAATATTTTATATTTTAATTATTATTTTATTATCCAGTGGACGATACCTACTGACTTATGAACAGTAGTCTCTATCCAGTGGACAATAGGAACCGGTAAAACCTTTAAGATTTACTGATAATGGACCAATAGGAACCAAGTCAACGTTTCTGACTTGAAAATCTCTAAACCAATAAAAACTAGTCAATGTTAGTGGCTAGGACTTTCTAAACCAATAAGAAGTAGCCAAATTAAGTGGTTGGACTAGTTACTTGGTAACTAATGACTTAACTAGGTTAGCTTATGTTCTATGTAGTAACCAAATAGGATGGAAACTTAGTTTGTTATTCCTTAGGGTTTCTAGTTACAAGAAGCTTCTACAATGTTCAAGAATGGATGACTAACATTAAGGTAACTAACTAGTTAGTAATGTAACTAGAAAACTAACTAAGTTAGCCTAAATCTAACTTGGTTATTCTAAGAAGCATAGGAAGTAACTAAATGGAAGTAAACCTAGTTAGTTCCCTAAATGCCACACGGTTTTGGAGGATTCTAGGGTTTTCTAGAATATTTGATTCATGTATAGAAAACTATTTAGTTAGCAATGTAACTAATTATCCTAACTAAGTTAGCTTAAGTGTACATAGAAACTCAATGGGATTAGTAACTTAGTTAGCATCCTATGACCACCATTAGGTTAGAAGCTTCATGAACAAGTGACTAAGGCTTGGCTAAGCCAATTAGAAGCAAGCGTAGGGGAGAAGCTTTGCATATGAACCATTGATAAAAGCTAAGGCTAGGATGGAGTCTTAGGAGTCAAAGAAAGTGACCACCTCCTTTGATACCCTCCTACACGGCCATGCACTCCATTTAGAGACCAAATAGGTTAATTTCATTCACTTAAGCCATAAACTCTCTCTACTATTTGTGTTCTTCTTCGAGCAACCAAGAAAACTCCATTTTCTTTCTCTGAGAGGCCATTCGGCCACCCTCCTAAACCATGACCTCCAAGCTTCTAAAATTTACCTAAACACATTTCCTAAAGCCAAATACTATTCTAAGAACATCTCTAGTTGTGAGTTTTCATAAAATCAATCATCTTGAGCTTAAAATCCAAGCTTAAAGTTTCTACCAAAAAAGGTAAACTTATTTCTTGACCCAATCTTTTAGTTTTCTAAGTCATGATTGATCCATGGTTTATCTATTTCTAAGCTTGTTGTTGATTTTAAAATTTGTGTAAGATTTTTAGGATTTTTCCAAGGAGCTTCACGAAAAGTATAGGAGAGAAAACTGGAAGGATTTATCTCCTCTTTAAGGTAAGAGGGAGATTTATCTCACCAACCAAGTATGGTAGTGAGAGATATATTTGTTTGTTAAGGATGGTGAATCCATGTGAGGGTTCATTATTCATGGTTGTGTAATTATTTTTGAGTGTTGATGTGCTTTGATTTCTTTATTTATACTTTGCATGATTTATTGTTTTAATCATGGTATGCTTATGATACATATATGATGTGAATATATTATGGATGCCATGATAACTGTGAACAAGGAAAATGATTTTTGGTTCCAATGACCAAGAGGCTCACGGCCTAGACACCTCAAAAATAGGTGTTTCCAAATTAAGATTTTCATGAATGGTAAAAATTGAATGATTAGAAAGAATAGGAAAAGAAAAGATATGATGGTTCCAATGACCATGTGGTTACGATTTTGAAGGTTTGAAATTGTTTTACTTTAAGTAAAATTATGATTTAGAAATGGAAAGTTAATTAATTTAGAAAAGAAATGGAAATAAAATATTTTGTCACTTAAGAAATGAAAATTTCGTTAGAAAGAAAAAGAGAGGTTGAAAATATTTGAACCTCAACTTATTTTTTTATGAGGATTAATTTTGAGAATTATGGTGAATATATTGGCAACTTGAAATTTACTAACATATAACTCACTCATTGGGTTTTTGAGCGCATTAGGAAATTTTAAGTGAGAAAACATGAAAAAATAAAGTAAGAGAGGGTATGAATTTTGGAAAGGCCAAAATGAGGTTTAGAAGGATGAGAATTATTTTACGTAGTGAAAAAATGATGGAAAATACTTTTCGTAACTTAAAAACGTGATTTTTAAGCTACTGGATTTCAAAAATGTCAAAAAATCACTACGCGATTGAAAAACAATGGAAAATCGCTACGCGATTAGAAAAACGCGACAAAAGAGTTGTGTGATTGAGAAAACGCGATAATATGTTTACGCGATTGAATATATAATAGGATTACTGTTGGACCAATGTATGGACCCTGTATGAGGAATAATGAGTTTTTCCTGTGATTGGCTTTGGTGCATTGAACATGCATTGGAAAGGTTCGATGGACTGGATAAGGCTAATTGCCTAGGAGAGAATACACCTCTTAAGTGAGTGCGATATGCGTAGTGTAAGTCACTTGTTGACCTTAGGGGCGTCGGGGTGTGGGTTGTTCACAATGGGCAGTTGGTAGCTATTCTGTACTGTGGATTAGACCGATGCAATGCACCAACAATCCGAACCGAGACAATATTCCTAATCAAGATCTGATAAAGATTATCATGCATATGCTAGATGTACAAACACTTATTAGACTGATGTTGTTGTGTTTGCTTTGAAAATATGGAGACATTTCCTCTATGGAGCAACATTTAACATCTTCAGTGATCATAAAAGCTTAAAGTATTTGTACGATCAAAAAGAGTTGAACATGAGACAACGAAGATGGTTAGAATTGGTAAAAGACTCTGATTTTCAATTACAGTATCACCCTAGAAAGGCAAATGTTATGGTCAATGGGTTAAGTAGGAAAACAAGCAGTGTTTCTACCATGATGATTAGGGAACAGGACTTGATACAACAATTCTTAGACGTATGGTCCTTTGTGGAATTAATGCCAGGAAAAATTTGCATGAACATGGTCACCATCTTGAATGATTTAATGGAAGATATTCGAGAAAAACAGAAGGCTGACAAGTTCTTGCAAGAGGAAAGCGAGCTAATAAAGCAGGGCAGTGTATCAACATTAGAGGAAGGAAGCGATGGAATTTTAAGATTCCAAGGTAGAGTCTGTGTGCCTAAAGATGAGGAACTCAGGAAGTACATTCTTGAACATGCTTATAAGAGTCAGTTGAGTATACATCCTGGAATGACCAAAATGTACCAAGATTTGAAGAAGTTATTTTGGTGGCATGGGATGAAAAGAGATATTGCTAGATACGTATCTTCCTATTTAGTTTGTCAGAAGGCAAAGATTGAACATCAAAGACTATCAGGATTACCGCAACCCTTGACTATTCCCGAATGGAAATGGGATAGTATTGCCATGGACTTTGTTGTCGGATTGCCAAAGACCAGAAAAGGATATAATTCAATATGGGTAATTGTGGATCGACTTACAAAGTCAGCACACTTCTTGCCGATCAACATAAAATATCCATTGGAAAAGTTGACTCAGTTGTACATCGGTGAAATTATCAGACTACATAGTGTGCCTACTAACATCATCTCTGACAGAGATCCCAAATTTACATCAAAATTTTGGCAAAGTCTTCAAGAAGTAATAGGGACAAAGCTACGTTTGAGTTCTGCATATCATCCTCAAACGGATGGTCAATCAGAAAGAACGATTCAATCGTTGGAAGATTTGCTGAGAGCTTATGCTATAGAGTAGACTGGAAGTTGAGACGAGATTTTACCATTAGTAGAATTTACTTACAACAATAGTTACCATTTGAGCATAGGGATGGCACCCTATGAGGCTCTATATGGACGAAGGTGCCGAACACCTTTATGTTGGTATCAAGACGGAGAGCAACTTATAGTCGGACTTGATCTAATTCAGCAGACAACTAAGAAGGTCAAGATGATTCAGGAGAAGATGAGAATGACTCAAAGTCGGCAAAAGAGTTATGCAGACAAAAGGAGAAAACCTCTTGAATTTGAGGAAGGAGAGCATGTGTTCCTGAAAGTCACGCCTACAACTGGGGTCGGTCGGGTTCTCAAATCTAGATAGCTCATTCCAAAATTTCTTCGACCTTACTAAATTCTTCGTTGAGTAGGTCCTGTTGCTTACTAAATAGCTTTACCACATTTTTTTCCCAATCTCCACAATGTTTTTCATATGTCACAATTGCGAAAATACATTCTGAGTCCTGATCATGTCATAGCACCCGATTCAGTATAATTAAAGGAAAACTTGACTTATGAAATGACTCCTGTAAGGATTGAGGGTAGGAGAATGAAGCAACTCAGAGGGAAAGACATTTTATTGGTGAAAGTGATCTGGAACGAGACAATCGGAGATGCGACATGGGAGCTGGAGGACAAGATGAAGGAGCAATACCCAAAACTATTCTAAGGTATGAAAATTTCGAGGACAAAATTCATATTTGTTGGAGAAAGTTATAATATCCATAATTTTATTTATTTTGTGTTGAATATTCATTTTCCAATATATGTGATTTTTGAAAAATTTTCTGGATTTTTCCGAGAACGCGAAATATTTTAATATTATTCTTTGTTTTGCATGCAAACTGAGCGTAGCTGAGAAAATGAGATATTTTTCCCGAGAACCTTGATCTGTGAAAACGTCGATGGAGGATCTTACTAAACCTAAGACTGGACACAGTTTACAAGATTTTATATTTTTTGAGAAATTTTATTTGATAAAATAATAAATCGCTGTGTAAATTTTATCCGTCGGACAATTAATACTGACTTCTGTCAACTGTAACAATTGTCCATTGGATAATAATATGTATTAAAAATTTTATCACATTATCCTAATGTAATTTACTTTAAGCCTAATCAAACCCACTTTAATTCAAATTTATTGTATTTTAATCAAAACTTCTTTGAGAAGCTTTGACTACTAAATGACCAAGCTACCCTTGGCTTGTTGGGGAAGCCAAAAATTTCTCCCTTCTCTCTCTCCATTGTCGCGGCAATGCTAGCCTTAGGAAGGCAAAGATTTGCCTCCACACTTAATGAATTATCACTCAAAATATCTCATTTTTCATCAATACTTTCTCTCTCTAGTTTTTCTTCTTCATTTTTCTCTCTTCCTTCTCTCTTCTTCTCCCTCTTGGCTACGGTTTGCAGCCCCCATTGTGACCACCATTTTTCATCTTTTCTCTTCATTAACATCATTTCCATACTCACCTTAACCTCCTCTACATTTCCTATATAGAAAGTTTCTCCAAAATCCATCTTCATCTCCATTGTCTTCCAAGACAAAGCTTCTAACTTTGAGGTAAAGTTTCCATTTTCTTCTTCTTTTCTCTTCATTTTCGTGATCTATGGTTTCATTGGAGACCAAAGATCCACCTTTTACCATGCTTGATGTTGATTCTTGATGATTGAAATTCTAGGGTTCTTGGAGCTCTAAAAACTGAACCTTCAAGGAGCATGTAGGAAGTCATTTTCGTGTTCTTCTTTTAGGTAAGAGGGACATTTACTCACTTCTACCATCATTGGTGGTGAGGAGACTTTGTGTGTTTGGTTGATGGAGAAATCTATATTTCTATGCTTACTTTGTTTGATGATTTTGCATGTGTATATGTTCTAAATTGATGTTAATGATTGAATAATGATTTTGATTGTATTGGTGTTGTTGGAATACTTGAAATGTTAGAATTAATGAATGAAAAAATTTGAGGGTTTCCTACACTAAAGTGAGGCCACGGTTTTGGCTTGGATTTTAGGGGATTGGAGTGATTTCGTATGAGATAGAATTTGAGTGATTAGATACTAAGTAATTGATGCATAAAATGGAAAGAAATTGTAACTTTGAAGACCTAGAGGGCCACAGTTTTAGAGAGAAAATTTTGAGGTTAAAGGATGTCTTAGTGCATTTTTGGAAATTTAGAATTTAGGGATATACATAATCCATAATGTGATAAAATAATTAAATTGAAAGATAACTTTTGAGAGAGCCACGGTTTTAAGGGTTGTTTAACCTAAATTTTTCATAATTGATCAAAGCTTAAGACTTTGGAAATGTGAATCCACAATATGGACTTGTAATAATTGACGAACCATGTGTGTTTAAATGTTGATGTTGAGAAATAAATATATATATGCCATTGTGATATACTTTATGATGAATGCATCATTGATAAACATACATGATGTACATTGCATTGTCATGCATATGTGTTATCTGTTGGACATTATTAGAAAGGCGATATATGCCTAAGAGTTTGAATAACACCTATGTGCGAGTGCGAGTAGACTAAGCGTAGGGTCATAGTGGTTAGCCCTGGGGGCGTCAGGGTGCAGGTGTCTCACAATAAATAGTGGTAACTCCATTGGGGTCACGGGATAGACCGATGCAAACACACCGACGATCCGGACTGAGACGCTATCCTATATCGCGATCAATTGTTGAGGTGCCATGTATAAGCCATTTTGCGCAAATATTTTTATGAGATGAGTACACTTTTTTAAGGGCTAACAAGATACTGGCATAACTCCTTGATCATCCACTCCGAAAATGTTTATGTCTATCTCCATGGAGTGGGAATTTTGGTACCATTTGCATTGTGAACTGTCAGTCTCATAATTCATTAGACATGAGCATTTATAATTGTGGAAAAATATTTGTTATTATTATTGTAACAATTATTTGATTGCTTGAACTGCTGACTGTTGAAAATATTGATGTTGTATGTCTGTTGCAGATAATCTTTACTGCTATTTACTGTTGTTATGCTTTTACTGTGAATTTTAATTATTATTGTGATTAGATATATGAACTGTGTTGATATGTGGGCGTCTAGCACTGTTTTGTTTTCTCGTTGCCATTTTGGTACTGAAAGTTGGGTGTCTCACCTCTCTCCATATTTTCTGTATTTCTGTTTATTTGTATACTTTTGAGAAGACGCTCATGAGGAAGAAAAGGAAACACCTAAGTTTCCAAGTTTCTGGCCATACTTAGACTAGAGCTTGCTGAGGATGTCATCGCGTCCACGTCGACTTTTAGGGTATGCCCGGATGACTTTTCACAGGAGACCCGATTGTTGGCACATCAATTTGAGCACTGACCGTTGCATCTATCACGGAGAGCTGATTCTATCATTGGTGTGGGGCCGTTACGACACGCCTATTTTTTATTTCACTACTTTTGTCCATTTGGAATTTTACTTACCTGTTAGAGATCTGTGGGATGATCTATATTATACCCCACAGGAGGACTCGTCTCACCTCTCCATATTTTCGGGCAATTCGAAATTGGCAATCTCATCGGATGAAGAGGACCCTTTATTTGTATACTTTTGAAGACGCTTGCAAAGGAGTCACGCCTCTGTTTCGTAGTGCTAGGCTGGAAGAGAAAAGAAGACCTCACCTATCTCTCAAGTAGGTGCGGCAGGGTTGTGATGTAACCTAGTAGCAGCCCCCACGTTACTATTTATAATAGTGGCTGCCTTAAGTGATGTGACGTCATCCCACGTTGAATCCACGTCGACTTGGATTCGATTACTCAATTTAGTACTTTTAGGTGTGCGACCTGCGGTTCTCGACGTTTCATTTTAATATTACAAACGAGAGACTACCCAAGAATTGTCGGTGGCATTTGACATAACATCAATTTGAGCCAAATTGAACACTGAGGCATGGAACGTGTCCGTTGCATCTATCACGGAGAGCTGATTCCCGAGTAGACATAGTAATGACAAATGAGATTAATATCTCATATTGGTCATTTGGCATGGCCATGCATTTCACTCACTCAATCAGGGCCGAAGATATCACTCTGTGGGACAAATCCCATCTAGGTCACTCACGTATCGCGGTATGTCTAATAACCAACTTTATAATCATCTTGTTATTTTTAAAACACTCCTCACTTTTGTCCATTTGAGAATTTTATGACACTTAACGATCCACGTGGCGTTCTCAGGCGGTCTGAATGATCATTACTCTGGATGTATCTATATTGATATCTCTATCCGACGTGAGGACTCTTTTCTCAAAGCTTATTGTTGTCCTAAGCAATAATACTTGACTAGGGAATTGTGTTTTATCCATAGTCACGATCAGTCATCCACTCATGTCCTATGGTATCAAATTTACTATTCTAGGACTTTATCATGTTTACAAAAAAAAGAACATAATAAATGAAATGCCTCATATAAAATAGCATAATATAATGTATGTAAATACAAACAAAACGTATTGGCCACTAGGGCATACACCAACAGACCCTAAGGAGGACCTGGCTACGGTCCCTTCTCGTCAGTTGTAGGGGCTGATACTGTCAGTGGCTACTGATGGCTAACCGTTTATCTTTTTGGGGAAGCCTGATGTTTTGCCGTATTTACTGGATGTATATTTGTATCTCTTCGGGTGGGTACATCTTTTGCTTTTTATATAATTTGTGATGTAATTAAACAAGCTGATGCATATAATACACACACACACACACACACATATATATATATATATATATAGGGGATCGACTTACACCAGTGTAAGTCTTTTTTGACTTACACTCATTTTCAACCGTTAGATTCACTTTCATCTAATGGTTGAGATGATTTCATTAAAAGTAACCATTAAATGAAAGTAGATCTAACGGTTGAAAATGAGTATAAGTCAAAAAAGACTTACACTAGTGTAAGTTGATCCTCCTCATATATATATATATATATATATATATATATATATATATATATATATATATATATATATATATATATATATTATGAATGTATGATTTTAAATTTAGTGTCGATTCTATTGTGCCTATGATTATTATTATTTATTCACCATTGTTTCAAAGTAAAACAAAACAAAAATAAATAAATAATATCTGTATATATACATATTTCAATACTCGATTACTTTATCATTTAAGAGTGCAAATTATTTAATCACGTGTTAAAATGAACCGAGTTCTTAATTAATCACTGTAACTATTATTTTTCGTGATTTACTTCGTTTCTTTATATTATGGTGTGACGTTCCTTCTTTGCAATATTAAGAAAAAGGGGCGTTACACTAGAGCCTACAACTCTTCAAGCTTCATAGGTGTTTAAAAAACTTTTACATTCAAGAGCACTTACAACACCTTAGGGATATCTTGCCCTTTGTTTTTTAGCCTCACTACAAAGGATACCTCACATTTTTCTCTCTTGAGGATACCTCACCCTCTTACAATAATTTTAAGATGAAAAAAAAGATTAGAAACTCTCACAAGAGTAGATATATAACTTGAAGAATAAAAGAATAGAAGGATTTTGTAATAAAGAGTTCAAAATATGATTTTGATTATTCAAGGATCAAATCAAGTGTTCTAGCATTATAAAAGCTTCAAACATCACTTATATAGAGCCCAAGTGATAAAATAGTCGTTGGTAGTGTTTAGAAATGATTTCTTATGAAAACTAGTTGTTTATAACCGTTGTGATCGCATTCTGATGTGTGGTAATCGATTACAACATATGGTAATTGATTACGATTACTAGCTTAAAAAAAATTATGGGCTCTTGGTAATTGATTACTAAGCATGGTAATCGATTACCATGCTTCTATTTTGTTAAAAACGCATTTACAGCATTTTGATGCTTGAAAAATGACTTAAAACACCCATAACTTCTTCATTTCTCATCCTATTTAAGAAAATGTCCACTCATTGGAAAGATATTTGAGTCGATTTTCATAGGGGGTGAATTGGGTGATCGCAAACTTTTAAAACAACATTAAAAAATTAAGCATTTTGAATATCTCTCAATTAATAAATGCAGCAGAACATGCATAAATTAAGTTAATATAGATATAAAGAGTGTGGGGAAGAGAGAATTAATCTAAAAAATTTATCCTAGTATAACCACGAACTACTTGTGCCCTACATCCAGTCTCCAAGCTTAACTTGAGATTTTCTTCACTATCTCCTAGACTTCACGGGTGCTAGGAAAAACCTTTGTACAAGCAAGAGCACTCTTCACACCTTGGGATACCTCACCCTTGTGTTATAGCTTCAAACTCTTCAAGCTTCACAGGTGCTTGAAAAACCTTTATATTCAAGAGCACTCACAACACCTTTGGGATACCTCACCCTTTGTGTTTAAGCATCACTGCAAGCGATATCTCACTCTTTTCTCTCTTGAGGGATACCTCACCCTCTTACAATGATTTTTAAATGAAGAGAAAGATTAGAAACTCTCATAAGAGTAGATATACAACTTAAAGAATAAAAGAATAAAAGGATTTTGCAATAAAGAACTTAATTTTTTTTTTTGATGATTCAAGGATCAAATCAAGGGTTCTAGAGTTGTAAAAGCTTCAATCTACACATTTTTACAGAGCCCAAGTGATAAAATAATCGTTGGTAGTGTTTATAAATTATTTCTCATGAAAACTAGCAGTTTATGGCCATTAGGAGTATTTCTGGCATGTTTTATTCGAATAACAACATGTTTATTCGAATAGGCCACACTCTAGTTTTGAAAACTAACTTTAAATGCTCATAACTTCTTCATTTCTCATCTGTTTTAAGCAAATGACTACTCATTGAAATATCTTTGAGTCTATTTTCGTATGAAAAAGTTTCAGAATAAAAATCAAAGCATTTTGAAAGTTATGATCAAAATAAAAACCAAATGCCAGCTTTTCAAAACTCAAACTTGACTATTTTTTCATAGTTTTGAACTACCACCATGACTAGTTTTTGAAAACATATTTGTTGGGAATTTTAGCATTTAATAACCATTTAAAAATATTTAAAAAAATACTCAAGCTTTTTTTATTGTAAAACCTCTATCTTTACATAGGAGAAAGCCTAAAAGGAATATATACAAATTCTAGTCCTTGGGCTTCTTGATGTAATCCAGACTTGAAAAAATTTCTTCTCTTCAAATCTTGCAAATGCTTAGAACATATTATCATTTTCATTTTTCTTGAGTTGAGCATAATTGTGATCTTTTGCTTTCTTATTACAATGCTCACTCTTGGTACTTTGACTATTCTACAAAGTATTACTCACTTAAAACAAACATAGTTAGTCCAAATTCATAATTTAATATCTTCATATGCATGATTCATAAATGTATAACTCTATTTCATAATTTAATATCTTCATATGCATAATTAATAAATATATAACTCTAGTTAGTCTAATATTCATATAATAAGACTTTCATAGACACATCTAAATAAGACATTTATCGATTACTAATAGATATGCTCTATATAGGATGTAACAAAAAATATTTTGCATATTTTCATTTAAATAGAGTCAAATCAAATATTAATTTAATACAACTTATGTAACACATTATTGGATATATTCTATAAGATGGAGTACATGTTCATATATGATCAAATATAATTTATTAAGCACATCTATGTAACATAATCATCATTCTTTCTATCTTATATTTATCATCATTAAAACTTAACATATTAAACCATTAGGGCAAACTTATTTCTACACTAATTAGTGTGTAAAATGTTTGATGAAAAAGGAAAGAGTGTTCATTTGAAAAAAAAACAAAAGAAAAATTGAAAAATTAAGAAAAAAAAGGAAAAGAATATGTAAAGAGAATTTACATTACATGGATTTGGGTTAAACTTTCATGCTTGTTATTTGAACTCATCTCCAATATTCTTTTATTCTCTTTGGTATTTAACTTGTTATCTCTATATTATTCATCTTCCTTACCTTGACCCCATTATAACCTTACATAAAGTCCTCTTGATTTGTGTGTACATGTGTTTTGAGTAGTGGAGAAGTAGAAGATAAGCAAGCTTATAGTAGTGCAAATTTTTATAGGTTGAATTGATTGAAACACTTACCTTCTAAACACTTGATGGATTGAGAGTGTATCTTGTGAGGTTTTATCATTCTTGACTTATGCTTTCAATTAAAGTTACTTTCCATGTTAGTATGTGATGTAAAGAAATGTTACATCATGAATATTTTGATTCCTTGAAGCTTTGGTTGCTCTTCTTGCTTATAGACTTTTGCATTGTTGAACATCATTAGAAAGTGAGTCGTTTCGAGTTTTTAACTTTTAAGTTTGTATTGTTGTTCCTTGTTCCCTGTTGCTGAATTTCTAGTTTTCTTGAGAGTGCAAAAGCTTAATGTAGGGGAATTTGATAAACATAATTTTTATATATTAGTTAACTCCCATATTTAGTCTCTTAGACCTCTTATGCGTAATTGATTAGTCTTAGCCACATTTTATAAGTTTAGGTTCAAATTGGGTTTAATTGTAATTTTTAGCATTATTGGGAATTTTACATTGTTTTTGTACTTTAGGAATATCTTGAGTTCTAGGCATCTAAAAATTATGAATTTTATCTTGTAGGAAATCCGAGAGAAACGTCTACAACTTTGTTAAGAGCTCAAAGGTTGAATCAGATGTCTAATGGGTTAGATTTGGCCGGGAAGTCAGAAGAGAGATGTTGTCATTGGAACCTGAACAATATGCAAATATTAGGCCATAATTTAGGTTATATGGGTCATATGGAGGTGAGACTAGTGCCATTGGACATATGAGACATAAATCATCAATGCTTACGAGACCACTTATCAAAACTATGATGTTTTGATAGTGTTCTTACCCTTTGAAGTCAACTAATGGGTCTAGAGAGCTGTTGAGAATATTCTGGGCATAATTCTCTTTTCCTAAACTCAAATTAGGCAAATTAAGTGTCCAATTAAAGCTAAAAGGAAGAGGATTAACCCTAAGTTAAGGGTAAACTTGGATTTTTAATTTTAGAGATAGTTATTTAAGCAACAACAATAACCCCGAATATAAACCTAATTTTCTCCTAACCGCTCTTACTTGCACTTTCTCTCTTCATCTCTCTTTCTCTCCCTTCTCTCTAGGTTTCTTTCTTTTGTTTTTTTCTTCCCTTCCATCCATGGAAGGCTAGACCCTTTCTAATCAATCCTAGGTATTGAAAATATTGATGTTTAATTCTGAGATATTGTTTTGATTGTTTTACATTTAATTGTTAATCAAGTTTCTCTTTTACTTGTTAATCAAGTTTCTCTTTTTTTTGATTTTGTTAGATCTAAATTAAATTGCTTAATTTGATTTAGATGTCGATGTGATAATAGTATAATTATCATGTATTTAATGAGGATTACAAAGACTAAACAATTCATCAAATATGTTTTATGGATTGTTAAGCTTGGTTGAATTTTGGGTTTTAGGTTAATTTAGGATTAGATGGGTGCTTAATTCATTTAACCTTGATTAATTAAATTATAGATGCTTATCTAGTAGAGAATTCATGGATCATCTTAAGGCTTCTTAATGTGATCTAAAACCAAGAATCTGATTAGCAATTGAATAGATTCCTAGTGATCAATGATGGATTAAGTTCAAGATTAGTTTATTTCATTGGATTGGTTGTTTACTTAATTATGTGTATAGTTTTTAATTGCTTATGTTTAATTAATTCTGTAACTTTTTTCTCCCTTTGTTAACTTTTTAATCTGATTACTTAAGTAGGGTGATTAAATGGCTCAACCCGGTTGTGTAACGCCCCAATTTTTAGAAAATATTCTGAATATGTTGTTTTCTGTTTTTCATGCTTTTGTATGAATGACCGTTGTGTCCCTATTTTTCAGTTCTTGATTTCTGTATGAAAACAATTACGATAATACTGGCTCAAATTTTATTTGATCGTTTTACGTAGTTTGCTTCGAGACGGTAAAATAAAAATTTTTCTCGAACTACTGTATTAATTTTTCTGAAAGATATACAACTATATAATATCTTCTTGGATATTTTATTTGAACGTTTTGGATAATTACCTACGTTGTGGAAAAAAATGGGAAAATGACCGTTACGTCCCGAACGCATCTTGTTTTATTTGTTTTTGTCTGCTTTTTAATTGTTTTCTTCTTGATTTAATGCCGAGAAAATATTGTACTGTGATTTTATATGGACTTTTTGTGTGATTTGCTCCGACGCAGGAAAATAATATTATCCGGGCGGGAAAATCTTATTTTATTATTTAGAATTGGGGATCTTACTTAACTTGGGTTCTGAATGAGACTAAAAATAATCTTTTAATTTTTAGGATTTAATCAAATAAAATAATTTTATATTATTATAATATTATTTTATTAGTCGATATGTTTTAGTGACAGATGGACAGGAAATATTTTGCGGGACCCACAATTAAACGAAGCAGTTGCTAGATCGGTAGCAATTAATCACCGTAAGTGTAGAACTTTCCAGAGCCCAGGTGACTCACTAGGCCGACTCAGCGAGAGCATTTATCTGTTGTGTGACTCAGCATGTGAGTCACCGGGAACTAACCAATGGGAATCAAGCTTGCTCACCAAGGCTTGATCTTGGCCTTTAATTCATCCAATGGCTTGGATGAAGCCAAGCAAGGTGCCCACCTTGCACCCCACTTGATGTTCACGGCCAAGAGGCCTTAGGAGACAAAAATCACTTTCTTCTTCATCACTTTTCTCTCTTCTCTCTCATCAAAACCCTAGCCACCATTCTTGTCCATTTTCTTCACCATTTTCGGCCAAGACACTAACTATACCATCCAACCATCCAAAATTTTTTCTAACCAAGTTTCCTTAACCTAAACACCATTCTAAGAACCTTTGTAGTTGGGAGTTTCTTCAAATTCTTCCATCTAGGGCTTGGAAACCAACCTTGAAAGTTTTACCTAGAAGGTGAAATTTCATGCTTTTCTTTTCTCTCTTCTTTTTCAAAGTTCTAAGCCATGATTTTTCCATGGTTTAGCTTCTTTTTCATGGTTAGTAACATGTAGATTTTGTTTGAGATTTCTAGATATTTTTGGTGGTGAAAACCGTGACCTAGGAGGTGTGAAAGCAAGCTTTTTGTCTTCACTTAAGGTAAGAGGAAGACAATTCTTATCATCTCTTGATGGTGGTAAGAAGATGGAGCCATTTGTGATGTTTGTAGAATCCATAAGGATTCGGTGGTCATGTGTTTATTGATGTGTATTTGTTAATTTTTGTGGTTGCTAGTAGTTTATGTGGTAATTGTTATTAGCTTTCTTGTTTGATGATTGTAATAATTTTGCATGTCTATTAGCTTTTGAAAGCATGTCTACAAGCTTTAATTTATGTTGTATGTGTTAGAAAATATTTTTGCATGTGTTAGAAATATAATGCATGTGTTAGAATTGTATGATAAAATATAGGATGTGAATAACATGTGTAAATTTGCATGAGTGTTCCAAAGAACACATCCAATAGCTCACGGCAATGACAAGTTTGGAGGACCAAAATGTTCTCTTGATTTTTCCTAAAGTGTAACTTAATTAACCTAGGAGAATCAAGAAAGTTTCTAATTGATTTGATCAAAGAAAATGCATTTAGAAATCAAATGGTACAAACTTAGTATTTTGGGCCAACATGCCTAAAGGATTAAATTGACTATTGTTAACTATTTTCTAAAATGATTTAATGAACTTAGACAATATAATACATTTGATATGATTTACAAGGTGAAAGACATTTTGGAAATCAAATGCAAAAGTTTTATGAAATTTGGCCAACATGCCACTATAAGTAATTATGATTTCTAAAACTTGATTCTAAACCTTTTTCAATTAAAAGAAACAATACAAGTTAAGAAGAAATTTTCTATAATGATTTTTGAAGGAACCAATTGATTAGAAGTAAGTCTAAAGGGTTAAAAATTCATAATTTTATCATTAGGAAGGAAATACAGTAATGTTAAGAAATTTTCTAACATATAGCTCACTTTTGGTTTTGAAGCATGTTAGAGATTTCAAAAAGAATTAAATGAAATGGTTAAAGATTAGGTAAATGGAAATTTTATGGATAAATTAGGAAACTATTATTATGATATTCTAAACAAAATACTGTCAATTTTTAGTAAAAATGAACCAATAAGATAGCAAAAATATCTAAAAGACAGTATGCGGTATGAAAAAATATTCTACGTAGTTTAAATGTACTAAGTACTATTTCTATTTGTTTAAACAGTAATTTTAAAGGCATTCGAATAAGAAAATGATTTAAAAACCCTACGCGATTGAGAAAACGTATTAAAAATGCTACGCGATTTTAAAAATAGAAAAATATCTTTACCCGATTTTTAAACGTTTGTAAAAACGACGAGATTTCAAAAACGCGATAAAATTTCTACGCGATTGACCGTTACTATATTTATTTTTTCGCTGTCGGGAAAATGTGAACCCGTACAGGCTTTTGAGGTTATTTCGCTGTCGGGAAAAAGTGAACCCGCATATGCTTTTTGCCATTGAGGGCATATTTTTATCTTGAGGACATTCTCGTAATTTCATATATTTGGAATTATGTTTTGTCTTTATACCAATTTTTGGTGTTTTGGTTGACGAGGCGAATCACATCGTGTTGTCGATGCGATAAACGTAGTGTGGTTCATTGTTCTAATGAACTTGGAGACTTTAGTGTACGGGATCCCACATGTGGACGGAGTTGGTAGCTCACTTGGGCATGTGTAAACCGATAGCACACTAATGTACTCGACATTCACTATATTTAATCGAGGTTTGTAAAGTCTAGTAGTACATTGCCTATAGTGCCACAACGGAGACCGTGAACTATACTACGCCTGGATGGTGGATTCCCGGCCGTAGGCTATTGACGCAACGTGTGACCGCGTAATAGTTGGTTGGGCAGCCGTGGTACTAATAGATTTTGCAAGTCATTCTCTCGATATCTGTTTGGGTTTAGCTCCATGGAGTAGTGTTGTGTTTTGGTGTATTTGATTATATCTTGGATAATATTCCATTTTCTCTATTTATCTTTATCTGGTAATATCTTGGATGTTTTTACATTTTCTCTATTTATATTTATCGATAAGTCTTATGTTAGTTGCCTATTTCTTATTCTATTTTATCTGTGAGATTGATTTATCTATGTGGTTTTCTTTATTTGTGTTATATACGTGATGTTACGAAACACTAGGATATCTAATATATACTCTATTCCATTATTATTACTTGTTATAGCTTTTTCGTATTGTATGAACCGTATAGTTGTTATTTGTCGTCTTCTTATTGGCCATGTTGTGATGATTTTATGTTGTCTTACCTCTTTATTGTATGTGTCTATTGTCTATTTATTTTATGCGGTAAAGAGTTTGAAGAGGAAGAAGAGGAACGACCTCTTGAGATCGTGTACCCGAGGAAGGAAGGTCGAAAGCCGACGATCGGTTTACGATCAAGAACCATCCGATCATCCATATCCTCCTGGATTGATTGTGTGGGATAGCTACGCCAGGATTTGTGGGATTCATAGAGCTGGTATTTCATGGAGGTGATCGGCTTGGCATTTACGAGGAGATCGTGCTTCACATTACCTATCTTTGGACGTATGACCGTGATTCTACGTCATCAGTTTGATGGAGATCCGATTATGACGACGACGTTATTTCTGCACTTAGAGTTACCCTTATCCATTAGGCGTTATTGGGGTGCTGAAAACCCTGAGCCTAGTGAGATAAGCATCGTATCGACTGCGCGATCCCGTTATCGCCGTGTGTCGAGACATCCGGGATATCTATCTCCCGATGATCATTTTCAGGCTGAGAGTGATCCATCTGAGGATTAGATAACCATGATGTTTTTTTTTGGGCGCGTCAGCGTATGTCTGTATATATTAACTCTTTTATTGCTTTCTTTACTGTTTTGTTTAAATATTTGTAGTCTTAGTTGTAAATTATTTGTATAGTTTATAACTTAACCATATGTATATTATTAATGATGATGTTTTTTTTTATTTCGTATTTTTCGCATATCTTTTTATTACATATTTAAATACTATCAAGAATTATTTTACAACCCGTAATAATATTTAACAAATGTTCCGCAACTTGGGTAGATTTTATTTCTATTTATTTTCTTTTCTTTTATGTGTGACATCCTCCAAAGGGGTGTTACATTAGTTGGTATCAGAGCCCAAGTTAGAGTCTTTTGGGGTTGTGGTTGGGTCTGTTTTTGTTTGTCTGTGTGATTCTCTGTGATCTTTGTGATTTATATCCTTTCGGAAATATCTAGAAGGATGTATCTAACTTTGTTTTGTTATGTTTGAAGAAAGAAGATGGCTGGTAGAGGTAGAGGACGTGCTAACATAAATCGTGATGAGGACCCGATGTTGGTTCTTCTTGAGGCTATACTACGATGGTGAAGTGATTACTCGAAAGAAAATTTGAGAGCGGCCAACAACAAGATGCTACGGTGATGCCCTAAATTTATCTGAATTTAGGCGCCATAATCCGCCACAATTTAGAGGCGAGGTGGATCCTGAGAAAGCGAGTCAATGGATGCAAGATTTAGAGAGAATCTTTGAGGGGATGAGATGTACAGATGAAAAGAAGGTAACTTATCTTGTCTTCATGTTGAGAGGAGATGCGAGAACATTGGTGGAGAGGAATCCGCCGAGTGTTGCAAGTGAAGGGACTGAGATCACCTGGGAAGTATTTTCTAATACTTTTCTGGATAAGTATTTTCCTGCAAGTGCTAGGCATGCCAAGGAAATGGAATTTCTTGGTTTGCGACAGGGGAATATGACGGTGAATGAGTATGCCACAAAATTTGAGAATTTGTCTCAATTCTCAGATTATGCTCAGACACGACAAGATGATGTGTGGAGATGCAGGAAATTTGAATCAGGTTTAAGGGTGGAACTGAAACGAGGAGTGGTATCTTTGAGGATGACTCAGTTTCATGCTTTGGTGGATGCGTGTGCTCGACTTGAGGAGTTGGAGCCATCTAGAGATCAGAGGAATCGGAATTTTGGACCGACAAGGTTCCAGAGAGGTGGAGGTAGTAATGCAAATCGGTTTCAGCATAAGCCGTATACCAGGCCAACAGGAAGTCAATCTCAACGACCATCTGTTAGTGGAAGTGCAAGTGGTAGTGGAGCTGGACAGAGGGTGGCGTTTACGCCAACATGTTTTAAGTGCGGGAAGAAAGGTCATATTTCTCCCAGAGTGTACAGTTAAAGGTACAGTTTGTTTCAATTGTAAGCAACACAGGCACATATCAAAGGATTGTCCACAAATAGGAGAGAAAACCTGTGTTTCGGTATGTTAAAGCTAATCGGCGAAATACGGAAGTACTCAACCGAGACACGGAGGACGAGTGTATACAATGATGGGATCTGAGATTTCTAAGTCGATGATCTTATTCGAGGAGAAGGAGACATTGGAGGTAATCTTACGATTTGTATTGTATGATTACGGAGCTACACATTCCTTTATTGCATATGATTGTGTAGAAAGGTTGAAGTTGCCTATGTCTTCTCTGAATGTTATGTTGAGTGTATCTACGCCAACTGCTAAACTGTAGTTACTTCTAAGATCTGTTTGGATTGTCCTATTGTTGTGAAGGGCCGTTTGTTTTTGGTCGATTTGATTTGTTTGCCTCTTATTGAGATAGATGTAATTTTAGGGATGGACTGGTTATGTTCTAACCATATCCTCATAGATTGTGCAAAGAAAACTATAGTTTTCCTAAGGAAGAAGAGTCCGGATTCTTAACCTGTTTGTTAAGGTCAAGTCTTTATTGAGAAATGGAGCACGGGGATATCTGTATTGTCTTCTCTAGAAGTTAAGAATGAGAAGGATGTGAATACTATTCCCGTTGTCAACGATTTTCCTGATGTTTTCCCGAAGATGTACACAGTTTACCGCTTTGAGCGGGAGATCGAGTTCTCAATTGATTTAGTACAGGGAACAGTCCTATCTCAATTGCACCATATCGTATGTCGCCGGTAGAGTTGGAGGAGCCGAAAAAGCAATTGGTGGAGGCCGATGGAGAAAGAATTTGTGCGACCTAGCGTTTCCCCATGGGGTGCGCGATGCTTTTGGTCAAGAAGAAGGATGGAACGTCACGACTTTGTGTGGACTATCGGCAGTTGAACAAGGTGACTATCAAGAATAAATATCCGCTTCCAAGAATCGACGATTTGATGGATCAATTGAGAGGAGCTGTGATATTTTCCAAGATAGATCTACGATCAGGTTATCACCAGATTCGTGTAAGAGGGGAAGATGTGCCGAAAACTGCTTTTCGAACTCGTTATGGACATTATGAGTATCAGGTAATGCCATTCGGGGTGACGAATGCTCCTGCCATTTTTATGGATTATATGAACAGGATATTTCATCCGTATCTAGACAGATTTGTCGTTGTCTTTATCGATGACATTCTGATCTATTCTAGATCGAAGGAAGAGCATGCTGAACATTTGAGTGTTGTTCTTCAGATTTTGAGGGAGAAGCAGCTGTATGTGAAATTGGCTAAGTGTGAGTTCTGGTTGGAAGAAGTTCAATTTCTTGGTCACGTAATTTCTAAAGAAGGCATTGCGGTGGACCCATCGAAAGTGGAGACTGTTTTACAATGGGAGAGACCTAAGACGATGTGAAGTTCGAAGTTTTGTTGGACTTGCTTGGTTATTATCGGAGATTTATCGAAGGTTTTTCCAAGATTGCTGGACCACTTACACAATCGACGAGGAAAAGTCAAGCTTTTGAATGGACGGAAGAGCGTGAAGCCGGTTTTCAAGAGTTGAAGAAGAGGTTAACAACTGCACCGGTGTTGATCCTACCAGATTCGACGAAATCTTTCGATGTGTATTGTGACGCTTCTTATCAAGGACTAGGATGCGTGTTAATGCAAGATCGAAACGTGGTGGTGTATGCTTCTCGACAATTGAAGGTTCATGAGAAGAATTATCCTACGCATGATTTAGAATTGGCTGCGGTGGTTTTTGCTTTGAAGATATGGAGACACTTTCTCTATGGAGCAATGTTCAACATCTTCAGTGATCACAAGAGTTTGAAGTACTTATACGACCAGAAGGAGCTGAATATGAGACAGCGAAGGTGGTTAGAATTTCTGAACGACTACGATTTTCAACTTTTGTACCACCCTGGTAAGGCGAATGTCGTAGCCGATGCCTTGAGTAGAAAGATTATCAGTGTTTCTGCTCTGATGATCAAGGAAAAGGAACTCATTGAACAATTTAGAGATGAGTGGTCATTTGTTGAGTTGAAACCGGGAAGATCTGTATTAGCATGGTTACTATCTCGAGCGAGGCGATGGAAGACATAAAGGAAAAGCAAAATGCTTGATAAATTTTTGCAAGGAATAAGGGAGCAAATGAAACAAGGCGAGACACTAGAGTTCAAAGAAGGAACGATGGGATTACGAGATTTCGGGGTAGAGTCTGTGTTCCTCGTAACCGAGAACTGAGAAGATATATTGTGAAACATGCCCATACTAGTCTATTGAGTATGCATCCAGGTATAACAAAGATGTATCAAGACTTGAAAAAGTTATTTTGGTGGCATGGAATGAAGGGTGATGTAGTTAGATGCGTGTCAACTTGCCTAGTTTGTCAAAAATCGAAAGTTGAACACCAAAGACCAGCTGGGATGTTGCAACCATTATCGATTCCAGAATGGAAATGGGACAGCATTTCTATGGATTTCGTTACTGGTTTGCCGAAGACAAAGAAAGGTCATGATGCAATATGGGTTATAGTTGATAGACTTACAAAATCGGCTCATTTCTTACCAATTAATATTAAATATTCATTGGAAAGATTAACCCAATTGTACATCAGTGAAATTGTCAGACTACATGGTGTACCGACAAGTATAATTTCTGATCGTGATCCGAGGTTTACGTCAAGATTTTGGCGAAGTCTACAAGAAGCTATGGGAACTAAGTTACGACTGAGTTCAGCGTATCATCCGCGATCGACGACGGTCGAGACGAGAGAGAACTATACGATCCTTGGAGGATTTATTGCGGGCTTGTGTTTTGGAACAACGGGGAAGTTGGGATGAATTTTTATCTTTGATAGAATTCACCTACAACAATAGTTTTCACGCAAGCATCGGAATGGCACCTTATGAAGCATTGTATGGAAGGCGATGTCGAACACCGTTGTGTTGGTATCAAGATGGGAAAAGTATGACTGTTGGACCGGAACTTGTACAACAGACTACGGATAAAGTCAAGATGATACAAGAAAAGATGAGGACGACGCAAAGCAGACAAAAGAGTTACGCGGATAAACGAAGACGACCTCTTGAGTTTGAGGAGGGTGAGCATGTGTTTCTGCGAGTTACTCCTACGACTGGTGTCGGAAGAGTAATTAAGTCTAAGAAGCTTACTCCTAAATTTATTGGACCATATCAGATTATCCGACATATTGGTCCTGTAGCATATCAGATTGCTTTGCCGCCTTTTCTATCAAATTTGCACGACGTGTTTCATGTGTCTCAGTTACGGAAGTATATACCAGATCCGACACATGTTATACAACCAGATGATGTGCAGTTAAAGGAGAATTTGACTTACGAAACTTTACCTGTCAGGATAGAGGACGAAAGGTAAAGCAACTTTTCGAGGGAAGATGATCGAGTACAGTGAAGGTTATATGGAATGATGTGACGGGTGAAGCTACTTGGGAACTAGAAGATAAAATGAAGGATCAAGTATCCTCATTTGTTTGGATAGCGTCAATTTCGAGGACGAAATTTTTATTTGTTGGGGAGAGTTGTAACGCCCCAATTTTTAGAAAATATTCTCGAATATCTTTGTTTTACATTTTTTCATGCTTTTGTATGAATGACCGTTGTGTCCCTATTTTTCGTTCTTGATTTACGTATGAAAACAATTACGATATCTTGGCTCAAATTTTATTTGATCGTTTTACGTAGTTTGCTTCGCGATGGTAAAATAAAAATTTTTCTCGAACTCTTCGTATTAATTTTTCTGAAAGATATACTGACTATATAATCTTCTTGGATATTTTATTTGAACGTTTTGGATAATTACCTACGTTGTGGAAAAAAAATGGGAAAATGATCGTTACGTCCCGAACGTACTATTTTCGCTGTTTTTGTCTGTTTTTAATTGTTTTCTTCTTGATTTAATGCCGAAAATACTTGTGATTTTATATGGACTTTTTGTGTGATTTGCTCAGAGCGCAGAAAATAATATTATCCGGGCCGGGAAAATCTTATTTTATTATTTAGAATTGGGGATCTTACTTAACCCGATTCTGAATGAGACTAAAAATAATCTTTTAATTTTTAGGATTTAATCACAAATAAAATAATTTTATATTATTATAATATTATTTTATTAGTCGGTATGTTTTAGTGACAATGGGACCCTAAATATTTTACGGGACCCACAATTAGCGAAACGTTAGATCGGTAGCTTAATTAATCACCGTAGTCGTAGAACTTTCAGAATCGGTGACTCATTGACTCAAAGAGCATTTAATACTGTTGTGTGACTCGGCATGTGAGTCACCGAACCAACCAATGGGAATCAAGCTTGCTCACCAAGGCTTGATCTTGGCCTTTAATTCATCCAATGGCTTGGATGAAGCCAAGCAAGGTGCCCACCTTGCACCCCACTTGATGTTCACGGCCAAGAGGCCTTAGGAGACAAAAATCACTTTCTTCTTCATCACTTTTCTCTCTTCTCTCTCATCAAAACCCTAGCCACCATTCTTGTCCATTTTCTTCACCATTTTCGGCCAAGACACTAACTATACCATCCAACCATCCAAAAATTTTTCTAACCAAGTTTCCTTAACCTAAACACCATTCTAAGAACCTTTGTAGTTGGGAGTTTCTTCAAATTCTTCCATCTAGGGCTTGGAAACCAACCTTGAAAGTTTTACCTAGAAGGTGAAATTTCATGCTTTTCTTTTCTCTCTTCTTTTTCAAAGTTCTAAGCCATGATTTTTCCATGGTTTAGCTTCTTTTTCATGGTTAGTAACATGTAGATTTTGTTTGAGATTTCTAGATATTTTTGGTGGTGAAAACCGTGACCTAGGAGGTGTGAAAGCAAGCTTTTTGTCTTCACTTAAGGTAAGAGGAAGACAATTCTTATCATCTCTTGATGGTGGTAAGAAGATGGAGCCATTTGTGATGTTTGTAGAATCCATAAGGATTCGGTGGTCATGTGTTTATTGATGTGTATTTGTTAATTTTTGTGGTTGCTAGTAGTTTATGTGGTAATTGTTATTAGCTTTCTTGTTTGATGATTGTAATAATTTTGCATGTCTATTAGCTTTTGAAAGCATGTCTACAAGCTTTAATTTAGGTTGTATGTGTTAGAAAATATTTTTGCATGTGTTAGAAATATAATGCATGTGTTAGAATTGTATGATAAAATATAGGATGTGAATAACATGTGTAAATTTGCATGAGTGTTCCAAAGAACACATCCAATAGCTCACGGCAATGACAAGTTTGGAGGACCAAAATGTTCTCTTGATTTTTCCTAAAGTGTAACTTAATTAACCTAGGAGAATCAAGAAAGTTTCTAATTGATTTGATCAAAGAAAATGTATTTAGAAATCAAATGGTACAAACTTAGTATTTTGGGTCAACATGCCTAAAGGATTAAATTGACTATTGTTAACTATTTTCTAAAATGATTTAATGAACTTAGACAATATAATACATTTGATATGATTTACAAGGTGAAAGACATTTTGGAAATCAAATGCAAAAGTTTTATGAAATTTGGCCAACATGCCACTATAAGTAATTATGATTTCTAAAACTTGATTCTAAACCTTTTTCAATTAAAAAGAAACAATACAAGTTAAGAAGAAATTTTCTATAATGATTTTTGAAGGAACCAATTGATTAGAAGTAAGTCTAAAGGGTTAAAAATTCATAATTTTATCATTAGGAAGGAAATACAAGAAATGTTAAGAAATTTTCTAACATATAGCTCACTTTTGGTTTTGAAGCATGTTAGAGATTTCAAAAAGAATTAAATGAAATGGTTAAAGATTAGGTAAATGGAAATTTTATGGATAAATTAGGAAACCATTATTATGATATTCTAAACAAAATCTTTTGTCAATTTTTAGTAAAAATGAACCAATAAGATAGCAAAAATATCTAAAAGACAGTTATGCGGTATGAAAAAATATTCTACGTAGTTTAAATGTACTAAGTACTATTTCTATTTGTTTAAACAGTAATTTTAAAGGCATTCGAATAAGAAAATGATTTAAAAATCCTACGCGATTGAGAAAACGTATTAAAAATGCTACGCGATTTTAAAAACAGAAAAATATCTTTACCCGATTTTTAAACGTTTGTAAAAATGATGAGATTTCAAAAACGCGATAAAATTTCTACGCGATTGACCGTTACTATATTTATTTTTCGCTGTCGGGAAAATGTGAACCCGTACAGGCTTTTGAGGTCATTTCGCTGTCGGGAAAAAGTGAACCCGTACAGGCTTTTTGCCATTGAGGGCATATTTTTATCTTGAGGACATTCTCGTAATTTCATATATTTGGAATTATGTTTTGTCTTTATACCAATTTTTGGTGTTTTGGTTGACGAGACGAATCACATCGTGTTGTCGATGCGATAAACGTAGTGTGGTTCATTGTTCTAATGAACTTGGAGACTTTAGTGTACGGGATCCCACATGTGGACGGTTGGTAGCTCCATTGGCCGTGGTAAACCGATAGCACACTAATGTACTCGACATTCACTATATTTAATCGAGGTTTGTAAAGTCTAGTAGTACATTGCCTATAGTGCCACAACGGAGACCGTGAACTATACTACGCTGGATGGTGGATTCCCAGGCCGTAGGCTATTGACGCAACGTGTGACCGCGTAATAGTTGGTTGGGCAGCCGTGGTACTAATAGATTTTGCAAGTCATTCTCTCTGATATCTGTTTGGGTTTAGCTCCATGGAGTAGTGTTGTGTTTTGGTGTATTTGATTATATCTTGGATAATATTCCATTTTCTCTATTTATCTTTATCTGGTAATATCTTGGATGTTTTTACATTTTCTCTATTTATATTTATCTGATAAGTCTTATGTTAGTTGCCTATTTCTTATTCTATTTTATCTGTGAGATTGATTTATCTATGTGGTTTTCTTTATTTGTGTTATATCTGTGATGTTCTGAAACACTAGGATATCTAATATATACTCTATTCCATTATTATTACTGTTATAGCTTTTTCGTATTGTATGAACTGTATAGTTGTTATTTGTCGTCTTCTTATTGGCCATGTTGTGATGATTTTATGTTGTCTTACCTCTTTATTGTATGTGTCTATTGTCTATTTATTTTATGCGGTAAAGAGTTTGAAGAGGAAGAAGAGGAACAGCCTCTTGAGATCGTGTACCCTGAGGAAGAGGAAGGTCAGCAAGCCGACGATCAGTTTTACGATCAAGAACCATCCGATCATCCATATCCTCTGGATTGATTGTGTGGGATGGCTACGCCAGGATTTGTGGGATTCATAGAGCTGGTATTTCATGGAGGTGATCTGGCTTGGCATTTACGAGGAGATCGTGCTTCTGTTACCTATCTTTGGACGTATGACCGTGATTCTACGTCATCGGTTTGATGGAGATCCGATTATGACGACGACGTTATTTCTGCACTTAGAGTTACCCTTATCCATTAGGCGTTATTGGGGTGCTGAAAACCCTGAGCCTAGTGAGATAAGCATCGTATCGACTGCGCGATCCCGTTATCGCCGTGTGTCGAGACATCCGGGATATCTATCTCCCGATGATCATTTTCGGTGAGAGTGATCCATCCGAGGATTAGATAACCATGATGTTTTTTTTTTGGCGCGTCGGTAATATGTACGTATATATTAACTCTTTTATTGCTTTCTTTACTGTTTTGTTTAAATATTTGTAGTCTTAGTTGTAAATTATTTGTATAGTTTATAACTTAACCATATGTATATTATTAATGATGATGTTTTTTTTTATTTCGTATTTTTCGCGGTATCTTTTTATTACATATTTCTGTCTATCAAGAATTATTTTACAACCCGTAATAATATTTAACAAATGTTCCGCAACTTGGGTAGATTTTATTTCTATTTATTTTCTTTTCTTTTATGTGTGACATCCTCCAAAGGGGTGTTACAGGTTGTGCCTTGTACTACAAGTAATTTGGTAAATCAACTTACAAATTAATATAATTTGATAGTCTCAACAGTTATTAGTAAGGCCCCAAAACCTAAGTTTTTTATTTATGGGAAATGCACCACTATATGGGGTAGTTATATTTTGGTATTAGCCTTATTCTTTTTGTATATGATATAAATGGAAGTAGGTGGTCTCTACCACCAAGTGGTGCTTAGTTTCTCGATGGGGACTCTACATTGACTTTAACTACTTATTCCTATAAGAATATACTAAAGATGCATATGTAATTAAATGAATAATTGTAAACCCATTGAACATATGATGCACTCTTATGACTGGTACTGATGCATATAAATAAATATATAAATGTTATGTTTACTAGAGTACTTTTCTTAATATCCTCATCTATTTTGGTAACCTTGAAAGTTATGATTTTTTTTAAAAAAAAAGGGAGAGAGAATTCAAGGTTTCTCCTAGTTTTGTTGACAAGAAGCATGATATGGACTCCTAATAGCCTTATTTAGTCATTTAAAAATGATTGGTTAGGTGGGGAAAGAATAAATAAAATCTAAAGAAGGTAAATAAATTTCCTAAGTAACCAATCTAAGGTAACATTTGCTAAAAAATCGACAATTAAAGCTTTAAGAAAATTTCTTCCAACTCTTTAGTGTCCTTACTTCTAGTGGAATAATATTAGAGATACACGTAACAACTAAGTTTTATAGTAAAGGATTTAGGGTGTTGCAAGCTTAACAAATTACATTAGGACAATACTTAGATAAAGTTTCTTAAGATGCTTGCAGTGTTATTTTACAACAAAATATAATATATGTATTATTTTTTATACTTCATCCACGGAAACTTTAAAAAGAAGAATGAGGTGATTAAAAAGTGATACACATGTTATGCTTTTGTTGAAGATATATATTGCAATTAGCTCTTAATATTAGAGTGTCAAAACATAAGTAATCTTTGATATATATTTTTGATTTGTTGATTATTTCAATATCTTGAGTATCTTATGTTTGATCTAATTGGACTTCATATGTATTTAATTGTTAACTTTTAGCAAAGTTTCTATATATAAAATTTAATCGGATCTTTATTGTGAAACTATGCTTAAGTGTGTTTATAAGCACTCATAATTGCATTTTATTTTTTAGGAGATCAATATTATCCCTAGAAGCAAAGAGAAAATAGAGTATATGAAGAATTATGGCTGAATATGAAGAAATTAAGTGACATGGCCTGTGTCCAAAGACACGGGGTATGTTGTGTCCTTCTCTAGTACTTCAACAGGATGCTGCATTGGGCTTGACCAACAACACGATCCGTGTCCCCAGACACGGGGTATGTCGTGTCCTTCTCTGGCATCACAATTCGAGCCAATTCTGAATGTGCCCAAAGATACGACCCGTGTCCTCAGACACGGAGTAGGCCGTGTTCCTCTCTAAGTTCTAATTTTACTGAAATTATGCTGATAGGCCCTGACATGGGGTAGGCCATGTCATATGACATGCCTTGTGTCATCACATCAGAAAAGCATATACGAATTCTAATGATGCATTAGGTATCTAAAATTATAAAAAGGGTTGCATAAGGTTCTAAAAGGGATATATCTGGCTTGGGAGCTACTAGGAGGCTGAGGAGAAGACCAAGAACAAGGGAGAAGGAGATTGGATCGAAGATTGGAGTCTCGGGTTCAAGCAATTAGAGATCAATCATCCCCAACCTTTGGAAACTAGTTTGATCTTTAGTTTTCTTCTGCACTTTCATTCTTAACAATGTTTTTCTTCTGTTTTTCTTTTGGTCTTGAATTTGCCATATGTGGCTAACCTTTTTATTTGGTTAAGGGAAGATGAAACTCTAGTTTTGATTATGTGAACCTTGCATATCTCTTTATATCAATTCAATTGAGTTTTTATGCATATGGTTTTTATCTTAATTTGGTATAAAGGTTTTTATACTCTTTACCAATTTCGAAAGTGGTAAAACTAGGATTACTATGCACAGTTGCGGTAGTAGGACTAGTGAAGCATATGATCTAAGTAATTTAATCCTGCTGTGTGATTAGATCTTAGTGTGATTGGTTTTCTAAATCTTAATGCAGTCATTAGGTAGTTGTAAGAGCAGTTGCTTACAAATAACTAATGATTAGGATTTAATTTGAGCGGTTACTGAATTAAGCAAAACTTAAGAAAAACAAATGATTTATCTCACAATCATATAAAAGCATAATTGGTTATATTGGTATAAAGGGAATATAAGTTAACATAATCATATAAATCGAGTGGTGGATGTCATCTCTTAACCATTATCTTTTGATTGGTAATTCAAATCATGTTTATTGTTGTTGCTTTAGATTCAATTTCTATTTTTAGTTTTAACAAACAAACCCCATTTTTACTGTTTACTGTTTTTGAGAGTTTAAATTAGGAATCAATTTATAGTGTTAATTAAATTAGTTCTCTGTAGATCGACCCTTACTAACTACAATTGATTGCAAGGTTTTTATATTTTTGGTGGAACTTGGCAACTGTTTTTAATCTAAATTTTAATCACAATCCGCACCACACCAAATTTTGGCACCGTTGCCCGGGAATTAATTATCTAATTGCGCTATTAATTTGTTTCCTATTTCTGACTTTGTTTTTGTTTTTATTTTTAATTTTTGATTTATTGGTTCTGAGTGTCTTGTAGGTGCTAATGTCCTTCAACCATTAGTGACATGATTAATGGATATGGGGAAAGCACCAATGCATGCTTGTGGGATTTGCTTATCACTTGAACATATCACTAATATGTGTCCCACTTTCCTAATGAACACAAATGTAGAAGAAAAAGAAGTAGAAGGATATTATGAACATTCCAATAACTACAACCCCTACTCCAACACATATAATCCGGGGTGGTGGGATCATCCTAACTTGAGCTATGGAATACAGCCCCAAAATCAACCTCCAGCTTATGGACCTCCAGGATTTCAGTAGAGGCATGCACCTTTCCCCCCAAGATCGCAACAAGCTCAAGCATCAAGGCAACCTGAACCTTCAATGGAGGAGCTAATGAGGCAAATGGTCACTAACAACATTCAATTTCAATAAGAAACAAAGGCCTCAGTTAACAACCTGCAAAACCTAATAGGGCAATTATCCACAGGTCTCAACAAGCTTCAAAGCCAACTTTTGGGAAAACTTCTTTTACAACTAGAAGTGACTGTGGAGGAAAATGCTAGTGATATCACATCACAAAGTAGGAATTTGTTAGGTGAACCTACCTCTCCCCCACAAGCCACTAAAGAGAAAGACCAAGAGCCTAAAAAGGTAAATGAGGAAGGGAAAAATTCTAAGGCCCTCAACGTAAGTCTTCTTGAACCCCTTCCTAATGCAGTGAAGGAAAGTTATGATGAGTTGTGTGATGAATTTCCTAATTTTATTGGTTTCAATACTTCTATTCATTGCCACTCATGTGCTGATTGTGATGGTGATATGATATGTGCTATTTATGCTGAAATTTCTATATTCTTGAGAGTTGATGATTCTGTTTATGCAGAAGATAATGGTATTGAAGGATCTATCAATAATGCTCTTGAAGCAGTTGCAGAATCTAAGACAAAAAAGGAGGTGGAGTTGAAGTCCATTGAAAAATTTTTAGAGAAGGGAGAAAAGCATTGAATGGTGGTCACAACTGGACCCTAGTCTAACATAAACAATGATGAAAATAAAGTTAATAAAGTACATATATTGCATTCCAGTGGTGATGCCAAGGGAATTAAGGAGGACCAATAGGACCTCCGTGGAAGCTCTCATGCTACTTCAAGCATAAGTTGGTCATTATACTTTCGCCAATGGGAACCTGGTGGAAGCCTCCTCATTTGATAAGGATGTTTCTTTTCTTTCCCTCTATTTTATTTTACTTGTCCTTCATTAATTGATGATTTTGATGGATGTTATTTTTCTTTTGAGCTTTACATTGAGGACCATGTAGAATTTGAGTGTGGGGGAGGACTTTACATTTTGTTTTCTGATTTTAAAATTTTGTTTTTGTTGTTTTAAAAAAATTAATTGATTTCCAATGATGTTTTGAGATTTGTGAAGTTTATGAGTTTGAAGTAATTGAAATTCAAGGTTATGATTTATAAATTTCTTCTTCCATCTTGAATTTGACATGCTTGGTTTTGGATGTTTGATTGGTAGATTGATATTGATAGATGCATACCTTGTAAGATATTGAGCCTATTGATGGATGGATTTAGCATTGATGCCATTCATTCCTTTCTTGTGTGATTTTCACTCATGTCATTTGATCACTCTAGAACTTGCTTTGATTCTTTTTGAGGCTACATTTTCACTTGCATGCATGAACATGATTGAGGCCTTCTTTCTTGATTTACTACTTTGGCCAAATAGCCAACCTTGCATCATTTACCTTTGATTAACCCCTTGAGACTAATTGCTATCCTTTGTCTTAGCTCATTACATGCGTTATGTGAAAAATCATGTTTTTACCTTACCTTAGGGAATGGGAGAATATTGGTTCATTTTCATTGGAGGAGCTCTTTTGCTTGCAAGTATTTAATTAGACAAGTGTGGGGGTTATGCAAATTGATGTGTAATATGCAAAGTGTTGGTGAAAAAAAAAGAATGAATGCAAGAAAGGTTGTAAAAGAAAAGAAAGAAAAAGGAAAGAAATATGTAAAGAGAATGTGCATTATATAGATTTGGGGGGATAAAAATTCATGTTTGTTAATTGAGTTTCTCCCCAATGTTCTTTTATTCTCATAGGCACTTATCTTGCCATATCCATATTATTTCCTTCCCTTACCTTGGCCCCATTACATCCTTGAATAAAGTCCTCTTGATTTGTGTATGCATGTGTTTGAGTAATGAAAAAGTAGAAGATAAGCAAGCTTATGGTAGTGCATTTTTCATGGGCTGAATTGAGAGAAATATTACCTTGTAAACACTTGAGAGATTAAGAGTGTATCTTGTGAGGATCTATCATTCTTAATTCATGTTTTTCAAATTGAAGATACCTTGTTTGTTGGTTTGAGGTGAGAAGAATTGTTATCTCTTGAATGTTTTGATCCCTTGAATCTTTTCTTGCTCTTTTTGCTTACAAACTTTTGCCTTTCTTGAATATCATTGGAAATTGAGTTCTTTTATGTTTTCAGCTTTTCAATTTGTTTTGTTTTTCCTTGTTCCCTAGTTTAGTCTTATGTTTTGCCCAAGAGTGCAAAAGGCTAAGTGTGGAGGTATTTGATTTGTTGATTATTTCTATATCTTGAGTGTCTTATGTTTGATATAATTAGACTTCATATGTGTTTAATTGTTAACTTTTAGCTAAGTTTATAGATATAAAATTTAATCAGATCTTTATTGTGAAACTATGCTTAAGTGTGTTTATAAGCACTCATAATTGCATTGTGTTTTTTAGGAGATCAATATCATCCCTAGAAGCAAAGAGAAAATAGGGTGTGTGAAGAATTATGGTTGAATATAAGAAATTAAATGACACGGCCTGTGTCCTAAGACACGGGGTATGCCATGTCCTTCTCTGGTACTTCAACAAGATGTTACATTGAACTTGGCCAACAACACAACCCATGTCCTCAGACACGGGGTATGCTGTGTCCTTCTCTAGCATCACAATTCGAGCCAATTCTAAGTGTGCCCAAAGACACGGCTCGTGTCCTCAGACACGGAGTAGGCCGTGTTCCTCTCTGAGTTCTAATTTTACTGAAATTATGCTGACAGGCCCTGACACGGGGTAGGTCGTGTCATATGACATGGCCCATGTCGTCGCGTTATAAAAACATATACGAATTCTAATGATGCATTAGGTATCCAAAATTATTTATAGGGTTGCATAAGGTTCAAAAAAGGATATATCTGGCTTGGGAGCTGCTAGGAGGATGAGGAGAAGACCAAGAACAAGGGAGAAGGAGATTAGATCGAAGATTGGAGTCTCGGGTTCGAGCAATTGGAGATCAATCATCCCCAACCTTTGGAAACTAGTTTGATCTTTAGTTTTCTTCTGCACTTTCATTCTTGACAATGTTTTTCTTTTGTTTTCTTTTGATTTTGAATTTTCCATGTGTGGCTAACCTTTTTATTTGGTTAAGGGAAAATGAAACCCTTATTTTGATTATGTGAACCTTACATATCTCTTTATATCAATTCAATTGAGTTTTTATTCATATGTTTCTGATCTTAATTCAGTATAAAAGTTTTTATACTCTTTGCTAATTTCGAATGGGGTAAAACTAGGATTGCTATGCGTGGCTACAGTAGTAGGACTAGTGAGATATATGATCTAAGTAATTTAATCCCTATTTGTGATTAGATCTTAGCGTGATTGGTTTTCTAAATCTTAATACAGTCATTAGGTAGGTGTAAAAGAGTTGCTTTACAAAGAACTAATGATTAAGATTTAATTAGAGTGGTTGTTGAATTAAGCGAAACTTAAGGAAAACAAGGAATTTATCTCACAATCATATAAAAGCATAATTGGTTATATTAGTATAAAGGGAATGTAAGTTAACATAATTATATAAATCTAGTGGTGGATTTCATCTCTTAACCATTGTCTTTTGATTGGTAATTCAAATCGTGTTTATTGTTATTTCTTTAAATTCAGTTTCTATTTTTAGTTTTAACAGACAAACCCCTTTTTTACTGTTTACGATTTTGAGAGTTTAAATTAGGAATCAATTTATAGTGTTAATTGAATTAGTTCTCTGTGGATCGACCCTTACTAACTACAATTGGTTGCAAGATTTTTATATTTTTGGTGAAACTTGGCAACTGTTTTTAATCTAAATTTTAATCACAATCCACACCACACAAATTTTATTGAGTAAATATACATTTTTACTCTCAAAATATATATGAGATATCAAATTGGTCCTTCATTTATAAATAGTTGGTCTTCCAAATATATGATATCAAATTAGTGCATGTTTGGTTGCACTTTTTTTAGCTGGAAATAGCTTTCTTTTGGGAAAAAAGTTATTTCAACAGTGTTTAATTATGTTTGGCAAAATTAGTTTTAGCTTTTGCACAAAATTCAATGCAAAATAAAAGCTTTTTTAAGCTTTTTTTCATAATGCTGAAGATTGAAGCTTATGACTCTAGCTTATGGATTATTCCTTACATTTTGATATGTAAATACTATTTTGTCCTCAATCAAATAACTTTTTTAATCATTCTATACCTATTTTGGTAATTTAATGCATAAAAGCGATTCTTTTTTATATCATCCAAATGAAACAGATTAGCTTAAAATCACTTTTCAGCTAATATATCCAAACATAAAAATTGATTCGATTATAATCAATTATAATCGATTATAACAAAAAGTTTTTATACAATAATCGATTATTGAAATAATCAAACTTTTATAGCTGAACCAAACACACAATTAGTCCTCAAGGGGGCATTTGATTTGCATATTATTTTTTTATTCATAGGAATCTTCACTATACATGGGAATGATAACTTCCCATGTTTAGTACAAGATTTTAAATCTATATTGATTCTTAAGAATATTTTTGCTAAACATTCCCACACTTTTATTCCCATGAGGGGAGGTGGGTTTACTTAAGAAGTTAGTAGTAATATCAGTAGGGGGTTGAATTATATTCCTCTTTTTCCTGAAAATTACCTTTTTCACAAATTTCTCAAGTTGTTATATTTGGAAGTGAGAAGATTATAACTCAATGCAAATTGTTAGTGATAAACTTCAGAAACCATGCCTGACAAACCAAGGTAAGAAGGTTCGTGAGAAGCTTTAATACTTAAGTAAAATTAACCTTCTCATTACTTCAAGTTCTTTTTCTGAATCAATTTGAGTCTTATAACTATAGAAATACGTTTACCCCAATGGTTTAATATGTTAAGTTTTGATGATGACAAATATAGGACAAAAAGAATGATGTTTATGCTACATAGATATGCTTAATAAATTATATTGTATCATGCATGATTATGTACTTTATCTAGTTATATTTCACTTAATAATCATGTAATGAGATATGTGTAGCATTCTTTATATAATATATCTAATAACGCTTTATATGAGTTATAATGAATTAATATTGGATTTGGCTCTATTTAAATGAAAATGTGCAAAGTGTTCTTTGTTGCATCCTATATAGAGCATATCTATTAGTAATTGATAAATGTCTTATTTTGATGTGTCTATGAAAGTCTTATATGCATGTTAGACTAACTAGATTTATACATTTATGAATCATGCATATCAAGATATTAAACTATGAGTTTGGACTAACTATGTTTTAAGTGAACAATACTTTGAATGGTAGTCCAAGCACCATGAGTGAGCATTGCAACAAGAAAGTAAAAGATCTTAATTATGCTCAACTCAAGTAGAATGTGAATACCTATTTCATGAAGGTTTTGATAACAACAAAGCCAAGTCGAAGATCAAGTCCAAAGGAAGAACAATTAGTATAGTTTATAGGACTTAGAGTCTTTGATATGAGAAGCTTTCAATATATCTCAAAATGTTTTATAATGTTTTTGAAATAACTCATATGTTTTTAAATCTTTACAAATGATTTTTACATGCTAAAATACTGAACAAACATGTTTTGAAAAGATAGTCATGGTGGTAGTTCAAAACTATGAAAAATAGTCAAGTTTGAGTTTTGAAAAGCTGAACTTTAGTTACTCTTTTGATCATAACTTTCAAAATACTTTGAGTTTTGTTCTGACACTTTGAGTTTTAAGAGCCATGTAATTGATTACATGGAACATCCATGTAATCAATTACCACGAGTCTGAAAGTCCGTAACAGGTATATTCTAAGCATTTAATGCTTATATTTAATACCCCAATGACTCTTTTTCTCAGAACACTATAAATGGACGTTCTTGAGTCATCTTTTACATATAACAAACATTGAAAAACAACCTCCTATTGGGTTTAATTTGAGTTTCATCGTTTTCCTCCATATGCTTTGTTTTTGAGATATTCTTGAAAAGCTTCATAGGGCTTCAACTTGTACTATATACTATTGTGAGAGTTTCATCTTTTTCTACACTTTGATTCTTTGTAAAGAGGATGAAGTATACCTCAAGTAATTGTAAAGAGGTTGAGGTATCCCTCAAGGAATTATAAAGAGGATAAGACATCCCTCAAGGAATTGTAGGGGTGATGTATCCTTGGTTGTTGAGGCTCAAGCACAAAGGGTGAGTCATCTCAAGGTGTGAAGAGTGCTCTAGTTTTTAAAGGTTTCAAGTACCTATTCAAGCTTGAAGTGATAGTGGCAAATCTTGGGTGATTTACTTGAGGACTGGACATAGGCCACAAGTGGTTAGTGGTTGAACCAAGATAAATCATTGTGTTTGCTCAACTATATAGATAAATCTTGATTTTTAGTTTTTCTAGAATTTTTCGGAAATGTCGAATATTTTAATATATTTCTCATTTTACGTGCACACTGAACTGAGAATTGCTGAGGTCAGTGTAACGCTCCGAAAATTGTTTATTTCACCACAAATAGTCATTTTCAAATATTTGTGATTTGTGTGAATTATTTCAGAATTTTTCGGGAACGTCGAATATTTTATTATATTCCTCATTTTGCGTGTGCACTGCGCGGAATCGGAGAAATGCGATGTCTTTTCTGAGGACCTTGGACTATGGACATGTCGACAGGGGATCTTACTAAACCCGAGGCTGGACACAGTTTACGAGGTTTCACAATTTTTGAGAAATCTTAACAGATAAAACAAATTAATACTGTGAAAAATTTATCTGTCAGATTAATTAAATACTGACTTTTGTCAACTGTAACTATTATCCATTAGATAATAGTGTGTAATAAAAATCCTATCACATTATCCAAATGAAATCTACTTTATGTCTAATCAATCCACTTTACTTCAAATTTAATGTTAAATAATCAAAGCTTCTTTGAGAAGCTTTGACCAAATAATGACTCAAATGCCCTTAGCTTCCCATGGAAGCCAAACACTCTCTCCTCTCCTTCTCTCTATGCACGGCTGAATGCAGCCCATGCAAGGGAAATATTTGCATTTCCTTTAGTTAATTTTACTACACTTTATTCATAATTTACCAAAGCTTTCTCTCTCTACCCTTTCTTCTTCTTCTCCATTTTTCTTTCTCTCTTCCTTCTCTCTAGACCACCCTCACGGCCAGCCCTATTCTTCTCCCTTAACCTTCACGAAATTTACATCCAAGCTCACTTTCTCAATCCTCTCATCATTCTAAACACTTTTCCTTCTTGGGGTTTCTTGAAAATCCATCGTCTTCACCACTTTTTCCAAGCTTCAAGCTTTGAGCTTTTGTGTAAGTTTCAAGACCCTTCTCCTCCCTTCTTCATTTTCGGTTTTAGATGTCCTTTAATGGCCATTTGCATCACATTTTTTTCAAGTCATTATGCTATTCTAACAAAGTCACCATTTTTAGGGTTCTTGGTGTGCAAAATCCAAAAATCACAAAGAGGATTCCTTAGAGTTCTCTTGATTTCTTCTCTTAGGTAAGAGGAAGACACTCCTCCTCAACCTCTATTAGCATCTAGGAACCTTAGTTGTATGATTTGTGGAAAAACCCTAATGATGGTTATCCTTGAATTGATTGATTATTATGTTTATATGTTGAATTTGTGATGATTATGATCTTGGATTTATTGGTTGTAATTGGCAATATATTGGATTAAAATATGTGATTGGAAATGGATGAAAAATATTTGGGAACCTCTCTTGGAGGGCTACGGTTTTGAGCTTGGAAAAAGGGGAAATTTGTGAACAAAGTATGATGAGCATAAGACTTAAATTAGTTGAGTGACAAAATGAAATCAATGGAAGAAAAAACTTGAAATGGGAATTCCTAGGGGGCTACGGTTTGGAGTCATGGAAATTAGGGTTCTTGGTGAACTAATTTAACAAGTGAACACTTAAATGAAATAAGGGAATGGTATGTAGTATGATGACTTGAAAGGGGTTTGGAAGTGAAAGAATTATGAGGCCACGGCCTCTAAGGCTTTTTAGGTGTAAGTAGGTGATTTTGGTAAGTTGGAAGCATAAGCAATTATGTGATTAAAAACCTATGTAATGGGATAGACAATTGATGAATTAGAAGAATTTAATATAATCAAGATTTCATAAATTTTAAAGGACCAAGAATGAAATTATCATAAGACTTAAGGTAATTCTAAGTGAGTGAAGAACAAGAGAATGTGAGGCCTAGGAGCTTGAACAATTTACAAATTGTAAGAGATTAAATTACCTTGGGAGATTTAAAATAATTGTAAGAATTGGATTGGACATGAACCTTGAAAGAGGAAATAAATTCTAAATTAGGATTCATAATGAACCTAAGAATGCACCAAATGATTTGATTTTTATATTATAATATTCTGGATCCTTGTGGGTGACCATTTGTGTATTGATGCTTATCTTGGCCAATTGTGGCATATTATAGAATGGTATGAAATTGTGAATCATACATGTTCATGCATAGTGTCGTATGCATTGTGATGTCTTGTGGACTGTTGTAAGGCCAAGTTGTAACACCCCAAATTTCTGTATCTCTTAAACAGTAATTTTGACAGTTAACAGAATTTTACTGTTTAGTAATTTCTGTGCACTGTAAAATTATTTTGTTTATTCCGTCTGCGTATTTGATCGTTTTGAGTGATTTACTCCGCGTCAGGAAAATAAAAATTTTCAAGCCGGGGAAAACTTTACGTAATTTAATTTTTACCATCAGGTAATTATTTTACGTAATCTGATTTGATATTTGTGCATTTTATAATATTTGTGATTTTTGTGGATGATTATGAAATTTTTTTACTGTTTGTGGGCCCAGGGGGTGTATGTGGGTCCAGGTGGCCATACGTGGGCCCAGGTGGGTCCCGCAAAGCAAAAATTTTTTGACGCATAGAAAAATTTGTACTGTTTAGACGGAGACAGGGGATCTTAATAAACCTGAATCCGAAGACAGTTTTAGAAAATTTCTTATACTGTGTTTTGTACTGTATTTATTTATCGGGCGATAAAAATACAGTAAATATATTTTCTTTCGTGGGGTTTTAGCAGATAAAAATATAAATTAAATTGTTTAAGTCAACCTTGGTGGTTTGGATATCCACCATTGATTTAATTAATGATGGAGACTTGATTTTAATTTAATCAATGGTGGAGATTTGATCTTAAAAGTGAATAAGATCATTTATACCCATTAGATGGAGATTAAATCAAGGGTAGAGATTTGGTCATATAAAGTGACTATGACCATTTGTAACCATTGGATTTAGAAGTAATCAAGGGTGGAGATTTGGTCTTGTAAAAGTAACAAGACCATTTATGACCATTGGATGAAGATTTAATCAATGGTGAATATTTAGTCTTAAAAAGTGACAAAGACTAATTATGACCCTTGGATTAAAAGTTTGAAGGAGTAATCTTAACTCTTAATTTTTGGAGACACATCTAATGGCTTAGATTTAAAGGAGAAAAATCTAATGGCCTAGATTAAGTCTTCTAAATCAAAAGTCTACCTAAATCTTAACCATTGATCTAATCAATGGCTTAAATGGCTTCAAATAATGGTTAATAAAAATTTGTCACATTTTAAAGAAGCAAGAGAAGGTGGGGGACGGTTTTGGCTTGTCTAGAAGACAAAGAAAAAGTTTTGATGACCATTATTAATTGTTTTATGTCAATTATCTACATGATTGTTTTGTTTTCTTCCTTAGGAAATTTCTGGAGGGCCAAAATTATATCATTTCCTATCACACTTTATCACTCTTTTCTCTCTTCACTCTACGGCTATGCATTCTCAAAATGGATTCAATTAATTCATGTTAGTCAACAATAAATGGCCTACTTTTTGGAAGCACTCCATGGTCAAGAAATAATGGAAGACAAGGAAATCTATATTAAATGGATTTGTCACCTTCCTAACAACCATTTAATATATGGATATATTTCAATTTTCCTTCCATGCATTTGCATGCATTCCTACGGCAATGGAGAGCAAATATATATTAGAATGTCTTTAATTGAACAAAGTAAGACTAAGTCAACAATGGTGGCTTCTTCATTTACTTCCTACGGTCATGCATCAAGTTAGAAGACAAATTTTACATTCAAATAATACTTGATCATTCTTCTAATAATAATTGAAGAAACTACACAAAATTAGTCAATTTTGGTGGCCATTCCTTTCAAGTCTACGGCCATGCATGTTTGGTAAAAGAAAAACATGCTATCTTTCATTCATTATCACTTTTGTTTTTATTTCAAGATGGCTCACGGCCAAGGAGGCATTAGTAAGCCAAAAATCATTTCATATCTCACTTTATCACCTTTTCTCTCAAATGAATCAATACCAATTATTTGATCAAATAATACATTTTTTCTCTCTTCACTCTACGGCAATCACCAAAGGAGGAGGGGTGTTTATGTTCATTTTATCTCACTTGAACTCCTAAGTCTTCAATCCATTCTCTTTCTCTTTCTCTCCAAATTGAAGCTCACGGTTAGCTCATCAAGAACCATCATCCAAATGTTTTTAATTTCATCCAACCATAGATCTTGAATCTACATGATATTCTAAGCAATTTTCATGTTGAAGACTTCCTCTAAATCACTCATCTTCAACCTTATTCTTCAAGCTAAAGATTGAAGCTCTTAGATAATTTTCTCTCTTTTCTCTCCTTGATGGATTCGGTCATGACTCCTAAGTATGGCTTCCATCACTCTTTAATTTCAACTAACCATATTTCTTGAATCCCCACCTTATTCTAAGCAACTTTCATGTTGGAGACTTTCTCTAAATCATTCATCTTCATGGAGTTTCTTCAAGATCAAAGTTATTGGGTTTTTGAGCTCTTGGTGATGAAGGACTTGGAAAAAGAAGCAAAACAAAGAGTTTTTTAGGATCTTCAAGAGGTAAGAGGGAGATCCATCTCACCAACCAAGCATGGTGGTGAGAGATGGTCTTATATTTGATGAGTGTTGAATCCATGTGAGGATTCATATCCATGGTCATGTAATAATTTATATGTGTTTATGAGCTTTGATTAATTGCCTATGCTTAATATGCTTTGCATGAGTTTATGACTTTGATGGTATGCTTATATTATGCATGATTTATTGCTTTGATTATGGCATGCTTATAATATATATTTGAATATGTATGTATATGCCATGATTTAATGATGGAAAGAAAATCAATTTTTGGCTCCAATGGCCAAAGAATTTCTACAGTTTTGGCACCCAAGGTTAGGATTCCATGTTGAAATTTTTCAAGAACAAGCGAATTAATTTTTGATCCTTAGAACATGGTGAATTTTGGTCAAGACACCTCAAGATAGGTGTTCACAAAATTAATATTTTCTTGAATGATGAAAATGGATGTTTAGAAAAGTAAGGAAAATAAACAAAGAATTTATTTTTCAAAGAGTACATAAATACGGTTTTAAAATGATTTTTATTGATTTATTTTGTGTAAAAAGTTTCTAAGTGTTTTACTAAACATGAGATTTAAATGAAAATAGCAATGATAATTTTAAGGATTTGCAAAGAAAGTGAAAAAGGATTTGTAAGGAAAGTAAAAATGAATTTGAACAAATGGGTTTGGTTTTTATGACCATCGTATTTCGGTTTTGAAAACAAAGAATTTTTAATGGTTTTGTTTGTGTAAAACCATATCAATTTAGAAGGAAAATATTTGATGGCTTCAATGGTCAAAGACTCTACGATTTTTGGAGGTTGGAATAATTTTGGTTTTATGAAACGAAGTAATTTTAAAGTGAAAACAAAATGTTTGAACAAAATGTTTTATATAAGGATTTTGGAAAGGGAATCAAAGTATTTTATCACTTGAGAAATGAACTTTCATATGAAAATAAAAAAGAAAAGTTGCAAGGGTTTGAATCTTAATTTGTTTTGAAGAGAATTGATTTTAGATTTGATTTGGGAAAAATGGAGAATATAATGGTGTTTTGAAAATTTACTAACGTATAACTTATTTTCAAGTTTTGAAATACGTTAGAAAATGTTAAGTTTTGAAACGTTGATTTACATCAATGGAAAAGTGATTTTGTGAATTATATTTGAAAAAGAATTTCTTGAGTAAAGAATTGTGAAAAATATTTTCTTGAGTAAGAAAATATATTAAATGAAGTATAAAGTTATATTATTTTGAGAAAAGTTAAAAAGGAATTTTTAAAGGTCAAGAAATATTTTCTCAGTAATGAAATTGTGGTGAAAAATTATTTACGTATCTTAAAAACGTGATTTTTAAGTTACGTGATATGGAAAAATATTTCTATGTGATTTTAAATACGTTGAAATATTTATACGCGATTTGAATTTACGTTTAAATATTTTACGTGATTTGAACTACTATTGATAAATCACTACGTGATTGAATAGCGATAAAATATTTTTATGCGATTGTGAAAATGGGAGAAAATTGTTATGAGATTTGGAAAGTGTTTTAAATATTTTGAGAATGATAGAAAATGATTTACGTAACGTAAAAGAATGATTTTTAAGTTACGTGATTTTGAAACAGTGAAAAAATACTATGCGATTTGAGAAACGTATGTTTTTACGCGATTGAGAAAAATGTTGAAAAATTAGTACGTGTTTTAAAAGTGCAACAGAAGAGTTGCGGTATTTTGAAAACGTAACAGAAATGTTACTGTATTGTGAAAACGTAACAGAAATGTCACGGTATTGTGAAAATATAACAAAGACCTTTCAGAATTTTGAAAACGTAACATAAGTGTTACGATATTTTGAAAACGTAATATAAACAATTTGGAATTGTGAAAACATAATAGAAACATTTTGGAATTGTGAAAATGAAACGGAAATGTTGCGCAATTTTGAAAACACGATGACAGTGTTTTATAACTATGAAAATATGATAACATGATTTCGCTGTTATAAATACAGTATGATTACTGTGGAACCAGTGTATAAACATTGTGTGAGAAAATGATGTGTTTTGCCTGTGATTGGCATTTGGTGCATTATACATGCATTGGAAAAATATGCGTTGAGGCATATGATTAAACAAATGAAATTGGAAAAGATTTGGCCCTTTGGGGTTGGACTTGCACGGATATACTCGTGCATTGTATATGGCCCTTGTGGTCAAAGAGGGAATGAGAATTGATAGTGAGGTCTATGATGGATCTTGGGGGCGTTGAGGCACGGCGATCGACCGGTGGACAGCTAGCGAGTACCCTGTGCCACTTGGCGATGCAGTCCGTTGCAACGCATTGACGATACCCGACAAGAACACGATTCTTTTCAACAACTGAAAGATTGTCTTTGGGCTAAGGCTGACAATGGACAGAGCATTCTCCTCGAAATTGTGAAAACCTACATAGAGTTATTTTTGAAAAACTGTGTCTTTGTGCACATGCATAATCTGACATTTATATCTGTGTGATATATTAATTGAGGAATATTGGCTATGACAATTGTTTTGAATACTTGGATGATGATGATGATAGTTGATTAATGTTAATTGCATGGTCATAATTGTGATATAATCTATCTGTATGATATGCTGTTTGTGTTATCTCTATACTGCCATGTTGGTATTGGTGTAGGTGATCTCACCTCTTTGTTATGTTGTTTTGCTGTGTCTGTACTGTTAAAATCAAATAATAGAAGGATCAAGTTGTCTTAGACATAACGGGCGATGGATACTCCGAGATGGGTGACAACAATAAGGAGTGGACATTCAGGACTCGAAGGTGTGCAGTGTTGACAAAGAACAGATGTAGAACAGATGTCTGATGCAACCAAATGGATACACAACAGAATAAGTATGTTAAGTTTTAATGTTAGTGTTGTACCGTGCTATTAAGTACGACCCGTCATGGGGTTTGCTACTGTTAAAAAAAAAAGAGTCTGTTAATTTTATATTTCTTTTTAAATTATAAAATATTAATTGGTGTCAATATTGTATATTAATCAGTTAAAATATATTTTCAGTAATACTTATGAATTTCAGTAAGTTTATGTTTCAAAAAAAAAAAGAAATTTTAAAACCCATCTTTTTATAACTCAAACCTTGTGTGAACTTCTTTACAGATTTTGAGTCGGGAGTCAAACATGTGATACCTTAGGGAGGGTGTTACACAAGTTGCCTAAGAGATTGAACACACCTTTGTGCGGGTGCGAGTAGACTAGTGTGAGTCTTGTTATGACCTTGGGGGCGTCGAGGTGCGGGTCCTTCACAGTGGGCAGTTAGTAGCTCCTCTGTCCGTGGGGCAAACCGATGCAAATGCACCGATGATCCGGACCTGACACTATCCTATATCGTGATCAAGCGTGGACTGTTTGTACAATGCCTGATGTGCACGTGGAAATTATTGATTATAGCACTTTGGCCGCGACAGCCGAGTTACAGACACGTCTCCTGATCTTTCTCTCCGACTGTTTGAGTCTAGCTCCATGGAGTAGGATTTGGGAAAGCATGCATGTGTATCATGATATACTCTGTCATTGTGAATTATTGATTATTGTAAATATGACTCGTTTGATTATTATCGTATTGAATATCTGCCTGGAACTGTTTACTTGCTTACTGTTGGACTTACTACTTTTTATTTGGAGATACTGGTTTGAATTGTTAAGTGGGCGCATTGCGCCGTTCTGTTTCTGGCTGCTATAATTGGTAATGATGGTAGGATGTCTTACCTCTTTCTGTGTTTCTATTATTTGTTGCCTGTGTGTACACTGTATTAATTGAAGACGACGGTAAGGAGGCGGAAGATCCCTATTTTCCTAGTTTCTGGCCTGAACGGGACTAGTATCTACTGAGACGATGGCAGCACGTATGTGCGGATTTCTAGGTGATGTGCGTTTGACCTTCCTCGGAGGGCCGGAGTGTTGGCATATCAACTTGAATTCCGATCGCTGCGTCTACTTGGGAGATGTGTCGATTGCCCTAGCCTGGAGACATCATGAGGCGCCGATCCTTACCTGCCATGTCAGCCTGCGGCTGGACTTCTACCTACCCATCCGAGAGATGTGGGGTGATCGTTACTACACCCCTTGGGAGGACTCTTTTGATTCTACTGCTCGGGCTCCTGCCCGTGGTTCTGTGGTTCCCATGGAGGTTTCCTCTGAAGAGGAGGATCCTGCTGAGGACCCGGACACGGTCCCTTCTCATCTGAGGGACTGATTTTACTGGTAGCTACTGATGGCTACCAGTGTTTTATTTTGGGGGCCTGATGTATTATTTTTGGTGGGCTGTATATTTTGATATCTCTGGGGTATATTTGTATAACCATTTGGGGCAGGTATAGTTTTGCTTTTTGGATATTTCAGGCTTGTATCAGAGTACAATTGATGTCAATATATATATATATATGCATATTATTCAGATGTGAGTTCTGTTTACTATTTTATTCATCACCGTCATTTATATTCTGTATTGTTAAAATGTTTAACAAAAAAAAAATATACTACTAATTTTGCTCACGTATTTAAGCATAGAACAAGTTAAACCTAAATTAATGAACTGGGTCTTGAATTGTTAAAATTTTAATTTCTGTATTTTTTTTATTTGATAATGTGACGTTCCCTCCCAAAAAGGGGCGTTACAATATCTCCTTTACATTTGTACTTTAATTATATATGCTTGAGTTGAATTTGATATCTAGCTTATTTGCTTGATTTATCTTATAACCCAAGTGGTATTTGAGAAATCTCTAATAGTTGTATCTTTGTTATACTTATTCCGCTACATGTGAGGATTGAAAATATCTAAATGCATAATTTCTTAAAGTTGTTTTAAAAATTTGTAATCACCCAATTCACCCCCTCTTCGGTGATGGTTGTCATGGCTAACAAGTGGTAGCAGAGCTTCATGCTCTATTGAAAGCTTAATCGCTTAGAGTTAAAGATCCTTGTTTATTAGCAACCATTGAAAGTTTTTCAAAATGGAAGGTTTTGAAATTGATAAATCATCATTCTTTGATGGTGTGCATTTTGTTTATTGGAAAGCTAGAATTGAATTTTATATGCAATCTATTGATCTTGATTTGTGGGATGTTGTGCTTGATGGATTTTCTCCTAAGCCGAAACAAGATTGGAATGCTTATGATAAGAAATATTTTTCCTTAAACATTAGAGCAATGCAAATATTGAGAAGTAGTTTGAATAATGATGCTTAAGCTAAAATTAAAAATTATTCTTGTAACACCCTCCTTCGGGTGCCACATTTTCTGACTCAACACAAGAAAACTGAATTAAATTATAAAATATTTGATTATTTAAAATACGGGTTAAAACTTCTTTCTTGCTGAAAATATAAATTTACCAAAGTTGTAGGCAATATTTAAAAACATATTGAATTGATTAAGACTCACATAACAGACACCACAAATATTCAATAAATATAAAATTTACAAACTCAAAAGAAACAGTAGCAACCCCATGACGGGTCATACTTAATAGTATGGTAATAACACTAACGAGAAAACTTAACATACTTATTTTGTTCGGCATCCATCTCGACGTGCCAGATATCTATTCCTCCGCAAAACTGCACACTGTCGAAACTGGAAAGATCACTTCTCGATGCCGTCACCGAACTCAGAATATTGCCTCTTGTCAAGTATAAGAAGCTCACTTCATCTACTATACAAATTTTAACAATGCAAACATAACAAAACAGTACAACAAAGAGGTGAGATCCCCTTTCATCAATACCAGTATGGTAGCAAGGAATGATACGAATGACAAAGTCATTCCATACATACATATATCATAATTATATTCATGTTATCAATTCATAAACAATTCCAGTAAACATATACCACAGTAAAATAAACAGTAACAATTTTATCCTAACAGATATCATCAATATATATGAAATGATTATGTCACACTGTATGAACATTGACCATTGCACAACAATATGTGTATTGACCATGTGTATGCATATTGAACCAATTCTTACTCCATAGAGCTAATTACAATTTCAGAGATGAATGACCTAGAAGATCTGCCAGCCTCAATGATAGTCTACGCCAAACTCGAAAAAAGATAGTGTTGTCGAGCACATAATGCGTTGCAATGGTTCATTATGACCAGAGGTGTATAATGTGATAACATAATCACTAGATGAATCACCGTGCCTTACAGTTCCCTAAGATCCATCATAGATCTCACTATTCGATTCTCATTCACTCCTAGGCCACAAAAGCCATAATAGCCACCGGCTATATACTGTTCAATGCATGATACCTTAATGCATATCTTGTAACACCCCAAATTTCTTAACTATTTGACAGTAATTTTGACAGTTAACAGAATTCTACTGTTTAGTGATTTCTGTGTACTGTAAAATTATTTTGAATATTCCGTGAATACATTTGATCGTTTTGTGTGATTTACTCTATGTCAGGAAAATAATAATTTTCGGGCCAGGAAAAATTTTACATAATTTAATTATTAATGTTAAGCCTTAATTATTTTACGTAATTTGATTTGATTTTCGTAAGTTTTATAATTTTTATGATTTTGTGGATGATTATGAAATTTTTATATTTCTCTGATTATTTTAATATTATCCATGGGTTGTTTGTGGGCACAAGGGGGCTGTATGTGGGCTCAGGTGGGTCCGAAAAAGTAAAAAATTTCTGCAGCTAGAAAATTTTGTACTGTTGAGATGGGGACGGGGGATCTTACAAAATCCGAAACCGAAAATAGATTTTAAAATTTTCTTTTACTGTGTTTTGTACTGTATTTAATTATCGGGTAATAAAAATATAGTAAAAATATTATTCGAAGGGTAATAGCAGATAAAAATAAATATTATACTGCTTAGTCAACATTAGTGGTTATGACAGCTTTATGACGAACCAATAGGAAGCAAGCTTAAAGTTGAAGCCTTTGGATATCCACCATTGATTTAATCAACGGTGGAGATTTGGTCTTATAAAATGGCTAGGACCATTTATGACCATTGGATGTAAAGTATGAAGAGGTGATCTTGACCCTTCATTTTGGAGATACATTTAATGGCTAGGATTTCAAAGAGAAAGATCTAATGGCCTAGATTAAGTCTTCTAATTTAGAAGCTATAATTAGAATCTATATTAATATTAACCATTGATCTAATCAATGGCTAAGAATGCCTAAAATGGTGGCTAGTGACATTAGTCACTCTTTGAGAGTGCAAGAAGGGGGGGTTCGGTTTTGGTGCCTTAAGAGCATAGCATGGTTTCAAGACACCATTATTACACATTGTTGATCATTATTGATCATTTCCAAAAAATCTAAGCTTACAAACTTTTCTTTCCATTTTCTCTTCAAGCTAGTTTCGGCCAAGACCACTAAATCCACCTTCCATCACTCAAAAATTTTAAACAACCTTACTTCTTGAATTTATACCTCAATCTAAGACACTTTATAGTTTGGGCCAAGTTCTAAATCCATCATCTTCAAGGACTTTCTTCAAGAACAAAGTTCTAGGGTTTTTAAGGTGAAGTGTAAGGAAACTTCACTACTTGTCTTATTTTTATGTTCTAAGCCATGTTTGATCTATGGTTCTTCTTGTTCAAGCTTGATATGCTAATAAACTTGTGTTTTGTTTTGTTTTTGAGAAGTCTTTGGCGGTGAAGGACTTGGAAAAAGAAGCAAAACAAGGAGCTTTTGAGGTTCTTCAAGAGGTAAGAGAGAGATCCATCTCACCAACCAAGTATGATGGTGAGAGATGAATTTGTATTTGATGGATGGTGAATCTATGTGAGGATTCATATCCATGATTGTGTAATTATTTGTGGGCGTTTATATGGTTTATGTGCTTTGCATGATTAGTATGATTTTTATTGCTTTTATGGTATGCTTGAAATATAATATGTTGATTATATGTTATGTATGCCATAAAAACTGTTGGAAAGGAAAAGGAATTTTGGTTCCAATGACCATGAGGATTTCGGCCTCAACACCTGAAAATAGGTGTCTCCAAACTAAAATGTTCATGAATGGTAAAATTGAATGATTAGAAAGGAAAGGAAAAAGAAAAGATGGATTGGTTTCAAAGAACAAGAGTCTCACAGTTTTTGGAGGAATTTTAATGGTTTTGTTTGTGTTAAAAAAAACATGAATGAAACTTAGTTGATTTAGAAGGAAGAAAATATAGTCTCAATGGCCAAGTACCACACGATTTTGAAGGCTTGAAATGAGAAAAATTTTGTATGAAATTATGATATAGAAAAGAAAGTAAGAATAAGGATTTTGAAATGGAAACAAAGTGTTTTATCACTTAAAAAATAGAAATTTCGGTTATAACAGAAAAAGAGAGGTTGAAAGGGTTTGAGCCTCAATTTATTTTAAAGAGAACTGAGTTTTAGAATTGAATCATGAATTATTGAAAATACGTTGGTAACTTGAAAATTTCTAACGTATAACTCATCCTTTGGGTTTTGGAGCGTGTTAGGAAATTTTAAGTTAGGGACATTGATTTAATTCAATGAAATGTTGAATTTGTGGAATCTGTTGCAAAAAGGATTTTCTTGAGTAAGAAAATGTGGAAAATAATGTGAGAAGTCATATTATTTTGAGAAATGTTGAAATGGAATTTTGGAAGGTTGAGAAATATTTTACGTAGTGGAAAAATGGTGAAAAGTGCTTTTCATAACTTAAAAATGTGATTTTTAAGCTATGCAATTTGAAAAACGTTTAAATATTTCTACGCAATTTGGAAAGCGTTTAAATATTTTTACGTGATTGAAATATTGTTGAAAAATCGCTACGTGATTGAAAAATGATGAAATATTTTTACGTGATTGAGAAAACGATGGAAAATCACTACGTAATTTGAAAACGCGACAAAAATGTTGCAACATTGTGAAAAACGTAACAGAAAATGTTGTGCGAGTGTGAAAATGTGACAAAAGTGTTACGTGACTATGAAAACGCAATAATATGATTTCACGATTGAATATACAGTAGGATTACTGTTGGACCAGTGTATGGACACTGTATGAGAAATTATGAGATTATGAATTTGAACTGAAAGTAGGCCAGTGTGTAGACCCTGAATATGAATTATTAATTTGAACTGAGAATGGTGCATTGTACATGCATTGGAAAGGTCCGATGGACTGGATAAGGCTATTTGCCTAGGAGAGGTGTACACCTCTTGAGTGGGTGCGATATGCGTAGTGTAAGTCACTTGTTGACTTTAGGGGCATCGGGGTACGGGTTGCTCACAATGGGCAGTTAGTAGCTCTTCTGTACCGTGGGTTAGACCAATGCAACGCACCGATGATCCTGACTGAGACACTATTCTTAATCAAGATCTATTAAAGATTGTCGTGTATATGCCAGATGTGCAAACACTAATGAGAATAGTGGCACGTGGTCCGAGGCATATTGGTACAGATAGATCTTTTAGATCAATTTCTCCAACTTGAGTATTAGCTCCATGGAGTAGAAAATTGAGTCTTTGTACACATACATAATCTGAATATCTATATCTGTGTGATATATTAATTGAGGAATATTGGTTATGATAATTATACTATTGGATATTTGGATAATGTTGAGGGCATTATCATAATTATCATTTATGATATTTAAATTGTTGAATACTTGGATATTGTTGAGGGCATGATCGTAATTATTATTTATTTCATCGGTTGTGATGATAAACGATGTTGATGGCATGACTGTAATTATGATATGATATATCTCTATGGTGTGCTGTTTGTGTTATCTTCACGCTACCATGTTGGTATTGGCGTACGTGATCTCACCTTTTTGTATGCCTATTTTGTACTGTATTTATATTATAAAGACGTTGAACAAGGGACTGAACAAGAGGGTGAAGAGGAGCAGATTCCTGTAGAGGAAGCTGAGTTTTGATCAGATGGCATCCCGGTCAAGTTTCTTTGGGTACGTACGACTACAGTTCCACAGTGGAGCTGGTGCTTGGAGGTTGAGTCCCAATGAGGAGGGACTCATTTATCAGGGACTTTTGACGGTCATCATGAGTAGGATTTTTCATGGAGACTCGTCCTTTTCTGTAACTATATATATACATGTTGAATTTCTCCTGTCAATTAGACAGTATTAGGGCAGTAGGTTTCACGTCCCAACAGAGATTAGTATTATGTCGTCTGCGTGGACACCTGTTCGTAGGACGTCGCGTCAAGTCGGATTCCTACTTGCTGAGGAATTTGAGGAGAACCCGTCTGAGGGTTCTGCTATTTAGTAATGCTTGGGCAATATGTTAGTTTGAATAATATTCAAATACTTTGAGAACCTGGTCTGTAAATATTTAAGTATGACAGTACTAAGACTTGTGTATATATGATGTAAATTATTTGTGATGATGTCGTAATATTTTTATTTTCTGCTAAGTTTATTTTATCGATATCAAGAAATTTTACAACTCGTATTTTTATTATAACATCACAATTTATGAACTTGGGGTAATTCAGTAATAATAACGTTTAAATGTGGTACCCTACGGTGGGTGTTACATTAGTTGGTATTAGAGCCTAAGTTAGAGTCTTTTGGGGTTTGTGGTTTGGTCTATCTTGTTTAAGTTGTGTGATTCTCTGTGTTTGTTTTCTGAAAAGAAACAATATTGTTTGAAGATTGACCTTACTTTCTTTGTGTCGTCCAGTTTGATTTAGAGAGAGAACGAAATGGCTGTAGGAGGAAGAGGACACGTCAATACTAGAGCAGGATTTGGAGATGTTGGCAATGACAATCAGAACATGGCTGCAGCTGTAGCAGCAATGCAACAGATGGTTGATGTCGTTGTACAGCAAAACCAAAGAGCAACTGAGGATGCTCACAGTTTATCAGAATTTCCTAGAAACAATCCACCCAAGTTTCATGGAGAATTTTACCTAGAGAAAGCCGATCTGTGGATCAAAGAATTAGAAAAGATATTTGAAGGTATGAATTGTACCGATGAACAAAAGCTTACTTTTGCGATTTTTATGTTAGTTAGAGATGGAGAAGACTGGTGGGCAAGAGCCCGAAGATTGATTCAAGCTGAGGGAAGAGTTGTGACATGGCAGCTCTTTAAATAGAAGTTTCTGGGAAAGTATTTTCCAGTAAGTGTTCGTCATGCTAAGGAGATGAAATTCCTTAGTCTGAGACAAGGGGTGATGTCTATAAGTGAGTATGTTGCAAAATTTGAAAGCTTGTCTAAGTTTTTAAGGTATTTTCAGATGCACCCGGACGAGGATTGGAAGTGTAGAAAATTTGAGGAGGGGTTGAAACTTGACATTAAGCGAGCTGTAGCAATTTTAGGAATTGAACAATTTCCAAAATTGTTGGACAAGTGTCGTAAGGTTGAGGAGATTGATCAACAGCATATGGCAAGAAATAAGAACTTTGGACCTACAAGATTCCAAAAGGGAAAGAGTAGTGGTGGAAATCGTTTTCAGCAGAAAACGTATGCCAAACCGGCAAGAAGTCAAAACCAGCAGCAATTTGTTGGAGGAAGTTTTGGTGACAGTAAGGCAAGTCAAGCTGGAACTTCTACACTTAAATGCTTTAAGTGTGGGAAGGATCATCTCACCAAAGATTGTCAACATAAAGGACTTATCTGTTATAGATGTGGAAAGCCTGGTCATTTCTCCAGAGAATGTGATTAGTTGAAGGCAGAACCATCGGTGGGGAATGTTCGTACGGTGAGGCCACAGGCAGGTGGTCGTGTGTATACTATGAGCGGGGAAAAGCCGCGAAATCTGAGGACTTAATTATGGAGGAGTGTGCCATTAAAGGTAATCCTTTGACCATACTCTATGATTCAGGAGCAACACATTCTTTTATTGTATGTGATTGTGTGGAGCGTTTGGGATTGACTGTGACTACATTACCTTATGATCTGAGTGTTGCTACTCCTACTGATAAGCCTGTGATTACTACAAAAGTATGTTTGAATTGCCTTGTTTGTGTTAGGAATAGAATCTTTCATGTTGATTTGATATGTTTGCCTCTTTCCAAGATTAATGTAATCTTAAGAATGGATTGGTTGTCTTCTAACCATATCCTAATTGATTGTTCGAATAAGACACTAGTATTTCCTGAGGCTAAGGATCCTAGATTCCTAACGGCTACTCAAGTGGAAGCTTGTTTGAAGGAAGGAGATCAGGGGTACTTGTTGATATCTTCTTTGGAGGTTCAGTGTGAAGATGTCTTGAAGGATATTTTCGTTGTGAATGAATTTCCTGAAGTGTTTCCTGAAGATATACCTGGACTACCACCAAAAAGAAAAATTGAGTTTTCTATTGATTTAGTACCTGGAGCTGGACCTATATCTATAGCACCCTATCGAATGTCGCCGGTAGAATTGGCAGAGCTTAAGAAATAGCTGGATAATTTATTGGCGAAATAATTCGTGAGACCTAGTGTGTCACCATGTGGAGCTCCAGTATTGTTGGTAAAGAAGAAGGATAGGACTTCATGTCTATGTGTAGACTACGGACAGTTAAACAAGATTACGATTAAGAATAAATATCCACTACCAAGAATTGATGATCTAATGGATCAATTGCCAGGAGCCGCAGTATTTTCCAAGATTGATTTACGCTCTGGTTATCACCAGATTCGTGTAAAAGCAGAGGATATTCCCAAGACTGCATTTCAGACACGTTATAGGCATTATGAATATCAAGTAATGTCGTTCAGTGTAACAAATGCACCTGCTATATTCATGGACTTTATGAACAGAATTTTTCATTCGTACTTGGATAAGTTTATTGTTGTCTTTATAGATGACATTTTGATTTATTCTCGAAGTCAGGAGGAACAAGCTAAACATCTCAGAGTGGTTCTCCAGATTTTGAAGGAGAATAAGTTATATGTCAAGTTGTCCAAATGTGAATTTTGGTTGAGCAAAGTTCAATTTTTGGGACACGTGATATCGAAGGAAGGAATTGAAGTTGATGCTTCAAAGGTGGATACGATTTTGGAATGGGAAAGGCCGAAGACTGTATCAGAAATTTGTAGTTTTGTCAGATTAGCTGGTTACTATAGACGGTTTATTGAGGGGTTTTCTAAGATAGTAGGACCTCTTACCTAACTTACACGAAAGAATCAACCATTTGTATGGACTGATGCATGCGAAAGTTTTCAGGAGTTAAAAAGATGACTGACTACTTCACCGGTATTGATTCAACTTGATCTGAACGAACCTTTCAAAGTATATTGTGATGCTTCGTACCAAGGATTAGGTTGTGTACTTATGCAGAACCATAAAGTGGTGGCTTACGCTTCAAGGCAGTTGAAAGTGCATGAGAGGAGTTATCCGACTTATGATTTAGAATTGGCAGCTGTAGTGTTTGCGTTAAAAGTGTGGAGACATTTTCTCTATGGGACAACATTCACTGTTTTTAGTGATCATAAAAGTTTGAAGTATCTGTTTGACCAAAAAGAGTTGAACATGAGACAAAGGTGTTGGCTAGAGTTTCTGAAAGACTATGACTTTCAGTTACAGTATCATCCCAGAAAAGTAAATGTTGTAGCAGATGCTTTAAGTAGGAAAATGCTTAGTGCTTTTGTTATGATGATTAAGGAGAAAGAACTGATAGAAGAATGTCGGGATATGCATTTGTCTATGAAATTGACACCAGGGAAGATGTGTTTAAACATGATCACCATTTCAAATGATTTGATGGATAAAATACGAAAAGGACAAAACAGTGACCAGTATTTGTAAGAAGCAAAAGAAGCTAGGAGCCAAGGAGCGGTGTTGGAATTTAGCGAACGTGCTGATGGAATTCTGAAATTTAAAGGAAGAGTTTGTGTGCCAAACGATCAAGAACTTAGAAGATTAATTTTGGATGAAACTCACAGGAGTAAGTTGAGTATGCATCCAGGAGCCACAAAGATGTATTAAGATTTGAAGCAGCTATATTGGTGGCAAGGAATAAAGAAGGATGTCGCTGAATATGTATCATCCTGTTTAGTTTGTCAGAAGGCTAAGGTGGAACACCAAAGATCATCGGGAATGTTGCAACCTTTGCCTATTCCTGAATGGAAATAGGATGACATAGCAATGCATTTTGTAACAGGACTACTAAAGACTCGGAAAGGTCATGATTCTATCTAGTTAATTGTTGATCAGCTTACAAAGTCAGCGCACTTTTTACCTATTAATATTAAGTACTCAATGGAAAAGTTGGCCCAAGTGTACATCAATGAGATTGTTAGACTTCATGGTGTACCATCCAGTATTATTTCGGATCGAGATCCGAGATTTACATCGATATTTTGGAATAGTTTGTAAGAAGCTATGGGAACAAAGCTATGTTTGAGTTCTGCTTACCATCCACAGACAGATGGTCAGTCAGAAAGAACAATTCAGTCATTGGAGGACTTGTTGAGAGCTTGTGTTCTAAAACAAACTGGTTGTTGGGATTAATTTTTGTCATTGATAGAGTTCACGTACAACAATAGTTTTCATTCGAGCATAGGGATGGCACCCTATAAGGCATTGTATGGGAGACGATGCAAAATGCCGCTATGAGAAAATATGAGATTATGAATTTGAATTGAAAATGGGCTAGTGTATGGACCCTGAATTTGAATTATGAATTTGAACTGAGAATGGTGCATTGTACATGCATTGGAAAGGTCCGATGGACTGGATAAGGCTATTTGCCTAGGAGAGACGTACACCTCTTGAGTGGGTGCAATATACGTAGTGTAAGTCACTTGTTGACTTTGGGAGCATCGGGGTACGGGTTGCTCACAATGGGCAGTTGATAGCTCTTTTGTACCGTGGGTTAGACCGATGCAACGCATCGATGATCCTGATCAAGATACTATTCTTAATCAAGATCTATTAAAGACTGTCATGTATATGTTAGATGTGCAAACACTAATGAGAATAGTGGCACGTGGTCTGAGACATGTTGGTACAGACAGATCTTTTAGATCAATTTCTCCAACTTGAGTATTAGCTCCATGGAATAGGAAATTGAGTCTTTGTGCACATGCATAATCTGAATATCTATATCTGTGTGATATATTAATTGAGGAATATTGGTTATGATAATTGTACTATTGGATATTTAGATAATGTTGAGGGCATTATCGTAATTATTGTTTATGATATTTTAATTATTGAATACTTGGATATTGTTGAGGGCATGATCGTAATTATTATTTATTTCATCTGTTGTGATGATAAACGATGTTGATGGCATGACTATAATTATGATATGATATATCTGTATGGTGTGTTGTTTGTGTTATCTCCATGCTACCATGTTAGTATTGGCGTAGGTGATCTCACCTCTTTGTATGCCTATTTTGTACTATATTTATATTGTAAGAACGTTGAACAAGGGATTGAATAAGAGGGTGAAGAGGAGCAGATTCCTATAGAGGAAGCTGAGTTTTGATCAGATGGCATCCCAGTCAAGTTTCTTTGGGTATGTACGACTACAGTTCCATGGTGGAGCTGGTGCTTAGAGGTTGAGTCCCAATGAGGAGGGACTCATTTATCAGGGACTTTTGACGGTCATCATGAGTAGGATTTTTCATGGAGACTCGTTCTTTTCTGTAATTATATATGTACGTGTTGAATTTCCCCTGTCAATTAGACGGTATTGGGGCGATAGGTTTCACGTCCCAACGGAGATTAGTATTGTGTCGTCTGCGCGGACACCTGTTCGTAGGACGTCGGGTCAAGTCGGATTCTTACTTGCTGAGGAATCTGAGGAGGACCCGTCTGAGGGTTCTACTGCTTAGTAATGCTTGGGCAATATGTTAGTTTGTATAATGTTCAAATACTTTGAGAACCTGGTCTGTAAATATTTAAGTATGACAGTACTAAGACTTGTGTATATATAATGTAAATTATTTGTGATGATGTTGTAATATTTTTATTTTTTGCTAAGTTTATTTTATCGACATTAAGAAATTTTACAACTTGTATTTTTATTATAGCATCACAATTTATGAACTTGGGGGTAATTCAGTAATAATAACGTTTAAATGTGGCACCCTACGGTGCGTGTTACATATCTCAATTTCATCTTTAGACTGTTCTCAAATGAGATTAGAACAATCGCCCATACAATTTTCTAATATCATAAGATCAATGATATTATATAACCGCTCATACAATTACATAATATCACCGATACATTTGGGTCCAATACATCAGCCTTGCAACAACTTTACTATATTTCTCATTTACGCAATACTTTTATTATGTTTTTATAATCGCGTAACAGTTTTGTTATGTTTTCAAATCGCATAACTATTTTCTAATGTTTTTTCAATCGCATAAAAATATTTAAATGTTTTCCAAATTATGTAGTGATTTTTCAACGTTTTTGAAATCACGTAACTTAAAAATCATATTTTTAAGTCGCGTAAATCATTTTTCTTCATTTTTCAATTACGTAAAATATTTCTCAATATTTCAAACATCATTTTGGACTTTCCAAAAATCAATACAATTTCTAACTTCATTTTCCACATTTTCTTACTTAAGAAATCCTTTCCGTAAATTTTTTACTATTTCCCACAAAATTGTTTTCTCATTGTTTTCAATCAATTGTTCTAACTTAAAATTTCCTAACGTGCCTCAAAACCCAACGGGTGAGCTATACGTCAGTAAACTTCAAGTCACCAATTTATTTCTCTTTATAAACTGATTCCATTAATTTAATAAATTCCAAAAATAATTCTCTTACTTTAAAAATCTTAAAATTCATTAATTTAAATCCTTTATTAATAAATCATCTAAGATTACTCTTAAAATCATTTTTAACTCAATTTACCAATCCTTGACATATTGGCCATAAATTACTTTATTCTTTAAATTCAACTACTTAATTATTTCCCATCTCATTTTTATTTATAAAAACCTTTAAAATCCAATTCCTTGATTTCTAAATCATTAAATCCATGATTAATGAAATAACTCAAAATCTTTTACTCCCAAAAATTAGTTTCAGGCCGTGATGCCTCTATGGCTCTTTGGAACCCAAAATCTTTCCTTTTCCAAATAAGATACATATCATATCACATACTTCAATTTAATAAGCATGCTATAAAAATTCATGTATCATAAACACATACTAAAATATATTATCAAAGCAATAAACATATTAATCATCAAACAAATCATAAACATGGAAAGCTCTTAAACAAACAAGTGAATAAATCCTTATGGATTTTTTACCACACACATATCCATTTCTCACTACCAACACATGGTTGATGAGGTTAATCTCCCTCTTACCTTGGATTGATGATCCAAGCTCTTCGCTTGTCCTCTTCAAATATATTTACTCCACCAAGTAGCACTTAAAAACAAAGAAACACATATAATATTAATGTTCAAGATTATCAAAGATGACCATAAGCCAAAATATGGTCTGAGAAACTTACCAAAGAAAAGAAAGATGAAGAACACAAATCTTCACCTAAAGGCTCTTGATCTTGAAGAAAGTAGATGAAAATAAATGATTTAGGCTAAGGCTCTAACTACAAAGAGTCTTAGAATAATGAGAAGATTTGAGAAATAAGGTTAATGGAAATTATTGAAGATGGGAGGGTGATTTTCTCTAGCTTGGCCGTGAGGTGCTCTAGGGAAGAAAGGAGAGAATTTTGTGAAACTTTGCTATATGAAATGTTGAAGATACGATTAAATGAATTAAAAGCCTTCCTATAACCTTCCTAAACCTCCTTAGTCGTGACCCCCCCCCTCCCTTGGACACCAAGGAAGTGTCCAAGTTCGTCTCGCCACTTTGTGAGACTCTTGTAATTGGCATTGGCTAAAGCAATGGTTTTGATGATAACAAACAAGGACAAGAAATGGAAGCGCAATGATCAAGTCCCAAGAATTTTTTCAAGAATAGTTTATAGGACTTAGATATTGTGTAAAGGTAAAAAGAAATTGCACTAAGCTCAAATATGTTTTCAAATCTTTACAAATGATTCTTACATGCTAAAATGCCCAACAAACATGCTTTGAAAAGCTAATCTTGGTGGTAGTTCAAATCTATGAAAAATAACCAAGTTTATGTTTTGAAAAGTTGACCTCGATTATGGCTATGCCATAACAGGTTATGGTGAAACACAGAACACTTTTCCAACGACTCTATTACACTTTCCCAACGGCTCTATTGAGCACTAAATGCCCTCAACAAACCTCCAACGGCTCTTAAATGTCATGGACTATAAATGAAAGTGTTTGGGCATTGGTTACAAGTTGGAGAACAATCTGAAAATTATTCTTAAACATTAAATTCGTAGTTCATCATCTCTTTCTCCAAAACTTTGTTTTGAGCTTCAAAGTGTGATTCCTTGATACCTATAGTGCTTCAATTTGTATTATCTACTCTTTGAGAGAGTTTCTATCATTCAAAAGGGAGAGGTATCCCTCTAGTAAAAAAGGGTGAGGTATCCCTTATTGAAAAGAATGTGAGGTATCCTTCAAAGGTGTAAAGAGAGTGAGGTATCCCTCAAAGGTTTTAAAGGGTGAAGTATCTCTTGTTGTAAAGAAGGTGAGGTATCCTTCAAAGGTTGTAAAGGGGTGAAGTATCCCTCTAGTGAAAAGGGTGATGTATCCCTATTTTGAGGCTCAAGCACAAAGGTTGAGGTATCCCAAGGTGTAGTGAGTGCTCTATTATGTAAAGGTTTTCAAGCACCCGTTCAAGCTTGAAGTTTAGTGAAAAATCTCGAGTGGTTTGCTTGAAGACTAGACGTAGGTTACAAAGGGTGACTGAACCAGGATAAATCCTTGTGTTTGTTTTTCTCAACTCTATCTCTTTACATTTGTGCCTTAATTATATATGCTTAAGTTGAATTTGATATATAGCTTATTTGCTTAATTTATCCTTTAACCTAAGCTGTATTTCAGTAATCTATAATAGTTGTATCTTTGTTAGACTTATTCTGCTACATGTGTTGATTGAAAATATCAAAGTGTATAATTTCTCAAAGTTGTTTTAAAAATTTGTGATCACCCAATTCACCCCTCTCTTGGGTGATGGTTGCCATCACTAACAACTCCTAATAGCCATAGATTGAATCGGGTTAATATTTAAAGCCTTCACCTCTAAGCTTGTTTCCTATAGGTTTAGATAAAGTAGTCAAATAGTTTCTAGATGATACTTGTAGTTTCCTAACTATAGAGTTCAATGGAAAGCTAAACAAGTTTCTAATTCAATTGCTTCCTAACCAATTTAAGCTAACGTAGTTAGATTTCTTAGTTTCTTTGCTAACTACCTAGTTACTTTAAGTGTAACTCACAAATCTTCTAGAAGCTCCTAGATTCTCCCAAAACCGTGAGGCCCTAATGGGAAGCAAACTAGGTTAGTTCCATTTAGTTACTACTTAGGCTTTATGCTAACTTAGTTTAAATTATCTAATTTCATTTAGTTACATAGCTAACTAGTCTAGCCATTTTCGTTGACCATTTACTATTGTTTTTCATCAAGCTTCCAATATTCTAATTGGTTCACAAAATGAGTCATTACTACTTTCTCTATAGACTTCTAATTGGTTCACAAAATGAGTCATTACTACTTTCTCTATAGACTATTATCCAAATGGACAATAGTTACAAAAATTATTACTCAATGAACAGAATATACTACTCAGGAGTCAAGAATATTTGTCCAAAATAAAAATATACTATTTTTATTTCAGTTTCTAAAAATTAAAATATTGTGACATGTATCTCGTCGGTTTAGTAAATAAAAATATAAAGATTTTCCCATTATTTTTTCTTTCAAAAATCACCCACAACGATAATTTCTAAAAATAAATTTACAACACTCAGAAATCACAAAACTGTACAATTTAGTCATTGCTATAAAATAGCTAAATTTTGGGATGTTACAGTTCCAGTGCCAAAGAAATTTTTTACACCCTTGATGCTCTTTATATTGCCAATAATGATTTTGTGTATAAAGTTGTATATAGAAATCAAAAAGATAAAAAGCCATTGAAGGAAGCTTGTCAAGAAAAACATCCTAAAAAAGATGTTCAAACTATTGAAGGGAGCCAAATGCCTATTGGTGATGATGATGCTCAATTTGATCCAAAACAAAATTGAAAAAGATTTTCCTTGATAGACAACAAAAAGATTATTAAAGAGCCAACCATTTTCTACTTTCTTTATAGCTAAAAAGGACTTTGAGGTAAATAATGCTAAACTAGATTATAGTCCTTCCTATTATGAGCTACAATATGCATATGATGAATTGTGTGATGGTTTGTTGAATTTAGAAAACCCAAACTTATCAAATACATTTCCTCTATTGAAAATGAAATTGAGACTTTGAAAAATAAATTTTTTCTTGATGAGAAATGCCTTTGAAATATAAAACCTCAACTTCTATGAAAAAGTCATTGATTTAGAAAATCGTTGAACTTATATTCTAAATTTTGGGATATTTGTTAATGAGAATAAAATTAATGTTATTCCACATAAAAATTCAAGCAAGGCTTATGGCAAAAAAAAGTATAAAAAAGAAAACAACAAAAGACTTTTTCCACACCCCAAGCCATCATTAAATTCTTGTTTGCAATTTTTGTGCTATTTCTCAATTAATATAGATGATTTTGTGTAAAGATCTTAAAGTTGTACTAACATTCAAGGACCCAAGATATGGAAATCAAAAATGATTTTGTGTATAAAGTTGTATATAGAAATCAAAAAGATAAAAAGCCATTGAAGGAAGCTTGTCAAGAAAAACATCCTAAAAAAGATGTTCAAACTATTGAAGGGAGCCAAATGCCTATTGGTGATGATGATGCTCAATTTGATGAAGAGGCAAAACAAAACAAAATTGAAAAAGAAGATGTTATTGGATTCTTGATAGACAACAATGAGGAAGATGATGATTCCCTTAAAGAGCCAACCATGCTAGAAATTGAGACTACTTTCTTTATAGCTAAAAAGGACTTTGAGGTAAATAATGCTAAACTAGATTATAGTCCTTCCTATTATGAGCTACAATATGCATATGATGAATTGTGTGATGGTTTGTTGAATTTAGAAAAGAGAAACTTATTTTCTTTGGAAAACATTTCCTCTATTGAAAATGAAATTGAGACTTTGAAAAATGAATATGTTTTTCTTGATGAGGAAATGCCTTTGAAATATAAAACCTCAACTTCTTATGAAAAATGCATTGATTTAGAAAATCAGGTTGAGGACTTATATTCTGAATTTGCCAAAGCTAATGATTCTAATTGCTTACATTCTATATTTGTTAATGAGAATAAAATTAATGTTATTCCACATAAAAATTCAAGCAAGGCTTATGGCAAAAAAAGTATAAAATATAATAACAACAAAAGACTTAAGTTTTCCAAAGATGATCTTCCAAGGACCAAGCCATCATTAAATTCAGTTGTTTGCAATTTTTGTGCTCATCTAGGACATATTTCTCAATTATACAATTATAGAAGAAATCCTTATATGAGAAATAGTATGATATGAGTTACTAAAGATCTTAAAGGCCCTAGTACTAACATTCAAGGACCCAAGATGAAGTGGGTATCAAAATGTCTTCCTAGTGTTTCAATTATGCAAAAATTTTCTCAAAAGGATGGATTATTTGGTCAAAAAAAAAAAGATGAATCATCAAGGAGAATGCTTCCAAAGCCCAATGGTAGAAATTTTGGTTAAAGAAGGAAGATGGCTTCAACCAAAGCTTCTCAAGTACAAAATGTAGAATTTGTAAAGTTCAAGACTTCAAAAGACAAACAATGGGTAAGAAAAAGTATTTCCTTGATTACCAAAGTCAAGGTATCAAAAGTTTTTAACTCTTATGCATATTTACTTGTAAAGTCAATGAATTTGAGATATATTTCTTGTAGGCCTTAGGTAATAGATAGAATCATGTGTACTTAGTAAAATTTGAATATTATATTTAGTACATAATTATGTTCATTCTTATTGTATCATAACTCATTAATTTGTTATATATCTTAGTACATAAAGTTCTACAATGCCTATGTATGCTTGCTATGTTTTGAATTGTCTATATATCATGAAAGTAAGTATGCTATTGGCTATGTGCTTAATGGTAATTGATTATTTATTTTGTTGTGCTTAATTTACATTCTACGAAAAAATTGATCTTTATGAGAGCATAATGGATTAATAATCAATGACTGACCTCTATGGATCCAAAATTAGTGGATACCAAAGAAAGTACATTGAATTGTGTTGTAGGATGACTATTAACTCAAGTATGCATTGAAGTGAAATACAACTATGCTACTTAAGATTTGAAAAAATTGAAATGGTTTAAGTTCTCCAAGAGTGATGAAAAGATTAAAAAAAAATGACATGGAGAACCGCAACATTCTCAAGGAGCCTTGAGACATAAAAGTTGGAGTCACCTACAAAAACTCAAAGAGTATATTTTTGTGATATCAATCTCTTATCCTTACTTATGATTTAAATTGAATATCATGTGATATTTTGAGAAGTATAGAGTTATTTTTATGCCTTAACATGCCTTAAGTTGTGCTTTTCTAGCATTGTATCTTGAAAGTGTCTATACACATACTAACATCCTAGATATGTACACATTTCATTTGAAATGACATGTTTTATATTAATATCTTTGTTGTTGAACTTGTGACCAATTCTCTTTGTTCCAATATGGAAATTCACATACTCATAAGTAGTTTTAATCTTTTCTCTTTAATGCTTAATTGTCTTATATACTTACTTAGAGATTAGAAAGTTAAAGGTTATATGTTTTCTTGTTTGAAATTGCTTGAAATGTTCATATCTTGAAAACAAGAAGTAAATTATTCTTTTTGTGCCTTGAACTTGTCTTTAAACTTCAATGATTTTTACATTGAAGTATATCTTGAAATGAATCATAAATGGTTTCAAAAGTTATAGTTTCATGGTTTTTCAATTTTTGCGTTACAATAAGGGACTTTTTGTTCTTGATGACATGTGTGCATACTAAAATTCCTTACTTGAGATAACATACCTAACATGATCATTGTTTGTCCAAAATGCCTATATAAGTTTTGATGATGATAATGTATTTCTTGATAAACTTGAATCATACCTTAAAATGTTTAAACCATATTTTTGGATTCAAGGCCATACGTGCTTCATGTATTCTTGTTAGAGCTAACATTACACAGTTGATAATGTGGTGTATGCTTTAATTATATATCAACCTAAATTATACTTGTAAATGGACTTAAATGATATTTGATGTTAGCATATGATTTAGAGAACTTTTGAAGTTAGCTTTGCAAGTGTTTCAATGTGTTTCAAATATTGCCATCAAATATTGAAATGTCAAGCATAATGGATAAAGAGAAGAGTTGAATGAAGAGGGACATGAGGAGACTTTCTTAAAGAGCAATGGAATCGAATATGCAATGGAAGAAAGTTCAAACTCAAAGGACCAATAAATGAATAACATTCTAAAAAAATATCACTCTCTTAATAAGTATATTTATCCTTAAGCTATTGTGGTATTCTATATGCTATGGATTATATGATACTTGTTGCTAATTTTGTCCTCGCATATAGGGTGGATGATATTAGTTCTATACATGCTTTGATCCTTTTAGCATATTTCATCAAGGTGAAAGTTTGATATCTATTATTCTTTTGATTTATGGTTTCTTAGTGGTATAACACCTATGAGAGTCATGCTCTTATTTTTTAAAAGAATTTATGGTTTGATTAAAAAGTTTTTTTTAAAGCAAAATCTCTTAATATATTTGAAAAAAGCTTTTCAAGTTCCATATCCTTGAGAATCATTTAAACTTGTCTTAAGATCTTGAAAGTATTTTCACCTCCTAATTGTCTTGAAAATTTGAAAATCATTGGATATATGCTATAAATGTAGTACTCTCTTCTTTTACTTTGAAAAGTTTTATTAAATCTTGAGAGAATGTTTAAGAAAGTTTCCAAATTAATCTTTTGAAATGTTCTATAGAGCCCATTTTAATACTTAAAAAGATAAACCTTGTTCTTCGAAGTATTTATTTTCTCAAGGTTCTTGTTCAATGAGAAAGAAAGGAGATGTACTTTCATATGTTCCTTTAACTTGGGTTTGATCTCTCTCAAGGAATATGTGATTTTAATATAAAACATATATACCCTTATATAATGCTTTTGAAAATGTAATGTGTTCTTATAAAATTCTTTTTGAAATGGGGAGAAGTTTTAAAATGGTTTTTGATTGATGGATTAAGAATAAGTATCTTTTACCTTGATTTGCTTTATGGTAATGTGCTTACATGGTCTTGGCATACATATTTCACTTTATCCATCTTGTGCTTCAATGAGGGGAAGCTTAACTCTTAAGTTATTTATATCACTTGGCTTACATCAGTGTTTGATTACATAAAGTGTTTCATTGCTATCATATGTTAAATGTTGACATACCAAAATATGACAAGCATTGCATAAATAATCTTTTATATCTTGAAAGTATGCTTGTTTCATCTCTTTATTCTTGAATCATATGTAGAATCAAATAGGGGGAGATAATTATAACTTGAAGAAGTTTTTGGTTTTGATGATCCTACTCTTTTTGGCAACATGAGTTTTAGCTATAGGGGGAGAGAAAATATTATCTTTCCTTCCTAAGCCTTTTTGTTGATGTCAAATAGGGGGAGTAAGAATTGGAAAGAAAAGTATGTTCTTGTGCTTATTGTTTGATATGCTTACATGAATATCAATTCTTCTATATTACTCAACATATTTTTCTTTGGTGATTTGTCATCATAAAAAAAGGAGAGATTGTAGAAATATGTTTGTCCCAATAGTTTAATATGTTAAGTTTTGATGATGACAAATAAAAGACAAAAAAAATTATGTTTATGCTACATAGATGTGCTAAATAAATTATATTGTATCATGCATGATTATGTACTTTATCTAGTTATGTTTCAGTTAATAATCATACAATGAGATAAGTGTAGCATTCTTTATATAATATATCAAATAATGTTTTATAAAAGTTATAATGAATTAATATTGAATTTGACTCTTTTTAAATGAAAATGTGCAAAGTGTTCTTTGTTGCATCCTATATAGAGCATATCTATTAGTAATTGATAAATGTCTTATTTTGATATGTCTACGAAAGTTTTATATGCATGTTAGACTAACTAGAGTTATATATTTATGAATCATGCATATGAAGATATTGAACTATTAGTTTGGACTAACTATGTTTTAAGTGAATAATACTTTGAAGGGTAGTCAGAGCACCAAGAGTAAGTATTGCAACAAGAAAGTAAAAGATCTCAGTTATGCTCAACTTAAGTAGAATATGAATACATATTTCATAAAGGTTTTGATAACAACAAAGTCAAGTCGAAGACCAAGTCCAAAGGAAGTACAATTAGTGTAGTTTATAGGACTTAGAGTCTTTTATGTGCGAAACTCTCAATATATCTCAAAATGTTTTATAATGTTTTTGAAAGAACTCAAATATGTTTTTAAATCTTTACAAATGATTTTTATATGCTATAATACCCAACAAATATGTTTTGAAAAGATAGTCATGATGGTAGTTAAAAATTATGAAAAATAGTCAAGTTTGAGTTTTGAAAAACTGACCTTTGGTTACTCTTTTGATCATAACTTTCAAAATACTTTGAGTTTTGTTCTGAAACTTATTTCATTTGACAATAGACTCAAAGATTTTTTCAATAAGTGGTTATTTTCTTTAAATGGATAAGAAATGAAAAAGTTATGACCATTTGTTTTAAATTGTGAAAAATAGTCAAATTTGAGTTTTGAAAAGTTGACCTTTTGTTACTATTTTTAGCATAACTTTCAAAATACTTTGAGTTTTGTCCTAAAACCTAAATAATTTAAAAATAGACTCAAAGATATTTTCAATGAATAGTCATTTTCTTAAAACAAATGAAAAATGAAGAAGTTATGGGTGTTTAAATTTGTTTTCCAAGCATCAGAATGTTGTAATCGATTACAACTCTGGCAGAGGCCATGTAATCGATTACATGAACCTTGTAATTGATTACATCCTACCCAGAAAGCCCATAACGTGTTCTAAGAGTCATGTAATCGATTACAACATCCATGTAATCGATTACCATGAGTCTAAAAGTCTGTAACGACTATATTCTAAGCATTTAATGCTTATATTTAATACCCCCAACGACTCTTTTTCTCATAACACTATAAATGGATGTTCTTGGGTCATCTTTTATAGATAACAAACATTGAAAAACATCCTTCTATTGGGTTTGATCTGAGTTTCATCTTTTTTCCTGTATATGCTTTGTATTTGAGATATTCTTGAAGAGCTTTATAGGACTTCAACTTGTACTATATACTCTTGTGAGAGTTTCATCTTTTTCTACACTTTGATTCTTTGTAAAGAGAGTGAGGTATCCCTCAAGGAATTGTAAAGAGGGTGAGTCAAGCGTGATGTATCACTAGTTGTTGAGGCTCAAGCACAAATGGTGAGGCATCTCAAGGTGTGAAGAGTGTTCTAGTTTGTAAAGGTTTCAAGCACTTGTTCAAGCTTGAAGTGATAATAAAAAATCTCGGGTGATTTACTTAAGGACTGGGCGTAGGCCACAAGTGATTAGTAGCTGAATCAGGATAAATCATTGTGTTTACTCTTCTCAACTCTATCTCCTTTACATTTGTACTTTAATTATATATGCTTGAATTGAATTTGATATCTAACTTATTTTCTCGATTTATCCTATAACCCAAGTGGTATTTGAGAAATCTCTAATAGTTATACCTTTGTTAGACTTATTCCGCTGCATGTGTTGATTGAAAATATCTAAATGCATAATTTCTCAGTTTTAAAAATTGGTAATCACCAATTCACCCCCTTATTAGGTGATGGTTGCCATGCCTAACAATAACTTCTTAAAGAGTATTTTCTTGAATCACACACTTAAGCTTCAGTAAATAAACTAGATTCAACTTATAACCTTTGAAAAAACTAGGTTTAAAGAACTTTCTCAAGAACCCATCCAGATTTTTTATCTTTAAAACTTTTGAACAAGTTGGTGTAAATTAAAAGATGAAGCAGAGAAAGATCACACTAGATATTTATATTGATTCACCCCTAAACTACATGGAGCTACGTCTAGTACCTAGCAAACCACTAGGATTTCCACTATGTGAGTATTCTTTAGTCAACCAATCCTCTCTAGGTTATTTACAAGTATTCTTGACAACAACCTCTTCAGGCTGAATCACAAGTATTATTCTACAGCCTTTTCAGGCATGCAAACTCATATCAAGTGGCTTGGACAACCTCACAAGCTCACTCATTACAAGTAAGAACTAGAGGTTCAAATGAGCATTTGTTAAGCTTGTCTAGTTCTCGAAATCACTTAAGAAGTGAATACAAACACTTATATGGATCAGTAACAACACCTACTATAGGATTTACAAAGATCATATTCAAGTAGGTACATGTGAGAAGGTTCAACTCTTGTCAACTTGTCAAAAAAAATTTCAGCAAAGTTCTCTCGTTGATCTTCAGGTTTGATCTCTTTTATAGGCTTGAAAAACTCACTATTGGACACCACAAATGATGGTTGTACTTGCTGGTTGCAAGTGACTGTTATTTTGTCTTTTTCCTAGACACATCAACATTCTACCTTAAGGTGAGAAAGCTCACCAGAAACCTTTTCAAGGTCCAGCTTCATATTGAGACTTCTCAGTATGAAGCTTCTGAAGTACTTTCTCACTAACTTTCTCACCCAACCTTCTCATGCTTAAAAACTTCAACCTTCTCAACTTTGATATTCATCATCTTAGCGATAAATCTTCATTCTTCTTTATGGTAATGTTGGTTTGAATTTCTTCAATTGGAGTAATCATTTTTGGAAGATCTGTTTTGCACAATCTTTCAATATTCTCAATATCTTCTCACAGTGAACTTTCTCATATTCTTTAGAAAGCTTCTTAAGTCATACTTAAACTTTCTCAAGTCATAATTTGATCTTCTCAAATCTTTTCAGATGACTAGAAGACTACCTTGAACCTTGTTTAAGTCCTGAAAATCTTAAAAACACAGAAAATACTCCACAAGGATTAAGTATAAATGAATCAAGTTGTGAGAAGATTTGAACCATATTGTTCTGGACCGAGATCCGGGATCCCGACCCATGGGATCAACCCGGCATTTCTGGGATTCCCCACCGTCGTGGAGGAAGACTCGACACGCTTCGGACCACGGGTCAAGACGCAGCGGTGAAGCAATCTACGGCGAGGATAAATCCCAAATATCGTTCGCCAATCGTTAGCTCACGATATTGTGGATTTATAGATATCTCGACTTGAATATCTTCCTTATATTAATCCCACTATAGGGATATACCCAACAATAAAGGAAAGATAATCATCATTAAGATATCAATCCGGATTTATCCGCATCCAAATGAATCCCTTTGGATTCTGCAAATAAATACTGCGTGCCAAGCATCAAAGGTGGCGTCTCCTCCGATATAAAACTATTCCTATAAATGAGTCTTTCATGCAGTGCACTCCACCCGCACCAGTTGTGAACTGAATCCACCGTCATCGCTTTATCTCTGCATTTGAACTTACTATATATTCAACATAATTATTATCATCAAAACAAATTATGCAAAATTAAGTACTAAAAAGGTTTTGGAGCTTACAGCTCTATTCCCATGGCATCAAAATATTTTTGCAAAGAGAAATGTAAAAAATACTTACCTTTCTATTGCCATGTTATAAAACATCGTTGTCGATCCTGACCAACAGCCACTGTCTGCCGCCACTACCAATGATTGGCAGTAGCCGGTGACTTTAGCCACCATTACTGATCACTAGAATTCGACTAGCCTCTACCATTGCCAATGATTGCACTGGTCAAAAGCTTCAGTCATCGTCACCAATCATCGAAATCAGATCACCTACTCATGCCACGGATTGACGATGGTTGAGATTTCGGTCACCATTGTCAGTCGTCCAATTTCGGTCACCATTGCCAGTTGCCAAAATCTAGCCACTGTCTACCTCTATTGGCAATTAATTGTGGTTGATAACTTCGGTCATCCCATGCTGCTATTAGTAGTCAGAGTCATTTCCAAGAATGTTTTGGTCAAAGAGTTAAATAAGCATGACAATCACTATTTTCGGTAATACCAATTTTGGGCATGTTATTCTTGGGAATGTGTTTTAAAATTTGAACCAAATGTCTCCTAAATGTCTCATTTTTATTATCAAATTAATCCTTAAAATGACATCAAATTGTTCTTTCAAAGACTAATTTTGATGACATTAATTATCATAGAAGAACCATGTTGTACTGATTTTGAGTAGATTTGAAGGTGGTTTTCTTTGGTACTTCCCATATATGGCGAAGAAAGAAAGAGCAGACGTTATCGGCATAGTGATTTAAAAGATCAAGCACGGCATCAGATTTTTTTTTTAAAAAAAATTGAATTAGCATTTTACTGACTTAAAATAACCTCTTTATTGCCATGGAATTCAACGATTTGCTATATAAAACAAGGATTTTATTCCAAAAGATGAATGAATAAAAATAGAGTGGTCCTAGGGGCTGATTAAGAGCTGTCAGGCAGTAGGGGACCTAGTTTGCATATTGCAACATAATCCCATAAAACTGGGACCAGAAAATGAAACCAGGTTGCTATCGATTATTAATGTATATATTTTCTATTTGTACCAAAATCTAAAATTATGTTGTAAATATCCTTTTCAGTAAATTGATGAAATAGATTTTGGGCTTCTGCCCACCAGTGCACCCCAAAAACAAGATGAGAAATAGATAAACAGAAACGTAACGTGAAGTCCTAAAATCAAATAAAACTATACATCGATTAAGACAGGGAAATCAGCCATTTGATTTTCTTTTCTTGCTGAGTTGGGTGTCAGGACATTGACGCATTTGGCAGATTTGACGGGTGTCAGGTTTTGCAATAAAATCATTTTTTAAAAAAAAAAGTATGCGAAAAATACATAACCAAAATTATATCCACGCATGATGATAGCCCTCTAGGTTATGTTTAGATGAAGGAGAACAGAGGAAAAAGGAGGGGAGTAAAAGATATTAAGTAAACAGTATCACTGTTTGAGAGTTTTTTAACATGGAGGGAGAGAATGAAAACTTATTATGTAATATCTTAAAAACTTTGATTATTTTTTATGATATTTTAAGATTCTTACAATTTGACGGATTTTGGAAGATTTTAAATATTCAAACAACAATAATAACTAAGTATTTTTTCATTAGGTAAGGTCGGTTATATGAATCAAACAACGTCAATGTCTTCTATCATAAACCAAGTCTTCAGAAATGTCATTCAAATCTATTTTTTTAATCGTTTTACTTATAGTCTTTCTTAATCTCCCTCTATCTCTAACTATTGGGTTATCCTCCACTTGATCTACTCTTCTTACAAGGACTTTTAAGGATCTTTTCCTTACATGTCCAAACTACCTAAAATGAGATTCTCTCATTTTTTCCACAATAAATGGTACATTTATTTTCTTTCTAATGCATTCATTCCAAATTCTATCTTGTCTTGTATGGTCACACATCCAGTGCAACATCCTCATCTCAGTGACACTGATCTTAAGCTCTTGCTAGCTTTTTACCACCCAACATTCAGTACCATACAATATCGCGAGTCTTATAGTTGTGTAGTAAATTTATCCTTAAGCTTGAGAGACACTTTTTTATTACAAATAACTCCTGAAGCACTCTTCCATTTCATTTATCCAGCTTGAATCCAATGGTTTACATCTCCTTCTATCTCTCTGTCATTTTATATGATAGATCTAAAATACCTAAATTGTGTGACTTATGGTATGGTATGATATCCAATTTTTATCGCTAAGCTAGTATTAACACGTTTCTCACTGAACTTACATTCCATATACTTCGTTTTAATCCTGCTTAGATGGAAACCATATTATTTCAAAGCTCGTCTTCATCCTTCTAGCTTCTCATTTGTTTCCTCTATTGACTCTCTAACTAAGACTATATCATCTACAAAAAGTATGCATTGTGGCACCAGCTCTTGGATATGCGCAGTAAGAACATTCAAGACCAAGGTAAAAAGATATGATCTCAAAGTTGACCCGTGGTGCAATCCTATAGTTATAGGAAAAACTTTTGTGATCCCACTTTATGTAACACCCCGAAAATTAATAATTTTATGATAAATAGTTGTTTTATAATATTTATAATTTTTGTGAATTTTTCTGAATTTTTCTGAGAACGCAGAATATTTTAATATTATTTCTCATTTTATTTGCGCACTGAGCAGAGCCGAGAAAATGAGATATTTTTTCTGAGAATATTGAACTGTGGAAACGTCGACGAGGGATCTTACTAAACCCGAGGCCAGACACGGTTTACTAGGTTTTAAGTTTTTCAAGATTTTTATCTGATAAATAAAAATTGTGAAATAGTTTTATTATCCGTTAGACAATAAATATCAGTTTTTGTTAACTGTGATTTCTGTCCACTGATAATAAATCTGATACAGTGTTAGTCACATTTTAGGGAACGCTTTAATGACATCACCATGATGACATCATCACCATGACATCACTTTGACTTTTCAAAGGGAGGAAGCTTCCTAGCACCTTCCTTTTGGCTTGTTGGAGAAGTTAGGAGGAAATTTCCTTGCACTTTCCTAATGGTTTCTTCATGAAGCCATATTTCTTCTCTCCTCCTCTCCACCACACATTTTTTAGGGCTCTTTGTGGCCACACAATTTAATTCATACACTTACACAAAATACACCTAATTACACATTTCATTTCATTTCACTTTACTATCACTTTCTCTCTCTACACTTTTCTCTCAACCATTTTCTCCTCCTTCTCTCTAACTCCACGGCAATGCATCACTTTAGGGGAACCAAGATTTGCTTCTTCATTTTACCACTTTCATTCTTACTTTCAAAAGTTTCCAAGACACTTTCTCTCTCCATTTCCTCTTTATTTTCTCCTATTCTCTTCTCCTCTTCCCTCTCCATTCCTATGGCCATGGAGGCTTGAAGGTGGCCAAACTCTTCACCTCACTTCATTCTACTACTCATTTGTTCATCTCATCATTCCTATCAAAGAGATTCAGCAAAAAGCTCTCACCTTTCTCCTTGGAGGCTCACGGCCTCACCCCTCAAATACACCCTTCCATCTTCTTTAATTCCAACTAACCCTTGATCTTGAATCTAGACACCATTCTAAACAACTTTCATGTTGTGACTATCACCAAAATCTACCATTTTCATTTTGTTCCATCAAGCTTCAAAGTTGGAGACTTTAAGGTAAAGTTCATAGCTTTTCCACCATTTTCTCCTCATTTTCATGATCCTTGATCTCTTGGGTGATCAAGGGTTCCTTTTCTAAGCTTTGATGATGATTTTGGTAAGTTTTGATGTCATTAGGGTTTCCTTGAAGGTGTAGTACGAAAATCTCTACAAGGGACCAAGAGACTTACTTTCTTGTATTGTCTTCAAGAGGTAAGAGGGAGATAATTCTCTTCAACATATCTTGGTAGTGAGGAAACGTTTTCTTTATGTTGTTGATGAGGAATTGTCATTGTCTTTAACATGAATTGGATCTTCCATCCTTACCTAGGACAGAATTATCGTTGTCATTAATGATGACATTCTGATCTATTCTCGAAGGTATAGAGGGACACGTTGGACATCTCGATATAGTTTCTAGACCTTAAAGGAAAAGAGTTGTACGCCAAGTTATCAGAGTACAAATTCTGGTTGGAGGAGGTTCAGTTTTCAGGTCATGAAATTTCAAATGGAGGAATTGTTGTGGATTCACAAAAGGTTGAAGTAGTTCTTCAAAAGGAAAGACCAGAGACCATAAATGAGATTTGTAGTTAGTAGGATTAGTTGGTTTTTATCAAAGGAGCGTCGATGGATTCTCCAAGACAGTAGAACGTCTTACTCAGCTTATAAGAAGAGAATCAAAACTTTTTATGAACCAACACATGTGAAGAAAGTTTTCAAAGGATTAACGTGATATGCGACTACTCGCCAGTTTTGGTTCTACTTGATCCCAAGTAACCATTTGAAGTGTTTCGAGATACTTCACATCAAGGTCTAGGATGTGTATTCATGCACAGTTAGGAAGTTGTGACTTATGCCTCGAGGTAGTTGAGGGTGCATGAAGAGAATTACCCAACTCACAGCGTGGTGTTAGTCGCAGTTGTATTTGTTCTGAGAACATAGAGACACTTTCTGTATGAAGCAATGTTCAACGCCTTTAGCAATCACAAGGGCCTGAAGTATCCATTCGAGAAAAAGGAGCTAAACATGAGACCGAGAAGGTGATTAGAATTTTTGAAGGAGTATAACGTCTAGCTTCAGTGTCATCTTGTCGGAGTTGCCAGCAAACTCACTCCTAAATTTTTTGGACTATATCAAATTCCTCTTCGGATTGGTCCAGTAGCCTATCAACTGATTTTGTCATCCTTTTTTTCTACATCTTCATGATATCTTCCATATGCCATAATTACGAAAGTATATCCCCGATCCAACCCATGTCATCGAACTAGACATAGTACAATTAAAAGAGAATTTGATCTATGGAATGCTTCCTGTAAAGGTCAAGGTTAGGAGAGCGAAGCAACACAGAGGCAAAGAGATTACATTGGTGAGAATGATCTGAATTGACGTGACTAGAGACGCGACATAAAAGTTAGAAGATAAGATAAAGAAACAACATCCATGTTTATTCTAAGGAATGAAAATTTCGAGGATGAAACTTCTATTTGAAGGGGAGAGTTGTAACACCCCTGATAAATAGTTGTTTTATAATATTTATGATTTTTGTGAATTTTTCTAGATTTTTCTGAGAACGCAGAATATTTTAATATTATTCTTCGTTTTACGTGCACATTGAGCGGAGCCAGAAAAATGATATATTTTTTCCGAGAACCTTAAACTGTGGAAACGTCGACGGGGGATCTTACTAAATCCAAGGCCAGACACGGTTTACTAGGTTTCACGTTCTTACTTTCAAAAGTTTCCAAGACACTTTCTCTCTCCATTTCCTCTCTATCTTCTCCTATTCTCTTCTCCTCTTCCCTCTCCATTCCTACGGCCATGGAGGCTTGAAGGTGGCTAAACTCTTCACCTCACTTCATTCTACTACTCATTTGTTCATCTCATCATTCCTATCAAAGAGATCAAGTAAAAAGCTCTCACCTTTTTCCTTGGAGGCTCACGGCCTCACCCCTCAAATACACCCATCCATCTTCTTTAATTCCAATCAACCCTTGATCTTGAATCTAGACACCATTCTAAGCAACTTTCATGTTGTGACTATCACCAAAATCTACCATTTTTATTTTTCCATCAAGCTTCAAAGTTGGAGACTTTAAGGTAAAGTTCATAACTTTTCCACCATTTTCTCCTCATTTTTGTGATCCTTGATCTCTTGGGTGATCAAGGGTTCCTTTTTCTAAGCTTTGATGATGATTTTGGCAAGTTTTGATATCATTAGGGTTTCCTTGAAGGTGTAGTACAAAAATCTCTACAAGGGACCAAGAGGCTTACTTTCTTGTATTGTCTTCAAGAGGTAAGAGGGAGATAATCCTCTTCAACCTATCTTGGTAGTGAGGAAACGTTTTCTTTATGTTGTTGATGAGGAATCCATATGGGATTGCTCTCTTGGTTGTGATGTTCTTCATGATTTTGTGTTATTATGACTTGTATGATTTATTGATTGTTATTATATGTCTTGATGACTATATAAAAATGTATTGGATTGCTTGGATTGTTATGTGAATAGATTTTAGGATTCTTTGCCCTTTTGGATTCACGGCCAAGAGGCCACATTTTTGGGTGTTCAAGATGTGGTTTTGTAAAGATTGGAACTTAGGTGATGAAGAGTTAAAAGGCAAATGAATAAAATGGGAAACTTTGGATTCCTACCCATTAGGAGGCCCACGGCCTCTTGAATGATTGTTAGGGTTCAAGACTTAAATTTGTGGCAACTTTGGAACTTGAGTAATTTAATGAAAGTAACTAACAATGTGGTGGAAAGATTGTTTAGATTCATACCATTTGGAGGCTCACGGCCTCTATGAGATTTATTGGGTTAAGTTGTGATCTTTGTGCAACCTTGGGTCTTAAGTGATTAAATGATAAGTAATCAACATTGTAGACTTTGTTATAATAAGGCTCACGGATTCCTAAGGCAAAATGTCACAAAATATTGTGTTAAAATGGGGACGTAGACAATTAGAGAATTTTAGATTCGTTAAGAATTCATAAAATGGAAAGAATAAAGAATAAGACTTTATATTATGACTTAGAATGATTTTGAACATAAGGGAAGAACAAGAGAGTTGTGAGACTTGCAAAATCTTAGAGTAATTTTTAAATGAGCATAATTGATTTAGATTAAGGAACTTGATCAACCTAAAGGAATGAAGATTAAATGAGGACTACAAGAGAATCCCTCCAGAGAATGAATTCATAAGAGATGTTAATTAAAGTGAAACTCAAAATAAACCTCTAAAAGTGTGCTATCACTCTTGAGAAATTAATACTATACTATTGTGGGTCTGTGTTTGGGACTAGAATTATGTTGATGCTTATTTGGCCAAATTGTGGCGTGGTATGGAAAGTATACCATTATTGTTGAATATACATGATTGTGCATGGAGTCAACATGCATTGAACATTTGCTCAGTCGATGACTGTTAAAAGGTTGGATGAGCCTATGAGTATGCATTGAGTCAACATACATTGAATATTTGCTCAGTCGACGACTGTTAAAATGTTGTATGAGCCTATAAATGAGAATTGAATAAGTAAGATCCAGTGGAAGGAGCTATGGGGGGCATAAGGCGACGGTGTATACCGATTGCACGTATTACGGGTCCGATAAATCACTATTCTTTACTTGGTGAATAAATGAGAATTGATAGTGAGATCTGTGATGGATCTATGGGGGGCGTAATGCGCGGTGAAAGCCGATTGCACGCGTTACGGGCCTGACAAATCACTATTCTTTTTGTCGTGAATGAACAAGAATTGGATAGTGTGATCTATGATGGATCTGATTGTGGACCGTGAGGCGCAATGGTTCATTTCGTGATGATGTTATCACCTTATTATACCCCTAGCCATGATAAACCGATTGCAACGCATCATACGCCTGACGAGCACTATTCTCTTCATGATCCGGTGTAGACTATCATTGAGGGGGGACAGATCTTCTGGAATGTTCATCTTTGAAATGGAATAGAAAATCTTGGTACTAAGTACACATGCATTATGAGTCGGCATATCATTTGACACTCATTTATATGATGACTATATTATTGTTTTATTGATGTCATGATTATCTGAAATATTTTAATTGTTTATTATTTGAGATTCTGTTGTTGTTTTCTCTTATCCTATGTGATTACTATTGCTTAAGTGTTATTGCTCTGCTATGTGGGAGCTCTGCGCCATTCTGTTTCTTTACTGACATAATTAGTAATGTAGTATCCCTGTATTTCTATTTTATATTTATATTTAACAAAAGATCGTGAGGAAGAAGGTGAGAGACCACACCCTACTAATTGGATCGGGCTGATTCATTATTTTTGATATGGCATCTGGATGAGATTTCTTCGGTTACGCACAGGTGCAACCTCATTGGGGCATTGATGCCTGACCTATCGATTGGGACTCTGAGCGTCGTATATATATGGGGTTGCGGTTTTGTCTGCTAGTAGTACCTATCCCAGGGTTACTACTTTTCTCTTTTGTACTTTTGTACCCGTTACCTTTTATTTGAATATGTAAGTACTATATTTCATGTTATCAGTGCTTTGTGTTAAAGACAAAAATATTATATATGAAGTATGTTGTTCTTAAAGTGGTTGTGTTTAAAATGGTTTGGTACTAAATATGCATTCATTCAGGGCTTATATTTTCCATCTATGTATAAATGAAATATTTATTTTAAAAAGATTATTGTTGAGACTGTGACACGCCTAGATTTAGCGACTGTGGTGTAATGACAATTGCGCCATAGTTATTAAATCTCTAGGGGTGTTGCATTAGGTGGTATCAGAATAGTTTATTCTGTTGAGCTGGGGTATGGACTTGCTTTGTTTAGGCATGTTAGAGTTTTTGTATGTTGTGCACTTCCTTGTCTTTTGATTGAGATGATGGGAAAGGAATGCATGGCTTGCCATAGGTTGAATATTAGTAGCTACTGTTATATAGTTGCATGATATTGAGGACTGACCTACTCAATATGTAATGTTCTGTGTGTACAGGAAACTATGACTTCGCCTATGCGTACTGTACTAGGAGAATAAAAATTCTTTAGTAAGGAGATCAAGAGGTTTTGGAAAACCGATCTTTTGGAGAAAGGAATAACTAGTGTAAGTTTGGTTTGAGAAGCTGTTTGGGGGTTGACGACTTGTAAAAGGTTATGCCGTAGAAGGCTGAATGAAGAAGGTCGAGTTGGAGACTGTTAGGATTCATGGATTTGACTTACCTTGTTTGGATTGTGTGATTCTTTGTGTTTGGTTTCCGAAAGGAGATAATGTTGTTTAAAATAAATATGTTTGCTTTGTTGTGTCATGTTTTGTCCATCTTTGAAGAAAATCAATGGCTCGCGGTAGACGTACACATGTGAGTGTAGGACGAGTTAATGGAAGTATGACTCTGACTGTAGAAGAAATGCAAAGAATAGCTGATGTGACAACTCACTAAGACCAAAGGGCTGCACAACAGCAAGAATTAGAAGTTGAGGTTTAGAATCTGTTGGAAGAAAGTCGATTTTGGGGCAACCTTGGATTGCGTAGATTCCAAAGGAGGAATAATAGAAAGGTTAATCAGTTTAAGCGGAAACCATATTCACGATTATCAGGGAAGTAACCGCAACATCCAACTTATGGAAAAAGTGCTAGTGGTAGTAGATCCAGTCAGACCTCGACATTTTTACCAAGATGTAAGAAATGTGGAAAGAACCACTTAACGAGGGAGTGTAAGATCAAAGGGATAATCTGTTTCAGATGCGGAAAGCCCGGACACGTTTCTAAACATTGTGCTTCAGCAAAGAAGAAGTCTTTTGTTAATGATACGTGCGCTTCAAAACCCCCAATTGAAGGGAAAGATTACACCCTGGATGGAGTGAAGGTTTCCTAGACTGAAAATCTAAACGATGGAGATTGTGCCTCAAGCGACGATCCCATAACTATGCTGTACAATTCTGGGGGTAACCCATTTCTTTATAACGTGTGACCATGTGGATCATTTGGATTCATCTGTGTCTTCAATTATCTTTAACCCAGTTGTTTCTACTTATGTTACTAAGACTTGTCGTTGACGCTTAAGTTGATTTAATCTATCTTATTTCTGCTAAAAATCGAATCTTTTGTTGATTTGTCTTGCTTACCTAAAATCACATCTATTAGAGTTCATGATTTTAGGAATAGATTGGTTATTTTCCTAGCTATATCCTACTAGATCATTTCAATGAGAACCTTAGTGATTCCCGAAACTAAGACTTTTGAGTTCGTAACGGCCAACAAAGTTGAAGCTTTGTGAGAAAAAGGAATCCCAGGATACATGTTATCTTTTATGGAGGACAAAAGCAAGGGGAATATAAAATGTCACTCTTATAATCAATAAGTTTCGCATGAGGAGCTACAGTGCTGTCAGTTGAGGAGAAGAATGGAACTTCTCGGTGAGATGAGGGCTGTCACCAATTGAACAAGATTACGATCAAGGATGAGAATTCTCAAAAGAAGATAAATGATTCGATGGACTGGCGAGAAGGGAGTCGTTGTTTTCTCTAAGATAGATGTACGTACTGGTCATCATTAGATTCATTGGAATTTGAGGATGTTCCCAAAATGATTTTCGAACGCGCCTTGGACATTATGGGTATCTCGTGATGTCGTTCGAAGTGACAAATGCTCCTGTCGTATTCGTGGATAACATGAATTGGATCTTCTATCCTTACCTAGGACAGAATTGTCGTTATCATTAATGATGATATTCTGATCTATTCTCGAAGGTATGGAGGGACACGTTGGACATCTCGATATAGTTTCCAGACCTTAAAGGAAAAGAGTTGTATGCCAAGTTATCAGAGTACAAATTCTAGTTGAAGGAGGTTCAGTTTTCGGGTCATGAAATTTCAAATGGAGGAATTGTTGTGGATTCACAAAAAGTTGAAGCAGTTCTTCAAAAGGAAAGGCCAGAGACCATAAATGAGATTCGTAGTTAGTAGGATTAGTTGGTTTTTATCGAAGGAGCATCGATGGATTCTCCAAGACAGTAGAACGTCTTACTCAGCTTACAAGAAGAGAATCAAAACTTTTTATGGACCAACATATGTGAAGAAAGTTTTCAAAGGATTGAGGAGATAAGCGACTACTCACCAGTTTTAGTTCTACTTGATCCCAAGTAACCATTTGAAGTGTTTCGAGATACTTCACATCAAGGTCTAGGATGTGTATTCATGCACAGTTGGGAAGTTATGACTTACGCCTCGAGGTAGTTGAGGGTGCATGAGGAGAATTATCCAACTCACAGCTTGATGTTAGTCGCAGTTGTATTTGCTCTGAGAACATAGAGATACTTTCTATATGAAGCAATGTTCAATGCCTTTAGCAATCACAAGGGCCTGAAGTATCCATTCGAGAAAAAGGGGCTGAACGTGAGACAGAGAAAGTGTTTAGAATTTTTGAAGGAGTATAACGTCTAGCTTCAGTGTCATCTTGTCGGAGTTGCCAGCAAACTCACTCCTAAATCTTTCGGACTATATCAAATTCCTCTTCAGATTGGTCCAGTAGCCTATCAACTGATTTTGTCATCTTTTCTTTCTACATCTTCATGATATCTTCCATATGCCATAATTACGAAAGTATATCCCCGATCCAGCCCATGTCATTGAACTAGGCATAGTACAATTAAAAGAGAATTTGATCTATGGAATGCTTCCTGTAAAGGTCAAGGTTAGGAGAGCGAAGCAACACAGAGGCACAGAGATTACATTGGTGAGAATGATCTGAATTGACATGACTAGAGACACGATGTGAAAGTTAGAAGATAAGATAAAGAAACAACATCCGTGTTTATTCTAAGGAATGAAAATTTGAGGAAGAAACTTCTATTTGAAGGGGAGAGTTGTAACACCCCTGATAAATAGTTGTTTTATAATATTTATGATTTTTGTGAATTTTTCTAGATTTTTCTGAGAACGTAAAATATTTTAATATTATTCTTCGTTTTACGTGCACACTGAGTGGAGCCAGAAAAATGAGATATTTTTCCCGAGAAGCTTGAACTATGGAAACGTCGACGAGGGATCTTACTAAATCTGAGGCCAGACACGGTTTACTAGGTTTCACGTTCTTACTTCCAAAAGCTTCCAAGACACTTTCTCTCTCCATTTCCTCTCTATCTTCTCCTATTCTCTTCTCCTCTTCCCTCTCCATTCCTACGGCCATGGAGGCTTGAAGGTGGCCAAACTCTTCACCTCACTTCATTCTACTACCCATTTGTTCATCTCATCATTCCTATCAAAGCGATCAAGTAAAAAGCTCTCACCTTTCTCCTTGGAGTCTCACGGTCTCACCCCTCAAATACACCCATCCATCTTCTTTAATTCCAACCAACCCTTGATCTTGAATCTAGACATCATTCTAAGCAACTTTCATGTTGTGACTATCACCAAAATCTACCATTTTCATTTTTCCATCAAGCTTCAAAGTTGGAGACTTTAAGGTAAAGTTTATAGCTTTTCCACCATTTTCTCCTCATTTTCGTGATCCTTGATCTCTTGGGTGATCAAGGGTTCCTTTTCTAAGCTTTGATGATGATTTTGGCATGTTTTGATGTCATTAAGGTTTCCTTGAAGGTGTAGTACGAAAATCTTTACAAGGGACCAAGAGGCTTACTTTCTTGTATTGTCTTCAAGAGGTAAGAGGGAGATAATCTTCTTCAACCTATCATGGTAGTGAGGAAACGTTTTCTTTATGTTGTTGATGAGGAATCCATATGGGATTGCTCTCTTGGTTGTGATGTTCTTCATGATTTTGTGCTATTATGACTTGTATGATTTATTGATTGTTATTATATGTCTTGATGACTATGTAAAAATGTATTGGATTGCTTGGATTGTTATGTGAATAGATTTTAGGATTCTTTGCCCTTTTGGATTCACGGCCAAGAGGCCACATTTTTTGGTGTTCAAGATGTGGTTTTGTAAAGATTGGAACTTAGGTGCTGATGAGTTAAAAGGCAAATGAATAAAATGAAAAACTTTGGATTCCTACCCATTAGGAGGCCCACGACCTCTTGAATGATTGTTAGGGTTCAAGACTTAAATTTGGGGCAACTTTGGAACTTGAGTAATTTAATGAAAGTAACTAACAATGTGGTGGAAATATTGGTTAGATTCATACCATTGGGAGGCTCACGGACTCTAGGAGATTTATTGGGTTAAGTTGTGATCTTTGTGCAACCTTGGGTCTTAAGTGATTAAATGATAAGTGATCAACATTGTAGACTTTGTTATAATATGGCTCATGGATTCCTAAGGCAAAATGTCACAAAATGTAGTGCTAAAATGGAGACGTAGATGATTAGATAATTCTAGATTCGTTAAGAATTCATAAAATGGAAAGAATAAAGAATAAGATTTTATATTATGACTTAGAATGATTTTGAATATAAGGGAAGAACAAGAGAGTTGTGAGACTTGCAAAACATTAGAGTAATTTCTAAATGAGCATAATTGATTAGATTAAAGAACTTGATCAACCTAAAGGAATGAAGATTGAATGAGGACTACAAGAGAATCTCTCTAGAGAATGAATTCATAAGAGATGTTAATTAAAGTGAAACCCGAAATAAACCTCTAAAAGTGTGCTATCACTCTTGAGAAATTAATACTATACTATTGTGGGTCCGTGTTTGGGACTAGAATTCTGTTGATGCTTATTTGGCCAAATTGTGGCGTGTTATGGGAAGTATACCATTATTATTGAATATACATGATTGTGCATAGAGTCAACATGCATTGAACATTTGCTCAGTCGATGACTGTTAAAAGGCTAGATGAGCCTATGAATATGCATTGAGTCAACATGCATTGAATATTTGCTCAGTCGATGACTGTTAAAAGGCTATATGAGCCTATGAATAAGAATTGAATAAGTGAGATCCAGTGGAAGGATCTATGGGGGGCGTAAGGCGCGGTGTATACTGATTGCACGTATTACGAGCCCAATAAATCACTATTCTTTACTCGGTGAATAAATGAGAATTGATAGTGAGATCTGTGATGGATCTATGGGGGTGTAAGGTGCGGTGAAAACCGATTGCACACGTTACGGGCCTGACAAATCACTATTCTTTTTGTGGTGAATGAACGGGAATTGGATAGTGTGATCTATGATAGATCTGATTGAGGACCGTGAGGCGCGATGGTTCATTTCGTGATGATGTTATCACCTTATTATACCCCTAGCCATGATAAACTGATTGCAATGCATCACACGCCTGACAAGCACTATTCTCTTCATGATCCGGTGTAGACTGTCATTGAGGGGGGACAGATCTTCTGGAATGTTCATCTTTGAAATGGAATAGAAAATCTTGGTACCAAGTGCACATGCATTGTGAGTCGGCATATCATTTGACACTCATTTACATGATGACTATATTATTGTTTTATTGATGTCATGATTATCTGAAATATTTTAATTGTTTGTTATTTGAGATTTTGTTGCTGTTTTCTCTTTTTGTATGTGATTACTGTTGCTTAAATGTTATTGCTCTGCTATGTGGGAGCTTTGTACCATTTTGTTTCTTTACTGCCATAGTTGGTAATGTAAGTAGGATGTCTCACCTCTTTCTTGTATCCCTGTATTTCTATTTTATATTTATATTTAATAAAAGATTGTGAGGAAGAAGATGAGAGCCCACACCCTACTGATCGGATCGGGCTAATTCATTATTTTCGATATGACATCTGGATGAGATTTCTTTGGTAACACACGGGTGCAATCTAATTGGGGCATTGATGCCTGACGTGTCGATTGTGGCTTTGTCTGCTAGTAGGATCTATCCCAGGGTTACTACTTTTCCCTTTTGTACTTTTGTTGTAACACCCCAAACTTCCTATGTATTAAACAGTAATCTTGACAGTTAACAGAATTCTACTGTTTAGTGATTTCTGTGTACTGTAAAGTTATTTTGAATATTCTGTCTGCATATTTGATCGTTTCGAGTAATTTGCTCCGTGTCAAGAAAATAATAATTTTTGGGCCAAAAAAAATTACGTAAATTAATTTTTACTGTTTAGGCTTAATTAATTTACGTAATCTAATTGGATATCTGTGAGTTTTCTAATTTTTGTGATTTTATGTGTGATTTTGAAATTCTTACTGTCTGTGGGCCCCACGAGGTGTATTGTGGGCCCAGGTGGCCATACGTGGGCCCAGGTGGGTCCCGCAAAGCAAAAATTTTTCTACGCATAAAAAAATTTGTACTGTTTAAACAGAGACAGGGGATCTTACTAAACCTAAATCCGGAAACAGTTTTTAAAATTTTATTGTACTGTGTTTTGTACTGTATTTAATTATCGGAAGATAAAAATATAGTAAATATATTCTTTAGTGGGGTTATAAAATACAAAAAAATAATAAAATAAAATTCTTTACTGTTAAGTAAATATTAGTGGTTTGGATATCCACTATTAATTTAATTACCCTTGGAGATTTAATCTTGATTTAATCAACAGTGGAGATTTGATCTTAAAAGTGAATAAGATCAATTATAACCGTTGGATGGAAAATTAAATCAAGGATGGAGATTTAGTCTTATAAATGGCTATGACCATTATCAACCCTTGGATGTAGAATTAATCAATGGTGGAGATGGATCATTAATGACCATTGGATTTGGATTTAGATCAATGGTGGAGAATTGGTCATCAAAAATGATTACAACCATTTTGGACCCTTGGATGTAAAGTTTGAAGGTGTAATCTTGACCCTTCATTTTTGGAGACACATCTAAGGGATAGGGTTTAAAGAGAAAAGATCCAATGGTTCATAATAAGTCTTCTACCTATAATGTTTTTAATTAATACCTAAAATGACTATCAAATTGTCACATTTTAGAGTGTATGATGAGGGGGGGACGATTGAAGAAGCAAGGAAGAAGGGAGACCATTTTAGAATAGGTTTTTAGGCCAAAGAAAAAGGATGGAAAAGGATAAAGAAGATAACCAAGTGTTAAGACAAACTACTATTGATCATTAATGCTTATGTTTGTCAAACTTCACTTTCCATTCTCTCTAATTGCATGCTACGGCAATGCATTCCTTTGAAGACCAAAAACATTCATTTCTATACTTCATAATATCATTTCTTCACTTTTCCACTTAAGTTTCAAGACCAAACCAAGAAAATTTCATTCTTTCTCCCAAAAACACACCATTCGGCCAAGCACTCCAACTCACCCCTCCATCACTTTTTAATTTCATACAACCTAGTTTCTTAAATCCTTTCATCATTCTAAGAATCTTTGTAGTTCACACCAAGTTCTAATTATTCCATCTTGAAGGACTTTTACTAAGATCAAGTTCTAGAGCTTTTGTTGGTGAAGTGTAAGAAAACTTCATTTATTCTTTTCTTTTTCATGTTCTAAACCATGTTTGATCCATGGTTCTTCTTATTCAAGCTTGATATACTAATTTTCTTGTATTTGTTTCATGTTTAAGAACTTGTGTTGGTGGAGATCTTGCTCACAACACAAATCAACAAGCTTTTTGGTGGTTCTTCAAGAGGTAAGAGGGAGATTCATCTCACCAACCAAGTATGGTGGTGAGAGATGGTTTTATATTTGATGGATGGTGAATCCATGTGAGGATTCCTAACCATGGTCATGTAATAATTTGTGTGTGTTATGTGCTTTAAATTATTTTTGCCTATGCTTGATATGCTTTACATGATTTACTTGTGTATACATGCTTAGTATAATTTTTATTTGCTTATATGGTATGCTTATAATATGCATGATGATATATGTTGAATATATTATGATGGAGGTATGTTGAAATAAGCAAAATTTTTGGCTCCAAAGGCCATGGAGGAGGTCATGGTTTTGAGCTTCCAAGACTAGGGCTTTTGTTGAAATTTTTCAAGAACAATGAAGTTAATTTTTAGTCCTTAAACTAAAATAAATTTCAGCCAAGACACTAATTAAATTTAGTGTTCACAAAAATGATATTTTTATAAATAAATTGAGTAGTAAAGAAAATAAACAAAAAGGGTTTGTTTTACAAAAGGAGTGCACACGGTTTTTGAGTAAATATTTTCATGAATTTATTTTGTGTAGAAACAATAATGAAATTTATTTAAGTTAGAAGAAAAATATTTCATGGTTCCAATGGCCATCTACAAGGTTTTGATAATTTAAAAAAAATGTTTTGATGTTATAAAATATAAGAATTTTCAAATAAGGATTTTGGAAAAGAATTAAAGTGTTGTCAAGTGGAATTTTCATAAATAAAAGAAAAAGGGGATTTAAAGTGTTGAACTTTAAATTATTTAAAGGAAAATTAATTTTTAGAAGTGATTTAGAAATATAAAAGAAAACGTTTGTAACTTAAAATTTACTAACGTAGAATTTAAATATTGGGTTTTGGAAAACGTTAGGAAATTTAAAATTTGAAAATAGTAATTAAATCAATTAAATCTGATTTTTGTAAGATTAAATCAATAAAAAGTGATTTTGAGAAAATATATTACGGAAAAGATTTTTGATTGAGAAAAGGAAGAGAATAATGTAAGAAATTATATTTTTATAAGAAAACGTTCAAAATAATATTTTTAAAGTGAGGAAATATTTTATGAAGGGTAAAAACGGTGAAAAATGATTTACGTAACTCCAAAACGTAATTTTTAAGTTACGCGATTAGAAAAACGTTAAAATATTTCTACGCGATTTATAAAGCGTTTAAATATTTTACACGATCAAAACGTTGTAGAAAAATTGCTATGCTATTTAAAAATAAAAGATTATTTTTACGCAATTTAGAATACAGTAGAAAATGGTTCCGCGATTTTTTTAACGTAATAGAAAATGTTACAAATCATTAAGATTACGTGAAAACGTGACAAAAATATTTTACGAATGAGAAAAACATGGTAATGTGTTTTTGCTGTTAATTATACAGTAAATTTTACAGTTAAAATCAGTATACGAATACTGTACAAGAAATTGAGAAGTTTGCCTGAAATTGACATTAATACATGAACGTAAAACAGTATTTGAACCTCGTATGAGAAATTATGTGATTTACCTTTAGTTGGTAATTGGTGCATTACACATGCATTGAAAATGGTCCGATGGATCATATATGGCTAATTGCCTAGGGAAACGCGTACACCTCTTGAGTGGGTGCGATACGCGTAGTGTAGGTCACTTGTTGACCTTGGGGGCATCGGGGTGCGGGTTGCTCGCAATGGGCGGTTGGTAGCTCTTCCGCACCGTGGGTTAGACCGATGCAACACACCGATCATCCTGGATCCGACACTATTCTTAATCGAGATCGATAAAGACTGTCGTGTATGTGCTAGATGTGCAAGATATAATTATAGCACTTAGTCTGAGGCATGTGGTACCGACAGATCTTTTCGATCAATTTCTCCGACTTGAGTATTAGCTCCATGGAGTAGGTCATTGAGTCTATGTGCGCATGCATGAAACTGAGCATCTATATCTATGTTATGGTGTTTGCGTAATTATTTTGTGATTTAAACAGTGATAGTGGCATGATGGTAATTATTATTCTTACATTATGATGATGGCATAATTGTGATCATGATATGATATTTTTGGTATAATATGTTGTTTGTATTATCTCTGTGCTATTATGCTGGTATTGGCGTAGGTGATCTCACCTCTTTGTATGTGTATCTGTATATTGTATTTATATTGGGTGAAGACGTTGAAAAAGATACGATACTAGAAGGAGAAGAAGAATTACTTCTCACATCAGGAACCGCAGAGTTCTGACAGGATGACGTCAAGAGCCAGTTTCTTCGGATATGTACGTTTACAATTTCACGGAGGAGCTGGAGAATGGAGGACAAGTCCCGATGAGCGAGGACTTATTTACGAGGGGTACCTGACTGTTAGTATTAGTAGGCTGTATCGTGGGGATCCATTTTTCTGTGTGACTATCTTTGTTCATGTTGAATTTCCGTTGCATATCATGTGACATTGGGACACTAGAAATTATGTCCCAACGGAAATCAGCATAGTGTCGTCAGCCCGGACACCTGTCCGTAGGGCTACTCGTCACAATGGATTCCTACCTGCTGAGGAACCCGAGGAGGACCCGTCTGAGGGGTCTTCTGCTTAGTTAAACTTGGGCAAGTTTGAACTCTGATATAAATAATGTCTGTAATTATTTAAGTGTGTTTGTTGTTTCAAGAAAGGGTCTGTAATAAATAAACCTGACAGCACTTGTGTAATATGTATATGATGTAAATTATGTGTGAGGTTGTTGTATGACAGTTTTACTTTCCGCTAAGTTTATTTTATTGTTATAAAAAAAAATTTACAACTCATATTTTTATCACAACGTCACATTTTATAACTATTGAGGGTATTTGGGTAATAAAGTAACATAAATGTGACACCCTACGATGGGTGTTACATTAGTTGGTATCAGAGCCCAAGTTAGAGTCTTTTGGGGTTGTGGTTAGGTTTGTCTTGTTGTGTTGTGTGATTCTCTGTTATTGTTTTCTGAAAAGAAATAATATTGCTTGAAGATTGACTTTGCTTTCTTTGTATTGCTCAGTTTAAGTAGAAAAAGTAATGACTGGACGAGGACGAGGACGTGGAAATACTAGCACTGATATGGAACTGAATAGGAATGATAATGTGAACATGGCTGCAGCTGTAGCAGCTATGCAAAGAATGGCGGAAGTGGTTGCACAACAAAATCAACAGGCTAATGAAAATGTGCACAGTTTGTCGGAGTTTCGAAGGAATAATCCACCGAAATTTCATGGAGAGTTTGATCCGGAGAAAGCTGAACTTTGGATCCGAGAACTTGAAAAGATATTTGATGGTATGGGATGTGCTGATGAACGAAAGCTTACGTTGGCAACATTTATGCTGGTAGGAGATGGTGAACGTTGGTGGGCAGGAGCTAGAAGACTGCTGGAAGCTGAAGGAAGGATGGTGACATGGCAACTTTTTAAGCAAAGATTTCTGGAGAAATATTTTCCAGCAAGTGTGAGGCATATGAAGGAGATGGAGTTTCTGAGTTTACGACAAGGATTGATGTCCATCAGTGAATATGCGGTAAAATTTGAAAGTTTGTCTCAGTTTTCAAGATATTTACATATGAACCCAGATGAGGGCTGGAAATGCAGGAAATTTGAGGGAGGATTAAAGCTGGATATTAAGAGAGCTGTATCGATGTTGGAGATTAATCAATTTCCAACTTTGATTGAAAAATGTCGTAAAGTTGAAGAGATCGATCATTAGCGAGCGGCAAGAAATAAGAATTTTGGACCTGCAAGGTTCCAAAAAGGGAAGAATAATCAAGCAAATCGCTCTCAGCAAAAGCCGTATGTGAAACCGGCAGGAGGTCAGATCAAGAAGCAATTTGTGGGAGGAAGTTCTAGCGGCAATAAGGCAAGTCAAGCTAGGACTCCTATTCGATGTTTTAAATGTGGGAAGGATCATCTCACGAAGGATTGTCAACATAAGGAAGTTGTTTGTTTTAAGTGTGGCAAGCTTGGACATTTCTCCAAAGACTGTGATCAGATAAAGAAGGAAACCTCTGTGGGAAACGTCCGTACTGCCAGACCACAGGTGGGTGGTCGTGTCTATACAATGAGCGGGGAGGAAGCCGCTAAATCTAAGGACTTGATAATGGAGGAGGGTGCTATTAAAGGTAATCCTTTAACCATACTTTATGATTCAGGAGCAACACATTCTTTCATTGCATGTGATTGTGTTAAGCGTTTGGGATTGACTGTGACTACTTTGCCGTATGATTTGAGTGTTGCTACTCCTACTGATAAGCCTGTAGTTACCTTAACAGTATGCCTGAATTGTCCTGTCTGCATTAGGGATAGAATCTTTTATGTGGATTTGATCTGTTTGCCTCTTTCCAAGATTAATGTAATCTTGGGAATGGATTGGTTGTCTTGTAACCATATCCTGATTGATTGTTCGAATAAGACATTAGTATTTCCTGAGGCTAAGGATTCTAGATTCCTAACGGCTACTCAAGTGGAAGCTTGTCTGAAAGAAGGAGATCGTGGGTATTTATTATTATCTTCTTTGGAAGTGCAATGTGAAGATGCTTTGAAGGATATTTATGTGGTCAACGAATTTCCTGAAGTGTTTCCTGAAGATATACCTGGACTACCACCAGAAAGGGAAATCGAGTTTGCCATTGATCTTGTACCTGGAGCTGGACCGATATCTATAGCGCCCTATCGGATGTCGCCGGTAGAATTAGCCGAACTGAAGAAACAGCTGGAGGATTTATTGGAGAAGCAATTTGTGAGACCTAGTGTGTCACCATGGGGAGCTCCAGTCTTATTGGTTAAGAAGAAAGATGGAACTTCACGTCTATGTGTAGACTATCGACAATTGAACAAGGTTACGATTAAGAATAAATATCCACTACCAAGGATAGATGATCTAATGGATCAGTTGCGAGGAGCCGCAATATTTTCCAAGATTGATCTACGTTCTGGGTATCACCAGATACGTGTGAAAGCGGAGGATATTCCCAAGACTGCATTTCGGACGCGCTATGGGCATTACGAATATCTTGTGATGCCATTCGGTGTAACAAATGCACCAGCTATATTCATGGACTTCATGAATAGAATTTTTCGTTCCTACTTAGACAAGTTTGTTGTTGTCTTTATTGATGACATTTTGATCTATTCTCGAAATCAGGAGGAACATGCTGAATATCTCAGGGTGATTCTTTAGATTTTAAAGGAGAATAAGTTATATGCCAAGTTATCCAAATGTGAATTTTGGTTGAGCGAAGTGCAATTTTTGGGACACGTAATATCGAAGGATGGAATTGAGGTTGATGCTTCCAAGGTGGAGACAGTTTTGGAGTGGGAAAGACCAAAGACTGTAACAGAAATCCGTAGTTTTATTGGATTAGCTGGTTATTATAGACGGTTCATTGAGGGGTTTTCAAAGATTGTAGGACCTCTTACCCAACTTACACGAAAGAATCAACCGTTCGTGTGGACTGATGCATGCGAAGAAAGTTTTCAAGAGTTGAAAAGACGATTGACTACTTCACCGGTATTGATTCTACCTGATCCAAACGAACCTTTCGAAGTATATTGTGATGCTTCATACCAAGGATTGGGTTGTGTACTTATGCAGAATCGTAAGGTGGTGGCTTATGCTTCAAGACAGTTGAAAAATCATGAGAGGAATTATCCGACTCATGACTTGGAGTTGGCAGCTGTGGTTTTTGCTTTGAAAATTTGGAGGCATTTTCTCTATGGAGCTACGTTCACTGTTTTTAGTGATCATAAAAGTTTAAAATATCTGTTTGACCAAAAAGAGTTTAACATGAGGCAAAGGCGTTGGTTAGAGTTTCTGAAAGATTATGACTTTCAATTGCAGTATCATCCCGGAAAGGCGAATGTTGTAGCAGATGCGTTGAGTAGAAAAATACTTAGTGCTTCTGTTATGATGATCAAAGAGAAGGAATTGATAGAAGAATTTCGGGATATGCGATTATCTGTGAAATTGACGCCAGGCAAGATGCGTTTAAACATGATCACCATTTCAAATGATTTGATGGATAGAATTCGTGAAGGACAAAACAGTGACCAATATTTACAAGAAGCAAAAGAAGCAAAGAGCCAAGGAGCAGTGTTGGAATTTAGCGAAGGTGCTAAAGGAATTTTGAAGTTTCAAGGCAGAGTTTGTGTGCCTAATGATCCAGATCTTAGAAGATTGATTTTGGATGAAGCTCACAGGAGTAAACTGAGTATGCATCCAGGAGCCACAAAAATGTACCAGGATTTAAAACAATTATATTGGTGGCAAGGAATGAAGAAAGATGTTGCAGAGTATGTATCATCCTGTTTGGTTTGTCAGAAGGCTAAGGTGGAACATCAAAGACCTTCGGGAATGTTACAACCTTTGCCTATTCCTGAATGGAAATGGGATGACATAGCAATGGATTTTGTGACGGGACTACCAAAGACTCGGAAAGGTCATGATGCCATTTGGGTAATTGTGGATCGGCTTACAAAGTCGGCGCACTTTTTGCCGGTTAATATTAAATACTCAATGGAGAGGTTGGCCCAAGTGTACATCAATGAGATTGTCAGACTTCATGGTGTACCATCTAGTATTATTTCAGATCGAGATCCGAGATTTACTTCGAGATTTTGGAGTAGTTTGCAAGAAGCGATGGGGACCAAGCTACGTCTCAGTTCTGCTTACCATCCACAAACAGATGGTCAGTCAGAAAGAACAATTCAGTCTCTAGAAGATTTATTGAGAGCTTGTGTACTGGAGCAAAGTGGAGGTTGGGATGAATTCTTACCATTGATAGAATTCACATATAACAACAGTTTCCATTCGAGTATAGGGAAGGCACCCTATGAAGCATTATATGGGAGGCGATGCAGAACACCGTTATGTTGGTATCAAGACGGTGAGAGTGCTGTGTTAGGACTAGAAATTGTCCAACAGACAACTGAGAAAGTGAAGATGATTCAAGATAAGAGGAGAGTGGCCCAAACTCGGCAAAAGAGTTATGCTGATAAAAGGAGAAAATCTCTTGAGTTTGAAGAAGGTGAACATGTATTTTTGCGAGTGACGCCTATGACGGGTGTTGGGCGAGTGCTTAAATCTAAGAAGCTCACTCCAAAATTTATTGGGTCGTATCAAATTTTACGTCGAGTAGGTCCTATGACATATCGATTGCATTACCACCTTTTCTGTCAAATCTTCACAATGTATTTCACGTATCACAATTACGGAAATATATTTCTAATCCTACTCATGTTATCAAGTCAGACACAGTACAACTGAAGGAAAATTTAACCTATGAAACTTTTCCAATAAAGATTGAGGATCGAAAGACAAAGCAACTTCGAGGTAAGGAAATTTCATTGGTTAAAATTATTTGGGATGATGTAAGCGGAGAAGCTGCATGGGAACTAGAAGAAAAGATAAAAGAACAGTATCCCTATTTATTCTAAGGATGTAAAATCAAGTTCATCAAGTTTCGAGGACGAAACTTTTGTAGAGGGGGAGAGTTGTAACACCCCAAACTTCCTATATATTAAACAGTAATCTTGACAGTTAACAGAATTCTACTGTCTAGTGATTTCTGTGTACTGTAAAGTTATTTTGAATATTCTGTCTGCATATTTGATCGTTTTGAGTAATTTGCTCCGTGTCAAGAAAATAATAATTTTCAGGCCGGAAAAAATTTACGTAAATTAATTTTTACTGTTTAGGCTTAATTAATTTACGTAATCTGATTGGATATTTGTGAGTTTTCTAATTTTTGTGATTTTATGTGTGATTTTGAAATTCTTACTGTCTGTGGGCCCCACGAGGTGTATTGTGTGGGCCCAGGCCCAAGTGGCCATACGTGGGCCCAGTGGGTCCATAAAAGCAAAAATTTTTCTACGCATAGAAAAATTTGTCTTGTTTAAACGAGACAGGGATCTTACTAAACCTAAATCCGGAAATAGCTTTTTTAAATTTTATTGTCTTGTATTTTGTATTGTATTTAATTATCGAAAGATAAAAATATAGTAAATATATTCTTTAGTGGGGTTATAAAATAGAAAAAAAAATAAAATAAAATTCTTTACTCATTAAGTAAATATTAGTGGTTTGGATATCCACTATTAATTTAATTACCCTTGGAGATTTAATCTTGATTTAATCAATATAGTGGAGATTTGATCTTAAAAGTGAATAAGATCAATTATAACCGTTGGATGGAAAATTAAATCAAGGATGGAGATTTAGTCTTATAAATGGCTATGACCATTATCAACCCTTGGATGTAGAATTAATCAATGGTGGAGATGGATCATTAATGACCATTGGATTTGGATTTAGATCAATGGTGGAGAATTAGTCATCAAAAATGATTACAACCATTTTGGACCCTTGGATGTAAAGTTTGAAGGTGTAATCTTGACCCTTCATTTTTGGAGACACATCTAAGGGATAGGGTTTAAAGAGAAAAGATTCAATGGTTCATAATAAGTCTTCTACATATAATGCTTTTAATTAATACCTAAAATGACTAAAAACAAAAATGGCTATCAAATTGTCACATTTTGGAGTGTATGATGAGGGGGGACGGTTGAAGAAGCAAGGAAGAAGGGAGACCATTTTAGAATAGGTTTTTAGGCCAAAGAAAAAGGATGGAAAAGAATAAAGAAGATAGCCAAGTGTTAAGACAAACTACTATTGATCATTAATGCTTATGTTTGTCAAACTTCACTTTCCATTCTCTCTAATTGCATGCTACGGCAATGCATTCCTTTGAAGACCAAAAACATTCATTTCTATACTTCATAATATCATTTCTTCACTTTTCCACTTAAGTTTCAAGACCAAACCAAGAAAATTTCATTCTTTCTCCCAAAAACACACCATTCGGCCAAGCACTCCAACTCACCCCTCCATCACTTTTTAATTTCATACAACCTAGTTTCTTAAATCCTTTCATCATTCTAAGAATCTTTGTAGTTCACACCAAGTTCTAATTCTTCCATCTTGAAGGACTTTTACTAAGATCAAGTTCTAGAACTTTTGTTAGTGAAGTGTAAGAAAACTTCATTTATTCTTTTCTTTTTCATGTTCTAAACCATGTTTGATCCATGGTTCTTCTTATTCAAGCTTGATATACTAATTTTCTTGTATTTGTTTCATGTTTAAGAACTTGTGTTGGTGGAGATCTTGCTCAAAACACAAATCAACAAGCTTTTTGGTGGTTCTTCAAGAGGTAAGAGGGAGATTCATCTCACCAACCAAGTATGGTGGTGAGAGATGGTTTTATATTTGATGGATGGTGAATCCATGTGAGGATTCCTATCCATGGTCATGTAATAATTGTGTGTGTTATGTGCTTTAAATTATTTTTGCCTATGCTTGATATGCTTTGCATGATTTACTTGTGTATGCATGCTTAGTATAATTTTTATTTGCTTATATGGTATGCTTATAATATGCATGATGATATATGTTGAATATATTATGATGGAGGTATGTTGAAATAAGCAAAATTTTTGGCTCCAAAGGCCATGGAGGAGGTCACGGTTTTGAGCTTCCAAGACTAGGGTTTTTATTGAAATTTTTCAAGAACAATGAAGTTGATTTTTAGTCCTTGAACTAAAATAAATTTCAGCCAAGACACTAATTAAATTTAGTGTTCACAAAAATGATATTTTTATAAATAAATTGAGTAGTAAAGAAAATAAACAAAAAGAGTTTGTTTTACAAAAAGAGTGCACATGGTTTTTGAGTAAATATTTTCATGAATTTATTTTGTGTAGAAACAAGAATGAAATTTTTTTAAGTTAGAAGAAAAATATTTCATGGTTCCAATGGCCATCTACAAGGTTTTGATAATTTAAAAAAATGTTTTGATGTTATAAAATATAAGAATTTTCAAATAAGGATTTTGGAAAAGAATTAAAGTGTTGTCAAGTGGAATTTTCAAAAATAAAAGAAAAAGGAGATTTAAAGTGTTGAACTTTAAATTATTTAAAGGAGAATTAATTTTTAGAAGTGATTTAGAAATATAAAAGAAAACGTTTGTAACTTAAAATTTACTAACGTAGAATTTAAATATTGGGTTTTGGAAAACGTTAGGAAATTTAAAATTTGGAAATAGTAATTAAATCAATTAAATCTGATTTTTGTAAGATTAAATCAATAAAAAGTGATTTTGAGAAAATATATTACGGAAAAGATTTTTGATTGAGAAAAGGAAGAGAATAATGTAAGAAATTATATTTTTATAAGAAAACGTTCAAAATAATATTTTTAAAGTGAGGAAATATTTTATGAAGGGTAAAAACGATGAAAAATGATTTACGTAACTTAAAAACGTAATTTTTAAGTTACGCGATTAGAAAAATATTAAAATATTTCTATGCGATTTATAAAGCGTTTAAATATTTTACACGATCAAAACGTTGTAGAAAAATCGCTATGCGATTTAAAAATAAAAGATTATTTTTACGCAATTTAGAATACAGTAGAAAATGGTTCCGCGATTTTTTTAACGTAATAGAAAATGTTACAAATCATTAAGATTACGTGAAAACATGACAAAAATATTTTACGAATGAGAAAAACATGGTAATGTGTTTTTGCTGTTAATTATACAAGAAATTTTACGCTTAAAATCAAGATACTGATCTTGTACAAGAAATTGAGAAGTTTGCCTGAAATTGGCATTAATACATGAACATAAAATAGTATTTGAACCTCGTATGAGAAATTATGTGATTTACCTTTAGTTGGTAATTGGTGCATTACACATGCATTGAAAATGGTCCGATGGACTGTATATGGCTAATTGCCTAGGAGAAACGTGCACACACTCTTGAGTGGGTGCGATACGCGTAGTGTAGGTCACTTGTTGACCTTGGGGGCATCGGGGTGCGGGTTGCTCGCAATGGGCAGTTGGTAGCTCTTCTGCACCGTGGGTTAGACCGATGCAACACACCGATGATCCGGACCGAGACACTATTCTTAATCGAGATCTGATAAAGACTATCGTGTATGTGCTAGATGTGCAAGATATAATTATAGCACTTGGTCTGAGGCACGTGGTACCGACAGATCTTTTCGATCAATTTCTCCGACTTGAGTATTAGCTCCATGGAGTAGGTCATTGAGTCTATGTGCGCATGCATGAAACTGAGCATCTATATCTATGTGATGGTGTTTGTGTAATTATTTTGTGATTTAAACAGTGATAGTGGCATGATGGTAATTATTATTCTTACACTATGATGATGGCATAATTGTGATCATGATATGATATTTTTGGTATAATATGTTGTTTGTATTATCTCTGTGCTATTATTATTTGGTATTGGCGTATGATCTCACCTCTTTGTATGTGTATCTGTATATTGTATTTATATTGGGTGAAGACGTTGAAAAAGATACGATACTAGAAGGAGAAGAGGAATTACTTCTCACATCAGGAATCGCAGAGTTCTGACAGTATGACGTCAAGAGCCAGTTTCTTCGGATATGTACGTTTACAATTTCACGGAGGAGCTGGAGAATGGAGGACAAGTCCCGATGAGCGAGGACTTATTTACGAGGGGTACTGATCGTTAGTAGTAGTAGTAGGTCATGTATCGTGGGGATCCATTTTTCTGTGTGACTATCTTTGTTCATGTTGAATTTCCGTTGCATATCAGGCGACATTGGGACACTAGAAATTATGTCCCAACGGAAATCAGCATAGTGTCGTCAGCCCGGACACCTGTCCGTAGGGCTACTCGTCACAATGGATTCCTACCTGCTGAGGAACCCGAGGAGGACCCGTCTGAGGGGTCTTCTGCTTAGTTAAACTTGGGCAAGTTTGAACTCTGATATAAATAATGTCTATAATTATTTAAGTGTGTTTGTTGTTTCAAGAAATGGTCTGTAATAAATAAACCTGACAGCACTTGTGTAATATGTATATGATGTAAATTATGTGTGAGGTTGTTGTATGACAGTTTTACTTTCCGCTAAGTTTATTTTATTGTTATAAAAAAAAAATTTACAACTCATATTTTTATCACAACGTCACATTTTATAACTATTGAGGGTATTTGGGTAATAAAGTAACATAAATGTGACACCCTATGATGGGTGTTACATTTGTACCCGTTACCTTTTATTTGAATATGTAAGTACTATATTTCATGTTATTAGTGCTTTGTGTTAAAGACGAAAATATTATATATGTATGTTGTTCTTAAAGTGGTTGTGTTTAAAATGGTTGGGTAGTAAATATGCATTCATTCAGGGCTTATATTTTCCATCTATGTATAAATGAAATATTTATTTTGAAAAGATTATTGTTGAGACTGTGACACGCCTGGATTTAGTGACTGTGGTGTAATGACGATTGCGCCGTTGTTATTTAATCTCTAGGGGTGTTACACTTTATGTTCTCACACTAGTTTTAGTCTCATCATACATATCTTGAATTGCTCGAATATAAGCGAAACAAACTTCTTTCTTCTCCAGAGCCTTCCGCAAGACCTCTCTCGATACTCTATCGTAGGTTTTTTCCAAATCAATGAAAACCATGTGTAAGTATTTTTGCTTCCTTCAATACCTCTCCATTAATCTTCGTAAAAGATATATTGCTTCCATGGTTGGCCTCCCAAGCATAAAAGTAAATTGATTCTTTGAAATATGAGTCTCTTGTCTTAATCTCTGTTCAATTACTCTTTCCCATAACTTCATGGTATAACTCACGAGCTTAATCCATTTGTAATTAGAATAGTTTTGTATATCTCCCTTGTTGTTATAAATAGAGATTAAAGTGCTTATCCTCCATTCATTTGACATTTTCTTAGACCTCATTATCTCGTTAATTCATTTGGCATGTCACGGGTTTGATTTTCAAGAAGGGCTGCAGCCTCAAGGAGGGGAATTTGAATGTCATGGATGCGTAACAATACTGGATATTGGACATGCTCGGGGTGGTTGGAGCCATGCCCAGGGTGTTACATCAACATTCTGAAAATATAGAGATCGTCAGCAACAACAAGTGAATGTATCTTATCCTGCGACTATTGCAGGAGCGTATCCCTCAAACCTCTCTATACATACCAGAGTATTTCACCACTACAAATAACTTATCACTCATTGTATAAACCCTACTTGTGTACAGCTTGAATTAAGCGTTAGAGTCCTTTTACATGTACCAACCTCCTAGTTCAACATGCTCTGTTGTTGCTACGCAAAGAAGAAAATTAGGGTGACGTTCCTATCTCAAGTACACCTTTAAATCTATTTCAGAACATGTATGTACAATATAAACTATATATGTTATTTGGTAATTGGTAACTAATCACAACCGTTTATTTATTTTAACAATAAATTGACTGTTCTCATTTGTTGGAGTTTGGGTACTTCACCTTTTTGGTGGAGTAAGTGAAACGTTAGGCATTTTTGGAGTAACAATAAATATATTTGAAAAAAATCTTTATGATTTATTTAAGTTGATTTGTTTAAAATTTATATGTAAATGTGTTTAAAATTAAGGATTTTGTTAACATGTACCCTAAGAATTAAAAATCTTATTTATTACTCATTATTAATTATTTAAAAAAAAGTATTAAATATTTTTTAAATTTTTAAGATAATAAATACTTATAATTTTCATATAATAGTTTCTGTTTTTTATTCATTAACATGCCCCTTAGAGTACATGTTAACAAAATTCTAAAATTAATGATGATTTATTTAGAGCATGTATTTATTGTTACTTCATAAACATGCAATAAGTTTTGGTTTATATTAGAAACTTCTTTAGTTAATTTTCATGTATAATGTTAATAATGGTTGACAGAACTATTAATGGTGGACTGCATCAACTAAGTTGATAGATGTATGAATTCTACTAAGTCTATTGTTGTGAATTATTTTTATGCATATCTATAAGCATTTATTGAGTTTGAGGACTTCCTTATCCTGCTATGAGACAGTCACCTAACCCTAAATTTTTATCTACAGAAAAAAAATCATGTTTAACGTTTAGAAAAAAAAAACTTGAGTAAAATACTACAATATCCCCTTTGTTTGCCTGATTTTTCACATGCCTCTTCTATTTTTAAAAGCTACACAAAACTCCCTTAACACTTACACATATATCTCCTTGTAATTTGAAAAAATACTATACATAAATCCATAAGCACAATAAGCCCAAATTTGACTAAGAAAGTTATTAATCAACCGTTAATAACCTTCAAATAGTATTTCTACCCTTATTTTTATTGATATTACTTGTAATATTAAATGATTTTGGTTTGAAATGACATTTATACAATTAAGATTTTATCTTTAATAATATTTTTACTTCTTAATTTTATTAGTATTACAAGTAATACTAATGAAATTAAGGATAAAAATGTCATTTCAAAGTTATTAATTATTGATTAACAACTTTCTTAATCAATTTTTAGTTTATTATACTGAACTAGATTTATGTGTAGCATTTCTTTCAAAAATGTAAAAAATGTTTATGTAAGTGTTAAAAGAATTTTGTGTAATTTTTAAAAATAAAAAAATATATGAAAAATTATTCAAATTAAAAGGACGTTGTAAAGTTTTACTAAAAAAATTTCATTAACATTATTACAAAGTATTTATTTCTTTAAGCGTGCGGTAACTTTCAGGTGCTATTGGAATCTTTTGACGTTGTGAGTTGTGACGCTTGGCCCCGTCGTAGCAGAGGGAGTTGGGGTTACGTTTTAGTGTGGGTACGTAGAAAAATGGTGGGTTAAAATGCAAATAAATACTTGGTTAGGACTTAGGATTCAATTTCAAGATCATGCAATTTCAAAAGAATTTAGTTTCACTTAAGCAAAAGAAGTTCAGGTTCAACTTATTCATCTCTCTCGAGTTGGTTTTGTCTCAAAGTTCCAAGAACAGTAAATACTAATGATATGTGCGAGAGCTAACTAGTTGGAGAAGGTTAATCTAAATAAAACAACAGGAAAACAATAATAATTATTGTAGGAAAAAGACAGCCAACTTTTTTTATTTGCAACATACAAGCATCTCATTACTCTAGTACCTACTTTTTTTTTGCTGTGCATAATACCCACAAGAAATTTTAGTATGTTTTTGGAGCAGTATATGTATATTTTAAAAAGATTTTTATTTTTGATTTAAAATAATTTATTTCAATATTTATGTGAGTTATAAATTAATGATAAATATTTTCTTAAAACATGTATTTATTATTATTTCAAGAACATATAGCAATATTTTGATATAAAAAATAAATTGTTAAATATTTAATTAACTGCTAATTAATTATATTTAATAAAATTTCAAACATTTATTATAAAATCATCATTCAACAAATATTTAACAAGTGTCTGGGTCATAACATGAAGAAAGGAAAATTATATACCACAAGGGCAAAATTAGGCCTTGCTGCAACGCGTTAAAGTCATATTTGCACAAATTAATTATGCCATAGCAGAGAAGTTGTCCTTTTGTTTTCCCACGAAATGATTGCATCTACATATTAATTTCAAATAAAAAATACTATTTCACACGAACTTGAATTTGTAAAACGACCTATGAAATAGTATTTACCAATATTATTATACTTGCGTTTAATATGCCGTAGGAGTGTTTTATTTTTTTATTTTTTTTTAATTTTATTTACTTGTACGTTTTGAGTGACGAGATAATTGTCTACTTCATTCGTGAACTTTTCACGAAAACAATTTCGTTCAATATAGCATTGCTCTACAGGAAGAGCCCCACTCAAATGTTCTATATATTTTTCCCAATTTCCTGAAAGGGTATTCAAAACTAGCAAGGAAACCAATAGTTAAGAAAGATAGACAACATAATCAATGGGTTCTGAAGGACAGCTCAGGCTTCCTGTTCTAGATTTCACCAAGGAAGATTTGAAGCCAGGGACCAATTCCTGGTTATCAGCATGCAAAAGTGTGCGCCAATCATTTGAAGAGCATGGCTGCTTTGTAGTTGTGTATGATAAAGCTTCTGATGAGCTTCAAAATGGTGTATTCCGTTCCCTGAAGGAGCTGTTCGATCTCCCAACAGAGACCAAAGTGAAAAACATATATGAGGGCAAGCCCTTGAAAGGCTACGTTGGACAGCACCCCAAGATTCCTCTCCATGAAAGCATGGGCATAGATGAGGGAACAACGCTTGAGGGGATTCTAAGTTTCGTTCAAAAAATGTGGCCTAATGGAAATGATCAATTCTGGTACATACCTATATAATTTGTTGCTTCTGAATTAATTCTTTTACATGATTATGATATGACTTTATTATTAAATACTCAACTTTTTGTTACCCTCTTTTTGTTGTTGTGGATTTATCTAGTAAATATTTGTTTGAGTATGCAAAGCTAGCAGAAGAATTGGATCGGATGGTGTCCAGAATGATATTTGAAAGTTATGGTCTGGTTCAGTACTATGACACATACATAGGGTCTACAAGTTATCTCCTTCGCCTCTTGGCACACAAAGCCCCGGAACAGGTCGAGCCTCAACTGGGTTTTGTGTCTCACACGGACAAGAGCTTCACAACAATTCTTCACCAGAATCATGTCAATGCACTCATGGTGGAGACAAAGGATGGGAATTGGATCGATGTTGATTTCTCTTCACCTACTTCCTTTGTCGTCATGGCTGGCGATGGACTCATGGTGAGAATTAATTTCTACTAATTCAAGGCTGAATTTTTGCGATAAGCTTATGATCTGTTTTTGGCTTACTTCTTTACTTAAGCTCATGTTTTATAACTTAAGAAATTTTAGTGAAAACTTAAACCAAAAAAAGAAATTTAAGTAAAAATCAACTTATAGCATAAGGGGCTTAGAATAAGTTATTTTTATTTTAGATGGTTTGAATACTTGGAGTGTTTATTTGAATATACGCACTTGTTACATAAGTACTTATTTTAGCAAAATTTATTTTTATATACTTTTAATTTCATTCTCTATAAATGAAAAAGGAAAAGAAAGACTGAAATATCATCCACTAAAAAAATGAAAATACAAGGGGTTTCTTGCTTTAAAGAAATTACATATTACATTATTTTTGGTTGCTAAAGACTAGAGAAAGAGAAAAAGACTCGGGTGTTTTTATATTGCTGATGGGTCTTGATTGGTTTCTACATACAGGCTTGGAGCAACGATAGAATAAAGTCTCCTAATCATAAAGTTGTGATGAATGGGAATAAAACAAGGTATTCTCTTGGTCTGTTTGCCTTCTACAGAGGGATTCTACAAGTACCTGAAGAGCTAATTGATGAGGAACACCCATTGCAGTATAAGCCGTTTGATCATCTTGCATTACTGAACTTCACTTACAGTGCTCACATTAAAGCCTATTGTGGCATGTGAAAAGCTTGTTAAAGTTTAAACAAACTGTGTGTGATACCTATTCCATACAATGTATTTGGTTCTGTTGTGAGATTTTAATTATGAGGATTGTTACGTGTTCTAGATTTGGCTTGTACTACAGGTGCTTTTGTAAAATATAATGTTGAAAGGTTGTCGTTGTATGCTAGTATTTGTCTAAAACCGAATTGCACTTACTGGTTTTTAATGGAAGTAAATTGAATTTCGATTAAGTATTCGAATTTCGACACGATCAACAAGGGATAGAGTCCGAGAACCAGAAAGATAAAAAAAAAAAAAGATAAAAAAAAATAGAAAATTTCGGGTCAAATGCAGTTAGCCACCCTAATTTATTAGTCCTATTGCATTTTTCACCCTACTTTATTTAATTGACCACATTACATCCCAATTTGTCATACTTATTGCAACATTCCCCTTTTAATTAAAATTAAAAAGATTTAATAATAGATATTATAAAAGGTCAAAAATATCCATCTCATTTCTTCTTCTTCTTCGGTGATATGGTTTAACTGAGCCTCATTCATGGAAAGTATTTCACAAGCACCTTGGACTTGCATATGAAGAATTAAAATACATCAGGTGCGAGCTTGACCATAAACCAATTGGGTGTTGCTTACTTGCGGGTTGTGGCATGTGGCTCGAACTGGCGTAGCTGCTAAAGTTGGGTTTGGTTTGCCACGTACCCTTTAATTTGTTGCTAGCATGCCATCGACCTCTCATTTTTTCATTAATTTTTTTAAATATTAATAATTAAATTAAATTTATTAAAAAACAAAAAAATAATTATATTAATTTTTTATAAAATTAATATTTATTATATTGATATTTTTATTTAAAAATTATACATATATTCTTGATTTTATATATTATTATTACATTTTAATATTTTTTTTGTTTACAAAATTATATATACCTTTTCTACTTTATGTATAAATATTATATAAAATCTATTGAAAATATTAAGCAAGAAAAGTATGAGTACTTTCTTAAACAAAAAGAGTGTCGATATGATAAAGAACTAACCTCAAGAGAGGTCGGTATAATTATACAAAATATAAAAATAATGAAATTAAAAAAATTTATATTTGATATGTATTTGACATATGATTCATAATTATTTTATATACATTGATATTACAATTTCAATTCATCTTTCTATTAATTTTTAATCTTCATATAATAAATCTACTAACTCCTCTCACTCTTGGTTTCACTCTCTTCCATTTTGTAAAAGATATATATATATAATTTTACTTATAAATCACGATGTAAATGATAAATACTATTGTGATACATTTAATATCTAATATAAATATTTTTTTTACTTTTTTTATTTTATTCATAAATCTTTTATATATTAAAAGAAAAATACTCATTTAAAGTGAATAAATAAGAATATATTTACTCTTAATTTAAAATAATATATTTTAATTTTAATTCACTAAATAATTTAAAAGTAAAAATACATTTTTATTTGTTAACTTTAAATTTTTTTATATTTAATAATATAATTTATAATTTTTAACCCCTACGTCAAATATTTTTTGGATCCACCTCTTATTAGAGCATATATAAATGAATGTTTTGTTTTGGCCTTGTTTATTTTCTTCCTTGGTTCTGTTGCCGCTTATCTCTTCTCTAAACGCAAATAAGTGCGTAATTATGATGGCCCACGTGCTGGACGACATTGGTATGTATGCTTGGTGTAGTTTTGTTGGTCTAGCTGGTTTTGGCTCTACTTTCAATTGTTTGTGAAAAAGATCTAGAGAAGGGCCCAACAATATAGTCATTGTCCAAGTAAGTGCAATAGTATGTTGTTGAGTTCTTTAATTTCTGAGCTGAACTCTGGAATAAAATTGTTTGATGATTGGAGTTAGGTTTAGGGTTGAAACAGAAGTTTTCTTCTCTGTACTAATCGCTATGAGAGGGACACATAGATTCCATCGGTGAACACAAGGGAAAATAAAAAAGGGTGTAGGGCATGTTAGTTGTGGAGAACCCAACAACTGCAAGATTGTTGGCTGTTGAGTTCTTCCCATGAGTGAGATTAACTTGAACCCAGAGATGCATTAAAGATGACAAAAAACAAGGAAATGGGTATTTTTGTCCATTTGTAATAAATTACTATTAAACATTTTTTTAATTTTAACAGAAATAGAAATGTCGCAACAAATATGATAAATTGGCGTGTAATGTATTCAATAACATAAATTAGGATGGAAAGAGCAATACACCTAATAAATTAAGGTGGTAAAATGCAATTAACCCGAAAATTTCAATAGAGACAAATTAGTTATACCATATTCATTGAAATGAAGTAATTGATGCTTCTCATATCATAAAATTCTAGTTTGAGTACGTATAATTTATATAAAACTTTTTGACATACCTCATCTTGTATAAAACTCATTACATTTGAAAATATCTTTAAAGATTTTTTTTGCACAGATTAAAAAAGTTATTAAATAATTTTAATTTTAAAAAATATAACTGTATTTGATTAAATTATTCTTTATGATAAAATTAGCATTCAAAATTATAACTCTTTTAAAGCTCTCTGCCATTTTATTTAATGGAAATACTAAAAGACAAAGCTAAAGTTAAAAAAATAATTAATACATTCTAAGTTTTTTAATTAAAGTGACAAATAAATTAAAAAAAAATTATTGTCTAAAAGGATATATAATTTGTTAACCAAAAATTAAAGGAGAAATAATTTGAAACACAATGAATATAAAAGTTCAATAAGTCAGCGAAAAATTCGTACTTCATCTTACTTTTAATTCTATAGTTAATGATATTCGGTAATGTTACTTTTAATTCTATAGTTAATGATATTCGGTAATGTCATGTTGTCTAGTGGTATTTATCTTCCTTTAGAAAGCACATGATGCGAAAGACCAACTTCTACTAAAATACTGAAGTTATTGAGTGAAGAATTATGAATAGTATTATATTATATGTAACAAGATCTAGCCAATATTAAACCTATTGGTCATGGCTGTTTTGATGTATTCTTTTCTTTGAGTTTTCACAAAATGCTGTTGCAAAAATATGTGGTGATAACGGATCTCAAAGGTCATGTGGATGCTATATATATATATGGAAGGATGGTTGCTGTAGTATTGAAAACCGGCGCCATCGGCTCGGATAAACATGAAGCCACTGAAAACTCCAGCCTCGGAAGCTACTCCACCCCTGGACCATGTCTCGGATGATGAACTTTTGGATAGCCTATTAAAATTCTTTTGATATATAACCTGGGACCTAGGTAGACTACTAGAAATTTTATTAAGGGACGAGAATATTAATATTGCCATTCCTACAGGCAAATGCTGATCAGGGGATGAAATTCCCTTCTTATCTCATCCACTTTGTCCTATTCAACAATATCAAAACATTTACTCATTTTGTACTCCTCCAGCTCAATTAGTTTTCTGATTTTCAAGAACTATTAAGAAGATGTCCGACAAATATTTTTGGGGAGAATATGGTTTAGAGTCTTTTCTTTTGGCCATATATGATTTAGAGTCTAAGAGCAATGTTTTCACTACAAAAGATTCTCCATGTAGATAAGAGAAATCATATTTTAAAAAAATTTACAGGGATGTTTCCGCTAAAGGCAAAAGTTGGTTTTAAGTTGAGATAAGCCCACCAATGCAAGCATACCTTAAAACATCCGAGTCTTCCATTCTTAAAAGGCGGCCAGTACTTTTGCTTGTGGATAGATTTTAAGGTTTTGTTAGACCTTTCTTATAGAGACATTTAGAATGTTACTAATGATTTTTTGAGCATTGATGCTCTACATGTTTTTTACTATAGATTTTGTTTAATAATTGATTAATAGCTAAAAATATTGATTCATAACCTGTATAACAGGTAAACTTTGATACAACAAATAATTATAAAGTTAGTCATTCTAAACATAAAAAATTATTTTTAAATCCCCCCATTTACAAGATTTCATCAAACCTGCGACCAGATTTCATCTTCTTCCTCAACACGCCGTAGTCAGATGGGACGTAGGAGCTGAGGATGACGGGTGGCAATGTCGTGGTTGGGTGGTGGTTTGGTGGTCGTAGGGTGGTTGGTGTCTAGCTTCCACCACATCTCGTCGTCGTCTCATCTCCTTGGTGCACCATCACCCAGAGACATCATCTTCACACAATCTCGCGACCAAATCCACAGTCGTCCTCACCAGAACAGGTGACTCGCGAGCAGAACTAGACGACCCACGTCAATCGGAGCCACCACGAGCCATCCTCTGCCTTGAACAACACGAAGCCAGATCTGATCGCAAACCACCTCGAGTTGTCGTACCACACACGACCTCCACCCAGATCCATCACGCTCGCACCTCAGACTGCCATTGCGCAACCCAATTCATGACACTGCCAGGACTTCCGTAGCTTTGCAATCCACCACCGAGGTCACAATTTCTCTTCCCCTGTGAGTGTCCATCGTTCGACCCAAACAACGTTTGACGATGTCGTTAAAGGCATGTTCACGAACACGTTTGATCGTTGGTCAGAGGTGACGACGATAACATTTAGTGAAACGTCGTCATTTGGGTGGCATGGTGGGTGTGGTGGCGAGACAGATTTGGACAGCTGGTGCGTGGATTAAAATTCATGGTGAGGTGTGGAGGTGCTTAGATGATGGTGGCGTGTGGGTGGCAGATATGAGCATTTTCAGGGCTGAGGTTGTGGTTCGTGGTGAGTGTTGACGAGTGTGAGGTTTGGTTGCCAGGTTAGGTTTTGGTCTTGGGGTTGACAGTGGTGGTTGTGTGGCCACTGCAGGTGGTTCTGTTTTGGGTTCTGGTTACGCGTATAGGAAAGGCGTCACCGCTCTCCGATGAAGAACCATCAGTCGCGAACGCAGAGGGGTGGTTGGTGGTGAGAGGGAGTCGCTAGCGAAGGTGGCAGTGTGCAGCGATAGTGACGTGCGGTGGGATGAAGAAAGTGTAGAGATGAAGAAAAATATTTAGTTGAAGGGTTAAAATTAAAAAGAAAAGAATATAAAGAGTCAAAAAAAAAATAATTTAGGTACTTTTAATAAATATTTAAAACTGATAAAAGAAGGTAACAATAACTGTTCACCTTTTTTATTCTCGGCCATTGATTTAGATTTCCTCAAAATCAATGGTTCTCATACTTGGAGCATCAATGTTAAAAAAGTCATTAGGAGCATTCTAAATGTCCCATTTTCCTATATGGATAATCCCTCATACAAATCACATATAATCACATTACCTTACATCTGATTAAGGCTTTGAGGTGCATATTATATACAAAATAAGATGTGATCAAATATAATTAGACAATAAAAATTATGCATGTCACGTCCTAAGCTTTCTAGTCGTGACTTGTTTACTTTTCTAACCTTTTATTTTACTTTGTTATATTGTTTACTTTATTTCTTTTCTTTTTCTCAATCTGGGTTGTATTTTTCTCCTACCAGGGGAAGTTAATTTATTTTTCATTTACGCATGCATTGGTCAAACCTTCCTAGGATAGGTGGTGTGCCACCTTACTCTTGGAGAGGTCTAAGTAAAACATCATCTTATTTCGTGTTAATTTAATCAAGCGCTCATCGTACATAATCAAAACCTTATAAAAAAATATGCAAGAATCATAGACACAAGGAAATACTTATAATACCATAGGCATATCATTGATTTTTCTTAATCATTGGTCATATTTATGCCTACTACTAAGTTAGGCTTTACATAATCATCATAGTAGCACCTTAGATAAATACATATGTTCAGGACTGAATTTTGGGTTAGCAGTTCAAGAGTAACCCAAACTACCAGATTAATACCCAGATATTACTGCGCGCTATCTTGATGAGTATATCTACCTATTTATTAGGCATAAATCTCTCAAGTATCTTTGATGGACATGAAAGCTAATTATATCCCACATAAATAGAGAAGTTAGTTAAAAGAAATCACAATCCCTAACAGATTCTAATCATAAATAACTACATTTAATACAGATCACACTCATCCTAAAATACTCTTATATATATGTCATGTCAAGTCTCAAAGATATGCATCTCTTCTAATATATAGATTGTCCCTATCACAAGATCTAACTCTTGTCTTTTGTAGTATCACTCGCATCATCAGTATTGTCTGTCTTGTCTGGCTGATTGTCTGCCTTCAACCATCATGACGTACCTATCTCAATTACCCTTCTAAATTTACTTCAAAACATTGGCGCCAACTGTGGGGATGATAAACTTCAAATCCCACCACCATCACCACTAGATATGGATTCGTCAAACACGTGAACCATATGCTAGATTTAACGATCCATTTATCACTTATCAACACGAACTAGACATGACAGAACCATTGTTGATTTCCTATCTTAGTGACTGTAACAACCACCATCTCACCAAGCCCACCACGAGATTGAGCAACAACCAAAGCTAATAAAGTCCAGCGGTGGTTTGGGGGTGGTTTATAGCCAATATAGCAGCAGCGGAGGCTAGCCACCAAGGCCACTCTCAGCCCACGTATAAAGCTACTGGATCTCCTAACTCTATGATAGTATGATCACCGTGACAATCCCTTGGTTCCGTGTTGAGGTAAGCGGTGGTGCCATGACACCTCGTTTCGCAAGCAGGCCATAACCACTGTCACCCCCCACAGTTATGGATCGAGGTTGTTTCCATGGAGCATCTCAGACGCATTCTCCCAATGGTGACGTACGTTGCCTTCAAATGTTGGGAAAGTCTTTTGTGGATGTGAATCTCCTTAGAACTGTGACGTTAAAGTCCAAAACATAGATATTGTGCTAAATGACAAGTCGCCTTATCGAATCCACTTGGTGACCGAGTCAACTCAGCGTACGAGGTTAGTGCAAAGGTGCGATCATTACTTTGTTCTTTGATGCACATTCTGGAGAACTTCATCCTCGTTCCCGCCTTTGAGAAGCAGCACCTATGATAACGAGATGGCATCGTCGTTTGCCATCAAACGCACCCACCTAGCCAGATCATCCAGCTGGCCATCGCTCACTAACATCCCACGGGGAGCCTTCACCCAGAATATCCATCATGTCCAGAACCACATTGACAGTCATTGAACCTCCATGCTTGTCCCCTCTCTGCTTACCATCCAAGGAAGAAGAAGAGGGCATACGTGGTGGTAGTCATTGTGGCAGAATGACAGAGGACACAATGATGGTTGTGCTGGGAAGGCAACAATTCGTAGACCGTGACTCCTCTGCTTCGTCCGTGACTACCCCGGTAGCTCCAATGACTTACAGGCCTCCATGAACAGTGACCTACCTATGAATCTCGGTCCCTACTCATGCTCACCAGCAGCATTAAGGTTGCTGGCCCTAGAGGACGTGCCTTCATCACTTTCTTGGCAGGGAACAGTGACTATGTGAAAAGTGTTGTGGGTTTGAGGAGAGAACCATGACAACCCCATCCCATAGAGTGGAGCCACTCTCAATCACAGTAGTCACTCTCAGCTGCTCACATGTACATTCGCGAGACAAGAAGGCATACGAAAGTGGCGGATCAAAGACGTGATGAACTGCACCTCCATCACATCTTAAACTGTCTCAGACTGCTACAATAACAACTACATTAAATGTAATAAACGCATATACTGAGTGGACATCGTTGTTGCCGGGAGCAAACCTCTTACTGAGTTAGACCGAACATGAGGAAACTTAGTTGGAAACCACCCGAGAGCGAGAAGCAATAGAACTCATGAGGCCCAGTGATGGTTCGAGTCAGAAACAACCATCTTTAATGGTAACCCAGAAACTTGATCTGCCTTTAATGGCGGTTGCAAAAAGGTTCATAGTGACCCACCTGTCTTCAAATCTCTTTTCCAGATCAGTTTCAACACTCGGTTCACCTGTATGGCCTGCTAGTGGTGTGCAAAGACCACAATGGTCTCCCTCTTCCTCCCGATCCTGCATTACACAGTCAACCACATGAGCCTCTCTGAGTTTCATTTGTAGTAGTTGTAACAACCACTGTTCTCGCAGGAGTATACACAAAAATGGACTAGCATCGAGGAAAGACGATGCTCACGGTGGTTAGAGGAAGAAAAACCACCAATGTCATATGATGCATAATAACCGGCCAACATCTTGATCTGCCATTAATGGCATAAGGGGGGCCTCCTTGATGTACTTGATTCCGAGACCCACATAGCCAACATAAAAAGGACTGATAAAACGAGCGGCTACCCATTGCAAACATACTTCGGTCCCAATTTAGTGTGAACCATCCTTGAGAAAGTGCAAAGGGTACGAAGTGTGAACTATTCTGATGTGCTTCCAACGAAGTCCTCAGAAACCATGCCCACTCCAGGAGATCAAGCATAAAGGATACAAAGTGCCCACTCCATTCAGAGGTTCAACCACAACTGTAACTATAAAGTGCATGGCCAACTATCAGTACGACCCCTTGAGTTACACCTCAAACCTCATTCAAAGGATCGACGAGGATTTCTAAGAGGATGGCTATGACAGCTTTTGAATTTTCTCTACGCACAATGTTGCTGCAGTTCCTGTGAATGTAAAGGTGGTGGCTACGGGTCAACGTAGGGTGTGATATTTTGGGGGTCAGTCTTTAGCCAGAGCAGAAGTTCTAAAGCAATCATTTTTGCTGCTACGCGTGTGCCACCAATCTCAGTTTTCCAAGTTATGTGTTATTGGGTAGCACAAATCCGAATCAGAAGCACGTGAACAAATGCAAATGGAGCTTCTCAACACAACCTTTTGATCTTGGAACCAACGGGATTGAATCAGGAATGAAATGTGTAGCTATATAATAGTGAGGCAACGATCGAACTCGTAGTAACAACAATCATGTCTCACCATTACTGACTCACGAGTAAGCTCACCATTGCCATCCACCCTTGATCTCTCAATTATCATTTAAGTGCCAAGCCAGCAAGTATATTACGATGAAGTGCCATTTATCACTTTGGGCTAACATTATCTAAAGCCAGTATTTCGATCGCAACGTTGAGTCAACGAGTACTTTAGCCTGACACAACCCACAAGGTTATCACACCTTGGTGAAGTCCAAGGAGTACAAGGTCTGAATAAGATCAACTATATATGACGGCCAAACAGGGGAATCCACTTGACCACCCTTTGAGGGCAAGTAGCGCATTCAAGGGTCTTAACCTGTGCCCATGTGAGAAGCACCTTAGACGGCCAAACAAAGGAATCCACTAGACCACCCTCTAGGGGCAAGGAGCGCATTCAAGGAATCCACATACACAATCTTTAACATGCTAACAATCAAAGCATCCTGTCATGCGACTCACACTTCCTACAAACATGCAAGATAAACTTCTCTTATTAAAGTCATGCACATCCGGATAAGTTTATAAGTATACATGTATTTGAATCATATAATTCACAAAATTGAATCTAAACTCTCTCTCCACTAATGTAAATCACACACAACTGAAGATCAGAAGGAACTTTAACAGCTTGTAATGTATGGCCAATGGTATTGGGTTCATGAACAGAAGGGGAAAGGATTTAAAACAAACATTGAGAAACATGGACATGCTATTTCAAGACTTGAGACCCAGTGAAACTATCAGGGTATTCAACAGTGAAAGAATAAAACTTGTCAGAACCATTCAATGCTTATCTTTTTTTAACTTTTATTCTTTCTTTTATTTACCTTGCTTGTCTCTTTTCTCTTTTTCTCTTTTTCTCTTTTTCTACTTATACAAAGCAATTTTTTTCTTTTGCTGCATCAAGTTCCTTTAGACTCATTTTTGTAATAGACATACATAATATCCCTAATCACTGAACTCACTTCAAGAAATAACATAGCATGTACTTAACAAACAATGATGACAGGAAGAAAATGCAATGTGTTCACATGCATTAGAATGGTTAACTGGTTAACGAATACAATGGTAATGAAAAACAAATAAGGCCAAACAATTAAAAAGCTTCAAAGGGGACCTATGGGATATCATCATGTAAAGGTAAGCTTGAAAGGCTCAATTGCTCCAAATAATGGCCTAATCATTTCCTCAGTCATGCACAACTTAAGATTTCGCCTCAAGAGAGTTTAAAAACAACTTCAAAGATAATCAAAACTCTACATGTGTAACACCCCATAAATTGTTTGTTTCATGATTTATATTCATTTTATAATATTTGTGAATTTTTGTGAATTATTTCGGTGATTTTGATTATTTTAATATATTTCTCTATTTATGTGCACATTAAATTGGGCCAGAAAAATAATATTTTTCTGAGACCAGAAAATTTTGGACTGTGAAACAAGGCCGAGGGATTTTACTAAACCCGAAACTGGACACAGTTTACGAGGTTTGTTTTTCAAGATTTTAGCTGATAGATAAAATTCGAGTATGTCCTATTATCCAACGGACAATAAATAGTAGTTTTGCTAACTGTAACTTTTGTCCATTGAATAATAACTTTTAGTAAAGTACAAGTCATCTTTTCTAGCGTGTTCACTTTATGACATTCTCCTTGTGACATCACTTGTTGACTTTTTCAAAAAGTGAAACAAAGCTTCCTAAAGAAGCTTCATTAAAACTTAATGAAGAAGCTTTCTACCAAGCTTGTTAGAGAAGCTTCTCCTTTCTCTCTCCTTGAGTGGCTATGGTTTTGGAGGGCAAAAGTGGATGCCTACTTTGTCATTTTTTCATCCAAGTTCATTTCATTTCATCTCTCCAAAAAGCTACACATTTTCTCTCACTTTTCTCTTTCACATTTTCTCTTCTTCCTTTCCTCTCCAAGCTCTATGGCAACACCTCTTTTCTCCACCCTCCATGTTTGCTTAATTTCAAGCTATCACCTTGCTTGAAACTACACCTCACTTGAAGACTTTTTCTTATTGGAACCATCCCCGAAAACTCTCATCTTCATCATTTTCTTTCAAGCCCTAACTTGAAGCTCTAAAGGTAAGGTTCTTGATTCTCATTTTCTTTTCTCATTTTCGTGTTCAAGGATCACCATTTTTTATCACTAGTCTTCTCTTTTTCAAGCTTTAGGTGTTAATCTTATGAGTTGAAAATCCTAGGGTTTGGTGGTGGTGATTGGATGAAAATCATCAAGGGGGGTTCTAGAGCAAGCTTGGATGACCAAATGGTAATGTAGTCTCACTTTGTTCATTTCCCTTCTCTCTATCAAGAAACAAAACAAAAACTTTCACCTTTCTTTCCCAAACCCCACGGTCAAAGCATCATCTTGGAGTGTTAAAGACTTAATTTTTATTTGTTCATCTTCATCCTCTCTTTCTAAAAGCCAAGAACACAAAATCCTCTCACCTTTTCTCTTGGAAGAGCTCATAGCCAAGACAATAAAATCCACCATCCAAGCTTCAATAATTCAAGCCAACCCTACATCTTGCATCCTTACATCATTCTAAGATACTTTTGTGTTGAGACCAAGATACAAATCATCCATCTTCAAGGTTTTCTTCAAAACTCAAGTTCTAGGGTTTTAAGGTGGAGTTCCTTTCACTAATTGTTTCATTTTTTCACTCTAGGCCATATTTTGATCCATGGTCTCCTTATTCAAGCCTTAGATGTTAATGTAATTATGTTTGTTTTTGTTTTCAAGGACCTCTTGGTGGTGAAAGATTGATTCAAGAGGACAAGCAAGAAGCTTGGGAAGCATCACCAAAAGGTAAGAGAGAGATTAACCTCTTCGACCAAACATGGTGATGAGAAAATGAAAATTTTGTGTTTGTAAATGAAGAATCTGTGTGAGGATTCCTTCGCTTGATTGTGTGCAGATGGTTTATGCTTACTTGTTGAATATGTGCTTATTTACTATGTGTGATCATATGACTTTAACTTGGTTTGTGTTTATTTAGCTTTATATGGTTATATTATGTTGATAATATGTATGAATCGTTATGCTTGCTTATTATCCATATATGGTTGTGATAATATGCATGAAACTATTATGGTAGAATTTTTATGGTCGAATTAATGCTATGAATCATTTGAGAAAGGAAAGAAATTTTGGTCCTAATGACCACCATGGCTCACGGCCTCTATGCCCATTTTGTGTGATCCAAGTTAAAAATATTTGGTTAGTTATGAATTCATAAGATTAGGCAACTAGAAATTGGATTCAGGATTTACAAAGTGGAAAAAGAAATGAATAAGGTTTTATAATTTAAAAAGGAAGTGATTTTTCGTGGAGACTAATTTAGAATGAATGTTTGAAACTTAAAGCATTTTGTTTAAAAGGATTTTTAAGAGGAATATGGAACGCATAACTTTTATTGGATAATGAATGATTTTTAGTACTAGAAATGGAAAAGGAGTTTTAAAAGTTGATTTGAGACTTAAAATATTTTATTTGAAAGGGATGGAACAAAGTTTTTATTATTATTATTATTATTAGATATGAGTGATTTTGATTATGATGATGGAAAATAAGTTTTAGAACGTGATTTGAAACTCAGTATTCCATTTAAGAGAATTTTAGCAAAGGTAATGAAGAAAGTTTTCAATAAATTAATATAATGCGGATTTTGGGAAGAACATTGGAAAATGTTTACACGATTGTGAAAATACTGGTTTACCATTGTGCCGATGTGCAGGACCTAGGTGGATCAGTGTTATTATGTAATTGTATGGACGGTTATATAATATCATTAATACTAATGGTATCAAGCAATTGTATGGGCAGTTGTTTTGGTATCATTGGGAACAGTACAATGATGGGTTGAGTTATGCATTGAGTTATCATGAATTAACATCATACAGTTAGTGTTTGTATGGCTTTTGTTGCCTAGGAGTGAATGAGAATTGAGTATTGTGATCCAAGGGAAGGATCTCAGGGTGCGTCAGGGCGAGGTGATTCATCTAGTAACCTAGTTGTCACACTATATACCTCTGGCCATGAAGAACCGTTGCAACGCACTGATGAGGAACCAACAAGCACTACTTCTTTTCACGATTCGACGTAGACTATCATTGAGGGTGGCAGATCTTTTGGAACGTTCATCTCTAAATTTGAGTATTAGCTCCGTAAAGTAGGAATTGGTTTAGTATGCATACACATGGTCAATACACATATTATCATGGCATGGTCAACATATATATTGTGGTGGCATTATCATTATATATCTATGGTGGATATCTGTTGTTATAGTGTTGTTAATGTTTATATTATTATGGGATATGCTTTCTAATGATATTTATGAAATTGATAACTTGATTATATTTGCAATATCTGTATGTATGGAATGACTTTGTTATTCATATCATTTTTCTTCGTTGCCATTTTGGTATGCGATGTAGCAGATCTCACCTCTTTATTGTATTGTTCTGGGTTACAATTATGTTGAAGAAGACTGTGAAGGAAGGCGAGGTTGAATTGTCTAGATTTAGTGGATTGACTTTTGATTATGGTGATGGCGTCTGGATGAGATTTCTTTAGTTATGTGCGGGTACAACTTCATGGAGGTATTGATGCCTGGCGTGTCAATCATGACACCGAGCATTTCGTGTATAAAGAGGAGATGACTCTGCTTAGGAGTAGTACTTATCTTGGGGTTACTACTTTCACCTTCAACGTTTTTGTGCATGTGGAGTTCTCTATGCCCATTAGAGACTTGTGGGGTGATCGGCATTACACCCTTAGGGAGGATTCTATGGAGTCGACTGCTCAAACTCCCATCCGTAGCGACATGCCTCAACTGGGGAATTTGCCTGTTCTGATTCTAAAAGAAGACCAAGTGGGAGATATTACCCTTCAGGTGTTTGGACTTGGGTCGGGTCGAGTTTTTATATGGTAGTTGTACATGTCTTCTGTTGTTTGAATATGTAAGTATTATGTTTTGTGTTACTAGTACTTTATATTAAGGATATATCCATATATATGGAATCTATTTTCTATCAGTGGTTGTATTTGAGGACTAGTGTACTAAATGTACTTCATTCGTGGCTCATATTTTCTTTATATGCATAATGATTAAATTTGGAAACTTGTTGTTGAGTTGTAGCACGCTTAAATTTAGTGACCATGGTATAATGACGATTGTGCCGTGGTTATTAAATCAAGGGGTGTTATAACATTTACATCCATAAACTTTCTCTAGATATGCACTCTTATCATGTTCAAAGTTATACATGCATCTAAGTGGGATGTAAATCATGCATAAAAAGCTACTATATTGTTTCACATGTTTCATGATTGCATATGGTTTTGCTAACAGAGGTCAAATCGCAACCATTTATATCATTGGACAACCAATTCTACACTAGCCATTGGCAATATATCATACATTCAAACGATCAATCATTTTCAATTCAAGAATGCATACCATCATGTGTAGAACATTGAAAACTGAAAATTTTATCAATAACTCATCAGTGATAGCCAAAGCAAGATATAATCATGTTAGTATAGTGACAATTACCACTGCATATTTAAAACATCAAAAGATGTTATACATTAAGCATTAAAGTAGAAAAAGCATGTAATGATACTCCCCCAAACCAAAGTGAAGTTGTGTCCTTGTTGTACATGGTCTATAGGGTACCTGAGTCATTCAAAATAGTAGCCATATTAGAATTAAGCATTAATAAATAAATAAAAACATGAAAAATAAATAGAAAATGCAAAACAGGGTGTTAAGCCGTGGCGTGAATTAGGGTGCACCGCGACGTTGAGCTCACGGATCTCAAACCCTGATAAGGCAGAGACAAGAGTGCCGCAACGTGAGCATGTGTGCGCCGCGGTGAGAGAGGTCAGACTACAGAATTCTGTAGCAGACTCCACATTGTTGCCAAATTTGCTTCATTATGGCCTCCAACACCTGTAAAAGTTGTCTAAAAGCGTAATTTATAGAATGTGCAACAAAAACATATTAAAACTATAAAAAATCAAACTTACTACATATTTATGCAAAACAACAACAAACATAAAAACTAAAGGACCATAACTTGTCCAAATGGTCTTATTGAATTGAACTAAAAACAAAACTTGAATTAGAATTACATAAACTCATTGTCAATATTAGTAATACAAAAATAATGCATTATCTCTGGCAACGACGCCAAAAACTTGTTTGTCCCATTTTAAGTTCGCAAGTGCATGGGCCGAACAAGTAACAAAGTGAAGAGTCAAGTATCATTCCCACGAGGATAAGTTTATTTCCAATGCTAAGTATTAACCGATAGTTTAAGTAATTCTATTCAAGAATATAAAAAAGGAAAAATGGAGATAAACTAAAGACTAGGAAAGTAATAAAGATAATGGTTAGAGATTAGGAAAATCCTTCTTCACCCTTTACTCCAACTAACAACATGCCTCTTTATAAATATGAATGCAATGATTAGGTTAGCTTGAGAATCTTCATTAGTTGAAAGCCTATGTCTAGGGGTCAATCAACCATGGTTTCAATTGCTCAACTCACTATGTTTCCATGAAAGCTAACACAAAATCTACTCTTTAAGATCTATTCTTAAACACGCACTATACATGGCTAAGAGGTATATTTCTATCCAATTAGCGAATTAACTCACCCTGACATTGGAATGGAATCGAACATGCATCAACCATACATATGATCTCAAACCCAAAGTCCTATGTCTAGGATCAGTAGATTTTATCAAATCAGCTTAAATGATGATCATGCATTCAAGAACATTAAGAACAATATGATTGAACAAAACCATACATCCATACAAACTCAAAGGAGAACAAAATCATTGATATTCATAAAAAAGGATTCAAAGTATTCCCTAAAACAGCTACTACTTCATTGAACACGGAAATACAATACAAAAATTCATGTTCAAAATTAGAGAAGAGAAGAAAGAAAAGGGAGAAAGGGGAAAAGGCTTATGGATGTTGCCATTGATGCTTAAATCTCTCTCCATAAGGAAGATAGCCTCTAACCTTGGCTCCTTTGGCCTCCTTTAGCCTCAGAAACGAAGACCTAACGTAGCTTCTCTAACCCTAAACAGTCATCCTAAGAAAATTTGATAAAAATCTATTTATAGGCTTAGTTTTCTGCCTTATGTCGCGACACGCATGCCTCGGGTATAAGTACTGACAGCAGCTAATGCGCATCATGTAGTGGCGTGACATACCCAGCATCGCGGGGTGCGCTACTAGAATGCTTCCTTAGCTTTCTCCTCCAATGTTGGGCCTTGGTTTGTATCAATTCATCTCTTTTGTGCCCATCCCACATTAGAGAAATTGCCAAGTCAAATATAAGTTACAAATCCACTTAATGGCTAAAAGAATTTGCACAATTTGCTCAATAACATATAGGAAGATATCCAAATTGCATTTGACAAATATAAGCCTAAAATCTTCCAAATATACCTAAGAATAAGGACTGAGCAATCAAAAAAGCACAGATGTAGGGCACCAATAACTACATTTTGTGAAGTTATCACCTGTCTCATTAGTCGACCCGACACATATTCGATTGGAGTCTGTCGTTGACACCCCAACAAGAATTCATTCATGGTATATAGTTGAGACCCCCCAATGTTACCAAGTGGCCTCAATACTCAAGAGGGGGGTGAATTGAGTTTATAAAATAAGTTTATAAATCTTTCACAAAACACTTGATTATTGATTTTCATTAAAGCTATTGATTGATAGAGATGAATGACTAGTGAAGATTGAACACTTTCACTCACAAAAGAACCAAACGAGATAGTATTCAAGTAAGCAAATATAATCAATGTGCAAAGGTAAAAGAGTAGGGTTAAGAAAATTAAACATAAGGTTTATCCTGATTCAGCTACCAATCCACTTGTGGCCTATGTCCAGTGCTTAAGCAACCACTCGAGATTTTCCATTATATCTTCAAGCTTCAACAGATGCTTGACAACCTTTACAAACTGGAGCACTCAACATCTTGGGATACCTCACCCTTTGTGCTTGAGCCTCTACTTTCAAGGGATGCCTCAGCCTCTTTTATATAATAATCAAGGTTGATAGAATGAAACTCTCACAAGAGTAATTAATACAAATTGAAATCCTAACAATGCTCTTCAAGAATATCTCAAGTGATTATGCAAAAATAGAGCAATAAGAGTTTTAGAGATTGATTCTCAGATTAGAATGATAGAAGTAGGTTTCAAGTTGATGGTTAGCCATTAATGATACCCCAACTCAAGTATATATAGATTTTTTGATCAATAGAGTCGTTGGGTACATTAATGGGCAACATTAAATGCAAATAAAATAGTTGTTGGGCAAGGTCAGAAAAGTTGTAATCAATTACACAATGTTTGTAATCAATTACAACCTTAGTGTAATCGATTACAAGGTTTCTACCATGCTTGTAATCGATTACATACTCAATGTAATTGATTACAAGGCCTTTGTTTGTTTTGTAATCGATTACAACACTTGTGTAATCGATTACATTGGCCCTTGAACACATTTTTCAAGCTCAATTAAGTATGTAGGCTATTCTTAACTTAGAGAAACTTGGATTTGACAAGATTTACATATGTTTTACAAAATCCAAGATTGAAATCAACATTTCTTAAAATATGAACTTTGAATTTCAAGTTGATTTAAAAAGATCTTGAAAAACCATTTGAAGATAATTGAGATATCTTGAGAGCATTTCACATTGATATTCTAAGACCAGTAACCTATATCTAATATATCTCTTTTGATCTCGATTTTCTTCTTTTGATCTTGGTCTTCATTTTGACTTTGTTATCATCAAAAGTTCATTTGATATGCTTCAAGATATAAGCATTTACATTCTTCCCCTTTGTTATGATAAAAAAATTGAAAAATAGAGAAACATTGCATTTATTCCTCAGAGATTTAAGCGCAACTCTCCCTCGTAATGTATGCATGAGATAGAATAAATGATTTTCATGTAAAAGCTCAAAGCTCAAAGCTCCTCCGTACACATGCAACATGTAACAACCTAATATTTGTACCCTAGTATATCTGGCATATACCTAGATAAACAGTATCAGTTTTACTACTTCTAACTTAATCATTAACTAATCAATAATATTTAAACAAATTATTATGGAAAGCCATAACTAAAGTTATACATACAACTTTTGACATTCTCAAAGCAAATATAAATAATTACATAAGCTTTGAAATAAAAATATTACAACTAAACTAATTTATTTCTTCTGTTATCTTCATCTTCTTACCCTCTTGTAAGGTCTTGACCTGCTAACCATGAAACATGAAGGGGTGAGAACATGACATTCTCAATATATCTCATGGTATTAAAACTAAATATATACAAAGATATATTTCTAAATTAAAATTCATATATTTAATTTAATTATACTTAAGAATTATATTCCTTCATTTGACATTAAGCCTACTTATCCTTAGCCTGACTTAGGATATGTTCATCCTTAGTCTAGCATAGGATATACTAATTCACAGCTTGGTATAGGATTTCTCATCCATAACCTAGCGCAGGATATACTGATCAATAACCTAGTATATGATTTCTCATCCACAGCCTAGCATAGGATATACTGATCCACAGCCTGACATAGGATTTCTCATCCACAGCCTAGCATAGGATATATTGATCCACAACCTGGCATAGGATTCCTCATCCACAGCCTGGCATAGGATATAACTAGTCCACTACCTAGCATAGGATATGCTCATCCACCGCCTAACTTAGGACAAACTAGTCTATAGCCTAGCTTTGGATATAACATCCTTGGCCTAGCCTTGGAAAACTAATCCTTTCATGAAACATTCAGGTGTCACCACTTTACTAGGCGTTCCTAGAAATGTTCACTACTTAGATAACTAATCTTTTCATGAAATACTTCGGTGTCACACTTTACTAGGCTTGCCCGACAATGTTCATTACTAGGCTTGCCCGGCAATGTTCACTACTTGGAAAACTAATCACAACTCCACCTTTAGAAAAATGCTTGTCTCACTCTTTTGCCAAGTCAAGGGGCTTGCTTTGCTTCCTCAGTTAGGAATTGTGATAAACTATGATTCAACCTTATTGTATAAGGGAGCCAATTCTTGCTAGGTAACTAACACATACTTACTATGTTAACTCAACTAATTCGAATATATGAGTAACATTCTAGGCACTTGCCTACTTTCGCCCATAAAGGGATAACTAGAGCTCTTAGAGCTTATACTAACTTTAACTTTACTTGCTTAGTTTGCTAATCATCTTTACTCAGTTTTACTAGGGTGTTTTGTAACGCACCAAGATCTAACAACCGCGGCACAATCGTCATTACACCATAGTTACTAAATCCAAGTGTGTCACAATCATGATAACAGTCATTCAAATTCTCAAGAGTATATATATATATATATATATTTGACAATATGCATAAGTAGAAAATACAAGCCTCGAATGAAATATAAATATATTCGACCCGTAATACAACCACAACATAGAATCATTTCCTTATATATTTTATAGTCAATTTACACAAAGCACTGATAACATAGAATGTAATAATTACAGAGTCAAATAAAATACAACGGGAATAAAACACATAAAAGGGGGGAAGTAATAACCCAGGGATGGGTACTACCAGCAGACAAAGCTGCAACCCTATATGCATGTGACACTCAGTGTCCCAGTTGGCACAACAGGCATCAATGCCTCCTCGCAGCTGCACTCCTACGAAATCGAAGAAATCTTGTCCAGGTTCCCAACCCCATCGGCAAGGTGTGATTCCTCATCATCTTCTTCACGATCTTTTATCAAATATGAATATAAAACAGCAATACAAAAATATAGGAAAGAGGTGAGACACCCGTCTTTCATTACCACTATTGGCAGCAAGAAAATAGCACAGCGCAAAGCGTCCACCGAGCAATACAGTTCATATATTTATCAATAACAACAGCGGAAATTATAACAAAATCAATTCAATTCTAAGCAATAATCAGAGTCAATAACAACAGTGATATTTATAGTAAAGGTAGAACAACAGTAAGCAATAACAGGCAGATTACAATAGTATTTCCAGAAATAAGTACAATAATCAGATAATCATTTACAGGTATTCATGCTCAACAATTTATAAGACCAGTAATGAACGATGCACAATGCATGCTTTCCCAATTCCTACTCCATGGAGCTAGACTCAAACAAGCGGAGAAAAAGATCAGGAGACATGTCTGTAACTCGGCTGCCGAGACCAGTGCTATCAATAAATTTTTTCGTGCGCAATCATGGCATTGTACAGACATTCTACACTAGATCACGATATAGGACAATGTCAAGTTCAGATCGTCGGTGTGTTTGCATCGGTTTGCCCCACGGTACAGAGAAGCTCTAAACTGTCCATGTGAGGGACTCGCACCCCGACGCCTCCAAGGTCATCACATAACCCACACTTGTCTACTCGCACCCGCACTAAGGTGTGTTCAATCTCCTAGGTAACTTGGCCTTACAACAGTCCATAAGGACATTCACAATGCATATGACACTATACATGGACATATATGATTTACAATCTCATACCATTACATAACATGCCACAATAGGCCAATATAAGCATCAATATATGTTCCTTATCACACACGTACCACAATTTCCATGTCATGGATCCAAGAATTTCATTTTCAAAATCATTTCTTCTCTATCGGTATGAATACATATTCCTATCACATATAAGTAAAGTAAAATCCTTGAATCCAGAGTTTTTAGGTTATGTTTGAGTTACAGAGGACAAAGAACTATAGTCTCAATCATTTCCAGCTCAAAAATCTCATTTTTGGGTCTTGGTAATCGATTACATCACCCTGGTAATCGATTACCAGCGAAACAGAATCCCTATAATCGATTACAATCTCATTGTAATCAATTACATGATTCCCAGAATCACGTTTCGTAACTTCAAGGCCCTGGTAATCGATTACACAGCCATGGTAATCGATTACCAATTGGATAGAACCCCGTAATCGATTACCCACAAGTTGTAATCGATTACGCGATTCCCAGAAGCACCATTTCATAAGATTATAGGCTTGGTAATCGATTACACCATTCTTGTAATCGATTACAAGCTAGACAGAATCTCTGTAATCAATTACACGCAAGATGTAATCGATTACCAGAGTTCTAGAATCACGATTTCGTACCCTTAAGAACTTGGTACTTGATTACAAGCCTCGTGTAATCGATTACCACGCGTAATCTTGCAGAAAACAGAGTTCTCCAGGTCCTCTAACTCAAACCAAACTAATCATTATCATATTTAATCAACAAGTCACTCAAATATACCTTCAAATCATGCAAAAGGCATCAATAAATCATACAAACCCAAACAAAATGCACTATCATAAAGAACAACATAAAAATGAGAGAACTTTATACATGGATTCAGAAATCAACAACAACACACATACAAGACATTCCCTTACTACCAAGATTGGTTGAAGAGGATCATCTCCCTCTTAACTATTTGGAAGACAACACAAGGTGTTACCTCTTCTTGCCCTAGATTTTCGTTTTCCCCTTCAAGAAGAACACCAATGTGAGTGATTTCCATAATGTCCACTCAAACCATGCAAAAATGAGTTCTTGATCACATAGGTGACCAAGAAAAACGAAAATGAGAAGAAAGTGTGTAACACCCTCCCTAGGGTATCACATGTCTGACTCCCGACTCAAAATCTGTAAAGAAGTTCACACAAGGTTTGAGTTAAAAACGTGGGTTTTAAAAAAAATTTCTTTCTTTGCTGAAATACAAACTTACTGTAATCCATAAGTATTACTGAAAATATATTTAAACTGATTAATATACAATATTGACACCAATTAATATTTCACAATTTAAAGAGAAATATAAAATTAACAGACTTTTTTTAACAAGAAGAAAACCCCATGACGGGTCCTACTAAATAGCACGGTATAACACTAACGATAAAACATAACATACTCATTCCTTATCTTGTATCCAACTTGTTGCATCAGAACTCTACTCCTTGTCTACTCAGAACACCTTCGAACTTGAGACATACCACTCTTCAATGTTTTCATCAATCTCTCGAGTATCCATCGTCCATTATGTCTAAGACAACTCGATCCTTCTATTATTTGATTTTAACAGTACAAACACAAAAAACAACATAACAAAGAGGTGAGATCACCTACGCCAATACCAACATGGCCAGATAGAGATAACACAAACAACATATCATACGAGATAGATCATACCATAATCATGCTATCAGCATTAATCAACTATCATCATCTAATCATTTATTAGTTTAATTATCATAAACAACAAATTACAATAATGTCCTAATTATCATCATCATCATCCAAGTATTCAAAACAATTGTCATAGCCAATATTCCTCAATTAATGTATCACACGATATAAATGTTCGATTATGCATGTACACAAGACTCGATTTCCTACTCCATGGAGCTAAAACTCGGTCGGAGAAATGATCGAAAAGATTTGTCGGTACCACATGCCTCGAGACCACGTGCTATAATCCTCATTTTGATTTTGCACATCTAGCATATACACGACAGTCTTTATCAGATCTTGATTAAGAATAGTGTCTCGGTCCGGATCATCGGTGTGTTGCATCGGTCTAACATACGGGAAGAAGCGCGACCAACCACCCGTGTAGGCAACCCGCACCCCGATGCCCCCAAGGTCAACAAGTGACCTACACTACGCATATCGCACCCACTCAAGAGGTGTGTTTCTCTAGGCAATCAGCCATATCCAAATTCTCATCGGACCATTCCAATGCATGTATAATGCACCAAATCCAATTATAGACAAATATGTCATTTTCTCACAAACAGTGTATATGGACACTGGTTCAACAGTAATCTTCAGTACTTTCAACAGCGAAAATCATGTTATCACATTTTCATAGTTGTAAAACACTTTTACCGTATTTTCACAATCGCGTAACATTTCTGTTACGTTTTCACAATCCAAAAACGTTTCTATTATGTTTTCACAATATCGTAACATTATTGTTACATTTACAAAATTTCGTAACATTTCTATTACGTTTTCAAAATACCGCAACTCTTCTGTTGCACTTTTAAACCATGTACAAATTTTTCAACGTTTTCTCAATCGCGTAAAAACATACGTTTCTCAAATCGCATGGTATTTTTCCATTGTTTCAAAATTGCGTAACTTAAAAATCATTCTTTTACGCCACATAAATCATTTTCTATCATTCTCAAAACATTTAAAATACTTTCCAAATCTCATAACAATTTTCTATCATTTTCACAATCACGTAAAAATATTCTATCACTATTCAAATCACGTGGTGATTTTTCAACAATATTTCAATCGCAGAAAATATTTAAACGCTTTTCAAATCGTGTAGAAATATTTAAACATTTTTCAAATCGCGTAGAAATATTTTCTCAGTATTTCAAATTGTTTTTAAGATACGTAAAATATTTTTCAACATTTTTCAATCACATAAAATATTCCTCAATATTCCAAACATTATTTTGGACTTAAATAAATCAATATCATTTTTAACACATTGTTCAAAATTGCGTAGCTTAAAAATCACGCGTTTTTAAGATACGTAAAATATTTTTCATCACATTTCATTACGTAAAATACTTCTTAACCTTCAAAAATTCCTCTTCAACTTTTCTCAAAATAATATAACTTTATATTTCATTTAATATATTTTCTTACTCAAGAAAATATTTTTCCACAGATCTTTACTCAAGAAATTCTTTTTCAAAATATACTTCACAGAAATCACTTTTCCATTGATGTAAATCAACGTTTCAAAACTTAACATTTTTCTAACGTATTTCAAAACTTGAAAATAAGTTATACGTTAAAATTTTCAAAACACCATTATATTCTCCATTTTTCCCAAATCAATTCTAAAATCAATTTTCTTCAAAACAAATTAAGATTCAAACCCTTGCAACTTTTTTTTTTTCATTTTCATATGAAAGTTCATTTCTCAAGTGATAAAATACTTTGATTCTCTTTCCAAAATCCTTATACTAAAACATTTTGTTCAAACATTTTGTTTCCACTTTAAAATTACTTTGTTTCATAAAACCAAAATTATTCCAACCTTAAAAAAAATCATAGAGTCTTTGGCCATTGAAGCCATCAAATATTTTTCTTCTAAATTGATATGGTTTTACACAAACAAAACCATTAAAAATTCTTTGTTTTCAAAACCGTAAGACTTATGGTCATAAAAACCAAACCCATTTGTTCAAATTCCTTTTCACTTTCTTTGCAAATCCTTTTTCACTTTCTTTGTAAATCCTTTAAAATTGACATTGCTATTTTCATTTAAAATTCATGTTTAGAAAAATACTTAGGATCCTTTTACACAAAATAAATCAATAAAAATCCTTATAAAACCATGTTCTTGTTCTCTTGAAAAAATAATTCCCTTGTATATTTTTCATGCTTTTCAAATCAATCAATTTTATTCTTCCACTAAAAAAATTAAGTTACAAACACCTATGTTGAGGTGTCTTAACCGAAAATTCCATAACCTTTAGAATCAAGAGAATTCACTTTCTCCTCTTCACAATTTTTCATTTAAACAAATCAATTTTCTTGTACTTGAAAATTTCAACATAGCACCCTAATTTTGGGTGACAAAACCGTAGCCATCTTTTTGGTCATTGGAACCAAAAATTGATTTTCTTTCCATCATCAAGTCATGGCATACATATACGTATAATCATATATATCACAAGCATGCCATAATTAAAATCAATAAATCATGCATAGTATAAGCATACCATCAAAGCTATAAAATCATGCATAGCATATCAAGCATAAGCAAATAATTAAAAACACATAAACAACCACAAATTAATTACATGACCATGGATATGAATCCTCACATGGATTCCACATCCATCAAATAAAATACCATCTCTCACCACCATGCTTGGTTGGTGAGATGGATCTCCCTCTTACCTCTTGAAGATCCTTAAAAACTTCTTGTTTTGCTTCTTTTTCCAAGTCCTTCATCACCAAGAGCTTCTCAAATACAAAACAAAATACATAGAAATTAGTATACTAAGCTTGATTAAGAGGAACCATGGATCAAACATGGTTTAGATCATGAAAAAGAGAGAAGAAAATGAAGTTTCCTTATACTTCACCTCAAAAACCCAATAACTTTGATCTTGAAGAAACTCCTTGAAGATGAATGATTTAGAGAAAATCTTCAACATGAAAGTTGCTTAGAACATCATGTAGATTCAAGATCTATGGTTGGATGAAATTAAAAGAGATTGGAGAGTGGTTTTAGTGTTTTGGCCGAATGGCCTTCTTTGGAAGAGAAAATGGAGTTTTCTTTTCTTGTTCTTGGAAGAGAGAGAATGGAGTGAATTATTTTTAGTCTTTGGTAGAATGAAAATGAAGATAGAAATGAAATAGAAATCAAGACTCCTCCTACCTAGTAGTTGCCGTGGAGTGCATGGAGAGAAAGGTAATATTATGTATATAGCTTTTTGTTTTTCTTTGATAAGAATGAAAGAAAAGTTGATAGGAAAGATTGTCTTGCATTATTCATTGCATGACCATTGATGAGTAGAAGAAAAAAAGAATCAATTATGGATGGTTTTGTCTCCAAAAAGAAGTGCATGACCGTAGAAACAAAATGGAGAGTCACCATAATTGACTAGCTTGCTTTGTTGTATAATATAAATAATGGAACATGAATTATTGGAATTGATTGAATCAAATTAGCTCCCCTTTTTCTTTGCATAGCCGTAGCCTTAATTGGAAAGTGAAGAGTGAATTATTTATTTATTTGAGTGATAGTCAAGTTACTAAAATAATTGAAAGAAAAGTTGGTAATACAATGAAATAATTTTGGCCTCCCTCCAAGAAATTTCCTAAGGATGCAAACAAAGCAATGAAGAAACCAAAATTGACTAAAGAAAAGTAAAATTGACATAAAGTATCAATTAATGCATTGAAACTTTTTCTTTGTCTTCAAAAACATGCAAAACCGTAGCCCCCTCCATGCATGCATTAAATCATGTTGTCATCTTTTTCAAGCCATTATTTAAATTAATTCTAGCCATTGATAAATTCAATGGTTAAGATTTTGATAAACTTTTAATTTTAGAAGACTAAATCTAGGCCATTGGATTTTTCTCCTTTAAATTCTAGCCCTTAGATGTGTCTCCAAAATTAAGGGTCAAGATTGCTCCTTCAAACTTTAAATCCAAGGGTCCTAATTAGTCTTTGCTACTTTAGAAGACCAAATCTCCACCATTGATTGATTCTTCATCCAATGGTCATAAATGGTCTTTGTTACTTTTTAAGATTAAATCTCCACCCTTGATTTAATCTTAATCCAATGATTATAAATGGTCTTCATACTTTACAAGACCAATTCTACACCTTTGATTACATCTATGGTTGATATCAAAGCCTTCCTAACTAAGCATTCTCACACTATTGATTAAATCAATGGTTATTATCCAAGCGTTTTTTATTAAGTTTGTTTCTTAACCTTTGATTAAATCAATGGTTAATATTCAAACTAAGTATTCTCATCCAAGGGTATAATTCAAGTCAAGCTCTCTTTGTTGACTACGTAGTATAATATTTATTCTTGTATCCTACAAATAATATTTTTACTGTATTTTTATCATCCGATAATTAAATACAGTATAAAATACAGTACAAGAAATTTTCTAAAACTGTTTCCGGATTCAGGTTTAGTAAGATCCCCTGTCTCTGTCTAAACAGTACAAATTTTTCTATGCGTAGAAAAAATTTTCACTTTGTGGGACCCACCTGGGCCCACGTATGGCCATCTGGGCCCACATACCCCTTGCGGGGCCCACAGACAGGAAAAATTTCAAAATCATCTATAAAATCACAAAAATTATAAAATGCACAAATATTAAATCAGATTACGTAAAATAATTACCTAACGGTAAAAATTAAATTACGTAAAGTTTTCTCCTACTCATTTTTCGACACCATAAATCACTCAAAACGATCAAATACGCTGACGGAATAATCAAATTAATTTTACAGCGCTCAGAAATCACTAAACAGTGAAATTCTGTTAACTGTCAAAATTACTGTTTAAGAGATTGGAAATTTCGGGGTGTTACAAAGTGAAAGAAAGATTAAGACTTTACCTCCAAGCTCAAAGCTTTAGCTTCAATGGTGAAAAATGGAGGAAGAAGAAGAAGAACCAAGGATGGCCACAAGGAGAATGGTCTTGAAATGATGGAAGAAAGCTAGATATGAGTTTAGTTGTAGCAAACAATGGAGATAATCTCCAATGAGAGGGTATGTACGGTGGAGAGGAAGGAGAAGAGAAGAAGAAGAAAATGTGATTATTGGCTCCCAAAAAGGGCCTCTGCCGTGTAGAAGAATGGAGGGAGGGAAGAAAGAGAAAATGTGTCCACAAGGAAACTTCTTGGAAGCCTCCTACAATGGGCTTTTAATTAACTCTATTTTTATTTTGAAAATAGGGCTAAAGGAGCTTGACACAAGGTAGATTTTTGAAGAGTGTGATAAGATTTTTATTACTTGTTATTATTTATTGGACAATAATTATAGTTGGCAGAAGTCAACATTAACAAATCTGACAGATTAATTCTTCGCATTGTTTTATTATTTCATCTGTTAAAATATCTCGAGGGACGTGAAACCTTGTAAACTGTGTCCAGCCTCGGGTTTAGTAAGGTCCCCCATCGATGTTTCCATAGTTCAAGGTTCTCGGAAAAAATATTTCATTTTCCAGGTTCGGCTCAGTGTGCACGCAAAACGAGAAATATATTAAAATATTCATCGGTTCTGAAAAATTCTAAAAGAATTCACATAAATCACAAATATTAGAAAATGACTATTCGTAATAAAATTTTCTAACTTTGGGAGCGTTACAGTCGTTCTGCCAATTCTGCTCAACGTGCGCGTAGAACGAGAAATAATATTAAAATATTCCGCGTTCTCAGAAAAATTCAGAAAAATTCCTAAAAATTCCAAATATTGTAAAACGATCATTTATCCTGAAATTATAAATTTTTCAGCATGTTACATGTTTGATTCACCATTCATCTTTTCATAGCTTTATTAGGGTTGCTTATAACCCAAAGGGTGTTAAATTCTATTTTTACTAAGCCTATAACCAGTTATACTACTTAGATAACTAGTTTAAGCCCTTAAACACTATACAACCTTTTATCATAACCTCTTAACTCATCCTTTGCCAATAAATGAGCAATATATGGTTCATAATCCAATTAAGCTCAAATTAAACTATCAAGGAAAATAATTAGGGTTTTGGTTACCTTAAGTATCCATACCTATCAATCAATTTCCTTTCATGGCCTAGGACAAGGTTGGTACATGCAAAAGATACATTAAGAGCAAGTGCACTCTATCACCAAGTAATATAGGACTTTTGAGTCCCAGTTATCGATCCCACAAGGAATAAGTGATAATTACTAAAATTGTAAAACTCTTATGTTATTTAGACAGTCGAAATTGTATGCAAGATCCAAATTAAAAATAGAAAACTAATAAAGACTATAAAGAACAATCAAATAAAAGATTATCAAAGATAGAGATGCACTAAGGTGCAAGGTTCACTTGAATTTCATTATTTGGATCTTTTTTTCAATTATGAAATATGTAATTCTTTTGCCAATATTATCTTATTTACTATTGAATCCCAATGGTCATGGATCAAAAAATATTCTATTCTTAATTTAATCCGCCTATTTAGTCATTTAGTTGAATTAATCGAGAATGCATTAAGTCCCAATTTCAAGATATGAATTAACATCCTGTCAATTCCATTGGTAGGAGAAATTGATATTTGGTCATTCACCAATATAATCTTAGGCTTACCATATAGATCCACTCACTGAGTGTGGATGGTCACCGATCAAACAATGAATTAACAAATGCCACAAGTGATCAAGTTATGACAAGAATGCAAGTAATATGATAAACCCATAAAGAAATTACCATAATCAATTCAGAAATCAAATCCAAAAAATTAAGAACACAAGATCCCCATAGCCCTAGCTATGAGTTTAGCTACTCATGTTCAATAACAAACCCATATTAAAACCCCATTTCATGGAAAGAAAAATCTGAAGGAAAATTAAAAGGAAGAGAAACCAAAACTCGGGATTGAGGTCTTCTAGCCTTTGAGAATTAAGCCTTCCCTCGAATTTATCCTCCTAAGTCTGCTTGTCCTTCCTACTGCATCTACCTGCAACTTTCTCTCATAAATTCTTCCCTCCTTCTCCACTTCAATTCCAAGACCCCTTTTTTATAATAATTCTCCCATCAAGTTCAATAATTCTCTGCCAACCAAATATTCCACTTCCACGTTATCCTACCTTCCTTCCCACTAATAATGCTTTTGCCAACTAATATTCTCCAATAATGCTATCCACCAATTCTAATCAATTTTCTTATTATTTTTTCCACAACCAATTGTACTTCCTTGTTTTCTTTGCATGACCCCACTGCTTGTGCTTTTTCATCACAAATTGTGGGTGACATTCAATTGGGTTTTGCTTTCTTCCAAAATTTATTTAACAATGGGACCCACTTTGCTTCTATCTTTAATTTTTGTCTTTGCAATTTTTCTCCTCCACGTGAACAGCTCCTCAATTTCTTCTTTCAATTTTTTATCAAGTTCACCACTTGCTTCCTTCAATTTAATTATTGTTGTTGTTCAATTTCATCTTTTCTTTAATTTTATTTTCCTTAATTGTACACAACCTGAAATTTATCATAAAAATTAAATTAATGATTTCTTTTAATAATTAAATCAATATTATCACAAAGTCACTAAAATCAAATATAATGACACACAAATATCAAAAGGAGGTGAAAAAAATATAAGAGATTGAATCGTAAAAATATGACATATTGAAGGTTCATCAACTCCCTTACACTTGAGCTTTGCTTGTCCTCAAGCAAAGAATAGGAATAAAAAACAAGATCAAACTCAACTTCCAGAAACATGAATCAAGGGAAACGCCACAATTTAAAAATTCAAGTTCAACAATCAAACTCAATCAAGCAAGATCATTTAGCACTTAAAACAATTAGAGGCTTAGGTCTAGCTTGCAATTTTTTCTCTTCACCAACCAATTAAGGTCACTCATCTTTCCATCACTCAATTGTTTAAGGACAAAGAAGATCACTCAATTTTCTCTTGAAAAATGCAATACCATAGGCTTGCTTATCAATCTCATCTTTACTTCCAAGTTCACATACAACATAAGAATCAAAAGGACTTCCTTCTATTGTAATGGAACCAATGGTATAATAAAAGGTAAGAAAAAGGTAGATAAGGGTAAATAATGCTCATGGATAAATCGATACAAAACAGAATCAGGCTAAAAAGATGAATAGAGCATGATGCACAAATATTTAACCAATTCTTAAATTCAACACAATATTTTCATTATTCTTCACCAATAATTCTTTTTTTTTTGTATACCCTTGAAGATAAAATAACTTTTCAAGACTTTTCATTCGACACATCAGATGCTCCAAAGAATTCAACTTGGTTATTCAGTTGGGTTTTGAAAGAAATCAATTTTCAGGCTCAAATGGGGCAACTAAAGTGTATTTTATCAATTCAACTCTGAAAGTCAAGAAAGAATAAAGTTTAATTGTTTTAATCATATTCAAGTATGTATGTGAATCCTTAAAGCCTCAACAAGATATCAAAGTAAGTTCTAGCACACATCAATCACGAGAAAACTCATTTCAGAAGAAAAATTCAATTATTAAAGCTCAAAACTCACTTTCTGGCTAAGTTGGTAAAGAAATCAGAAGCAAGCAGAAATGACTAATTTCAAACAGAGATGCTAAATTTCACTTTTCTTAATTGAACAGGATTGGTTCTCACAAAATCATCTCATGATCATTGGATTCCCCTTTCAACAAATCTATATCAGCATCAGAATAAATCAAGCATTTGACACACAATTCCAACTTAATTATCAGCATTACTCAAGTGTTCATCAGTTGTTCAATTTTTTTTTTCACAAAATATAGTACCCCCCACTTAATTAAGAAAAGAGCAATACAATCTGATGAAGAGTGAGACAGTGCCAAGTAGAAGAGAAGCGCAAAAGTTAGTGCCGCAACAAACCCTGAAAAACAAAAATAGCAAAAATAATAAAACCAACTAAAAGAAGAAGCACATGTTGCCTCCTGTGAAGCACCTGTTTAACGTCACTAGCTTGACGGTGAGCTGGTGCTAAGCCTAAGTGAGGTAGATAAAGTGGCTCTCAGTCTTCACTCCTTTTTCATAGTGTTTTGCTCTTTGCCCATCTATCTTGAAAGGTTGTTGGCCTTCTTTCATCACTTCAAGCACACCATATGGTAACACTCCAACAACCTCATATGGTCCATACCATTTTGACAGCAGTTTACCTGGAAAGAGATGAAGATGTGAGTTATAAACAAGAATTTGATCCCCAATCTTAAACTTACGTTGTTGGATACACATGTCATGCCATTTTTTTATTTTCTCCTTATAGAGTTTGGCATTCTGAAATGCCGTAAGATAAAGTTCATCTAGCTTATTGAGCTGGTCACATCGTTGGGCAACTGTAGCATTCCTATAGAAATTCAAAAATTTAAGTGCCCAATATGTTCTATGTTCAAGTTCCACAAGTAAGTGACAAGCTTTAGCAAACACAAGTTTATAAAGGGACATGCCAATGGGTGTTTTGAAAGCAGTTCTATAGGCCCATAATGCATCATCTAACTTCAAAGACCAATCTTTACGAGATACATTAACAGATCTTTCCAAAATCTTTTTCAATTCTCGGTTTGAACCTCCACTTGGCCACTTGTTTGTGGATGATAAGGAGTTGTGACTTTATGAGTGACACCATATTTTCTTAAAAGATTATCAATTTTTTTATTACAAAAATGAGTGCCATCATCACTTATGATTGCTCGAGGTATACCAAATCGAGTAAAAATGTTTCGTTTCAAAAACTTGACCACCATCTAAGCATCATTAGTAGGCAATGCCACAACTTCAACCCATTTAGAAATATATTCCACAACAACCAGAATGTATTGATTAAAGAAAGACTTTGGGAAAGGACCCATGAAATCAATGCCCTAGACATAAAAAAGTTCACAAAACCAAGATGCCATTCAATGGCATATCCTGTCTCTTAGAGATGTTTCTACTGTGCTGACATTTATCACAAGATCGCACAAATTCAAATGCATCCTTAAACAAAGTTGGCCAATAAAACCCACATTGCAACACCTTGTGTGCAGTTCGACTGGGACCAAAGTGGCCACCAGTTTCCCTAGCATGACAATGTTCAAGAATGGAATGACTATCACTACCATGAATACATCTCATAATAACATTATTAGCACAAATCCTAAACAAGTAAGGATCCTCCCACAAATAATGCTTAACATAAGAAAAGAATTTCTTCTTTTGTTAATAGCTGAGATCCGGTGGAAGGGTATTACCAGTGAGGAAGTTAACAAAATTAGCATACCAAGGTAAAAGGGGAGACTGCAAAGAGGCGCTTATGAAGAAATGATTCATTTATGGCTCGCTCAATAGAGGGCTCCAAAACCTTTTCATCCAGTCGAGATAGGTGATCAACTACAAGATTCTCTGTCCCCTTTTTATCACATATGTCAATATCAAATTCTTGTAGCAAAAGAACCCACTGAATCAGTCTCGGCTTAGCATCCTGTTTGGCAAGCAAATACTTAATAGCAAAATGGTCAGTATAACAAATAACCTTAGAAATAATAAGGTAAGGGCAAAATTTATCAAAAGCAAATACTACTGCTAGCAATTCTTTTTCAGTGGTAATGTAATTTCTTTGTGCCTCATTCAGAGCACGGCTAGCGTAGTAAATGGTTTGGAAAAATTTACCTTTCCTTTGGCCCAAAACAGCCCTAACAGCTATCACTTGCATCACACATTAGTTCAAAAGGTAAAGACCAATTAGGGGCAACAATGATGGGTACACTAGTTAACTTTTCCTTCAAAGCAAGAAATGCATTTAAACAAGAATCAGAAAAATCAAACGGTGCATCCTTCATTAGGAGGTTAGTCATTGGTTTGGCGATTTTTGAAAAATTCTTGATAAACCTCCGATAAAAACTTGCATGCCTCAAAAAGCTTCAAATGGTCCTAACAGATTTAGGTGGGGGCAATTTTGCAATTACTTCCCCCTTTGCTGTATCAACTTCCAAACCTTTTGGTGAAATCTTATGCCCTAAAACAATGCACTCTTGTACTATAAATTGACACTTTTCCCAGTTCAAGACAAGGTTAATGTTCCTGCATCTCTCTAAAACCAAACTGGGATTATGCAAACAATCATAAAAAGAAGGGCCAAATACAGAGAAATCATCCATGAAAATTTCAACACAATCCTCTATTAAGTAAAAAAAAATGGCCATTATACACAGCTGAAAAGTAGCCGGTGCATTACATAATCCAAAAGGCATCCGTCTATATGCAAATGTACTATATGGGCATGTGAAAGTGGTTTTCTCTTGATCCTCAAGTGCCACAGGTATTTGCATATAGCCAGAATATCCATCCAAGCAACAGAAAAATGCATGACCTGAAAGTTTCTCTAACATCTGATCAATGAAGGGTAAGGGAAAGTGATCTTTTCGAGTGGCATCATTTAATTTCCTAAAATCAATGCATATACGTCACCCAATCACATTTCTAACAATTATGAGTTCTTTTTTTTTTCATTTTCCATGACTGTTGTACCCCCTTTTTTAGGCACTACTTGTACTAGACTTACCTAAGGACTATCAGAAATGAGGTAAATGATACCTACGTCGAGCAGCTTTATTACCTCCTTCTTTACAACCTCTTTCATGTTTGGGCTAAGGCGCCTTTGTGGTTACACAAACAGCTTGTTCTGTGCCTCCATGTGGATTATGTGGGTACAAATGGTAGGGCTGATGCCCATAATATCATGAATGGTCCACCCAAATGCTTTCTTGTTCTCCCTTAACACTCTCACGAGTTTCTCCTCCATTGGACCTGAAAGCAAAGCTGAGATAATCATAAGTAAATTTGATGAAGGATCCAAGAAAGCATACTTTAAATTGGAAGGTAGGGGCTTAAGCTCAAGTTTGGGAGGCTCCTCAATTGAGGGCTTAGGGGTAGGAAAAAAGAGTTTTGGGGTAGGAATGTTTTTCCTATCCAAATCCTCATAATACCCCCAATTTCATCTATTGTCCACAGACATGCCAACTTCTAACCGTGTTGTCATTTCTGTGACCTCTTCATCATCCTCAAGGTCAGGGTTGACCATGGTCAAGATCTTTTCTAGAACGTCATCAGTCACTGAATCCTGCAAACATGAACTCATAAAACTATCCACAATATCAATAGAATTAATGCAATTGCATGAATCATAGGAACTAGGATGCTTAACAGAATTAAAGACATTAAAAACAACTTCCTCATCATTTAATTGCAAGGTTAACTTCCCTTGATGGACATCAATCATAGTCTTTCCAGTAGCAAGGAATGGTCACCCAAGTATGATTGGGACCTTAGAATCCTCCTCCATGTCTAGCACAATAAAATCAACTAGAAAAATGAACTTATCCATATTTACTAAGACATCCTCCAATACACCATGAGGGTAAGTAATGGATCTATCAGCCAACTGCAAAGAAATGTTGGTAGGCTTTGGTTCCTGTATTCCCAATTTCTTAAACAAAGAGAAAGTCATCGAATTTATACTAGCACCTAAATCACATAATGTTTTCTCAAAATAAGAATTACCAATAGAGCAAGGAATAGTAAAACTCTCTGAATCTTTTAACTTTGGTGGTAACTTCTTCAAGAGAATGGCGGAACACTCCTCATTCAGTCTGACTGTCTCATATTCCTCAAGCTTGCGTTTGTTTGAAAGTATCTCCTTCAAGAACTTTGCATATTTTGGCATTTGGGAGATAGCTTCCACAAGCGGAATGTTAATCTGCAATTTCTTGAACATCTCCAAGAATTTTGCAAATTGCTTGTCTTGCTTGGTATTCTGGAGCCTCTGAGGAAATGGAATGGATGGCTTTTGTGGCTCACTTACCTGTAACACGAGAGGTGCTTCACTGGTCTTTTTCTTTTCTGCAATATTTAGCTCATCAAGAGTATCTTCATGTTCTTGCATGTGCTCCTCTTTCTTGGAAAGATCTCCAAACTCCTTACCACTTCTTAGAGTGATTGCCTTCACCTGTTCATTTAGGTTAGTTTTAGTAGCACTAGGCAAAGATCCTAGTGCCCTTTTTAACATCAGAGTGGTCAACTAACTGATTTAAGTCTCCATGGTCTTCACTCTGGCTTCTGAATTCTGCATGTACTTCATTATAAGATTTTCAAAATTTTGTTTCTCCACAGGTTTTGAAAACCTGGAGAAGGTTGTGGAGCTCTCTGTTGATTTTACTGGTAGCCTTGTTGATTTCCCCATTTGAAATTATAGTGGTCCCTCCAATCAAGATTGTACATATTAGCATATGGATTGTACTACTGCCTGTTGGAATTACTAACAAAATTTGCTGCTTCAGGCTCTGGGGCAAAGGGACTACCAACTTGACAGTTTGAACTTGTATGACCATGTCCTCCACATGCGTTGCAAATAATTGGTGGGGCTACACTGTTTGTTATCATCAAAGTTTTCACCTTCTTTGTCAAAGCTTCCAATTGGTTCAAAATGGTAGTAGAAGCATAAACAGCATGCACACCTACTTGTTTCTTAGGAATCTGACGCTCATTATGCCATTGATAACTATTTAGTGCCATTTCTTTAATCAGTGCTTGGCTCTCAGTAGGTGTTTTCCTCCATATTGTACCTTCTACAGCAGTATCAATGAGTGAACGATTTGCAGACGATAAACCATTGTAAAAAGTCTGAACCTGCTGCCATATAGGAAATCCATGGTGTAGACATCTCCTCAATAACTCCTGAAAACGTTCCCATGCTTCATAGAGAGTGTCCATGTCAAACTGCACAAAAGAAGATATGTCATTCCTTAACTTAGCAGATTTAGAAGGAGGAAAATACTTAGCCAGAAACTATTGTGTCAGTTGGTCCCATGTAGTAATGGAAACCCTTGGTAGTGACGTTAGCCATTGACTCACCCTGTCCCTAAGAGAGAACGGAAAGAGTTACAATCTGATTGCATCATCTATCACTCCATTATACTTGATAGTGTCACACAACTGCAAGAATCTAGCCAAATGCTGATTTGGATCATCTAAAGGTAATCCACCAAACTGTACAGAATTTTGAATCATGGACATCAATGCTGGTTTAATCTCAAAGTTGTTTGCCGCCACAGTTGGTTTTATAATACTTCCTCCATACCCTTCAGCAGTGGGCATGGAGTACTCAAGCATAGCCCGCTTTGCTGGGATAGCTCGTTCGTCATGATTCCCCTCAATTGCTGATCCTTCCATCTTGTTTATGTCTTCTATCATAGCTGCAATATGAGTTTGCTTCCTTAATCTGCAAGTTGTTTTCTCAATTTCTAGATCAAAGGTTAGATCAGGGAACTGAGAGCGAGTGAGCATAAATAAGAAAAATGAACAAGTGACAAATGTAGTGAAAAATTAATTAAAAATACATAAACATAAACAAAAGAAAGAAAGAAAGTTAAAAAAAATTAAAAAAAATAAAAAAAAAAAAATAAAATAAAAGTAGAAATAAAAATAAAAATAAAAATAAAAATAAACAAGAATACAAAAATAAGAAAATAAAGATGGATAAAAATAAATAAAAATAAAAACAAATGAAATCAATAAAGATAAACAAAAACAAAACACAATACTAAAAATAGATAAAATAAAATAAAATAAAAGTTCATCCAAATTAACTAGATTTTTACGCCTCTAATATTACCAAAATTATTCCTCAGTAACGCTGTCAAAAACTTAGTACGTGCAAAAGATACATTAAAAGCAAGTGCACTCTATCGCCAAGTAATATAGGACTTTTGAGTCCCAATTATCGATCCCACAAGGAATAAGTGATAATTACTAAAATTGTAAAACTCTTATGTTATTTAAACAATCAAAATTATATGCAAGATCTAAATTAAAAATAAAAAACTAATAAAGACTATAAAGAACAATCAAATAAAAGATGATCAAAGACAGAGAGGCACTAGGGCGCAAGGTTCACTTGAATCTCATTATTTGGATCTATTTTTTCAATTATGAAATATGTAATTCTTTTACCAATATTATCTTATTTACTATTGAATCCCAATGGTCATGGATGAAATAATATTCTATTCTTAATTTAATCCACCTATTTGGTCATTTAGTTGAATTAATCGAGAATGCATTAAGTCCAAATTTCAAGATATGAATTAACATCCCATCAATTCCATTGGTAGGAGAAATTGATGTTTGATCATTCACCAATACAATCCTAGGCTTATCATATAGATCCACTCACTGAGTGTCAATAGTCACTGGTCAAACAATGAATTAACAAATGCCACAAGTGATCAAGTTATGACAAGAATGCAAGCAATATGATAAACCCATAAAGAAATTACCATAATCAATTCAGAAATCAGATCCAAATAATTAAGAACACAAGATCCCTCATAGCCCTAACTATGAGTTTAGCTACTCATGTTCAATAACAAACCCATATTAAAACACCATTTCATGGAAAGAAAAACTGAAGGAAAATTAAAAGGAAGAAAAACCAAAACTCAGGATTGAAGTCTTCTAGCCTTTGAGAATTAAACCTTTTCCTCGAATTTATCCTCTTAAGTCTGCTTGTCCTGCCTGCTACATCTGCCTGCAACTTTCTCTCAAAAATTCTTCCCCCCTTCTCCATTTCAATTCCAAGACCCCTTTCTTATAATAATTTTCCCATCAAGTTCAATAATTCTCTGCCAACCAAATATTCCACTTCCACGTCATCCTACCTTAATTCCCACTAATAATGCTTTTGCCAACTAATATTCTCCAATAATGCTCTCCACAAATTCCAATCAATTTTCTTATTATTTTTTCCACAACCAATTGTACTTCCTTTTTTTCTTTGCATGACCCCACTACTTGTGCTTTTTCATCACAAACAGTGGGTGACATTCAATTGAGTTTTGCTTTCTTCCAAAATTTATTTGACAATAGGACCCACTTTGCTTGTATCTTTAATTTTTGTCTTTGCAATTTTTCTCCTCCACGTGAACAGCTCCTTAATTTCTTCTTTCAATTTTTTATCAAGTCCACCACTTGCTTCCTTCAATTATTAATTGTTGTTCTTCAATTTCTTCTTCTCTTTAATTTTATTTTCCTTAATTGTACACAACCTGAAATTTATCATAAAAATTAAATTAATGATTTCTTTTAATAATTAAATCAATATTATCACAAAGTCACTAAAATCAAATATAATAACACACAAATATCAAAAGGAGGTGAAAAAAATAAGAAATTGAACCGTAAAAATATGACATATTGAAGGTTCATCAATGGTTATCTCAACAGTTCAACTTGATTATATTCTTAAAAAGCTTGGAAACTCAACTTGTGCTCATATAATAGGTGGGTTATTTCCTTTGTCAAATATCCCTAAAAGTATTTTAATACACTTAAGAAAGCTTATATAAATGATCCTAACTAATAGGGAACTTCAAAATATCAAAATAAAAATCCTAATGAAACTTGCTCTGGGCGTCTAGGCGCCCTATCTTGAGCGTGTGGGCGCTCTTCTTCTTGCTACACGAAAATCCTCTCTGGACCCTGGGCGTCTAGGTGCTCTCTGCGTGACAGTAATTCTACAAAATGTATTTTCTGCATAATTGGTTTGGAAACCAATTTCTAATCCTTCACTTATGGATGCTAAGTGATTTCTAACACTAATCTAAGCTCATAAACTTGTTGTAACTGTATTACAACCTATGGATTAACTTGGGGCATAGATCTAGGTTCAAATTAAATAACTCCAAACCATTTCCCAATTCCCCATTCATGAACCAAAATGGTTTTTCTTAGGCCATAAATGGCCATCTAGCATTCTCTAGGCTTAAACTATCCTAACCTACTCCTTCGAATCAAGAACCAAGCTAAGAATTGGGATTTGGATCTCCAAACCCCTATTTCTATCAAAAACCCCAAACTTTATTCAAAGATAAACAAAGAGGGAGAAATGAATAGAAAATCCCCTTACCTCTTAATGGAGATGAAGATCTTGAAGCTTGATCCTCTTGCTCTTGCTCTTCTTTTCCTCCTTGTCCTCTTCCTCTTCCTCTTCTCCCCTTTCTTCCTTTCTCTTTTCTTCTTTTCTTTTCTTCTTTCTATTTTTTTTTTGGTTCTCAACCATGAGAAGAGTGAAAATAGGGGTGAGACATAGAGGGAATTTAGGAAAAAGTTTAACTTAAGTGTTTGTGCTGAAACTTATATCTACTAAGGGCATTTGAATTATGCTAATTCAAGTTTTCTAGCTTTCAACAACTTTAGAACAAATACTAGAATTCATCTAAATTGTTGTTTCACCTTTATTCTATTTTTTTTTATATTTGGTGGGGGTCAATCCAACATTAAAAGCACAACTAGTATGCTTAAAAATACCAAACTAATTCCGATTGCTCTCAAATTTTAACTGTAACTTACTTAGCTCATTTGTGACCTAGAAACAAGTTATCCATACTTGTGTCCCTTAACTTAGCAATTTATGCTATTATTTGAGCCATTTTAGGCTACTTTTCAACTTTTGTGTTGTAACAAAGTGCCTAAACGAACTCTGTTTGTCACAAAACTAAATTGGCATGTTAAGCAAGTATTAGACTACTTGTGTAACCCATTTATTAGCCTAACATGTTCTTGAGGGTGTTACACAACATATATCTTTTAATATTTTAGATTAATTTCACTAATATCTCCCCCGTTGGCATTATAAAAAAAACATAAGCATTCAGACAAAATTTCGATAACATTTTTTCAGGATTTCATGATTACCCCAAAAATCATCACAACATAATAATAGGATATAACCATTTCAACCCATTCAGTTCACAATCAGAGTATTGGTAATACAAACATATCAATAATCAGAGTATAACCAGCCATATCAAAGCAATAGCAGAGATATATAAATGAGTAAAATTTCTAGAATGTAGAAAAAAGATCCAGAGTCATGTACAACAAGGAATGTGAAACATGAGTAAAGTGCTATGGAGTTAGACAGTATATACAATGAAGAAGAACAAAAACATCATGGCTAAGTCCGAAGGTCACTGAGTTGCCTCGCTATCATTGTCAGCATCCACTGCCACATTAGCAAGATCAACATCATCATCATCCGTGGCAAGGTCGTCATCAGAACCAAGGATCTCCTCAACATCATCAGCATGAGCACCATAAGGACTAGTAAAGGAGAGGGGATCAGGAAGGGCAGTAGAGCTGGTAGAAGCACCAATATCTCTCCTCGATACATATCTGGGTACTTACAGAAAAGACCAGATAGAGGCTAGCTCTTGATTAGACTAATCCATCCTCAGCACAAGATGATCCACCTTCTGCTCAATGCGATCCATCTTGACTTCCACTGTGGTTGCCAAGGTGCGTATCTGTTGAAGCAGGAGGTCCAAGGTAGCTAGAGCTATAGCAGGCTGTTGTCCTTCTTCATTATCATCCTCAGCCTCATGAGGAATGTTACTATTGCTGCCATGAATAAGATAGTACCATCTGTCATTGATCTTCCTCAGCTGAAGCTTTTGGAGAATGTGCAATCCAATAGACTGAGGTCCCTTAGAGCTAGTATCCTTGGCTTCCCCAGCCAGAAGGATATGAAAATGCTCCAGAATTGCTATAACAAGCATAGCATAGGACAGAGGATGGCGTTTCTTTTTGGCCTCCAACATATACTGAATAACATAGTGAGCCCAATTTATTGGCCTATTGGAGTTCATGGCCCATAATGTTACCATATCATCTCCTAACACTTGGGAATAGTTCCCTCCCTTAGGGACCAATCCCTTGGCCACAAGGTAATGCAATACCTTATTTTCCATAGTCAAACCAGTGGCCATTACCCTATTATTCCTTGGAATAGCATAACCAGTCCTCAACAAAGAGGTTAGAGTAGCCTTATATTCATAATCATCTCCCCAAACATTATCATTTCCACAGAAATTTACACCATCATATGTCAGTTTAGTCAACCTATACCACAATTCTCTATTGACTTGTATCTGTTTCTTTTTCACCTCAAAGAATAAGCATGAATCCTCATACTTTAAGTTTACATAAAATATCTTAACCAAATCAGGATATATGTCCATTTTAATACTCAGAAATTCAAGCAAATCCAGTCTATCAAGGATCCTAAAACTATATAAAGATTCATTAGAGCAAAAGTCTTTAGGGAGATACCTTGGTGAAATAATCTTCCTCAATTGAAAGTTTTTCCTGAAGTATTCCGCTCTTTTGGTGGTGTGGAAGTGTTGAGTAAGGTCTAATCTGGGAATAGCGAGTGGAGGAGCACTGGAGGAGGTTCCAACTGAGACCCTTGTTCTTGGTCTCTTGGGACGCTTGGAGGATTCAACCATTTTATTTGAAATGAGAGGCAATGAAGGTGAGAAAAGGGAAGGGAGGAGCTTTATGTGGTGTTTGGTGGTGGAGGAAGTGAGCATGCTGGAAAGAAAAGGTAGAAAGCATGGGTTAGGGCTTAGAGAGAGAGAGTGCAACATGAGAAGAGATGGGGAATGGATTTGGGGTGTTTTTGAGGGAAATTGGTTTGGGGGTTTTGTAGAGGGGAGTAATCCAAGCAAGAGGGAAGTGGAATGGTTGAATTTGGACAAGAAATCAGAGAGAAATTTGAGGTTAGGGGTGAGGGTTTTGTGAGACGTAGAGAGAGAAAGGTGATTTGCAAAAGAAAAATGGCAGTTCTCGCGTCTGGGCCCTTTTAAACCCCTGTGTAATCGATTACAATGAGTGTGTAATCGATGACACGTTTTCTGGGAACCTTGTAATCGATTACAAGGTTGGTGTAATCGATTACATGATTTATGGAAACATTGTAACCAATTACATGTGATGTGTAATCGATTACCTGCTTGACAGAGCCTTTGTAATCGATTACAAGCTTACTAAACTCTGATTTTGCATTTCAATAGTAAAGGACCAATTCAAAAACTTTCAAAATAGTTCCAAAACTTCCCAAATTAATTCTAAACCTCATGTAGGTATAAGAACTGATCATTTCTTCATCCAAACCACATGTTCTTACCAAATAGCCATTTTTACCGAGGATTAAACCACTTTGATAGGATTGGTGTATTTTGAGCTATTTGGAGGACTTAGTTATGATGGAGTACTTATAAAATAATTTAGGGGGAACCTCTGATGCACAAATCAGTATTGGATTCAAAAAGTGATTAATAACAATATAATTATGCAGCAAATTATAGGTTTATGCAGCAAATGACCAACTTATGCACCAAATATGTGATTTTATGCAGCAAAGCAAATGACCAACTTATGCAGCAAATATGTGACTTTATGTAACAAATGACAAGTTATGACAGATTTATATAGCAGAATACAAATTTATGTAGCAAAATCATGCATTATGCAGAAAAATACATCTAATGTAGCAAATTGATGAATTATTTAGCAAAATTGTGCAACATGAGTTTAGATGCATGATTGATCCAATATACCAAGTTCAGTTCTTATATAGAAGAATGCTTCTTTTGTTCAAAGGCTTAGTAAAGATATCAGCAAATTGTTTAGAGGTTTCAACAAATTTAAGCATACAATCACCTTTTTTAAATTGATCCCTTATGAAATGGTGCCTTATTTCTATGTGCTTTGTTCTTGAGTGCAAAATAGAATTTTTAGACAAATTGATTGCACTAGTGTTATCACACCTTATAGGGATTTGATCAAGTTCAAGACCATAGTCAAGAAGTTGTTGCTTCATCCAAAGGACATGAACGTAATAACTCTTAACTACAATATATTCAGCTTCAACTGTAGACAATACCACACTATTTTGTTTCTTGCTATGCTTGGAAACTAGTAACCTTCCGAGTGATAACTCCACAATGTGTAGTTATTTGTGCCCTATATCTATATTTCTCTGATTGCTAAAGTCCTTGTATTCATGCATATTTGGAAGGTTTTGTGCTTATATTTGTTATATCCAATTCTGATACCTTTCCTATATGATATTAAGCAAACTGTGCATATTATGTTATTGATTAAGTGAACTTGTATCTGTTACTAATTTGGTGTTTTCTATATCATAGGAAGAGCTCCAAACAAGATCATATATGGAGCAATTGAGCTAAAATGGGAAGAGGAAGCCAAATCTACATTTCAGACATGAACGTCGTGGCGTGGCATGTGAGCGCTGCGGCGTGTGCCTCCACAACATCAAAAGTCAGAGAGCTTCGCAAATTGAACGCCGCGGCGTGGCATATGAATGTCGTAGCGTGGCATATGAATGCCGTGGCATTCCTGACCTAATTTGACACAGGCAGCGGCGTAGGCATGTTAATGTCGCGTCGTGCCTCTATTTTTTTGAGTCTATAAATAGATTTTTAGCAGATTTTATAAGGAGAGCTCCGTGGGAGCCTTGCTGAGTTTAGAGAGGCTATGGCCTGAACTTCATTTCTGGGCATATTGGAGGCCTATGGAGGCTAGGTTGGATGCCATCATCTTCATGGAAAGAGTTTCAAGCTTCAATGATCACATCCATGGATTCCTTCCTCTTCTCCCTTTGTTTTTCTTCTCTTCCTTATCTTTTGAGCATGATTTTTGTCTGTAAATTCGTGTTCAATGGATTAGCAGCTGTATTTAGGAAATACTTTGGATCTTTATATGAATATTGATGTTTATATCTTACTTTGAGTTTCTATTGATGTTTGTTTTGTTCTTCCATGCCTATGCTTAATGCTTGCTCTTGTTTGGCTAATAATTGCATGATCTTGATTGATGCAAATGAACTAGACATACGGATTTGTGGATATGGATATGGTATGGTTGATGTATATTCGATGAGTTCAATTGGCTTGGATGAGTTGATTCGCTAACTGGATAGAAATATACCTTTTAGTCATGTATTAGCATGTGTTTGAGAATAGATCGTTCATTAGTGGAGTTTATACTAGTCCTCATGAAAACATAAGAAACATAGTGGATTAAGTAAATACACCACGGTTGATTGACCTAGACATAGGCTTTTGACTAAATCAGATTCTCAAGCTAACTAACTAATCATTGATATTGCTTATAAGGATTGCATATCATTAGTATAAAGTAGAAGGTGAAGAAGGATTTCCTAGATCTCTAAACCATTATCTTTATTGCTTTTGTAGTTTAGATTTAGATTATTTATGCTTTCTCTATTTTATATGCTCTTGGATAGAATTTAGCTAAGCTATTAGTTGTTACTTAGTAATGGAAGCCATATATCCTCGTGGGAACGAACTTATACTCTATATCTGTATTACTTGAATGACCTATGCACTTGCGGTACACAAATGGTCTGACAAGTTTTTGGAGCCGTTGCTAGGGATAATGGTGTATTTCCAAAGAGTTTAGCCTTATTCCTTAGCAATTGCTGGGGATAACAGTTTAATTCTATATTGCTAATATCAACAATTAATTTAGTTAGTTCTAATTCAAGTTGTATATAATCTATGTTAATTTAAGTCTCTTTATGTTATTGCTTTAGGTTCAACAAAGAAGTCGGATGATCCTAATCATATGAGGTCCTTCAGGGAATTCACGACTCCTCAAAAGGATAAGCCTTGGATCAAGTTTAAGAAGACTACTCATTTGCACAATTCATTTTGGTGACAAAGTCCTCCCGAGACTATAACTCAGGCCCTTCATGGGAGGGAACTCAGGTTTTTATGTTTTTGTAAATTAGTATGTGTTTTGTAACACCCCAATTTTTAGAAAAATGTCCCGAATGTTCTGTTTGCTGTTTTTCAAGCTTTTGTGTAAAAGACTATTGTGTCCTTATTTACTGTTTCTTATTTTCTATATGGAATGCAAATACGTTTTTACAGGCTAAGATTTTATTTAGTCGTTTTACGTAATTTGCTTCGAGACGGTAAAATAAAAATTTTCTCAAGCTACTATTTTAATTTTTCTGGGAGATATACAGACAACTAATATTGTCTGTAATTTTATTTGAACGTTTTGGATGATTTGCTTCGTCGTGGGGAAAAATGAAAAAATGACCGTTATGTCCCGATTATACTGTTTTTAATTTTTCTATATGTTACAGTGCTTAATATTACTGTTTGTGATTTTATTTGTACTTTTTGTGCGATTTGCTCCGAGACAGGAAAATAATATTTTCCGGTAGGAAAATCTTGTTTTAATTATTCAGAAATGGGAGATCTTACTAAACCCAATTGAATGAGACGATTAATAATCTTTTAATTTTTAGGATTTAACTCACAAATAAAATAATTTTGTATTATTATAATATTATTTTATTAGTCAGTATAATAAAATGACAGTGGACCCGGAAATGTTTTGCGGGACCCACGTTTAACTAAAACAGTTAACTTAGTAGCTTAATTAAGCATCATTAGTGAAAGAATTCTCTAGAACATAGTGACTAAGCTAGATGACTAAGCTTAATTAGTGACTAAGCATGGTGACTAGGTTAGGATCAACCAATGGGAGCAAAGCTTGCTAACCAAGTTTTAATCTTGACCTTTGATCCATTCTAAGGCTAGGATGAAGCCAAGCCCATGACACCTTGCATGCCATTGAAGTCCACGGCCATATGGCTTTTGGAAGGCCATAATCACTTTGTCTTCATGCAATTTTCTCTCTTCCAAAAATCCTAAACACCATTGAAGCTTCCTTGAAGCTAGTTTCGGCCAAGCCATAAACTACACCATCCAACCACCCAAAATTTTATCCAACCAAGTTTTCTAAACCTAAACACAATCCTAAGAACATCTCTAGTTGAGAGTTCTTGCAAAATCTTCCATTTGAAGCTTGGAAACCTACTTAGAAAATTTTACCTAGAAGGTGAAATTTCTTGTTTTCCATTTCTAAACTCTTTTTCAAAGTTCCAAGCCATGATTTCTCCATGGTTTAAGCTTTCTTTTATGGTTAGTAACTTGTAGATTTTGTTTAAGTTTGTTAGGTGATTTGAAGGAGAAAATCGAAACCTAGAAGAGGAGTGAAAGAATATTTTTGTCTTCATTTAAGGTAAGAGGAAGACTAATCTTATCATCCATGGGTGGTGGTAAGAAGATGGAGATTGATTTTTGATTGTAGAATCCATAAGGATTCCTTTGTTTGTGTTTGTAAGTAGCTTGTTTGTGTGGTTGTTAGTAGCTTTCCTATTTGATGTTTGTAATAATTTGTATGATGTTGCATGTCTACAATCTTTAAATTGCATGTCTACAAGCTTTGATAATTTGTATGTGTTAGAAATGCATGATAATGTATAGGATGTGAATAACATGCTAAGGAATGCATGAGTGTTCCATAGAACACCACACCAAGGCTCACGGCCATTGACCCAAAAAGAGAACCAAAATGTTCTCATTATTTTCCTAAAGTGTAATTTAATTAACCTAGGAAAATTAACAAGAGATAGAATTGTTTAGATCAAGGAAAATGAATTTAGAAATCAAATAACACAAGAGTATATTTCGGCCAACATGCCAAACCAAATATTCATGATTTCTAAAATCAATTCCAAACCATTTCCAAGTATAAAGATGCAATATATGCTAAAAAGAATTTTTCTAAAATGAGTTTTGAAGAAATAAGTTGAATTGAATTAAGTTTAATCAACTAAAATTATTGATTTTACTATTAGAAATGAAATACAGTAACTTTTGAGGATTTCTAACATATAGCTCATACTTTATTTTGAAGCATGTTAGTGGTTTTCAAAAAGGATTAAATTATATGGTTAAAAAAATTAAGTAAACAGAATTTTTATGGAAAAAAATTAGAAAACCATTAATATAATTTTCTAAACAAACTACTGTCAATTTTTAGTAAAAACGGGCAAATAAGATAGAGAAGATGTCCAAAAGACAGTATACGGTATGAAAAATATTTTACGTAGTTTAAACGTATTAATTATTATTTCTGTTGATTTAAACAGTAATTTTTAAGGGATTTGGACAAGAAAATAATTTAAAAATCTTACGCGATTGAGAAAACGTATTAAAAATCTTATGCGATTTGTAAAAACAGCAAAATATATTTACGCGATTTAAAAACGTTTGTAAAAACGACGAGATTGTGAAAACGCGATAAAATTTCTACGCGATTGATCAAAATGGTATTTTCTGTATTTTTCTGCTGTCGGGCTATGAGGTGAAGCCGTACAGGCTTTGGAACAGTATTTGTCCGGTGGGACTTACTATATCTTTTTATCTTTGAGGATATATTTTTTTTTGAGGGTATTCTGGTAATTTCTCATATATTGAGTTTCTGTCAATTTTTGGTGGATTGGTTGACGAGGTGAATCACATCGTGTTGTCGATGCGATAAACGTAGTGTGGTTCATTGTCTTTATGAACTTGGAGACGTTAGTGTACGGGATCCCATATATGGACAGTCGGTCGCTCCGCTGCGCCGTGTAACCGATAGCACACTAATGGACTCGACACGCACTATATTTAATCGAGATTTCGTAAAGTCTAATAGTACATTGTCTGTAGTGCCACAACATGAGACCGTGAACTACACCATGCCTTGGATGATGGATTCCATGTGACGTGGGGCTATAGACGCAACGTGTGACAGTGCAATAGTTTGGTTGGGCAGCCGTGGTACTAATAGATTTTGCGAGTCATTCTCTCTCTGATATCTGTATGTGTTTTAGCTCCATGGAGTAGGATCGTGTCATATTGTATATGGTTATATCTTGGATATTATTTTATTTTATCTGTGATTTTATTTTATCTGTGGTATTATCTTATCTGTGATATTATTTTATCTGTGATATTATTTTATCTGTGATATTATTTTATCTGTGATATTATGTGTTGTTATGACATTTGAATCTTTACACTATTCTGTTACTAATTACTGTTATAGCTTTTCATATTACATAAACTGTATGTCTGTTGTTTGTCATTTTCTTATTTGCCATGTTTGTGATGATTTTAGATTGTCTTACCTCTTTGTTGTATGTGTTTTTCTGTATATTTATTTACGTGGTAAAGAGTTTGAGGAAGAGGAACAGCCTCTTGAGATTTTGTATTCTGAGGAGGAAGAGGAGCAGCAAGCCGAAGACCAGTACGATGACCAAGAACCATCTGATCATCCATATCCATTGGACTGATTTGTTTGGGTATGGCGGTGCCAGGATTTTTGGGTTTTGTGACACTCGAGTTTCACGGTGGATCGTTAGCTTGGCATCTGCGGGGAGACAGAGACTCAGTGACTTACGTGGGACGGCTGACTGTGTCCATATGACTTACGTTTGATGGAGAGCCAGTGATGACAACTACTGTATTTCTGCACTTAGAGTTGCCTTTAGGGGTCATTGGGGTGGTGTGTCCACTGAGCCTAGTGAGATGACTATCGTATCGACTGCGCGGTCTCGTTTTCGCCAAGTGTCGAGGCATCCTGGATATTTATCTTCTGATGAGTTTCCTGAGAGTGATCCATCGAGGGATTAAATGTTTATGATGTGTATTTTTGGGCGCGTCTCGCGTATGTATATATTGACTATTTACTGTTTCTGTTTACTGCTTATGTTTAAATATTTGTAGTTGTAGTTGTAAATTATTTGTATAACTTATAATTTGGACCATATGTATATTATGAGTGATGTTGTTTCTGTTTATTTTATGTTTCTGCATTATTTTATTTAATAAGATTCTGTTTAACAGAAATATCTTTACAACCCATATTATTATATAACAAGTGTTTTACAACTTGGGTAGATTTTATTTATTTTTCTTTTATTTTCTTTATATATGTGACATCCCCACAAGGGTGTTACATTAGTTGGTATCTGAGCCCAAGTTAGAGTCTTTTGGGGTTGTGGTTGGGTCTGTTTTTGTTTGTGCTGTGTGATTCTCTGAGATTTACTTCCGAAAGGATGTATCTGACTTTGTTTTGTTATGTTTGGATTGTCTTATTGTTGTGAAGGACCGTAAGTTTTTGGTTAACTTGATTTGTTTACCTCTTGTTGAGATAGATGTAATCTTAGGGATGGACTGGTTATCTTCTAACCATATCCTTATAGATTGTGCGAGTAAAACCATAGTTTTTCCCAAGGAAGAAAAGTTTGGATTCTTAACTGCTGTTAAGGTCAAGTCTTTGTTAAGAGAGGGAGCACAGGGATATGTGGTATTGTCTTCTCTAGAGGTTAAGAATGAGAAGGATGTGAATACTATTCCTGTTGTCAACGAGTTTCCAGAGGTTTTTCCTGATGACGTACCTGGTTTGCCACCTGAGAGGGAGATCGAGTTTTCAATTGATTTAGTACCAGGAGCAGGTCCTATCTCAATTGCACCGTATCGTATGTCGCCAGCAGAGTTGGAGGAGCTGAAAGAGCAATTGGTGGAATTGTTGGAGAAACAGTTTGTGCGACCTAGTGTTTCGCCATGTGGTGCACCAGTGCTTTTGGTCAAGAAGAAGGACGGAACTTCTCGGCTTTGTGTGGATTATCGTCAACTGAACAAGGTGACTATCCAGAATAAATATCCGCTTCCAAGAATTGACGATTTGATGGATCAATTAAGAGGAGCTGTGGTATTTTCCAAGATAGATCTGAGATCAGGTTATCACCAAATTCGTGTTAAGGGAGAAGATGTACCGAAAACAGCTTTTCGAACTTGATATGGACATTATGAGTATCAGGTAATGCCATTCGGGGTGACGAATGCTCCTGCCATATTTATGGATTATATGAACAGGATTTTTCATCCGTATCTAGACAGATTTGTCGTTGTCTTTATCGATGACATTCTGATCTATTCTCAATCTAAGGAAGAGTATGCTGAACATCTTGGTATTGTTCTTCAGATTTTGAGAGAAAAGCAGCTGTATGCGAAGTTGGCTAAATGTGAATTCTGGTTAGAAAAAGTTCAGTTTCTAGGTCACGTAATTTCGAAAGAAGGTATTGCGGTAGACCCATCAAAAGTGGAGACTGTTTTATAGTGAGAAAGGCCTAAGACGGTAACAGAAGTTCGAAGTTTCGTTGGACTTGCTGGTTATTACAGGAGGTTTATCGAAGGTTTTTCGAAGATTGCTGGACCGCTTACACAGCTTACGAGGAAAAGTCAAGCTTTTGAGTGGACGGAAGAACGTGAAGCCAGTTTCCAAGAGTTGAAGAAGAGGTTAACAACTGCACCAGTGTTGATTTTACCGGATTCTAAAGGAACTTTTGACGTGTATTGCGATGCTTCTTACCAAGGGTTAGGATGCGTATTGATGCAAAATCGAAATGTTGTAGCATATGCTTCTCGACAGTTGAAGGTTCATGAGAGGAATTATCCAATGGACGATTTGGAATTGGCTGCGGTAGTTTTTGCTCTAAAAGTGTGGAGGCATTTTCTGTATGGAGTGCTGTTCAATGTCTTTAGTGATCACAAGAGTCTAAAGTACTTGTTTGATCAGAAAGAATTGAATATGAGGCAAAGGCTATGGTTGGAATTCTTAAAGGATTATGATTTTCAACTTCAATACCACCCAGGAAAGGCTAATGTGGTAGCTGATGCCTTGAGCAGAAAGGTGCTTAGTGTTTCGGCAATAATGATCAAGGAGGAAGAGTTGATCAATGAATTCCGAGATCTATGGTTGTCTGTGGAGTTTCTACCTGAAAGAGTTCGTTTATATAAGGTCGTGATCATAAACGAATTTCTTGATGTTGTCCGAGATAAACAAAAGGAAGACGTGTTTTTGCAAAACGAAAGGGAATTGTTAAAGCAAGGTCATAAAGCGATGGTAGAAGAAGGAGCAGATGGAATCTTAAGGTTTAAAGGAAGAATTTGTATGCCTGATGATTCTGAATTGAAGAAGTCGATACTAGATGAAGCTCATACTAGTGACCTGAGTTTACATCCGGGGATGACCAAGATGTACCAAGACTTAAAAAGGTTGTTTTGGTGGCCAAGGATGAAAAGAGACGTAGCAGAATATGTGGAGTCTTGTCTGGTTTGTCAGAAAGCGAAAGTGGAACATTAGAGACCAGCTAGAATGTTGCAACCGTTATCTATTCCAGAGTGAAAATGGGATAGTATCTCGGTGGATTTCGTGTCTGGTTTGCCGAAGACGAGGAAAGGTCATGATTCAATATGGGTTATAGTCGATAGGCTTACTAAATCGGCTCATTTCTTGCCAATTAATATTAAGTATTCATTGGGAAGATTAACCCAGTTGTACATCAGTGAGATTGTTAGATTACATGGTGTACCTACATGTATAGTTTCTGACCGAGATCCGAGGTTTATGTCAAGGTTTTGGCGGAGTCTGCAAGAAGCTATGAGAACTAAGTTGTGACTGAGTTCGGCATATCATTCGCAGACTGATGGTCAGACAGAGAGAACTATACAGTCTTTGGAGGATCTGTTGCGTGCTTGTGTTTTGGAGCAACGAGGAAGTTGGGATGAATTTTTATCTTTGATAGAATTCACCTACAACAATAGTTTTCACTCAAGTATAGGGATGGCACCCTATGAAGCATTGTATGGAAGGCGATGTCGAACACCGTTATGTTGGTATCAAGATGGGGAAAGCATGACTGTTGGACCAGATCTTGTACAACAGACTACGGAGAAGGTAAAGATGATACAAGAGAAGATGAGGACAACGCAAAGCAGACAGAAAAGTTATGCGGATAAACGAAGACGACCTCTTGAGTTTGAGGAGGGTGAGCATGTGTTTCTAAGAGTTACTCCTACGACCGGTGTCGGAAGAGTTATTAAGTCTAAGAAGCTTACTCCTAAGTTTATCGGACCGTACCAAATTATTCGACGTATAGGTCCTGTAGCGTATCAGATCGCTTTGCCGCCTTTTCTATCGAATTTGCATGATGTATTTCATGTATCTCAGCTCAGGAAGTATATACCGGATCCAACGCATGTTATACAACCAGATGAAGTACAGTTGAAGGAGAATTTGACTTACGAGACTTTACCTGTTAGGATCGAGGACAGAAAAGTAAAACAGCTTCGAGGGAAGATGATTGAGCTAGTGAAGGTCATATGGAACAATGTCACGGGTGATGCTACCTAGGAGCTGGAAGATAAAATGAGGGATCAGTATCCTCATTTGTTTTGAGGAACAACGAATTTCGAGGATGAACTTTTTATTTGTTGGGGAGAGTTATAACACCCCAATTTTTAGAAAAATGTCCCGAATGTTCTGTTTGCTGTTTTTCAAGCTTTTGTGTAAAAGACTGTTGTGTCCTTATTTACTGTTTTTAATTTTCTGTATGGAATGCAAATACGTTTTTACAGGCTAAGATTTTATTTGGTCGTTTTACGTAATTTGCTTCGAGACGGTAAAATAACAATTTTCTCAAGCTACTGTTTTAATTTTTTTGGGAGATATACAAACAATTAATACTATCTGTAATTTTATTTGAACGTTTTGGATGATTTGCTTCGTCGTGGGAAAAAATAAAAAAATGACTGTTACATCCCGATTATACTGTTTTTAATTTTTCTATATGTTACAGTGCTTAATATTACTGTCTGTGATTTTATTTGGACTTTTTGTGCGATTTGCTCCAGGACAAGAAAATAATATTTTCCGGGCTGGGAAAAATCTTATTTTAATTATTCAGAGCTGGGGGATCTTACTAATCCCAATTCTGAATGAGACGATTAATAATCTTTTAATTTTTAGGATTTAATGTCAAATAAAATAATTTTGTATTATTATAATATTATTTTATTAGTCAGTATAATAAAATGACAGTGGACACAAAAATATTTTGCGGGACCCACGTTTAACTAAAACAGTTAACTTAGTAGCTTAATTAAGCATCATTAGTAAAGGAATTCTCTAGAACGTAGTGACTAAGCTAGATGACTAAGCTTAATTGGTGACTAAGCATGGTGACTAGGTTAGGATCAACCAATGGGAGCAAAGCTTGCTAACCAAGTTTTAATCTTGACCTTTGATCCATTCTAAGGCTAGGATGAAGCCAAGCCCATGACACCTTGCATGCCATTGAAGTCCACGGCCATATGGCTTTTGGAAGGCCATAATCACTTTGTCTTCATGCAATTTTCTCTCTTCTCTCTCTTCCAAAAACCCTAAACACCATTGAAGCTTCCTTGAAGCTAGTTTCGGCCAAGCCATAAACTACACCATCCAACCACCCAAAATTTTATCCAACCAAGTTTTCTAAACCTAAACACAATCCTAAGAACATCTCTAGTTGAGAGTTCTTGCAAAATCTTCCATTTGAAGCTTGGAAACCTACTTAGAAAATTTTACCTAGAAGGTGAAATTTCTTGTTTTCCATTTCTAAACTCTTTTTCAAAGTTCCAAGCCATGATTTCTCCATGGTTTAAGCTTTCTTTTATGGTTAGTAACTTGTAGATTTTGTTTAAGTTTGTTAGGTGATTTGAAGGAGAAAACCGAAACCTAGAAGAGGAGTGAAAGAATATTTTTGTCTTCATTTAAGGTAAGAGGAAGACTAATCTTATCATCCATGGGTGGTGGTAAGAAGATGGAGATTGATTTTTGATTGTAGAATCCATAAGGATTCCTTTGTTTGTGTTTGTAAGTAGCTTGTTTGTGTGGTTGTTAGTAGCTTTCCTATTTGATGTTTGTAATAATTTGTATGATGTTGCATGTCTACAAGCTTTAAATTGCATGTCTACAAGCTTTGATAATTTGTATGTGTTAGAAATGCATGATAATGTATAGGATGTGAATAACATGCTAAGGAATGCATGAGTGTTCCAAAGAACACCACACCAAGGCTCACGACCATTGACCCAAAAGGAGAACCAAAATGTTCTCATTATTTTCCTAAAGTGTAATTTAATTAACCTAGGAAAATTAACAAGAGATAGAATTGTTTAGATCAAGGAAAATGAATTTAGAAATCAAATAACATAATAGTATATTTCGGCCAACATGCCAAACCAAATATTCATGATTTCTAAAATCAATTCCAAACCATTTCCAAGTATAAAGATGCAATATATGCTAAAAAGAATTTTTCTAAAATGAGTTTTGAAGAAATAAATTGAATTGAATTAAGTTTAATCAACTAAAATTATTGATTTTACTATTAGAAATGAAATACAGTAACTTTTGAGGATTTCTAACATATAACTCATACTTTATTTTGAAGCATGTTAGTGGTTTTCAAAAAGGATTAAATTATATGGTTAAAAAAATTAAGTAAACAGAATTTTTATGGAAAAAAATTAGAAAACCATTAATATAATTTTCTAAGCAAAATACTGTCAATTTTTTTTAAAAACGGGCAAATAAGATAGAGAAGATGTCCAAAAGACAGTACATGATATGGAAAATATTTTACGTAGTTTAAACATATTATTTATTATTTCTGTTGATTTAAACAGTAATTTTTAAGGGATTTGGACAAGAAAATGATTTAAAAATCTTACGCGATTGAGAAAATGTATTAAAAATCTTACGCAATTGGCAAAAATAGCAAAATATATTTACGCGATTTAAAAACGTTTGTAAAAATGATGAGATTGTGAAAACGCGATAAAATTTCTACGCGATTGATCAAAACGGTATTTTCTGTATTTTTCTGCTGTCGGGCTATGAGGTGAACCCGTACAGGCTTTGGAACAGTATTTGTCCGGTGGGACTTACTGTATCTTTTTATCTTTGAGGATATATTTTTTTTAGGGTATTCTGGTAATTTCTCATATATTGAGTTTATGCCAATTTTTGGTGGATTGGTTGACGAGGTGAATCACATCGTGTTGTCGATGCGATAAACGTAGTGTGGTTCATTGTCTTTATGAACTTGGAGACGTTAGTGTACGGGATCCCATATATGGACAGTCGGTCGCTCCGCTGGGCCGTGGTAACCGATAGCACACTAATGGACTCGACACGCACTATATTTAATCGAGATTTCGTAAAGTCTAATAGTACATTGCCTGTAGTGCCACAACATGAGACCGTGAACTACACCATGCCTTGGATGATGGATTCCATGTGACGTGGGGCTATAGACGCAACGTGTGACAGCGCAATAGTTTGGTTGGGCAGCCGTGGTACTAATAGATTTTGCGAGTCATTCTCTCTCTGATATCTGTATGTGTTTTAGCTCCATGGAGTAGGATCGTGTCATATTGTATATGGTTATATCTTGGATATTATTTTATTTTATCTGTGGTATTATTTTATCTGTGATATTATTTTATCTGTGATATTATTTTATCTGTGATATTATTTTATCTGTGATATTATGTGTTGTTATGACATTTGAATCTTTACACTATTCTGTTACTAATTACTGTTATAGCTTTTCATATTGCATAAACTGTATGTCTGTTGTTTGTCATTTTCTTATTTGCCATGTTTGTGATGATTTTAGATTGTCTTACCTCTTTGTTGTATGTGTTTTTCTATATATTTATTTACGTGGTAAAGAGTTTGAGGAAGAGGAACAACCTCTTGAGATTTTGTATTCTGAGGAGGAAGAGGAGCAGCAAGCCGAAGACCAGTACGACGACCAAGAACCATCTGATCATCCATATCCATTGGACTGATTTGTTTGGGTATGGCGGTGCCAGGATTTTTGGGTTTTGTGACACTCGAGTTTCACGGTGGATCGTTAGCTTGGCATCTGCGGGGAGACAGAGACTCAGTGACTTACGTGGGACGGCTGACTGTGTCCATACGACTTACGTTTGTTGGAGAGCCAGTGATGACGACTACTGTATTTCTGCACTTAGAGTTGCCTTTATCTCTTAGGCGTCATTGGGGTGGTGTGTCCACTGAGCCTAGTGAGATGACTATCGTATCGACTGTGCGGTCTCGTTTCCGCCGAGTGTTGAGGCATCTTGGATATTTATCTTCTGATGAGTTTCCTGAGAGTGATCCATCAGAGGATTAAATGTTTATGATGTGTATTTTTGGGCGCGTCTGCGTATGTATATATTGACTATTTATTGTTTCTGTTTACTGCTTATGTTTAAATATTTATAGTTATAGTTGTAAATTATTTGTATAACTTATAATTTGGACCGTATGTATATTATGAGTGATGTTGTTTCTGTTTATTTTATGTTTCAGCATTATTTTATTTAATAAGATTCTGTTTAACAGGAAATATCTTTACAACCCATATTATTATATAACAAGTGTTTTACAACTTGGGTAGATTTTATTTATTTTTCTTTTATTTTCTTTATATATGTGACATCCCCACAAGAATGTTACATGTTTAGTAAGTTTTAAGTCATAAATATGTAGTAAGTTTAGTTTTGTAGCTTTAGTTAGTTTTTAGGCTTTTCTTTAGTTTAAAGTCTTAAATATGTTAGTATCTTTGATTTTTGTATTCTTGTAGTTAGTATATTTGATTTTAGTATCTTTAGTTAGTTTAAAGTCTTATATATGTTAGTATTTTGATTATAATAAGTTTCAGTTAATTTTAAGTTTATGTTTAGTTTTAAGTTAAATATAGGTTAGTATGTATGATTTTGTGTTTTAATACATTTTAGTTATCCATTTTGTGTTTTAGCCTTTTGGACAAGTTTGATAGGTTTTGAGGACCTCTTTGGGCAAAATTCTACAGCAAAACTAAGTTTGCTGCAGAATTTTGCAGGTTGGCTCCTCACACTGCAACGTTAACTTTGCAACGCTGCAACGTGACAGTTATTGTGCGCATTTGAGCCAAATTCCAGAGAGCTCAGTGCTGCGGCGTGGTAATGTTAACGCCGCGGCGCTCACCTGCTGAACTTGTTAAAAAAAAAGGAAAGCTATTTGTTTTGGGTGCTACTGAAGGCACCCATTCTGATCAAATGCCGTGGCATGGATCCTGTGTGTTGCGGTATGTTATATTGTAGTGTATATATTGTACATGATTAGTTTATTTTAAGTGTTTGTGAAATATTTATAGTATACTTAGCTCTCACATTTTAGATGTTTATAGGCTCAAGTACCCTAGACACCATGGAAAGTGAGGACTTTGTCTCACTTTGGTTTGGGGGAGTGTCATTACATGATTTGATTACTATGATGTATTATGTATGCATGTGATGATATTTTCAAGATACAGTTATGATAGCCACCATGTTTCTATGAGCTTTTATTTGTTTTGGTTATTACTGATGAGTTTGCAAAGTAGTTTCAATTTTTTACTATTATGCAAATGATGTGATGCATGTTAAATTGAAAAGTTTAATCTATTTGAATGCATGCTTTATTGCAAAAGACTGCTGGTGTTGTTTTAGTTGTTCATGATATGAAAGGTTGCTATTTGCCCCCTTATAAGTGAAACCTTATGTGATCTTGAAGCATGTGAAACGGTTTAGTTGCTTTTCATGTATGATTTATATTCCACTTAGATGCAAGTATAACTTTGAAAATAATAAGAGTGCATGTCTAGAGAAAGTTTATGGATGTACATGTAGAGTTTCGATGATCTTATAAGTTGTTTTTAAACTCTTTTGAGGTGAAATCCTAGATTGTGCATGACTGAGGAAATGATTAGGGCATTCTTTGGACCGATTGAGCTTTTCAAGCCTACCCTGAATGATGATATCTTTAGGTCCCATTTTGAAGCCACATAATTGTTTGGCCTAATATGTTTTTCATTCACCCATATATTCTTTACCCTGTTAACCATTCTAATGCATGTGAAAGCATGACATTTTCTTCCTATCTTCATTATTTGTTAAGTACATGATGTGTTATTTCTTGAAGTGAGTCTAGTGAGTAAGGGTATGTATGTTTAAGAAAAATAAGCCTGAAGGAACCAAAATGCATTCAAAAGAGAAAGAAATTGATTTGTAAAAGTAAAAAGAAAAGAAAATAAAAATGAGAAGAGAGAAAAACAAAGCAAACAAAGAAAGAAGAAAAGCTACAAATGAAAAGCATTGAATGGTTCTGATGAGTTCTGATCTTTCAAAGTCTTTTTGGAATACCCTGTGAATCTCTCTTGGGCTCAAGTCTTGAAATCATATGTGTATGTATCTCAATGTTTGTATGTATCATTTCCCCTCTTTTCTTACACTCATTACCATGGCCTGACATTACAAGCTTTAAAGACCCTCTTGATCCTCAGTTGTGTGTAGTTTACATTAGTGGAGAGAGAGTTGAATTACAATTTTGAGGATTATATGATTCATAAGCATGTATGTTTATAAACTTATCCAGATATGTATGATTTGAATAGGAGAAGTTTCTCATACATGTTCGTGGATAATGTGAATTGCATGGAAAAAAGCTAGATTGTTAGCATGTGACGGATTATGTATGTGTGAAGCTGGTTTTGAGGCATTTGCACTTTTTATGGATTGAAGTAATCATTACATACTAGCAGTTGTAGTTTAAGTGAAGAATAGAAAGATTGAAACTTGCTAATTGTTGAATGCATGTTGAGTCTAAATTGTTAAGTGAGTTTACTTGGTCATGCTTTGTTTTGCTTGAGGACAAGCAAAAGGTTAAGTTTGGGGGTGTGATAACTCCACAATGTGTAGTTATTTGTGCCCCATATCTGTATTTCTTTGATTGCTAAAGTCCTTGTATTCATGCATATTTGGAAGGTTTTACGCTTATATTTGTCATATCAAATTTTGATACCTTTCCTATATGATATTAAGCAAACTATGCGTATTATGTTATTGATTAAGTGAATTTGTATCTTACTGATTTGGTGTTTTCTCTATCATAGGAAGATCTCCAAACAAGATGATATATGGAGCAATTGAGCTAGAATGGGAAGAGGAAGCCAAATCTGCATTTCAGACCTGAACGCTACAGTGTGGCATGTGAGCGCTGCGGCGTGTGTCTCCCCTGCATCAAAAGTCAGAGAGCTTCGCAAATTGAACGCTGCAGCGTGGCATATGAATGTCGCAATGTTCCTGACCTAATTTGACAAGCGTCGCGGCGTAGGAATATTAATGCTGCGGCGTGTCTATATTTTTCCGAGTCTATAAATAGATTTTTAGCAGATTTTATAAGGAGAGCTCCGTGGGAGCCTTGTTGAGTTTAGAGAGGCTGCGGCCTGAACTTCATTTCTGGGCATATTGGAGGCCTAGGGAGGCTAGGTTAGATGCCATCTTCTTCATAGAAGGAGTTTCAAGCTTCAATGATCACATCCATAGATTCCTTCCTCTTCTCCCTTTGTTTCTCTTCTCTTCCTTATCTTTTGAGCATGGTTTTTGTCTGTAAATTCGTGTTCAATGGATTAATAACTGTATTTAGGAAATACTTTGGATCTTTATATGAATATTGATGTTTATGTCTTACTTTGAGTTTCTATTGATGTTTGGTTTTGTTCTTCCATGCCTATGCTTAATGCTTGCTCTTGTTTGGCCAATAATTGTATGATCTTGATTGATGCAAATGAACTAGACATAGGGATTTGTGGATATGGATATGGTATGGTTGATGCATGTTCGACGCGTTCAATTGGCTTGGATGAGTTGATTCGCTAACTGGATATAAATATACCTTTTTGCTATATATTAACATGTGTTTGAGAATAGATCGTTCATTAGTGGAGTTTATACTAGTCCTCATGAAAACATAAGAAACATGGTGGATTAGGTAAATGACACCAGCGTTGATTGACCTAGACATAGGCTTTTGACTAAATCAGATTCTCAAGCTAACTAACTAATCATTGATGTTGCTTATAAGGATTGCATATCATTAGTATGAAGTAAAAGGTGAAGAAGGATTTCCTAGATCTCTAAACCATTATCTTTATTGCTTTTGTAGTTTAGATTTAGATTATTTATGCTTTCTCTATTTTATATGTTCTTGGATAGAATTTAGCTAAGTTATTAGTTGTTACTTAGTAATGGAAGCCATATATCCTCGTGGGAACGAACTTATACTCCGTATTTGTATTACTTGAATGACTCGTGCACTTGCGATACACAAATGGTCTAACACCAAGCAAGCGACATGTCACATTAGTGCTCTTCCTATCCATTCTGCATCCAACAAATTCAGAATCAAAATAACTAATTAGGCTACATAAGGCACCCTTCGGATACCACAAACCCATTTGTGAAGTACCTATTAGATATTTCATAATTCTTTTTACAGCACATAGGTGAGATTCTTTAGGATCTGCTTGAAATCTAGCACACATGCATACACTAAATATGATATTTGGCCTACTTGTGGTAAGATAAAGGAGTGAACCAATCATACCTTAAACAACAAGTGCTCATTGGTGTAGCCATATGCTTGCCATTGTCCATTCCAAACTTTTTGAGCAGCTCCTTGCAATACTTGGATTGACTTATGAAAGTCTCTGTGGAAATAAGTTTGTCCCAGTGGTTTAATATGTTAAGTTTTGATGATGACAAATACAAGCCAAAAAGCATGATGCTTTTGCTACATAGATGTACTTAATAGATTATATTGTTCATGTATGATTATGTACTTTATCTAGTCATATTTCACTTAATGATCATGCAATGAGATATGTGTAGCATTCTTTATATAATATATCCAATAATATTTTATGAGGTATAATGAATTAATATTGGATTTAACTCTATTTAAATAAAAATGTGCAAAGTGTTCTTTGTTGCATCCTACATAGAGCATATCTATTAATAATTGATAAATATCTTATTTGGATATGTCTATGAAAGTCTTATATGCATGTTAGACTAATTAGAGTTATACATTTATGAATTATGCATATGAAGATATTGAAGTATGAATTTGGACTAACTATGTTTGTTTAAGTGAGCAATACTTTGTAGGATAGTCCAAGTACTTAGAGTGAGCATTGCAACAAGAAAGCAAAAGATCTCAATTATGCTCAACTCAAGGAGAATATGAATGTCTATTTCATGAAGGTTTTGATAACAACAAAGTCATGTCAAAGACCAAGTCCAAAGGAAGATTAAATGGTATAGCTTATAGGACTTAGTGTCTTTTATGTAAGAAGCCTTCTGGATATCTCAAATATGTTTTTAAATCTTTACAAATGATTTTTCATATGCTAAAATACCCAACAAACATGTTTTGAAAACTAGTTATGGGGGTAGTTCAAATCTATGAAAAATAGCCAAGTTTGTGTTTTGAAAAGTTGATCTTTAGTTACTCTTTTGATGATAACTTTTAAAATACTTTGAGTTTTGTTTTTGAAACTTCTTCCATTTGAAAATAGACTCAAAGATCTTTCCAATGAGTGGTCATTTGCTTTAAACGGATGAGAAATGAAGAAGTTATAACCATTTAAAGTCAGTTTTCAAAATCAGAGTGGTTTATTCGAATAAGGGATGGTTATTCGAATAACACACCCCAAAAAACGTTCCTAAACGAGTTTTTAAAGATTTATTCGAATAACCAAAGGGTTATTCAAATAACACAGCCTTCGAGAAAATTTATTTTTTGAATATCTAAAATAACCAAGGGTTATTCGAATAAACACGAGCTAGAACACACAATGGCTAGTTTCTATGCATTTAATGTGATATTAAATGATACCCAATGACTATTTTCTCAAGAACACTATAAGTACATGATTTTGGTTCATTTTTTACACACACCCAATAATCTAAAACCATTCTATTATGCTTTGATTCGATTTCATATTTTTACATATTTCATGTGCTCTTTTTCGTCAAAATTTGAGATATCCTAAAAGAGCTTCATAGTGCTTCAATTTGTAATACATACTCTTGAGAGAGTTTCTTCTTTCTTCTACTCTTTGATTCTTTGTAATGAGGGTGAGGTATCCCTCAGAGAAATTGTAACAAGGGTGAGGTATCCCTCAGAGAAATTGTAACAAGGGTGAGGTATCCCTCAGAGAAATTGTAAGGGTGAGGTATCCCTGAGAGTTGAGGCTCAAGCACAAGGGTGAGGTATCCCAAGGTGTGAGGAGCGCTCTAGTCTATAAAGGTAGCAAGCACCTATTCAAGCTTGCATTGATAGTGAAAAATCTCGGGTGGTTTACTTGAGAACTGGACGTAAGCCACACGTAGTTGGTGACTGAACCAGGATAAATATTGTGTTTGCTTCTCTTAACTCTATCTCCTTTACATTTGTGCTTTAATTATATATGCTTGAGTTGAATTTGATATCTTGTTTATTTTCTTGATTTATCATATAGCCCAAGTGGTATTTGAGAAATCTCTAATAGTTATACCTTTTCCGCTGCAAGTGTTGATTGAAATATCAAAATGCATAATTTCTCAAAGTTGCATTAAAAATTTGTAATTACCTAATTTACCCCCTCTTGGGTTGACTATTGCCATGACTAACAGTCTCATCCATTGTTTGCTTGATTTGGAGACCAAGGAAGAAGTTGAGCTCACCCATTATAGACATCTCAAACTCACTTTGTATAATGTTAGCAAACTCCTTGCAAAGAGACCCATTAGTGGCACCAAATATGATATCATCAACATATATTTGAACAAGAAGTATATCATGCTTTTTATGCTTAATGAAAAGAGTGGTGTCAAACTTTCATCTAGAGAATTCCTTTTTCTAAAATGAACTTGCTCAACCTTTCATACTGAGCTCTAAGAGCTTGTTTTAAGCCATACAAGGCCTTTTTTCAATTTAAAAACATGGTTGGGCAGTTCAAAGTTTTAAAAATTAGGAGGTTGTTTTGCATATACTTCTTCTTATATGAAACGATTCAAAAATGTACTTTTAACATCCATTTGGTAAAACTTGAAATCCACAATGCATGCATATGCAAGTAGCATTCTAATGGCTTCCAATCTAGCTATGGGAGCATATGTTTCCTCATAATTTATTCCTTCTTCTTGATTATAACCTTTAGCAACAAGCCTAGCTTTGTTTCTTATTATTAAGCCCGTTTCATCAATTTTGTTCCTAAAGACCTATTTGGTGCCAATTATGGGATGATCATTGGACCTTGGAACTAATTCCCAAACTTGATTTTTGTCAAATTAGTTTAGTTCATCTTGCATAGCCAAGATCCAATATTCATCATCAATGACCTCATTTATGTCTTTAGGTTCAACTTGAGAGACAAAGGCCATATAGTTGCATGCATTTCTAAGAGAGTTTCAATTAATTACCCCTTTTGATACATCACCTATTATCTTGTCAATAGGATAATATCTTGATGTCCTCCATTCCTTGGGTAGGTCCATAATTTATAAATCCTCTTTCCTGGTAGGATCAAAGGGTCTTTATTGTTGCTTCTTGGGCTCTTTCTCTTGATTTTCCAAGTGTGTTCTTGCCAAGATTTCTGCAACATCATCAACAAACTCCTTTCTCGACTCATTTGGATTAGTTTAATCAAAAGTAACATGTATTGATTCTTCAACAGTCATAGTTCTCTTGTTATAAATTTGAAAGGATTTACTACTAAGTGAATACCCATGAAATATTCCCTCATCAGATTTAGCATCAAACTTGCCTAGGTCATCTTTTCCATTATTTAAAATAAAGCATTTGCAACCAAAGACTTGAAAGTGGGAAATGTTTGGTTTCTTTCCATTATATAGTTCATATGGGATTTTCTTTAAAATTGGCCTTATTAGAACCTTATTCATAACATAACAAGCGGTACTTACCACATTCACCCAAAAATACTTATGAAGGCTTGTTTCATTGAGCATAGTTCTTGCTAACTCTTCTAAAGATCGATTTTTCCTTTCAACCACTCCATTTTGTTATGGAGTTCTAAGAGCAGAAAAAATATGCGCAATGCCATTTTCATTGCAAAACATTTCAAATTCATGATTTTCAAATTTCCCACCATGATCACTTCTTATGGATGTAATGCTACAGTTCTTTTCATTTTGAATAACCTTTGCAAGTTTTCTAAAAGCATGAAAGACATCATTCTTATGAGCAAGGAAAAAAGTCCATATAAATCTAGAGTAATCATTTGTAACACCCACCGTAGGGTGCCACATTTATGTTACTTAATTATCAAATTACCCTCAAGTTCATAATCTGTGATGTTATAATAAAAATACGAGTTGTAAAATTTTTTTCCCCTTTGATAACGATAAAATAAACTTAGTGAAAAATAAAAATATTATACATCATCACACAAAATATACATCATTATACATTACAAGCATACTGTCGACATTATTTATATATAGACCAAGTTCTCAAAGTATTTGAACATAATATAAAACTAACATACTGCCCAAGTATAAACTAGACAGCAGAACCCTCAAATGGGTCCTCCTCAGATTCCTTAGTAGGAAGGAATCCAGCACGATGCGAAGTCCTATGGACAGGTGTCCGAGCAGATGACATGATACTAATTTCTGTTGGGACGTAATACCTAGTATCCCAATACTGCCTGATATATACATATAAGTCCATGGAATACCCAGTATCCCAATACTGCCTGATGTAATACCTAGTTTTGACAGCAGAAATTCGACATGTACATATATAGTTACGGAAAGAAACGGATCTCCATGGAATTCCCTGCTCATGTTAACCGTCAAATTTCCTTGATATATAAGTCCCCTCTCACTGGGACTAGTCTTCCATGCACCAGCTCCACCGTGGAACTGTAGTCTTACATAACTGAAGAAACTAGGTCTTGATGTCATCTTGTCAAAACTCCATTTCCTCCACAACAACCTGCTTTCTTCACCCTCTTGTTCTATGCCTTGCTCAACGTCTTTACCAAATATAAATATAGTACAAAATAATATACAAAGAGGTGAGATCACCTACGCCAATACCAACATGGTAGCACAGAGATAATACAAACAGCATACCATATAAATATATCATACTATAATTATAATTATGCCATCATCATAATGTATAAAATAACAATAATTACAATAATGCCATCACATTATTATCATCATCATCATCCAATATTCCTCAACAAAACAATTGTCATAGCCAATATTCCTCAATTATTATATGATATAGATATAAATGTTCAGATTTATGCATGCCCACATAGACTCAATTTCCTACTCCATGGAGCTAATACTCAGTTCGGAGAAGTTGATCCAAAAGATCTGTCTGTACCAACATGCCTCAAACCACGTGCCACATTTCTCATATGTGTTTGCACATCTAGCATATACACGATAATCTTTACTAGATCTCGATTAAGAATAGTGTCTCGGTCAGGATCATCGGTGCGTTGCATTGGTCTAACTTACAGTAAGAAGAGCTACCAACCGCCCATGTAAGTAACCCGCACCCCGATGCCCCCAAAGTCAACAAGTGACTTACACTACGCATATCGCACCAACTCAAGAGGTGTGCGTCTCTCCTAGGCAAATAGCCTCATACAGTCCATCGGACCTTTCCAATGCATGTTCAATGCACCAATGTCAATCATAAGCAAAATTCATTTACAGTGTCCATACACTAGTTCATGCATATAAAATGCACCAATGCCAATCATAGGCAAAATTCATTATTTTCTCATACACTGTCCATTCACTGGTTCAACAGTAATCTTACTGTATATTTGATCGTGAAAATCATATTATCGCGTTTTCATAGTCACGTAACACTTTCGTCGCATTTTCACAATCGCGCAACATTTCTGTTACGTTTTCAAATCGCGTAGCAATTTTCCACCATTTTCTCATCACGTAAAAATATTCCATCATTTTTTCAATCACGTAGTGATTTTTCAATGTGTTCATCAATCACGTAAAAATATTCCACCGTTTTTAATTCACGTAGCGATTTTTCAACAATATCTCAAACGCGTAAAAATATTTAAACGCTCTCCAAATTGCGTAAAAATATTTCAATATTTTTCAAATTGCATGGAAATATTTAAATATTTTTTAAATCGCGTAGCTTAAAAATCATGTTTTTAAGTTACGTAAATCATTTTTCAACTTCGTAAAATATTTCTCAACCTTCAAAAGATTTCATTTCAACCTTTCTCAAAATAATATGACTTCTCACATTATTTCCACATTTTCTTACTCAAGAAAATCCTTTTCGCAATATATTTCATAATTTCACCATTTCTTTGAATTAAATCAATGTTTCTTACTTAAAATTCCCTAACGCTCTCTAAAATGCAAAGGATGAGTTACACGTTAGAAAATCCCAAGTCACCAACGTATTCTTTATGATTCCAAATCAATTCTAAAAATCAATCCTCTAAAAATAAATTAAGGTTCAAACACTTTCAACCTCTCTTTTCCATTCACATACGAAAATTCCATTTTTCAAGTGATAAAACACTCTAATTCCTTTTCCAAATTCCTTGTACTAAACCAAATTGTATTTCTACTTTGAAAATCACTTTGTTTCATAAAACCAAGGCATTTCAAACCTTCAAAAACCGTGGACATGGCCATTGAAACCATTCTTATATTTTTCCTTCTAAATCAACTAAGTTTCATTCTTGGTTTTTACACAAACAAATCCATTAAAATTTTCCTCAACAAAACCGTGAACTCATGTTCCTTGAAAACTAGCCTTTTGTTCATTTTCCTTGCTTTTCTAAACATCCAATTTTACCATTCATGAAAATATTAATTTGTGAACACCTATTTTGAGGTGTTTGGCTGAATTCACCATGGTCCTTAGAACCAAAAATCACTTTCCTTTTCATCATCAAATCATGACATACATATACATATTTAACATATATATCACAAGCATGCCATAATCAAAGCAATAAATCATGCAAATCATACCAAGCATAGGCAAATAATCAAAGCACATAAACATACACAAATAATTACATAACCATGGATATGAATCCTCACATGGATTCACCATCCATCAAATACCAAACCATCTCTCACCACCATACTTGGTTAGTGAGATGGATCTCCCTTTTACCTCTTGAAGAACCTCAAAAAGCTCATTGCTTTGCACTTTGCACAAGTTCTCCAACAACAAAAGTCTCTTGACCATAAAACAAACACAAGTTTATTAGTATATTAAGCTTGAATAAGAGGAACTATGGATTAAACATCGCTTAGAACATGAAAAAGAAGAGAAGAAATGAAGTTTCCTTACACTTCACCTCAAAAACCCTAGAACTTGCTCTTGGAAAAAGTCCTTGAAGATGGAAGATTTTGAACTTGGTGTAAACTACAAAGTGTCTCAGAATGAGGTATAGATTCAAGAAATATGGTTGTTTGAAATTAAAGAGTGATGGAGGGTATACTTTGGTGTCTTGGCCGAAACTAGTACACATAGAAGTGGAGAGAAAATTTTGATGAAGTCTTGGCTTTTTGGAGGAGACAAAGATGAGTTATGATAGCAATAATGTGGTCTTCAACTTTGCTAAGCTCTTAAGCTTCTCAAAACCGAACCCCCCTTAATGCCCACTCCAAATGTGTGATAAATTTCATAGCCACCATTTTAAGCATTCCTAACCATTGATTAGATCAATGGTTGGGATTAATGTAGGTTTTAGGTTTAGGCTTTAGATAGAAGACTTAATCTAGGCCATTGAATCTTTCCTCCTTGAAATCCTAGCCATTAGATGTATCTCCAAAATGAAGGGTTAAGATTACTCCTTCAAACTTTACATCCAATGGTTATAAATGGTCCTAGCCACTTTATAAGACTAAATCTCAACCGTTGATTAAATCAAAATCAAATCTCCACTGTTGATTAAATCAATGGTGGATATCTAAGCCACTAATGTTGATTATGCAGTATAATGTTTATTTTTTATCTGCTATTACCTTTCGAATAATATTTTTACTGTATTTTTATCACCCGATAATTAAATACAGTACAAAACACAGTAAAAAAAAATTTTAAAAACTATTTCCGGATTCAGGTTTAGTAAGATCCCCTATCTCCATCTTAACAGTATGAATTTTTCTGACTACAGAAAAATTTTTACTTTTCTGGACCCACGCTGGGGCCACATACGACCTCCTTGGGCCCACAGACGGCCCACGGATAACACTAAAATAATCCGAGTAATATAAAAATTTCATAATCACCCACAAAATCACAAAAATTATAAAACATACAAAAATCAAATCAGATTACGTAAAATAATTAAGACTTAACAGTAATAATTAAATTACGTAAGATTTTCCTTGGCTTGAAAATTATTATTTTCCTGACACAAAGTAAATCACACAAAACAATCAAATGTACTGACAGAATATTTAAAATAGTTTTACTTCATTAAACAAGTAGAATTCATTAATTCAAAATTTCACAAATATTTAGGAAAGTTTAGGGTGTTACATCATTCACAATCACAAAAGCATAGTAGTTACCCCTAAAGCTCATAGTTCTTGATCTCCATGTATTTGGTCTAGTAGAGGAAACAATATTTTTAGCTTTGATTACTTGTTTACCCTTTTGACATGTATCACAACGCAAATTACCAAATCTTTAGAAACAAGTTTGTTTAGGTGATTCATATGAATGTGGACAATTCTCCTATGCCATAACCATGAATCACTCTCTTTACTCATAAGACATCTTGCATTTTGTGAGGTAATATCATCAAGGTTAATCGTATATATTATGAATTCTATGACCAACAAACTGTGATTCCACATCACATTTTGCATACATTTTGCATGCATTTTTATAGTCTTTTATGCATATTTGTTTATTTCATCATTCGTTTTTCTTTTAGTTCGGATAACTCTGCGGTTTGGCATGTGTTGTAATGCGGGAACGAGGCAAATTGAAGCTTGAAGAGGTGGAATGGAGCTAAGTTGAATTGATATTGAATTAGGGGCAAAGTGCACCAAAAAGAGGACAAACAGACTCAACCACGGCCGGGTGTGGTATCCATCGTGCCATGGTTCGAGGGAGTCAAGAAAAGTAAAACCAAGTCCAGAATCAACCACGCCCTGGCCGTGGTGGCCACCACGGCCGTGGTTGAGAGTTAGGCTGAGAATTTCAAATCCAGAACGAACCACGGCCTGACCGTGATACCCTCCACGGCCGTGGTTCGCATTACGAACAGTTTTAAGTGTTTTGTTTTCCCTTTTTAAAGGGGGAGGGTTTGTCAAAAGGAGGCACCAGGCCAAGGCACGAAAGAGGAGACCTAAATAGGAGATTTTGAAGCTTGAGACAAGGAGGGGGAGAGACTCTTGGATTGGAAGGAGAGCTAAAGAGGACAAGAGAGTTTCACCAGAGTTTTTCTCTTCTTCTCTTGGATTTTCCTTTTGGTTTGTTTCTGGATATATTATTATGGATTGTATTATGATGAACATGTTTGAGTAATTCCTTGTTCTAGGATTTGGTAGTAACCCATTGGAACAATTGACAATGTTTGATGCATGAATTTCTGCCTCTTTAATGCTAAGTTTCTCTTGATTTAGTTTTTGGGCACACCAACTGTTTGTGAATATGCTTGGCCACATATTTGCATGATCTTTGATATTAAGGGAAGAACTGAAAGGTGACTCTTGATTTCCGAACCCTAAAAACTGAACCTGAGTTTTTAAATCACGAAAGTAGATTAATTCTCTTGAGGTTTTCTACTGAATTATCTGTTCTTATTGGGTCCTATCTAATGCAATTGTTGTGAAAATAGGAATTGGATTAGATTAGATACGTTATTGTATTCTGAAAGGAAACAATAATTTCTTTAGGATAATTCACCTTCAAGTATAACCTAGTTTGAGAAGAGAGGAAAGAATCGCAAACTTGTTGATTTCCATTGTGGTGAACCCATATCCTAGATTCCTTAAAACTGATTTCTTAATACCAATTTCTGTGTTCAAGTTCCAAAGTTTATCTTCTTTGTTACTATTAAATTTTAATTTCTGCATTCTTGTCTATCATCACAACTTTACATCACTAGTTTGGTCTTGATAATCATAATTAAACTTAATTGGTTGTCATAAACTCAGTCCTCGTGGATCGATAATTTTATTACTTGACGAAATCGTGCACTTGCGATTAGAACACAACAAGTTTTTGGCGCCGTTGCCGGGGACTGTGTTTTCTTTGACTATCAATTCAGATTTAATTTGATTCTTCTAGGCATTTGAATTTCTGCGTTGGATATTTCTCTTCCTGTGCTCTTTGCAATTGACTTGTTTCTTGTTTATGCGAAGTTCTAGACGTTTCAGGACTCTTATTGAAGCAGATTCTGAAATTGAAAGGACTTTTCATCGAAGGAGAAGACAACAAAGACAAAGAGTGAGAGAAGTACTTAAACCAACATCAATCATGGCTGAACCTGTGGACAATAGACCGCTAAAGGAGTATGCAGCCCCTAATGCTCGGGGCTTGCGATCCGGAATTGCTAGGCCAACCATTGAAGCTGAGAACTTCACCATACCGCCTTCCCTACTATCCATGATAAGGCAAAACCAGTTTGGAGGTTTACCTTCGGAGGACCCAAATGATCATGTGGAGATGTTCTTGGAATTCTGTGAGACTCTCAAGATTGAAGGTGCCTCAGTCGATGCCATTCGGCTCCGGTTATTTCCATTATCCATAAGGGACAAGGCTCGAGCTTGGTTGAAGTCGGTACCCACCGACACATTGACCACATGGAATCAATTGGAGCAAGCGTTCCTGAATAAATTCTTTCCTCCTTCAAAGACTGCACATCTTAGAACTCAAATCACAAGCTTCGTTCAAAAGGAAGGAGAATCGTTATCCGAAGCTTGGGATAGGTACAAGGGGCTGTTGGAATCTTGCCCACATCATGGGTTAGAAAAATGGCTAATTATTCACACCTTCTACAATGGATTGGAATATCCTTCAAAGGTGTCACTGGATTCTGCAGCCGGTGGAGCTTTGATGAATAGAAGCCTTACAGAAGCCTATGATATTATTGAGAATGTCGCTGCAAACCATCACCAGTGGGCCAATGAAAGAGGTAACAACCCGAGAAAACTCTCGGGAGGTAAGTTTGAGATAGATGGTGTTGGTTTAATTATGGCTAAGTTTGACTCATTGAATAAGCGCTTTGATAAGCTTGAAAAAGCTGGAGTTAATGCCATAAATGCTGCTAACATCTTTTGTGAGATTTGTGGAATGCAGGGACATATGAGTGCGGAATGCCAAGCTGAAAGTGGTTCCTCGCAAAGCACTTCGGTGGAACAAATGGAATCATGCCATGCCATAATTTCTATGACATTCCACCGAAGGTGCGCAATGATCCATATTCACAGACTTACAATCCCGGTTGGAGGTCTCATCCCAATTTCTCCTATAGGAACAATCAAGTTGGGCAAAGTGGTGCTAAACCTCCTATTGGATTCCCCCAGGTACAAAAGTCTAAACTTGAAACTCTCCTTGAAAATTTTGTAGAGAGTCAAACCAAGCAAAATGAAGAGTTTAGGCACCATGGTCAAGTTGTTAGTGAGGCTATTAAGGAGTTGACATCTAAGGTTGATAATTTAGCTATTCATAACAAGATGTTAGAAACTCAAATAGCCCAACAAGCTAGCTCTTCAAATAGACCACTTGGGAAATTTCCAGGACAGCCTGAAATAAATCCTAATGAACATTGTAAGGCTGTGAGTTTAAGAAGTGAAAAGCAATTAGAAGATTCTAAAGCAAAGGGGGAGAATGACAAGGATGGGAGGGATGAAGAGAAAGAAACAACTAGGACACAACCCTTAGAAGAAGAGGAGATCAATGAGAAAGTGTCTAAGTATGTACCTCCAAAACCTTACCAACCCCCGGTGCCCTTTCCTCAAAGATTGGCAAAGGCCAAGCTAGATAAGCAGTTTGGGAAGTTTCTTGAGGTCCTTAAGAAGTTGTACATTAATGTACCCTTCACTGAGGCGTTGCAATAAATGCCTACCTATGCTAAATTTCTTAAGGATATTTTGTCCAATAAGAGAAAGCTAGAGGAGTATGAGACTGTAGCATTAACTGAGGAGTGTAGCGCTTTGATTCAAAATAAGTTGCCTCCTAAACTCAAAGACCCTGGCAGCTTCTCTATTCCTTGCTTGATTGGGAATACCAGTTTTGATAAAGCTTTGTGTGATTTGGGGGCTAGTGTTAGTCTTATGCCCTTCTCTGTTTGTAAGAAGTTGGAGGTGGGTGAACTAAAGCCCACAACTATCTCCCTTCAATTGGCGGATCGATCCATCAAATACCCAATAGGCATCTTGGAGGATGTTCCTATTAGGATGGGTAAGTTCTTTATTCCTGCTGATTTTGTGGTACTTGAAATGGAAGAGGATGCACAAATTCCCATTATTCTTGGTAGGCCTTTCTTGGCTACTGCAGGTGCTATAATTGATGTGAAAAATGGTAAGTTGTCCTTGACTGTTGGTGATGATAAGGTTGAGTTTGATATATCTAGGTCCATTAAGCAACCTTCTTTTGAGGATTCTTGTTGCAGGATTGATTTATTGCACCAGGTAGTGAAAGAAGAAACCATCAAGATGCACTTGGAAGATCCATTGGAAATGTGCTTGGTTGGAAGAGACTCATCAGAATTTGAAGGTGAAGTAGCTGAGTATGCCCGTCTGTTAGAGGCAAACCCAGCAATTCCACCTAAAAATGCGAAAATGGAAAAGCTTGAGTCTAAACCCAAACCTGAAGATTGGAAAGAGGACAAGGCTCCAAAGGTAGAACTCAAACCCCTCCCTTCCACTCTCAGGTATGAATTTCTTGGTCCAAACTCTTCTTATCCCGTCATTGTAAGTGCTAGTTTGAATGAGTTAGAGACAGAGAAATTGCTTAGAGCACTTAGAATGCATCGAAAGGTCATAGGATACACAATTGATGATATTAAGGGCATAAATCCTTCCTTTTGCATGCACAGGATTTTGATGGAAGTTGACCATAAACCATCCATTGATCATCAACGTAGGTTGAATCCTAATATGAAAGAGGTGGTTAAGAAAGAAATTCTTAAGTTGTTAGATGCTGGGGTAATTTACCCAATCTCAGACAGTGAATGGGTTAGTCCGGTGCATGTGGTTCCTAAGAAAGGGGGAATAACTGTGACCAAAAATGAGAAAAATGAACTGATTCCCACAAGGGCGGTCACAGGATGGAGAATGTGCATTGATTATAGGAAGCTGAATAAAGCTACTAGGAAGGATCACTTCCCCCTCCCCTTCATTGACCAAATGCTAGAGAGATTAGCTGAGCATGCATATTTCTGTTACCTGGATGGTTATTCGGGATTCCACCAAATCCCCATTCATCCTAGTGACCAGGAAAAGACCACATTTACTTGTCCCTATGGCACCTTTGCTTATAGGAGAATGCCTTTTGGTTTGTGTAATGCTCCGGCTACTTTTCAAAGATGCATGACTGCAATTTTCTCTGATTTTATTGAAAACATCATGGAAGTTTTTATGGATGATTTCTCTGTATATGGTACTAACTTTGATGATTGTTTGTCCAATTTGTCTAAGATCTTGCAGCGTTGTGAAGAGGTTAACCTCGTCTTGAATTGGGAAAAGTGCCATTTTATGGTACAAGAGGGAATAGTGCTTGGACACTTAGTTTCTGGAAAAGGGATTGAGGTGGATAAGGCAAAGATTGAAGTAATTGAAAAATTGCCTCCACCAGTGAATGTGAAAGGAGTGCGGAGTTTCTTGGGACATGCCGATTTTTACCGGAGATTTATTAAAGATTTTTCAAAAATTGCTAAACCGTTGTCTAATCTCTTAGTGAAAGATGTTCCATTTGACTTTGATACTGATTGTTTGCAAGCCTTTTGCAGATTGAAAGAAGCTTTGATTACCGCTCCCATTTTACAAATCACTTTGGATTGGAATCTACCATTTGAGGTTATGTGCGATGCCGTGACTATGCCATAGGAGCTGTTTTGGGGCAAAGGAAAGACAAGAAGGTCCATGCCATCTATTATGCAAGCAAAACTCTTGATGGAGCCCAAGCTAATTATGCAACTACTGAGAAGGAATTGCTTGCGGTGGTTTTTGCCTTTGAGAAATTCAGATCATACCTTGTGGGTTCAAAGGTGACTGTGTACACTGACCATTCCGCACTTAAATATCTCATGAGCAAAAAGGAAGCTAAGCCTAGACTTATCCGCTGGATACTTCTCTTGCAAGAATTCGACTTGGAGATTCTAGACAAGAAAGGGGTAGAGAACTTAGTTGCGGATCACCTATCCAGACTTGAACCACCGGTGAATGAGCAAGGTAACTTGCCTATTGATGATTCCTTCCCCGATGAGCAACTACTTGCCATTTCAGAAGAGGATGCTCCTTGGTATGCCGACTTTGTGAATTACTTAGCTTGCAGAATTCTACCACCAGAAATTAATTATCAACAGAAAAAGAAATTTTTCTCTGATTTGAAGCATTTTGTGTGGGATGAGCCGTATATCTTCCAGAGATGTGCTGATGGTATCTATCGAAGATGTGTCTCAGAGGATGGAGGTCAGAGTATATTGAATTGTTGTCATTCTTCATCCTATGGAGGACATGCTAGTGCCTCAAAGACAGCAGCCAAAGTTCTTTAATCTGGTTTCTTTTGGCCTCATATTTTCAGAGATGCTCGAAACTTTGTGCTCTCTTGTGACAGCTATCAAAGAACTGGAAATATATCTAAGAGACATGAAATGCCTCTGAATCCCATCTTGGAAGTTGAGATTTTTTATGTTTGGGGAGTTGATTACATGGGACCATTTCCACCATCTTGTAACAACAAGTTCATTCTTGTGGCGGTGGATTATGTCTCAAAGTGGGTAGAAGCAATACCATCCCCAACGAGTGATGCTAAAACTGTTATGAAGCTATTCAAAAAGATCATATTTCCAAGGTTCGGAGTTCCAAGAGCAGTCATAAGTGATGGAGGTTCGCATTTCATCGAAAGACAATTTGAAAACCTCTTGAAGAAGTACGGAGTGACTCACAAAGTCGCTACACCGTACCATCCCCAAACCAGATGGACAAGTAGAGGTTTCCAATAGAGAAATCAAGAGCATATTGGAGAAGACTGTTTCAAAATCAAGAAAGGATTGGTCTTTAAAACTTGATGACGCTCTATGGGCGTACAGAACAGCTTATAAGACTCCCATCGATATGACTCCATTTCGGTTGATTTATGGTAAGCTGTGTCATCTTCCAGTCGAGCTAGAACACAAGGCATTTTGGGCCATCAAACTACTGAACTTTGACATGAAAATGGCTGGGGAGAAAAGGAAGTTACAACTTCATGAGCTGGACAAATTGAGGCTTGATGCATATGAACATGCCAAGACTTACAAGGAACATACCAAGCATTGGCATGACAAGCACATCTTGCGTCGAGAATTCAAAGAAGGAGATCTTGTGCTACTCTTCAACTCAAGATTGAAGCTATTTCCAGGTAAGCTCAGGTCTAGATGGTCCGGACCATTCCAAGTTCGTCAAGTGTTTCCTTATGGAGTTGTTGAGGTGTGGAGCGAAGCCACAGGATCCTTCAAAGTAAATGGACAAAGGTTGAAGTCTTATCTTGTTGATGAATCCATAGAGAAGGGAGTGACACACAACCTTCTTTGTCCAAGTGTTTCAAGTTAAAAGTGACAAGGGGTCGAGCTTAAGACCATAAATAAGCGCTTCTTGGGAGGCAACCCGAGTTCATGTTGATTGTTAAGTTTCTTTTATTTTTATTAGTTTTCGATGTAACAAAAAAAAAATAGAAGAGAGAAAGTGAATAGGAAGCAAAGAGATATTTTCCAGAACCAACCACGGCCAGGCCGTGGTGGCCACCATGGCCGTGGTTCAAATTATGGTGTTTAAGTGGAATTCCAGAACCAACCACGGCCATGCCGTGGTGGCGACCATGGCCGTGGTTCACTTCTTGATTTCAAAAAAAAAAAAAAAAAAAAAAAAAAAAAAAAAAAAAAAAAATGATGAAAAAAAAAAAAAAAAAAAATAAAAAAAAAAAAAAAAAAAAAAAAAAAAAAAAAAAAATAAAAAAAGAGGAAAAAAAAAAAAAAAAAAAAAAAAAAGGGGGGCTGAATTTCAAAATCCAGAATCCACCACGGTGCAGGGCGTGGTGGTAACCACGGCCGTGGTTCGTATTCGGAGGCCTTTTAAGCCATACGAGCCCCCCCCCCCAAACTCATTTCCCCACACCTTCTTCTTCTTCCTTCCCCCACCTCCATAGCCATCTTCCTCAACCTCCAGCCCTCACTCCTTCTCTCTCGTAAATCACACTAAACCTTCTCAAATCCACCCCTATATTCACTCCTTCACCTCCATTTTACCATTTTCTTCTTCTTCTTCCCCATTCTTCTCCCTCATTCCCTCCATAGCTAAAACCACACATTCCTCCCCCTTCCATTTTACCATTTTCTTTCCTTTAACCACCCATTTTCTTCATCTCTTCCATCATTCCAAACCTCCATAACCCACACCCACACATCCAACTCTCACATTTGCACCAGATTTCAAATCCCCAATTTTGAAGAAGGAAACCCTAGCTTCCTGATTTTGAAAAATCTCCTGCAGATTGAGAGTGCATATGGCTAGCAAAAGGCAACGTGGGGATCAATCTTCATCCTCCAGAGCACGAGGAGCTCCTTCAAGAGGTAACTCTCCTGACTCTAACCCTTATGGCATTGTGTTTAAGAATAGAGAACAAAAGGATAGGTACAATGTGTTAGCCAAAAGAAAAATAGTGAACACTAGGTACCTAGATGACCAAGTTCTAGACACCCTAGGATTGACTGAGGAGATAAATTGGATGCTGGAAAACATAGGGTGGAGCACCTTTGCTCGCACCCGTTATGTTACGCTTCTTGGGCCTACATTAGAGTTCTTGAGCTCTCTTGAGGCCAATATTTTGCAAGGGGAGGGGTGTGAAGAAGGTCGAATCACTTTCCGACTATTTAATGTTGATCATGTCCTGAATTTAGAGGAGTTTAACTCCATTTTCTCCTTGCCGGTGGGTGGGGAAAGGCGTCTCCCTAGAGAGTTCCAAGTTGGGAATTTCTGGAGTCAAATAAGCTTTAGTGGAGGTCGCTATGATTCATCCAAAGCTAAGGCCACTGCCTTAGTCAACCCCTGTTTTCGCTATCTTCACCGCATTATGGCTAATACCTTATTTGGCCGCGGGGATAGCGATGGAGCCGTCCGCCAGGACGAACTCCTTTTCTTATGGGGTATGTTGCACAGTGTTCACTTGGATACAGGGTCACACATGATTCGGCACTTACTCAAAGTTGCCAAGAAAGGTGAGGGTTCCATAGTCATAGGTGGGCTTGTCACTGCAATAGCCCACCATCTTGAGTATGACTTAGATGGTTTCGTCGAAGCCGAAGGGCGCAATAGAATTGATCTCACAGCTTGTATAGCCATGAAGATGATTGTTAGGGAGGAAGAGTCATACTGCTTAGTTATTCCTGACCGGCTGCACCCTTTGCCCCTCCCTAACCCTGCTGCCATCTCCGTCAGAAACCCGGCAAACTGGCGTGTGCCAGTGGTGGATGCGCCTGAACCACTTAACGTTCAGCAACCTCTTCGTCCACCACCCCAAGGTCGGCCATCTAGGCCTCCTTCCTCTTCTGCAGGTACTTCTGATGATGCTTTTGATCGGATCTACACTTCCCTTGACGCCATTCAGGCTGAGCAGGCGCTCATTCGAGCCGACCAGGCACACATCCGGTCAGAGCAAGCTCAGCAGAGAGCGATGATGGAGCAACTACAGCAACAGGGACAGAGCATGGAGACCATGATCCGTGCTATGTATGACTGGCATATGAGCCAGCATCACTTTCCACCGCAGTGAGTTCCTTTCTTTTTCTTCTCTCTCTGACTTGATGGTTTACATTGGGGACAATGTAAATCTCAAGCTTGGGGTGGGGTATTTACATTTATTTTCATGTTTTCATGCTGCATACTTAGTTGCATTTTAGCTTTTTCATATTGCACATTGCATTCTGTTGCATGATCACACCATCTTGTTACCCCAGTATAGGTTTGCATCCTCCTATATGAACTTTTTTCGCCAATTTTAAACAAAGTGAATGTGGAACCCATGTTTTTATTCCTGTGATAGGCAAGTTTTCAAAGGGAGATCTTTTGATAACAATGGTTAGCGTAAGGTTCTCTATTTTTGAGCTTTTCATTGATTTAGCCTCTAAAGGTGAGAATTGAGCCTAATAAGGGGTATGTGCTTTACATTGATGTTAACCCTCTTTTTCTGTTGAGTGAAATTACACTCTTGGATTTGGTGCTTTAGAATTTGATTTGAAACCATTTTGAAGCGAAATTATTAGTTGCATGCTTGAATGTGATTAAGGCATCTTAGGTATTTTCATGGCCTTCTGAACTTATTGTCACATCTTCATCCGCTAGTTGCCCATTTTGAGCCTTATGCATAATTGATTTTCTTGGTACCTATGAGGATACACCGTTGGTAACCATCTAGAATGATTAATGGAGCAAAAACTCGGCTTGAAGCTTGTGCTTAGAATTATGTGTTTTTGAGTCTTCTGAAAAAAAAAATAATATAAATAAATGTTGAGATGAATGCTTGAAAAAGAAGGAAAAGAAATGAGAAAATTGTTTGGAAATGCGAAGCTATGCTTGTTATTGTATAATACCTTTGCTTCATTTATGTTCTAGAGGGTTTCTTGTTACTAGAAATTTCGCTAACCCTTTGTACATACTTTCCTTTCTTTATCCTACCAAAAATCATTCCCATGGCCCCATTACAACCCTTTTGAAAGACCTTTTGATTCTTGCATGCATGCTGATTTTTAGTGAAAATCTGGTTTCCTATCAAGTTCATGAAAGTGCTTTTGAGGAGCTTGAGTGATGTTTCTTTACCCTTACACACTTTGAGAGTGATTAGATGAGTGACCCCAATTGATGGAAAGCATGAATTTAGGGAACCTAAGCTTCTATTGGACTGGACATTGATCATCTCTACACTGGTTGAATGTTTATGCCTATTACTTGGGTTCGTTGTTCTTCGGGTTTCTCATTCACTGTCGTATTTCAAAGTTCTGATCTTTATTTGGCCTTAGTGATTGCTTGAGGACAAGCAAAATCTTAAGCTTGGGGTAGTTTGATGTGTGTGATTCCACATCACATTTTGCATACATTTTGCATGCATTTTTATAGTCTTTTATGCATATTTGTTTATTTCATCATTCGTTTTTCTTTTAGTTCGGATAACTGCGGTTTGGCATGTGTTGTAATGCAGGAACGAGGCAAATTGAAGCTTGAAGAGGTGGAATGGAGCTAAGTTGAATTGATATTGAATTAGGGGCAAAGTGCACCAAAAAGAGGACAAACAGACTCAACCACGGCCTGGGTGTGGTATCCATCACGGCCATGGTTCGAGGGAGTCAAGAAAAGTAAAACCAGAAGTCCAGAATCAACCACGCCCTGGCCGTGGTGGCCACCACGGCCGTGGTTGAGAATTAGGCTGAGAATTTCAAATCCAGAACGAACCACGGCCTGACCGTGGTACCCTCCACGGCCGTGGTTCGCATTACGAACAGTTTTAAGTGTTTTGTTTTCCCTTTTTAAAGGGGGAGGGTTTGTCAAAAGGAGGCACCAGGCCAAGGCACGAAAGAGGAGACCTAAATAGGAGATTTTGAAGCTTGAGACAAGGAGGGGGAGAGACTCTTGGATTGGAAGGAGAGCTAAAGAGGACAAGAGAGTTTCACCAGAGTTTTTCTCTTCTTCTCTTGGATTTTCCTTTTGGTTTGTTTCTGGATATATTATTATGGATTGTATTATGATGAACATGTTTGAGTAATTCCTTGTTCTAGGATTTGGTAGTAACCCATTGGAACAATTGACAATGTTTGATGCATGAATTTCTGCCTCTTTAATGCTAAGTTTCTCTTGATTTAGTTTTTGGGCACACCAACTGTTTGTGAATATGCTTGGCCACATATTTGCATGATCTTTGATATTAAGGGAAGAACTGAAAGGTGACTCTTGATTTTCGAACCCTAAAAACTGAACCTGAGTTTTTAAATCACGAAAGTAGATTAATTCTCTTGAGGTTTTCTACTGAATTATCTGTTCTTATTGGGTCCTATCTAATGCAATTGTTGTGAAAATAGGAATTGGATTAGATTGGATACGTTATTGTATTCTGAAAGGAAACAATAATTCTTTAGGATAATTCACCTTCAAGTATAACCTAGTTTGAGAAGAGAGGAAAGAATCGCAAACTTGTTGATTTCCATTGTGGTGAACCCATATCCTAGATTCCTTAAAACTGATTTCTTAATACCAATTTCTGTGTTCAAGTTCCAAAGTTTATCTTCTTTGTTACTATTAAATTTTAATTTCTGCATTCTTGTCCATCATCACAACTTTACATCACTAGTTTGGTCTTGATAATCATAATTAAACTTAATTGGTTGTCATAAACTCAGTCCTCGTGGATCGATAATTTTATTACTTGACGAAATCGTGCACTTGCGATTAGAACACAACATGCAACAATTAGAATCAAATATAACTCTATTACCTTTATCACATTATTAACTAATGCGTAGCAAGTTATGTTTGAGTCCTTCCACATGCAAGACATTATCAATTGAAGTTGAGGAATCCTTACCACCATTTCCAATACTAAGGATTCTTCCTTTATTATTGTTCCCATATATAACATGACCATGCTTCTTTGGTGCTAGAAATGAGAACTTGGATCCATCACCCGTCATGTGTTTGGAGCATCCACTATCAAGAAACTAACTTGAGCTTTTGGTCTTTAAGCATGTAACACCCCGAAAATTGCTTGTTTCATGATAAATAGTCATTTTATAATATTTTTTATTTTTGTGAATTTTTTCTGGATTTTTTTCAGAAACATTGATTATTTTAATATATTCATCGATTTGTATGTGCGTTGAGCGGAGTCGGGAAAATGAAATATTTTTCCCGAGACCGAAAAATCTTGAACTGTGAAAACATCAATTGGGGATCTTACTAAACCTGAGGCCGAACATAGTTTACGAGGTTTACATTTTTTGAGATTTTTATCTGATAAATAAAAATTGTAGAACAATTTTATTATCCGTTGGACAATAAATATTGTTTTTATTAGCAGTAACCTTTGTTCACTGGGTAATAATTTTAGTAGAGTGTTAGTCATCTTTTCTAGAGAACAATTTAATGACATCACAAATTATGACATCATTTGATGACATCACGTTTGACTTTTCAAAAAGTGAGATTTTGGCTTGTTGGAGAAGCTTGGAGGAAGTTTCCTTGCATTTTCCTATTGGCTTGCTTGAGAAGCCATTTCTCTCTCTCTCTCACTCACTCTCTCTCTCTCTCTCTCACCTCTCCACGACAATGGGCCAAAATTGGAGCCAAAAAGTTAACTTTTCACTTTGTTATTTTTAATTCTAATTTTGAATCATCAAAAAACTATCACCTTTTTCACCTTTCATCTTTTTCTCTCGAAACTTTTTCTCTTCCTCTTCTCTTCTCTTCTCCTCTTCCATGGCACCCACACCATTCTTCCTCCTCCATTTTGCTTGATTTCAAGCAAAGACTTTGCTTGAACTAACCATCCCTTTGAAGCTTTTCATTCTTGTTGGAAGACATCTTCAAAAACTTAACCTTTTCCTTTCCATTTTCTCACCACCCCATGGTCAAGACTCCATTGTTGGCCATCCAAGCTTTTCATTCAACCACCCTCATTTCCTACCATTTCTCATCATCTAAAACATTTTCCCTTTTGTAACCATCCCTTGAATCCATCATTTTCATCTTCTTCCATCAAGCTTTAAAGCTTGAAACTTTGAGGTAAAAGTTCATAGCTTTCTCATTTTTCCATCTCATTTTAGTGATCCATGGTCACTTATGTGATCATGGATACCTCTTTCAAACTTTGATTATGATTTTTTGTTGTTTGAATATTTTAGGGCTTTGAGGTGGTGGAGGACGAATTTTCAAAGAAAAAGGAGCTTGCTTTCATTGTTATTTCTCTTGGTAAGAGGAAGATTATCCACTTCAACCTCAATTGATAGTGGGAAGCTTGTTTGTGTGTTGATTTTGAGAAATCCACGTTAGAGTTGTTCTATTGATTATATGATTTTTCTAATGATCGTTGTATTAATGTCATTTTATGTGGTTTTATTGGTTGTATTTGGGTATGTTGATGATCTTGGATTGATTGTGATGGATTGGAAATATGAATTTGAAGCAAAAGTTCCTTACTTTCCTTATGGAGGCTCACGACCATACACCCTTCAATAGGGTGTTCATGGTTAAAATTTTGTAACAAGTTGGAAAGATGACTAATCAAGTGAATAATAATCAATGGAGAAATAAAAATCTAGAACCCTTATTTCCCTTGAGGCTCACGACCTCTTATGGCAAAAATGCCAAAAATGTAGTGTTAAAATGGAGACTTGGTTATTTAGAAAAATAGAGATCTATTGGAAGCTCATAAAATGGGAAGAATAAAGAATAATACCTTATCTTATAACTTAGAACAATTTTGGACTTAAGGAAAGAACAAGAGAGTGTGTGAGACTTAGAAAACCTTAGAATAATTTTCTAAGTGATTATGATTAAACTAAAGTAAAGAACTTGACTAATTAAGAGAAATGATGATTTAATGAGAATTTCAAGAGAATTCTTCTAGAGAAAAATTTCATAAGAAATGTTACGTTAAAGTGAAATTCCATAATGAACCTTAAAAAATGTATTGTCACTTTTGAGAACTTGATACTATGTTATTATGGGTCCATGTGTGGGACCAAGAAATTGTTGATGTTTAACTTGGCCAAAATTGTGGCATGTTATGGAAAAGTAAATTTTTGCTAAATATACATGAATATGTATTGAGTCATCATGCATTGTTGAAGTAAGGCTGTATGCCTAATAGTTGAATCACACCTTAGTGCGGGTGTGAATAGACTAGTGTAGGTCATATCGTTGACCTTGGGGGCGTCGGGGTGTGGTTGTCTCACGAATGGACAATTGGTAGCTCATCTGGGCTGTGGGATAGACCGATGCAAACGCATCGATGATCCAGATCGATACACTGTCTTATATCGCGATTCTGTGAGAATGCTACTGTATAAAACCTTGTTGCGAAAATGATTAATTTTTCTGGAAAGCACTTGATTTTAGGCTGACGAGATACTGACATGTCTCTTTGATCATTCTCTCCGATGTTTGTGTCTAACTCTATGGAGTAGGATTTTGGTACCATGTGCACGTGCATAGTCAGCCAACATATTATTTGGCATTTATTTATATGATGATAGAACTGTTGTTTTATTAATGTTATAACTGCCTAGATTTGCTAAGTTGTTTAGTATTTGAATCTTAATATTGATTATTATTCTTGCTATGCTATGTGGGCATCTTACGCCATTCTATTTTTTTACTTCCATAATTGGTATTGAAGGCTGGATGTCTCACCTCTTTGTTGTCTCGCTCTATTTTATATTTATGAATCGTGAAAACTGAAATAGTAGCAAGGCAGAATCTTTGTGGGTTCATGGAGATGCAGTTTTCTTGGAGGTGCCAACATATAGCTTGCTCCCTTGTAGTTAGAGAACATTGGGTACGTTAGGAACGTTACCCTACCTTTGATGTAGGACCTGTTATGGGTTTCTACTTTCTCGTCTGGGTCAGTATGGGCTTAGTTGTGGTAGCTGCATATATGTCTTTGAACAAATATGTTTTATATTTTGTATGTGATACTGTATTATGCTATATGTATATATATCTGGAATGTAATTCCCTTTGGAGGATGTTCATGGTTGTGTAATAAATATACTTCATTCGTGGCTCTTATTTTCTATATATGCATAATGATTAAATTTGTAAACCTGTTGTTGAGATGTAGCACACCTAAATTTAGTGACTGTGATATAATGACGATTGTGTTGTAGTTATTAGATCTAGGGGTGTTACAAAGCACACCTATAACGCACATTCAAGTTTTAACCTCTCTCACCTAAATTGTACTAGGTCCTTGTGTGTTAGATTTAGGCAAGGTGCCTTTAGGAACCCAAACCATTTTAGTTCCAATCTTGATGTTTATGTTATTTCTAACATTATATGTAGATGCACTATGCCCTTTCTTCCCACAATAAAAGTATTTTATAAATGAGCTACTTGATGTACTTGAGGAAACAAAGAAATTCTTATAAGATTTTTGTTGGTTATTGGGATTATACCCCAAACTGTTCTTTTTAAAAACACATCTTTATTTCCCTAGTAACATATTCAAATTATCCCTTCCCAAGGTAAATTTTGCAAGAGTATTTTTTAAATCCTCAATTTCCTTTTCAAATGATTCACATGATGAGCAAGGTAATCAAATGGATGCATTGTCATGTAAGGAACAAGTTATGCATGATGAGTTAGCATCAATAAGTCCTAGAGTCTCATTCTCAATTTTGAGTTCATTAATTTTCTTGTTTAAAATAGAAACTTTGTTTATCAATAAAGAGATTGTTTTGTTCGAAGATAAAACCATTTTGTGAGTCTCAAGGATTCATTATGCAATTCTTGAAAAATATCTTGTAATTCACTATAGGAGGGTGAAGAGTCTAGGTTAGAAGAAGTTACCTCGGTGTCACTCTCCTCTTCTTCTTCTCCTTGAGCCATGAGACATAGATAGGTTTCCTCATTTTTTGAGCTATCGGTGGAATCCATATCATTGTCCTCTTATGCCATGTAAGCCTTTCTTCCTTTCCTTTCTTTAGAAGGTCTCTTTTCAAATTTCTCTGTCTTCTTAAGATATATGGGACATTCCATCTTCATATGCATTGGTTTACCTCATTCATAACATGTTGGACCTGACAGGGTTCCTTCTCCTTTATGATAAGTCTTCTTAGAGGGGAAATGTGGCCTTCTTTGAATTATTTTCTTCTTAAGAAATGTTCCAAACTTTTTCACTAGAAGACTGAGATTTTCTTCATTCAGCTCAAGGTTTCCTACTTCATCTTCATTATCTTCATCATAATCTTTAATTGTGGATGAAGTAGCTTTAAGAGCAATCCCCTTTTTCTTTTTGTCATGCTCCTCACTTTGATTGAGCATATTGAGTTCCAACTCATGTTCTTGGAACTTTCCAAAGAGAATGGCTAGAGATATTGTTGATAAATCCTTTGACTCTGCAATAGCCGTTACTTTGGGTTGCCAATTCTTGCTCAAATATCTCAAAACTTTGTTAATAAGATCTTCATTAGGAAAAGTCTTTCCCAATGAAATAAGATGATTTACAATGTATGTGAATCTATTTTACATTTCTTGAATGCTTTCTCCTTGATTCATTCTAAACAATTCATATTCATGAGTGGGAGTATTTATTCTTGATCGTTTTACTTCACTAGTACTCTCATGGGTAACTTGTAGAGTATCCCACATTTTTTTAGCAGTCTTACAATTTGACACCCTAAAGTGTAACACCCTTGTGGGGATGTCACATTTATGATGAAATAAAATAAAAATAACTAATATATTACCCAAGTTATAAAATGTTTGATACATACTTAATATGAGTTCTAAAATTTTTCCTTTTTATACAGGATATCATTACATAAAATAACATGGAGCATAAAATAAAGCGAACTATTGTCACACACATAATATACATATGATTTTATCTTAAGTTGTACAAATAATTTACAACTACAAATATTTAAACAAAGCAATAAAGAGTTAGTATAATACAAAACATAGATATGCCCAAGTGCACATCAAAGTTTTCTAACCCTCCGAAGGATCACTCTCAGAGGAAACCTCAGGTGATAGAAATCCAGGATATCTCACAGCTCTACGGACAGGGATCCATGCTGTTGACACTATACTGATCTCACTAGGGGTACGGAAAAGTCCTCCCCAGTGACGCCTCAGATCCAAAGGCATCTCCAGATGTAGGTACAAAGTAGTAGTAAAGATTGGCTCAGCATCAAACTCTCCACGTAGAGACACAGTCAGACGTCCCAAGTAAATCACTGATCCTCAATCCTCTCTTAATCGCCAGGCTTTCGAGCCTCCATGAAACTCTAGTCTCACGAAACCAAGAAATCCAGGCAATACCATGATCACAGAATCAGTCCAAAGGATATGGATGATTAGACGGCTCGCACTCGTCAAATTGATCGTCCGTCTACTGTTGCTCCTCCTCAGGGTACACAATCTCAAAAGGGTTTCCTCTACCTCTTCGTCAAACTCTTTACAGAAATAAAATAATAATACAAAAACACATACAAATAAAGAGGTGAGACAATCTTACATTAATACCAGCATGGCAAATAAGAAAATGACAGTATAACAGATATCACAGTTTAAATACAACAAAGCATACCATAACAGTATAGATAATAACATAATTTAATATAAGAATTTCATACCACAGTATCATAAATAACAACACAATTCAACACATCATATAATATCACAAATAATAATGTTATGATGCATGACACAAATGCAAATGCAACATGACTTGTTCCTACTCTATGGAGCTAGACACAGACATCTGAGAGAATGACCCGAAAAGAACTATCAGTATCTCAAGCTGCCCAACCAAACTATTACACTGTCAAACGTCGTGTCTATAGCCCATTGTCTAATGTAGTGTAGTAGTACACAGTCCAAAAATACCGTGCACTACAGTCATTGTACTAAACAGTCTTCCCAAGATCTTGATTAAGTATAGTGCGCGTCGACATCATTAGTGTGTTGTCAGTTACCACGACTCAGAGGAGCGACCAACTGTTCACATGTAGAATACTCTGCACACTAATGCCTCCAAGTCCACACAAGATGAACCACACTATGCTTATCACACCGACAACACTGTGTAATTCGTTTCGTTAATCAATCGCCAATATCAACCAAATTGGCCCAACTCTTGATGCATGAATAAGAACTATAATTACCAAATTACCCTTAGTTTCAAAATATTATCATGTTTACAAAAATGCCCTTAATCTCAAAAACTCCAATATATAGTACGTCACCACTTGACAGTACCATATCTTAACATGTCCGGGTCCACCACTTTGGCCTGACAGTAAAACTCACTGTTCCAATTAACCACATAGAAATTTTATTGCATTTTCACAATCACATCGCTTTTACAAATGTTTTTAAATCATGTAAATATATTTTGCTGTTTTTTTTAAAATCATGTAGTGTTTTTAAATCTTTTTCTCAATCGCGTAAAATTTTTAAATCATTTTCTTAACCATAAAGCTTTAAAATCTCCATTTTAAAACTGCGTAAGCTATTTCTTATACTTTTAAACTACGTAAAATATTTTCCTTACGTTATAAATATATTATGAAACGTTCACTTTGATTTGTCTGTTTCTAATAAATTTTGACAGCATTTTGTCTATAAAATCTATTAAAATTGTGTTTTCTACGTTTTTCCTTTAAAAAATTTCTTTTGTTTAGTTTATTATTACAAAATATACTTTGAAAATTTTCATTATACTTTAAAACTCAAAGGTAAGTATTTTTGAAGAGTTTTGTTTATTTTTCTTCTATACCATATTTCTAAAAAAATTTAGTTTACTTCTTTAAGTCTTGAAAATCTATTTCCAATGTATTCTTTTTAGGTTAAACATCAAATCTATACTTAGAGAATAAATTTTGGATTGATTACTCATTAAAAAGGCATGTTGGTCGAATTTAACAAAACCTTGGCATTTGATCTTTGGATCATTTCTCATCTTCTAAATCATTTTGGAATTCATTAATTTACCTAATTCCATTAAATCCTTCCTTTAGAAAATGGTTGAGAACATTTTGGTTCTCTTTTTCTTATTGAGGCCGTGAGCCTCTTTTGTGTTCTTTGGAACACTCATGCAAACCTTACATGTTATTCACATCTTAATTAATAATCATGCATATATCAACACATGCAATATATTTTAAAGCTATAAACATGCATACAAACAATATCAAACACAAGTAGGAAAACATTTAAACAACCAAACAAATGAATCCTTATGGATTCTTCACACACATACAATCCATTTCCTCATCACCACACTTGATTGATGAGATTAAATCTCCCTCTTACCTTAAAGGAAGATAACTCCTTCTACTCTCCTTCCTAGTTGATTTTGTGACCCTCCAAGAAACCTAAAAGATCTTAAACAAAAATTTAAAGAGTTATAACTATAGAAGAAAAGCATAAACCATGGATCAATCATGACTTAGAACCTTAGAAATCAAGTTAAAAATGAAAAATAAGAATCTTCACCTTGTAGGAAAAATCTCCAAAGAAATTTTCCAAGCTTAAGATGAATTTTTTTCAAGAAACCTCTAACTAGAGATGTTCTTAGAATGGTGCTTAGTTTTGAGAAAGTAGGTTAGATGAAATTTTTGAAGGTTGGAAGTGTGATTTGTGGGTGTTGGCCGAATGGTCTTCAAAGAAGCAAACAAGAGAATTGTTCTTGATGTTCTTGGAGAAAAGGAAGATTAGAGATGAAAAATGACTAAGTTGATGTTCTCTTCACTATACATGGCCGTGCACTTCATCAAGGGAGATGGCCACTTTGTTTGACTTCTCCTATCACCTAATAACCTTAGATTTGATCAAGGGAGATGGCCACTTTGTTTGACTTCTCCTATCACCTAATAACCTTAGATTTGATCAAGGGTTGATATACAAAGATTTACCTCCAAGCTTGTCTCTAATTGGTGCATGAAAACTTAGTCATCCAAGTGACTAAGCCTTTCTTGAATGTTCTTGAACCTCCTTGCTTAAGCTTGGCCGAATGGCTCTAAGGAGAGCAAACCAAGTTTGTGTTCACTTAAGCCATCTAGTTACACATAGGTGCATTTGATTAATTTGTTTAGTTACTTGCCTAACTATATAGTTACTTAGGTTAACTAAGTTAGTCTTGATATTTTGAGACCATTATCTAACTAGAACTTAACTAGATAGCTAACTAGGTTTACTTTACTTAGTTACTATATAAGCTTTCTATGCTAACTTAGTTAGGTTTTAAGCTAACTTGGTTAAGCTTTCTAGTTTGATTTCAACAAGTCTAACCATTTTTGTGGACTTGATTCCTATTGGTCTAGAAATTTCAAGCCTACATTGTTGACCTGTTCCTATTGGCTTAGAATTTAGTCTAGCTAGAAACGTTGACTGGTTTACTAAATGCGAGTCCCACAGACTTTTCTGGGCCCATGGTTATTTTGGAGCAGATTTTTACTATTTTTAAGACAGTAGGTACTGTCAAATAAAATAATATTATAATAATATAAAATTATTTTATAATAATATAAAATATAATATTATAATAATATAAAATTATTTTATTGCATAGTTAAATCCGAAAAATTAAAAGATTAATGTACCATATCACTCGGAATTGAGTTTAGTAAGATCCCCCAGCTCCGAATAATTAAAATAAGATTTCTCCGGCCTGAAAATTATTATTTTCTTGACTCGGAGTAAATCACACAAAACACTCAAATATGAAGACGAAACAGTCAAATAAATTTTATAGCATATAGAAAAATATAAAACAGTAAAATCAGGATAAAATAGTCATTTATCCAAAAGTTGGGGTGTTACATAAAGAATTCATCATACCCCAAGGATGTGGTGATGATGTTCTTGGCTCTCAAAGTGTATTGAACCTTCTTATTGTCCTCATTGGTCCATTCACTTCTTGGTGTATTAGTTCTTACACCATCAACAGTACGTGTGGGAACAAAAGCATAATTTTAAACGGCATCCCACACATCTAAATCAATAGTTTCAATAAAAATTTTCATCCTTTCTTACCAATAGGCATAACCATCCCAATTGAAAAATGGAGGTCTATTTATAGAGGAACCATTGTTAGAAAAACCATTTGAAGCTATCTTTTCTCTTGAAGCTGCTAAGCTCTTTATGCAAGAGTCTAGCTTTGATACCACTTATTACCAAGTGGCCTCAAAACTCAAGAGAAGGGTGAATTAAGTTTATAAAATAAGTTCGTAAATCTTTCGCAAAACACTTGATTATTGATTTTTGTTGAAGCTATTGATTGATCGAGATTAATGACTAATGAAGATTGAACACTTTCACTCACAAAAGAACCAAACAAGATAGTATTCAAGCAAGCAAATATATTCAATGCATAAAGTAAAAAAGTAGGATTAAGAAAATCAAACACAAGGTTTATCCTGGTTCAGCCACCAATCCACTTGTGACCTACGTCTAGTGCTCAAGCAACCACTCGAGATTTTCCACTAAATCTTCAAGCTTGAACAGGTGCTTAACAACCTTTACAAACTGGAGCACTTGGGATACCTCACCCTTTATGCTTGAGCCTCTACTTTCAAGGGATGCCTCACCTTTTACAATTTGGAGGGATGCTTCACCTTCTTTTACATAATAATCAAGGTTGATAGAATGAAACTCTCACAAGAGTAATTGATACAAATTGAAGTCCTACCAATGCTCTTTAAGAATATCTCAAGTGATTATACAAAAATAGAGCAATAAGGGTTTTAGAGATTAATTCTCGGATTAGAATGACAGAAGTAAGTTTCAAGTTGATGGTTAGTCATTAATGACAGCCCAACTCAAGTATATATAGAGTTTTTGATTAATAAAGTCGTTGGGTGCATTAATGGACAGCATTAAATGCAAATAAAATAGCTATTTGGCATTGTCATATCAGTTGTAATCGATTACACAATGTTTGTAATTGATTACATGGTTGTATGAACGTGTTCTTGGCTTTTTGGGTAGGATGTAATCGATTACCAGCCTTGTGCAATCGATTACATGGCCTTTACTAGACTTGTAATCTATTATAGCTTTAGCGTAATTGATTACAAGGCTTCTGTTGGGAATTATGGATACATCACGCAGCGAAAAAACAAAAATTCCCACCAAGGATCTATACGAAATGAACCATAATCCGAGTTTTAAAAGAGTTTACTTCTTGAAGCGTGATAAAATCAAGCGACATGAATCACCAATACTGTAACAACAACGATGTCTCTGTAGTATCCACACGAACAGACTCATAAATGTCCAACGTCCACAAAAAGGAGTCCCACGTCTCTAGCACAGTGCTAGCTACCAAGAGAAGAGAAACTTGTCACTCTCTCACTTACTATTTCTGTCAAGTGTGGCTAGGGTTTGTAATGCATGCCTTGACAGCCCATTAGCAGTACTATTTATAATAGTTGTTGCCTTATGTGAGTGATAGCAGCAGCAAGGTAAGTTATGCAACCCTAGACTCATCTGTTATAAGTCCCGCCCACAATTGAATCCCACTCCAACTTGGATTCTAATTGCTCCAATTTAGTCTACTCTATGTGTGTGACCTTACAGGTTCTCATGACGTTGGCAGTAATATTGAAATCTCATTTTAATATTACAAGAAGTGAACGGTGTAACACCCTAATACCGTTACCATAGTATAACTAACAAATACTTGGATAAACATTAATAATTATGCTACTTCTAACTTGAATATCAACTAATCCATAATATTTATAAATAATTATAGAGAATCATAACTAAAAATCATACACATATACAACATTAACCCCCGAAGGCAAAGTGTTATATATACAACTTATACATCCTCAAAGTTAATATAAGTAAATACATCAACTCTATCTATAAAAGAAACAAATAAAACTAATCTACGCTAGTCCTTCTATTTCTTTATTTTCTTACTCTCTGAAAGGTCTTGACCTACTTTTACCATGGAAACATAGAAAAAGGGTGAGAACATATAATTCTCAGTAATATTCATACATTTCATGGCATTATACAATGTAAACTGCACACATATCAGTATAAACTATTTCAACATTATACAATCGCTCATACAACTGTATAACATATCCAATCTGTCTCATATCTACTTAATCTTACAACACTCTAACTTAAACATAATAGATTATGATTATTGCTGGATGTTAGATCTCCATTCAATATCTTTAGAACATTCACATGCTACTATTACATAAAGGTTCACTAACACAACACATAATTTATAAGCCTAAGTCCCCTACTCATATAATAAGAACAACTTCCTACACAGTTGTAACATATCACAACTAGTTTATTCATAAAATACCATAAATGATATTGAACAATTACCCATACAATTGTACAATATCATCTATCCTAGACAACTGCCCATACAATTGCCAAGGAACAGGAAATGTACATGATTGTGTGTGTATAACACTAGCTTATTCCAAACTCTCATTAAACTTGTAGATATGAAGACTGACTCTTCAAACTACTGGATAATAAGTGGATTGGTTCCTACTCACACTGGTGAGAGTGTTGATTCCACTATACAAGACTAGTAATCTTGGCACTAATGAGCAACTAGGGCTAAATCCTCACTCAAAAAGACTTTTGGACTTTCCATCTATTTCATTTGGCCATATGATTGTACATCATTAAAGATTACTCTACTTTAGAATTAGCAAGTAACAGAAAACTATATAGTGTTATGTATAACTCATACAAAGCTACTACATTAACTTGTCACATGATTCTCTCTAACCAAGTGAAAAACTAAACTCTAGCAAACATGTACTCTCAACTTACTTCTAACTCATAAAGGAGTATATTCCATGTTTCTAGTTAAGTAATCATACTTATGATACTCGCATCTAACTTACCTTATTATCACACCACAAGTGGTAAACTATGCCACCTTAGTGTACTCAAGGTCCTAGATACCTACTTTAGGCAATTCCTAACTTATGGAATGCTCAAAGCCTTAAACTTTTCCATATATGCAAAGTAATCATTTTCTCAATGATATACCCCTACTAGTGTCTCAAAAGACTTTACTAGGCATGTATAAGGGATTCTAAAAAGTAGGGAAATTCTCTTTACCAAAATAAATTTCCTAGGCAACTACTTTGGGCGCATAGAAAGGCTGATTTTCAAGAATGCACTAAATGTACATCCTAACTTCTAAAAATATGGAATTTTATAGGAAAATAGTCTTATCTCATATCTTTCAAATGTCACAAACCTCACCTCATTTGACTTAGTGTAGCCAAAGTTATGCAACATTTTGCAGGTTCTAAAATAGGGCATTCACTAATTTACCTGATTCTATTCTGACTTTAAATTGAAATTGGGAACAAACTAAAATTGGTAAAATTCTGAAATTTTATAGGAAAAAAGCCTTACATCTTAGATTCAAAATTCCACTGGTCTCATATCAATACAACATCAGAGCAAGAAATTATGCAATTTGATTTACTAGCTGCCAGAATGTATTTTCTGCAGAATCTGCCTCAGATTCAAACAGAAACTGGTATTGATTGACTTGCTCTAAAATTCTAAATTTTTTACCACATGAAACCTTATGTCTTAGCTTTCAATGACACTAGAATCAGGTCAATCCGATAACTACAGCTCAAGTTATGTAATAAACAATACTAGTTGTCAGCATGTTGTCCTGTCTCATGCCTAGGCTTGGTTTTACCACGCCTAGGCATGGTGCTCTCTATCTTGTTTGGACTGAAAAATTTTTAGTCCATGCGTAGGCATTGAAAAGTTGTGCCTAGGCGTAGTCAATTATGTAGAACTGAGACATTGTTCCATTGGCCAAAATCCAAGATTTTGGCCACTCCAAATCAGTTTCTTAGTGATTTAAGGTCCCTAACATGTCCACTAACACATAAGAATCAATAACCACAAACAAAAACCTCCAATTTGGATCCAAAATCCAAATCACACTTAGCTTGACCTAAACCTCTCTTTTGGGCATCAGTAGTCTAAATGAGATGTTCTAAGTTTCTATCTTAAACTTATGCTATGAACAAGTCATAAATGATTAAAGAAACACATTCATTCAAGCCAAACACATCAAACACCTCTAGAACTTAATTTGGCCTATTAAGTACCAAAGGAACATCAATGGTGAAAATAGAGAAAAGAGATGAACATAAGCATAAAACCCATACCTCTTGCATGGATGAGATGATTCTCAAGCTTGAGCTTGGCTCTTGGAGCTTTGATCTTGCCTTTGGACCTTCCCCCTTGATTTCCTTCTATTTCTTCTCCTTTTTCCCTTTTTTCTTCCCTTAGTTTGCTTCTTTTCTCACTTTCTCTCTTTTGTTTTTGCTCTCAACCATGGGAATGAGGAAGAGAAGTCTCACTTTGCTTATTAAAAGATTACCACTAATGTGGTACTAAAAATCTTGATCTACTATGAATACTTAGATTCCTCCAAATCTAATATTCTAACTTCCTATGAGTTTAAAATAAATCCTAAGATTCATTAAAAATCTCTTTTAACCATTTTTCTATTTTTTTCATATCTACTAGGAGTCAATCTAGCATTAAAACGTATAACTAGTATGCCTAAAAATACCAAACTAACTCCAATTATTCTCAAATTTTAACTACACCATATTCAACCTATTTGAAACTTAGAAATAAACCCCCTAGGTTTATTTCCCTCAACTTAGCAACTTATGCTACTATCACAGTCATTTTAAGCTACTTTTTAACTTTTAGGATGCAACTAAGTGCCTAAACGAACTTAGTTTGTCATAAAACTTTACTAACATGTCAAGTAAGGATAATGGTACCTTTGAGACTATATACAAGACTAACATGCTCGTTGAGATGTTACATTTCTTCCATCCTTTTTAAAATTTTGTCCCTAAAATTTCCTTGCCTTATATCAGATATGATATCATTCTCAAGGGATTATCACCTCCCTTAGTTGTATCTAACTTAACCTTAGAGGTCCTCATTCTATAAAAATATCTTACTGAATCTAAAAACTCTTACTAACTTAACTTGTACCAGACCTAAAGTGAGTTCTGCTTCTTTCTTAGGTGGTAACTCGATTATTTTACTAAGAAACACTTTTGGATATCCTCTTATCTTAGTTATATTCCCTATGACTTACTCAACTTTACAAACAAGAAGAAAAGGACATCATATCCTTAAGTCCCTTGTTCTAAGAAGTTGCTCACTTGTTTAACTCTCAAAACACAGATTCTAAGGGAATAAGTATGAAAGAATCATCAGATTCAAACTTCAATGTCCAATATGATCAATCTAAAAATAACATGGTTTACTAATAACCAAAACCATGCCTAGTCCAATGTCTATGTCAAGAAGAGATAAACTGATATGATTCACAAATGAAATCCTACCTTTTATCTTCACACAACAATCCAAACATACGTGAAGAAGTTGTGACCAACTTTCTTGTTGGTGTAAACAAGGATAAAACATGGAGAAACTCAAATATCAGTAAATCTAATCTCTTGCAAACTCATACGAAAATAAGGAGTGAGGATACTCCTAAATCATACAATACAATCTAGAGATCATCTTTAACTGTGATCTTACCTCAAATAAGATTGGAAGTCTAAGCCGCCTCCTTACTATTCAGAGTATAAACTCTTATTCTAACTTGAGGTTAGGCACTGCTCCCTGCGTCTGTGTACATTTACTTAAAAGTGTTCTGGTAAGCCATAAGTATAACATACTACTTGACCTACTTATCAAGGTCCACTGCCATGTTGACCCTGACATCTAACACATCTTGGTCCCTTTATTTATGCTTAAACTTAATTTTATCTTAAGGATAACTAGGTTTAAAAGCACTCGGCTTATACCTATCATCCACTATCTTCCTCTTATGAAAACCTTGTAACTTTTGTTCCACTTGAGGCTAATTGTAGGGACCCTCAATTGTTCTCTTTGAATAACACTAAAAGCACCATTCTGCCTTTTCAATCAACCGAAATAAGTTTCTCTTACCTATCTTGACTAATTGAAACTATGCTAGTCGAACCACTTTCCAGTTAGTTCGATTCTTCTCGAACATGTACCTATAAAATAGCTATTTATTCACTAGGCCTTCTTCGAAATTAAAACCTCACTAATCGAATAACTCTTTTTATATATTCTATCAACCTAGAACTCTTGCCAAACAAATAGCTCCCTTTGTCTAATCTGTTAGCCTAACTTACCATTTTAAAATGGCCTATTCAAATAGCTCTCTAAGTCTATTTGATAAACACTAATCTTAAGGCATTCTAAATTGCTTCTTAAAAGTTATCCTTACTACTTGGAAAAGTGTTTACCTCACTTCTTTACCTAGCATAGGACTTAACTCATCCATTTTCCCTTGGTATAAGCTTTTCTTGATTTAATACCCTAGGTAGAGAGTTTAACTCGCTCTAATACCTTTTTCTTGAAACCCTTGGTAGATAGTTTAACTCACTTTTACTACCACTTACATGAGTATTTTTCTCACTTCCTATATCTCTTAACAAAGAGCTTAACTCACTAATTTGTCCTAGGCAGAGTGTTTATCTCACTCCTCTACCATTATTAGGTAAAGTGTTTATCTCACTCCTTTACCACACTTGACAAGATTTAATTTATTTGGTCTTACTTACTTGCCTATGTAGAGAGCTTCTCGATCTACATATTGGTGAAGTGTTTTACTCACATCTTTACCCTCACAAGGTGTTTTCCTCACTTCCTTGTCTCACAACTCATTCTTAGCAAAGTATTTTTCTCACTCCTTTGTAAGGCCAAGGGACTTATCTCACTCCCTTAGTTAAGATAATTGTGCTATGGTTCAACTTTAACTAATAAAGGAACTATCTCTTTACTAATACCCCATTTCTTCTCTACTCAAGGTGACATTGAAGTATTTCTCTAAAACTTGCATATTTAACTCAACTCTAACTACAAGAGAGTAAATCACGCTTCTATGATAAGGATAACTTTCATATCAACAACTCTAATAAATGTTTCCAATTTTATCTACTCAGATGTAAATTTAGAAACATAACTCAGCTTGTACTTAATCATGATTTTTATTTCAAGTATCATGAAGAACTCGTTACTATTTGTCCTTTGTCAGCTATCATAACAAAGAGTGATGAACTTAGAAAATGAACACCACTACCCTTTAACTCAGAGGTCTATGGATTAAAGTTCAATTCTGTAACTTACTATATACTTAGTTCTTACTTCTTCAAACTTAGCCACTTTCTAGTCTACTTGTAACACCCTCCTTAGGATATCACATTTACGACAAATTAAAATAAAACCTTACCCAAGTTGTAAATCATTTAATTATATATAATAATATAAGTTGTAAAAATTTTCTTTTTGCACATTATATCATTAAATAAAATAAATAGAACATGCACTAAAACAAACTATTAAATACACATCATAATTATACATAAAATTTGTCTTTAAAGATACAAATATTTACATACTACAAACTATTTAGCAAAAGCAGTAAACTATTTGACTTATAACAATTGTAAACTAGCCCAAGTGCACATCTAGTAGTTTTGATCCTTTGTCCTCTAGGAGATCATCGGAAGACAGAAACCTAGGATGTTGTGTAGCCCTATGGACAGGAGTCCGTGCTGTAAACACACTACTAAGCTCACTAGGGGCATAGAAACGTTTGTAACACCCTGAAATTTGCTATTTTAGAGTAATAACGGAATTGTACTATTTTGTAATTTCTGTGTGGTGTAAAATTATTTTGAAAGCTTCGTGATTGTATTTGACTGTTTTGTGTGATTTGCTCCGGGATAGGAAAATAATAATTTTCTGGCCGAGAAAAATCTTTACGTATTTAATTGGAGCTAAGGGATCTTACTAAACCCAATTCTGAGAGATGTAACATCTAGGACTGCCTGCAGGATTGAAGAGTGTCTCCACAAACTAACACAGGTCTTTTCAGCATGCTTTGTCCTCACTCACACTCATCCTAGGAAACTTCCCAAGAGGTCACCCATCTCACAATTGCTCCAAGTCAAGCACGCTTAACTATGAAGTTCTTATGTTCTAGGCTCCCGAAAAGAAGTTGTAACTTGTTGATATGACTACGCCTAATCAATTCTTTTAAGTCATCCTCAACTATGCAGTCCCATACCTACACAGTCTCTGAATCCCTCTTATTATGGTGCGTATTCAATTCATTCATGGGACCCTTCACCTAGAAGCCTGCCAGAAGCCGCTCATTGATGTTTTTCCCTTAGCACCGGTGACCACTCCCCTCCCTCGTCGGCCCCGGGACGCCACATGTATTAATGTAACACCCTCCATAGGATATTACATTTCCGACTACAACTTATAATATGAAAATCATTCCATAACAGGTTTGAGTTATGAAACATGGATTTTAAAAATTTCTTTTTGCGAAAACATAAACTTACTGAAATTTATAGGTAATACTGAAAAATAGATTTAAACTAATTAGTATACATTACTGATACCACATAATATTTAACAATTATTCAAGAAACATAAAACTTACAGACTCAAGTTTTAACAGTAGCAAACCCTATGACAGGACCTACTTAATAGCACGGTAAGACACTAACGAGAAAAACTCAACATACTTATTTCAGCTTGTATCCATCTTGATGCTTCATATACCTGTTCCTACACAAAACTGCACACCATCGAATCTGGGATGGCCACTCCTCGATGTTGTCACCGAACTCAAAATATTTGCCTCCAGTCAAGTCTAAGAAAACTCGTTCCATCTACTATACAAATTTTAATAATACAAGCACAACAAAATAATATAACAAAGAGGTGAGATCCCCTTTCATCAATACCAGTATGGTAGCAAATAATGATACGAATGACAAAGTCATTCCATACACACATATACCACAAGTATAATCATGTTATCAATTTATCATTATATTCAAAAAACATATATCACCATAACATAAACATTAACAATATTTCAACAATAGATATCTATAATAATTATGCCACCATGTTATGTACCTTGACAATGCCACAACAATATGTATATCAACTATGCATATGCCCAATGCATCATGTTCCTACTCCATGGAGCTAAACCCAAACATCAGAGAGAATGATTTGAAATACCTGTCCATATCTCAGGTTGCCCCAGCCAAACTATTACACAGTTAAACATCGTGTAAATAGTACACAGTCAATACGTCATGTAGATGGTACACAGTCAATATGTCATGTACATATTACACAGTCAATGCGTGATGTAAATAGTACACAGTCAATACATCGTGTACAACAGGCATTGTACCAGATAATCCCCACAAGATCCTGATTAAGAATAGTGCTTGTCGAGATCGCTAGTGTGTTGCCCGTTACCACGGCCCAGTGGAGCTACCAACTATCCATATGTGGAATCCTACGCACACTAATGCCTCCAAGTTCACTCAATGAACTGCACTACGCCTATCGCACCCGAACATGGTGTAATTCATCTCGTCAGTCAATTGCCAATTTCAAGCAAATTGACACATTCCTCGACACATGTGCATGAACCAAAATACACAAAAAATAACATTATCATTATTTCTCATAATAGTACGCCACCACTTGGAAGTACCATTTTTCAACATGTCCGGTTCCACCACTTTAACCTGACAGTAAACTACTGTTCCTTTCAATCGTGTAAATATTTTGTCATATTTTCACAATGGTATTACCTTTTTCTAATGTTTTCAAATCGCGTCAGTATTTTCCAACGTTTTTCCAATCGCGTAAAAATATTCCATTGTTTTTCAATCGCGTAGCGATTTTCCAATATTTTCAAAATCGCGTAACTTAAAAATTAATTTTTTAAGTGGTGTAAACCATTTTTCATCATCTTTCAACTACGTAAAATATTTCCCTATATTCCAAACATCATTTTGGACTTTACAAATTAATACAATTTCTAACTTCAAATCCCAAACTTTCTCACTTAAAAATCCTCTATGTAATATTTTTCATGATTTCCCCAAAATCAACATTTCCTTCAAATCAATTATTCCAACTTAAAATTTCCTAACACGCCTCAAAACCCAACGAGTAAGCTATACGTCAGTAACCTTCAAGTCATCCATTTATTTCTCTTTATAAACTGATCCCACCAATTTCTTAAATCCCAAAAATGATTCTCACTTACTTGAAAAATCTCAAAATTCATCACTTTAAATCCTTTGCAAATAATCATCTACGATTACTCTTTAAAATCACTTAATTTACCAATCCTTGGCATATAAGCCGAAAATCATAAATAACATCATTATAAAATCTTTGTTCATTTTCATGTCCACTTTCTTTGCAAATCCTTAAAATCATTAACTTATTACCCTTTTTATCTAAAACTCATGATTAGTAAAATACTTAGAAACTTTAGCTTCCTTGGCTCTTTGGAACCAAAACAGTTTTCCTTTCCATATAATTATCATCATATCCCACACTTCAATTCAATAAGCATACTATAAAAATTCATGCATCATAAACACATACTCAAACATATTATCAAAGCAATAAACATATCAATCACCATACAATCATAAATATGGAAAACTCTTAAACAAATAAGTGAAATAATCCTTATGGATTTTTCAACACACACACATCCATTCATCACCACCAACACATGGTTAATGAGGGTAATCTCCCTCTTACCTCTTGGAGAAACCTCCAAAGCTCATTGCTTTGCTTCTTGTACAAGTCCTTCACAACACCACAAGATTTTTACAAATAAAATCAAACATAGCATATTAGTACCTAAAGCTTGAATAAGAAAGGCCATGAATCAATATATGGTCTTAGAAACTTACCAAAGGAAAGAAAGATGAAGAACACAAATCTTCACATAAAGGCTCTTGATCTTTGAACTTGAAGATCAAGGTTGAAGATGGATGATTTAGGGAAAGTCTCCAACATGAAAGTTTCTTAGAATATCATGTAGATCTAAGAAACTAGGGTAGATGAAATCAAAAGAGATTGGAGAGTTGATGTAGGGGTGTTGGCCGTGAGCTTTGTGACAGAGAAAGGTAAGAGTTTTTGTGTTCTTTGCTTGATGAAAAGATGAAGATGAATAAATCTTGAGAAATTCCTAACATGAAAGTGTCTTGGATTAATGAAAGGATTCAAGAAATGATATTAGTAGGAATTATAGAAGTTTGGAGAGTGGATCTTGGGTACTTGGCCGAAACTAGAGAAAATGGAAAAGGAGAGAGTTTTTGTGAAGTTTTGCTCTAGGAAATGATGAAGATGAGTAATAGAATTGAAATGAAATTTTCCTATAGCTTATTATGCCTTCAAAACTGTGACCTCCCCCCCTTGTACACTAAAGAATTGTCCAAATACATTAGCCCCAATTTTAAGCATCAATAGCCATTGATTAAATCAATGATTGATCTTTGGTAGAAGCTTCCAAGTGATATGATCAAATCTAAGCCATTGGATCTCTCCTCCTTGAAATTCTAGCCATAAGATGCATCTTAAAATTTGGAAGGTCAAGATCTTCTCTTCATATTTTCCATCCAACGGTCACAAAAGGTCCTAGCCACTTTGTGAGACCAATCTCCACCAGAGATTAAATCAAGGATCGATATCATAAACTTCCTTATTAAGCTTATCTTTATAACCATTGATTAGATCAATGGTGAACATCCAAAGCTTCCTAACTAAGTTTACTCTCACATCATTTATTAAATCAATGGTGATCATCGAAGGCTTCTTCATTAAGTTTGTTTCTCAACCGTTGATTAGCTCAATGGTTGATGTTCAAAACTTCTCCACTAAGTCTTGTCATCCAAGGGTGCAAATCAAAGTTAAGCCCTCTTTGTTGACTAGCATTTCCATTGGTTGGGTGGTTACTAACTTGTGTCCTATTGATTGTCACTTTTGTTGACCAATTTCTATTGGTTACTCTTGAAAAGTCTTTGCCACCAATGTTGACTTAATCTTATTGGTTGATCTTATTTCTATAGCTCCCTTATTGGTTCATCAGAGATGACTACTTCTAATTGGTTTATCAAATGAAGACTTGATTCTAATTGGTTTATCAAGGAACACTAAATTCCTATTGGTTCAATATATAACCATCAAATTTGATCAATTCTTATTGGTTCATTTGAAAGATACTACATTTCTATTGGTTTAGAAATTCAAGCCATCTATTTTTACTAAATCCTATTGGTCTACTAAAAATATTTTCCAGACAATTGCTACAAAAATTATTACTTAATGAATAGAACATTACTACTTACAAAATAGTAAATATTTGTCCACTGTAAAATAAAAATATAACATATTTTTATTTCACAGATAATTTCTAAAAATTAAAAGATTATGACACGTATCTCTCGGAATTAGGTTTAGTAAGATTTTCCGGCTCTAAATAAATACGTAAAGATTTTTCTCGACCCAAAAATTTTTATTTTCCTAACTCAGAGCAAATCACGCAAAACGATCAAATACAATCACGAAACAGTCAAAATAATTTTACAGTATACAGAAATCACAAAACAGTAGAATTTTTTCATTACTGTCAAATAGCTAAAATTTGGGGTGTTACAACTCTCCCCCTCTAAAAAGAATTTCATCCTCGAAATTCGTAATAGTTTCCAAACCAAAATGAATACTGCTCTTTCATCTTATCTTACAGTTCTCACATTACATCTCCACTTACGTCATTCTAGATTACTTTGACCAATGAAAATTATTTATCTCATGTTCAACTTCTCTTGATCAAACGGATACCTCAGACTCCTGTGATTACTGAAGATGTTGAATGCTGCTCTTTAAAGAAAGTGTCTCTATTCTTTTAATGAAAACACAATTGTTGCCAATTGCAAATTATGCATAGGGTAGTTCTCTTCATACATCTTTGATAGTAATCGGCTAACCCGATAAAACTATGAATTTCTGATGTAGTCTTCGGTGTTTCTCATGCAAGAACTATTTCAGCTTTTGACGTGTCCATTTCAATTCCTTCCTCTGACATCACGTGACCCAACAACTGTACTTCATCCAACCAGAATTCGCATTTCGACAGCTTTAGCATATAACTGCTTCTTCTTTAGACTTGGAGAACAATACTAAAATGTTCAGCCTGTTTCTTATGATTTCGAGAATAGATCAGAATGTCGTTAACAAAGATAATGACAATTTTGTCTAGATAAGGGCAAAAGATTCTACTCTCATAATCTATGAATATTGCGGGAACATTCGCCACTCTGAATAGCATCACTTGAAATTTCCTTGCCTTTGTACCGCTTCACTCTCCTGCCTTTACTCTTAACAGGAAGTGTCTCACCAATCGAGTTCTCTTTTAACAGCACTGTATCTGATACACATGAATTTTGAATAGGAATATTCTTTCTTACAATTGCAATATATGAAAGAACATTATGAAAGTTAGAAAGAAGAGGTAGTGAAACTATCCGATGTGTTACTAGACATATCCAACAAAGAATTTGATGTTGCCCGATTTTTAAGAATGGGTTTTTCAGGGATACTAACACTTTATCGAGACAACCTCATAGGATATGGTTGGAAGATAACCAATCCATTTCAAAGATCACGTCTATTTATGAAAGAAATAAATAGATCAATCTAACAGAAAATTTGATCTATAACAATAATAAGATAATTTGAATAACTTGAGTAGCACGATAAGCTAATAATAAAAACAGAAGTAAACAAGTCAGAAGGTAACGTAGACACAGATAACTCTAATCAATCCACATAGTCAATCTAGCCATAAAAGAATGGATTGAATCAAAAATATAATTTCGCAATTGTGATACATGAAAAAATATTATGGATGTGTAGAAAGAAAAGATGGTGAAGTCATCTAATATGCTACCGGACCTATCCAACAGAGAAATTGATATGGTCAGATGAATTTGGTAGTGAGCTCTTTAAGTTGAATAATTCAATCGAAAGATCTAATAGATTATAGACAGTTGGAAAATAACCAATCCATTTGCAAGATTATATCTATTTTGAAATATATATTCAAATCAAATCAATAGAAAAGATTTAGTCTTTGATAAACATAGGATAGTTTAAGTAACTTGAATATCAACGATAGGTTTTGGTAAGAGAAGTAGAAATAACTAGGTCAAAGATAACGAAGATACATATAACATCTAATTGATCCACACAATCATATGCCATAAAGAATGGGTTGCTCCCCAGAATTATACAGTATAGTTTAAAAGATCACCTCCAATGACACAATCTCCTTTGTTTAAGTCTTCAGCTCGGAACCCTCCTGTTCCATTCGGGGTATCGACTCTCTATACTACCTGAGATTTTGAAATATATACGTTACCCATAGAAAACATCGTTTTTGGTGGATCACAATATCTGGAAACGTGTCCAGGCTTCTCGCACTTGTAACAAATTATTTCCTTGGACGTACAATCCTTCGTTAGGTGCCATCTTCAACATCTTTTACATAATAGTCAAGACGTTACGGTCTGACTAAATCTGCTACCACTAGTACTTACTCCACATGATTGTTGTCGTTGTTGATTTCCCGATGATTGCGAATACGATTTTAGCTTAAATCAATTTACCTTCCTATTATTCCTCCTTTGGATCCTAGGTAGTTCAAAGTTACCTCAAAGCTGACTTTCCTTCAACATATTTTGAACCTAAACTTTCAGTTCTCGTTGTTCAGCGATTCTCTGTTCTTGTTGTACTATCACGACAGTTTTCCTCTGCATTGCTCCCGTAGCTGTAACCATATTATTAGCATCACATTCTGCTTCCACACGCGTGCATTTACCACGATCTGTTTCCTTTCTTCAAAGAAGGAGGAATCAAAATAAAATGGAATCCAGACGTAACCATTTCAAACAACAATAGTTCCTTTTGGAAATAAAAAACACAGAGAACACAACACAAGCAAAATAGACCTAACCACAAACCCCAAAAGACTCAAATCATGCTCTGATACCAACTAATGTAACACCCTCCGTAGGACATTACATTTTCGACTACAACTTATAATCTGAAAATCATTCCATAAGAGGTTTAAGTTATAAAACATGGATTTTAAAAATTTCTTTTCGCGGAAACATAAACTTACTGAAATTTATAGGTAATACTGAAAAATAGATTTAAACTGATTATTATGTATTACTGACACCACATAATATTTAACAATTATTCAAAAAACATAAAACTTATAGACTCAAGTTTTAACAGTAGCAAACCCTATAACAGGACCTACTTAATAGCACGGTAAGACACTAACGAGAAAAACTCAACATACTTATTCCGGCTTATATCTATCTTAATGCTTCATATATCTGTTCCTCCTCAAAACTGGACACCATTGAATCCAGGATGGCCACTCCTCGATGTTGTCACCGAACTCAGAATATTCACCTCCAGTCAAGTCTATGAAAACTCGTTCCATCTACTACACAAATTTTAATAACACAAGCATAACAAAATAATACAATAAAGAGGTGACATCCCCTTTCATCAATACTAGCATGGTAGCAAAGAATGATACGAATGACAAAGTCATTCGATACACACAGATATCATAAGTATAATCATGTTATCAATTTATCATTATATTCAGAAAACATATATCACCATAACATAAACATTAATAGTATTTCAACAACAGATATCTATAATAATTATGCCACCATGTTATGTACCTTGACAATGCCGCAACAATATGTATATCGACTATGCATATGCCCAATGCATCATGTTCCTACTGCATAGAGCTAAACCTAATCATCGAGAGAAATAATGGAAGACACGCCCCTTCAATCATATTTTGTACCTCAAGCTGCCCCAAAAATTACAAACGGTTACAAAAACACCGTGTAAATAGTACACAGTCAAAATATTATGTAGATAGTACACGACTCTGTCCAATGATTGCGACCTTAAATCAATCGCTTCTATTATTCCATAAAGAATGTCAATACGTCGTGTAGATAGTACATAGCCAATACGTCGTGTAAATAGTACACAGTCAATACGTCGTGTACATATTACACAGTCAATGCATCGTGTAAATAGTACACAGTCAATACATCATGTACAACAACTATTATACTAGACAGTCCCCACAAAATCCTAATTAAGAATAGTTCTTGTCGGGATCACTAGTGTGTTGCCCGTTACCACGGCCCAGAGGAGCTACCAATTGTCCACATATGGAATCCTCCGCACACTAACGCCACCAAGTTCACTCAATGAACCGCACTACGCCTATCACACCCGCACTACAGTGTAATTCATCTCGTTAGCCAATTGCCAATTTCAAGCAAATTGACACATTCCTCGACACATGTGCATGAACCAAAATACATAAATAATAACATTATCATTATTTCTCATAATAGTATGCCACCACTTGGCAGTACCATTTTTCAACATGTCCGGGTCCACCACTTTAACCCGACCGTAAACTACTGTTCCTTTCAATCGTGTAAATATTTTGTCGCGTTTTCACAATCGTATCACCTTTTTCTAATGTTTTCAAATTGCATAAGTATTTTCTAACGTTTTCCCATTCACGTAAAAATATGCCATCATTTTTCAATCGCATAATGATTTTTCAACATTTTCAAGATCACGTAACTTAAAAATCATACTTTAAGTCGTGTAAACCATTTTTCATCATTTTTCAACTACGTAAAATATTTCTCTATATTTAAAACATCATTTTGGACATTCCAAAAATTAATACAATTTCTAACTTCAAATCCCAAACTTTCTCACTTAAAAATCCTCTACGTAATATTTTTCATGATTTCACCAAAATCAACATTTCCTTCAAATCAATTATTCTAACTTAAAATTTCCTAACGCGCCTCAAAACTCAACGGGTAAGCTATACGTTAGTAACCTTCAAGTCATCCATTTATTTCTCTTTATAAACTGATCCCACCAATTTCTTAAATCCCAAAAATGATTCTCACTTACTTGAAAAATCTCAAAATTCATCACTTTAAATCCTTTGCAAATAATCATTTAAGATTACTCTTTAAAATCACTTAATTTACCAATCCTTGGCATATGAGCCGAAAATCACAAATAACTTCATCATAAAATCTTTGTTCATTTTCATGTCCACTTTCTTTGCAAATCCTTTAAATCATTAACTTATTACCCTTTTTATCTAAAACTCATGATTAGTAAAATACTTAAAATTTTTTACTCCCAAAATAACTTTGAGGCCGTGTGCCTCCTTGGCTCTTTGGAACCAAAACGGTTTTCCTTTTCACATAATTATCATTATATCCCACACCTCAATTCAATAAGCACACTATAAAAATTCATGCATCATAAACACATACTCAAACATATTATCAAAGCAATAAACATATCAATCACCAAACGATCATTGTAACACCCACTATGGGGTATCACATTTATGTTACTTAATTACCAAATTACCCCTTCCATTATAAAATATGCTTTGTAATGTAAATACGAGTTGTAAAATTTCTTAATATCAATAAAAAAACTTAGTGGAAAATAAAAATGTTACAACATCATCATAAATAATTTACATCATATATATTACAAAAGTACTGTCAAAATTATTTATGTACAGACATAGTCCTCAAAATATTTGAACATTGTTTAAAACTAACATACTACCTAAGTATTACTAGACAGCAGAACCCTCAAACGGGTCCTCCTCAGATTCCTCAGCAGGTTGGAATCCGACTTGACGAGAAGTCCTACGAACAGGTGTCCGCGCAGATGACACAATACTAATTTCTCTTGGGACGTGAAACCTACCGCCACAATATTGTCTAATTGACAGTGAAAATTCAACATGTACATATATAGTTACAGAAAAGAATGAGTCTCCATAAAAAATCTTACTCATGATGACCGTCAACAGTCCCTGATAAATTAGTCCCTCCTCATTGGGACTAAGCCTCCAAGCACCAGCTCCGCCGTGGAACTGTAGTCTCACGTAACCAAAGAAACTTGACCAGGCTGCCATCCAATCAAAACTCAGTTTCCTCCACAGGAATCTGCTCCTCTTCGCCTTCTTGTTCAATCTCTTGCTCAACGTCTTTACAAATATAATTACAGTACAAAATAGACATACAAAGAGGTGAGATCACCTATGCCAATACCAACATGGTAGCATGGAGATAACACATACAATATATCATATAGATACATCATACCATAATTATAATCATGCCCTCAACATTATTTGTCATCATAATAGATGTAATAAACAATAATTATGATTATGCCCTCAACATTATCCAAATATTTAACAATTCATTTATTATAAACAATAATTATGATAGTGCCCTCAATATTATCCACATATTCAACAATTCAAATATCACACTGATATCAATATGCCTCAGACCACGCGCCACAATTCTCATAAGTGTTTGCACATCTTGCATATACACGATAGCCTTTATCAGATCATGATTAAGAATAGTGTCGCGGTCAGGATCATCGGTGCGTTGCATCGGTCTAACCCACGGTACAGAAGAGCTACCAACTGCCCACTGTAGGCAACCCGCACCCCGATGCCCCCAAGGTCAACGAGTGACTTACACTATGCATATCGCACCCACTCAAGAGGTGTACTCTCTCCTAGGCAATTAGCCTTATCCAGTCCATCAGACCTTTCCAATGCATGTACAATGCACCATTCTCAGTTCAAATTCATAATTTCACATTCAGGATCCACACACTGGCCCATTCTCAGTTCAATCTCATAATCTCATATTCAGGGTCCACACACTGGCCCAATAGTATTTTTACTATATTTTCAGTTGCGAAACCATATTATCGCATTTTCTCAATCGCGCAACAGTTTTGTCGCGTTTTCAAATCACGTATTGATTTTTCAATATTTTCTAAATCGCGTAAAAATATTTAAACGCTTTCCAAATCATGTAGAAATATTTAAACTTTGTTTTTCAAATCGCGTAGCGATTTTTCATCTTTTTTGCAATCGCATAGCTAAAAAATCATGTTTTTTAAGTTATGAAAAACATTTTCCATCATTTTTCCACTACGTAAAATATTTCTCAACCTTCTAAATTCCATTTCAACCTTTCTCAAATTCATTCCACTTCTTGCTTTGCTTTTCCATATTTTCTGACTTTAAAATTTCCTAACGCGCTCAAAAATCCAATAAGTGAGCTATACGTTACTCAATTTTAAATCAACAATATATTCTTCATAATTCTAATTCCATTCTAAAAATTAATCCTCTTCAAAATGAGTTGAGGTTCAAACACTTTCAACCTCTCTTTTTTCCTTTCATAACCGAAATTTCTATTTTTCAAGTGACAAAACACTTTGTTTCCATTTCTAAAATTTTTGTTCTCATCAATTCCTTTCAATTTCTAAATCATAATTTCACATGAAATTTTCTCATTTCAAACCTCCAAAACCGTAAGCACTTGGCCTTTGAAACCATCATATTTTTCCTTTTCCTTTCCTTCCTAAGCATCCAATTTTATCATTCATGAAAATCTTAACTTGGAAACACCTATTTTGAGGTGTTGAGGCCAAAATCCTCATGGTCTTTGGAACCAAAAATTATTTTCCTTTCCATCATCAAATCATGGCATACTTATACATATTCATCATATGATATAATCAAGCATACCTTAAAGCAATAAAAATCTCCTAAAGCTTACAAACACAAATAAATAATTTAAATCATATAAACACCCACAAATAAATTACATAACCATGGATATGAATCCTCACATGGATTCAGCATCCATCAAATACAATTTCATTTCTCACCACCATGCTTGGTTGGTGAGATGGATCTCCCTCTTACCTCTTGGAGAAACCTCCAAAGCTCTTTGTTTTGCTCCTTGAACAAGTGATTCACCACCAAAAGCTTCTTAAACAAAAAACAAAATACAAGTTTATTAGCATATTAAGCTTGAACAAGAAAGACCATGGATCAAATCATGGCCTAGAACATGAAAAAGAGATAAAGAGTGAAGTTTCCATAACTTCACCTTAAAAACCCTAGAACTTGATCTTGAAGAAAGTCCTTGAAGATGAATGATCTAGGACTTGGACCAAACTACAGTGTCTTAGATTGAGGTATATATTCAAGAAGTAAGGTTGTTTGAAATTTTTGGAGAGTGATAGTATGAGATTGGGGTCTTGGACGTGAGCAAGAATGAGAAAAAATGAGGAAATATTTTTGTGAGCTTTAGCTTTTGGAAAATGATAAAGACGCGTGATTTGCATGAAATGAAAAGCTTCCTATAGCTATTTGCTTCTTCAAAACCGAACCCCCCCTCTTGTACACTCAAGAAATGACTAAATTCATTAGCCACCATTTTGGAGTTCAAGAGCCATTGATTAGATCAATGGTTGATATTGGTGTAGCTTCTAGGTTCTAGCTCCTAAAATAATAAGGCTAAATCTAAGCCATTGGATCTTTCCTCCTTGAAATCCTAGCCATTAGATGTATCTACAAAATGAAGGGTCAAGATTTACTCTTCATACTTTCCATCCAATGGTCACAAATGGTCCTAGCCACTTTGTGAGACCAATCTCCATCCTTGATTAAATCAATGGTGGATATCTAAAGCCTTCCTCACCAAGCTTGTTTCCTATTGGTCTGTCATAAAGTTGTCATAACCACTAAAGTTGACTAAGCAGTATAATATTTATTTTTATCTACTATTACCCTACGGATAATTTTTTACTGTAGTTTTTATTGCCCGATAATTACATACAGTACAAAACACGGTAAAAGTCTGATTTCGGGATTAGTGAGATCCCACGTCCCCGTCTCAACTGTACAAAATTTTCTAGTCATAGAAAAATTTTTATTTTTTCGAATCTGCCCCGGGCCCGCATATAACTAGAGAATAATATTAAAATAATCAAGAAAATATAAAATCTCACAAAAATTCACAAAAAATCATAAATATTATGAAATTCATGAAAATCAAATCAAATTTGAAAAATTAATTAAGAATCAACAGATATAAATAAAATACATAAGATATTTCTGTTGGTGTATGCCCTAGTAGTCAATACATTTTGTCTGTATTTACATACATTGTATTATGCTATTTTTGATATATGAGGCATTTCATTTATTATGTTCTTTTTGATAGACATAATAAAGTCCTTAGAATAGTAAGTTTGATACGATAGGACATCAAGTGGATGACTTGTTCGTGAGATCCTATTGGATAAAATACTATTCTTAAATGTCCCTAGTCAAGTATTATTGTTTATTAGGACAACAATAATGCATTGAGACTAGTATGTGCATAGACTGATGACCACATCTCACGAGTCATGGATATGAGATATCAAGTCTACACATGGATACATATTAGAGTAATGATGTATTGGACAGACCCGCCATGAGAATGCTACGTGAATCGTTACGTGAGTGTCATAAGCGATTCTCATAGTGATAATAGAGTATGTGGTCCTTTGACCCGAAATCACTACGATTCCTACATGAGGAGTTGTGCGTTTTAATGCCATCCCCAATCATAGGTGTCACTCACAAAAACACATGGTCACCCTCTTAAAACTCAAGTGGTCTTCTCCTTTTATTAGCATAGTTCTTTTGCCGAGTCTGAGTTGTTCTCATTTTATCTTGAATCATCTTCACTTTATCTGTTGTCTACTGTACAAATTCTAGTCCTACCATAGCACTTTCACCATCATGATACCAACACAACGGTGTTTTGTATCGTCTCCCATATAATGCCTCATAGGATGCCATCCCTATGCTCGAATGGATACTATTGTTGTACGTGAATTCTATTAATGGTAAGAATTGATCCCAACCTCCAGTTTGTTCTAGAACACAAGCTCTCAATAAGTCTTCTAATGACTGAATCGTCCTTTCTGACTGACCATCAATCTATGGATGGTAAGCAGAACTCAAACGTAGATTTGTTCCCATTGCTTCTTGCAAACTATTCCAAAATCTCGACGTAAATCTCGGATCTTGATCTGAAATAATACTGGATGGTACACCATGAAGTCTAACAATTTCATTGATGTACACTTAGGCCAACCTTTCCATTGAGTACTTAATATTAATCGGCAGAAAGTATGCCAATTTTGTAAGCCGATCAACAATTACCCAACTAGAATCGTGACCTTTCTTTGATAGTCCTATCACAAAATTCATTGCTATATCATCCCATTTCTATTCACGAATAGGCAAAGGTTGTAACATTCCCGAAGGTCTTTGATGTTCCACCTTAGCCTTTTGACAGACTAAACAGGATGATATATATTCAGCGACATCCTTCTTCATTCCTTGCCACTAATATAACTGCTTCAAATCTTGGTACATCTTTGTGGCTCCTAGATGCATACTTAACTTACTCCTGTGAGCTTCATCCAAAATCAATCTTCTAAGTCCTTGATCATTAGGCACACAAACCCGTCCTTTAAACTTCAGAATTCCATCAGCACCTTCATTGAATTCTACCTCTACGCCTTAGCTCATTACTTCCTTTGCTTCTTACAAATACTGGTCACTATTCTTTCCTTCTCGTATTATATCCATCAAACTATTCGAAATAGTGATCATGTTTAAACACATCTTCCCCGGCATCAATTTCACATACAAACGCATATCCCGAAATTCTTCTATTAATTCCTTCTCCTTGATCATCATAACAGAAACACTAAGCATCTTCCTACTTAAAGCATCCACTATGACATTCGCCTTTCCGGGGTGATACTGCAACTGAAAGTCATAGTCTTTTAGAAACTCTAGCCAACATCTTTGTCTCATGTTCAACTCTTTTTGGTCAAACAAGTACTTCAAACTTTTATGATCACTAAAAACAGTGAACGTTGCCCTATAGAGAAAATGTCTCCACACTTTCAACGCAAACACTACAGCTGCCAATTCCAAATCATGAGTCGGATAATTCCTCTCATGCACTTTCAACTGCCTTGAAGCATAAGCCACCACCTTACGGTTCTACATAAGTACACAACCTAATCCTTGATACGAAGCATCGCAATATACTTCGAAAGGTTCGTTCGGATTAGGTAGAATCAATACCAATGATGTAGTCAGTCGTCTTTTCAACTCCTGAAAACTTTCTTCACATGCATCAATCCATGCAAATGGTTGATTCTTTCATGTAAATTGGATAAGAGGTCCTGCTATCTTGGAAAACCCGTCAATAAATCATCGATAGTAACTAGCTAATCCGATAAAACTATGAATCTCTGATACAGTCTTCGGCCTTTTGCATTCAATAATTGTTTCCACCTTTGAAGCATCAACTTCAATTCCTTCCTTCGATATCACGTGTCCCAAAAATTGAACTTCGCTGAACCAAAATTCACATTTGGACAACTTGGCATACAACTTATTCTCCTTTAAAATCTGGAGAACCACTTTGAGATGATCAACATGTTCCTCTTGACTTCGAGAATAAATCAAAATGTCATCTATAACGATAACAGCAAACTTGTCCAAGTACGAACGAAAAATCTTGTTCATGAAGTCCATGAATATCGCTGGTGCATTCGTTACACCAAACGACATCACTTGATACTCATAATGCCCATAACGTGTCCGAAATGCAGTTTTGGGAATATCCTCTACTTTCACACGAATCTGGTGATAACCAGAACGAAAATCAATCTTGGAAAAGATTACGGCTCCTCGCAATCGATCCATCAGATCATCGATTCTTGGGAGTGAATATTTATTCTTAATCGTAATCTTGTTTAACTATCGGTAGTCTACACATAAACGAGTAATCCCATCCTTCTTCTTTACCAACAACACTGGAGCTCCCCATGGTGATACACTAGGTCTCACGAATTGTTTCGCCAACAGATTCTCCAGCTGTTTCTTAAGCTCTGCCAACTCTATTGGCGACATTCTATAAGGCGCCATAGATATAGGTCCAGCTCCAGGTACTAAATCAATAATAAACTCGATTTCTCTTTCTGGCGGTAGTCTAGGTATATCTTCAAGAAACACTTCAGGAAACTCATTAACAACGAAAATATCCTTCAAGACATCTCCACAGTGAACCTCTAAAGAAGATATCAACAAGTACCCCTGATCTCCTTCCTTCAAACAAGCTTCTACTTGAATAGCCGTTAGGAATCTAGGATCCTTAGCCTCAGGAAATACTAACGTCTTACTGGAATAGTCTATCAGGATATGGTTAGAAGACAAACAATCTATTCATAAGATTACATTAATCTTGGAAATAGGCAAACAAATCAAGTCCACATAAAAGATTCTATCCCTAACACAGACAGGACAATTCAAACATACTTTTGTAGTAATCATAGGCTTATCAGTAGGAGTAGCGACACTCAAATCATAAGGCAATGTAGTTACAGTCAATCCCAAACGCTCAACACAATCACATGCAATGAAAGAATATGTTGCTCCCAAATCATATAATACTATTAAAGGATTACCTTTGATGGCGCACTCCTCTATAATCAAGTCCTCTGATTTTGCAGCTTCTTCCCTGCTCATAGTATACACACGACCACCCGCCTGTGGCCTCGTAGTACGAACACTCCCCATAGAGGGTTTCGCCTTCAACTGATCACATTCTCTGGAGAAATGTCCAGGCTTTCCACATCTATAATAGATAAGTCCTTTATGTTGACAGTCTTTGGTGAGATGATCCTTCCCACACTTAAAGCATTTGACTGTAGAGGTTCCAGCTTGACTTGCCTTGCTGCCACCAGAACTCCCCCTAAAAGATTGCTGTCGAGTTTGATGGCATATGATTTCTGGTGATAATGGTTGCCACCCCTACCCTTTCCTCTTTGTAACTGTGTAGGTCCAAAGTTCCTCTTCCTTGCCTCACGTTGATGATCAATTTCCTCAACCTTTCGATATTTGTCCAACAATGCCGAAAACTGGTCAATTTCCAAGGTTGCCACTGCTCGCTTAATGTCAAGTTTCAACTCCTCTTCAAATTTTTTACACTTCCATTCCTCATCTGGGTGCATCTGAAAATACCTCGAAAACTTAGACAAGCTTTTAAATTTTGCAGCATATTCGCTTATGGACATCACCCCTTGCCTCAAACTAAGAAATTCCATCTCCTTAGCATGACGAACACTAGTTGGGAAATACTTCCCCAGAAATTTTTACTTAAAGAGCTGCCACGTCACAACTCTTCCCTCAGCTTGTAACAATCTTCGGGCTCTTGTCCACCAGTCTTCCCCATCTCCTACCAGCACAAAAGTCGCAAAAGTAAGCTTTCGTTCATCGGTACAACCCATACCTTCAAATATCTTTTCTAGTTCTTTGATCCACAGATAAACTTTCTCTGGGTCAAATTCTCCATGAAACTTTGGTGGATTGTTTCAACGAAATTCTGACAAACTTTGAGCATCCTCAGTTACTCTTTGGTTTTGCTGCACAATGACATCAGCCATCCGTTGCATTGCTGCTACAACTGCAGCCATGTTTTGGTTGTCATTGCCAACATTTCCAACTCCTGCTCTAGTATTAACATGTCCTCTTCCTTGTCCAGCCATTACGTTTTCACTTCCAAATCAAACTGGACAACACAAAGAAGAGGTAAGGTCAATCTTTTAAATAATATTATTTTTTGAAAGGAAACTAATCATAGAGAATCACATAACCTAAACAAGACAGACCTAACCACAAACCCAAAAGACTCTAACTTAGGCTCTGATACCAACTAATGTAACACCCACCGTAGGGTATCACATTTATGTTACTTAATTACCAAATTACCCCTTCCATTATAAAATATGTTTTGTAATGTAAATACAATTTGTAAAATTTCTTAATATCAATAAGATAAACATAGCGGAAAATAAAAATATTATAACATCATCACAAATAATTTACATCATATACATTACAAAAGTACTGTCAAAATTATTTATGTACAGACATAGTCCTCAAAGTATTTGAACATTATTTAAAACTAACATACTGCCCAAGTATTACTAGACAGTAGAACCCTCAGACGGGTCCTCCTCAGATTCCTCAGCAGGCTGGAATCCAACTTGATGTGAAGTCCTACGGACAAGTGTCCGCGTAGATGACACAATACTAATCTCTGTTGGGACGTGAAACCTATCACCCCAATACTGTCTAATTGACATCAGAAATTCAACATGTACATATATAGTTAAAGAAAAGAACGAGTTTCCATAAAAAATCCTACCCATGATGACCGTCAACAGTCCTTGATAAATTAGTCCCTCCTCATTGGGACTAAGCCTCCAAGCACCAGCTCCGCCATGGAACTGTAGTCTCACGTAACCAAAGAAACTTGACCAGGCTACCATCCGATCAAAACTCAACTTCCTCCATAGGAATCTACTCCTCTTCACCTTCTTGTTCAATCCCTTGCTCAGCGTCTTTACAAATATAAATATAGTACAAAATAGGCATACAAAGAGGTGAGATCACCTACGCCAATACCAACATGGTAGCATGGAGATAACACATACAATATATCATACAGATACATCATACCATAATTACAATCATGCCCTAACATTATTTATTATCCTAATAGATGTAATAAATAATAATTATGATTATGCCCTCAATATTATCCAAATATTCAACAATTCAATTATTATAAACAATAATTATGATAATGCCCTCAATATTATCCAAATATTCAATAGTTCAAATATCACACTAATATCAATACTCAATAATTATGCATGTGCACATAGACTCAATTTTCTACTCCATGGAGCTAAACTCAGGTCAGAGAGATTGATCGAAAAGATCTGTCTGTACCAACATGCCTCAGACCACGTGCCACAATTCTCATAAGTGTTTACACATCTTGCATATACACAATAGTCTTTATCAGATCTTGATTAAGAATAGTGTCTCAGTCAGGATCATCGGTGCATTGCATCGGTCTAACCCCACGGTACAGAAGAGCTACCAACTGCCCATTGTAGGCAACCCGCACCCCGATGCTCCTAAGGTCAATGAGTGACTTACACTACGCATATCGCACCCACTCAAGAGGTGTACTCTCTCCTAGGCAATTAGCCTTATCCAGTCCATAGGACCTTTCCAATGCATGTACAATGCACCATTCTCAATTCAAATTCATAATTTCACATTCAGGGTCCACACACTGGCCCGTTCTCAGTTCAATCTCATAATTTCATATTCAGGGTCCACACACTGGCCCAATAGTATTTTTACTATATTTTCAATTGCGAAACCATATTATCACATTTTCTCAATTGCACAGCCGTTTTGTCACGTTTTCAAATCACGTATTGATTTTTCAACATTTTCTCATTCGCGTAAAAATATTTAAATGCTTTCCAAATTGCGTAGAAATATTTAAATATTTTTTTCAAATCGTGTACCGATTTTTCATCATTTTTACAATCGCGTAGCTTAAAAATCACATTTTTAAGTTACGAAAAACATTTTCTATCATTTTTCCACTACGTAAAATATTTCTCAACCTTTCTTAAATTCATACCACTTCTTGCTTTGCTTTTCCATATTTTCTGACTTTAAAATTTCCTAACGCGCTCAAAAATCCAATAAGTGAGCTATACGTTAGTCAATTTTAAATTACCAATATATTCTTCATAATTCTAATTCCATTCTAAAAATTAATCCTCTTCAAAATGAGTTGAGTTTCAAACACTTTCAACCTCTTTTTTTTCTTTCATAACCGAAATTTCTGTTTTTCAAGTGACAAAACACTTTGTTTCCATTTCTAAAATTCCTGTTCTCATCAATTCCTTTCAATTTCTAAATCATAATTTCACATGAAATTTTCTCATTTCAAGCCTCCAAAACCGTGAGCACTTGGCCTTTGAAACCGTCATATTTTTCCTTTTCCTTTCCTTCATAAGCATCCAATTTTATCATTCATGAAAATCTTAACTTGGAAACACCTATTTTGAGGTGTTGATGCTGAAATCCTCATGCTCTTTGGAACCAAAAATTGTTTTCCTTTTCATCATCAAATCATGGCATACATATACATATTCATCATATGCTTTAATCAAGCATACCTTAAAGCAATAAAAATCACCTAAAGCATACAAATACAAATAAATAATTTAAAGCACATAAATGCCTACAAATAAATTACATAACCATGGATATGAATTCTTACATGGATTTACCATCCATCAAATACAATTTCATCTCTCACCACCATACTTGGTTGGTGAGATGAATCTCCCTCTTACCTCTTGGAGAAACCTCCAAAGCTCTTTGTTTTGCTCCTTGAACAAGTGATTCACCACCAAAAGCTTCTTAAACACAAAACAAAACACAAGTTTATTAGCATATTAAGCTTGAACAAGAAAGACCTTGAATCAAATCTTGGCCTAGAACATGAAAAAGAGATAAAGAGTGAAGTTTCCATAACTTCACCTTAAAAACCCTAGAACTTGATCTTGAAGAAAGTCCTTGAAGATGAATGATCTAGGACTTGGAACAAACTACAAAATATCTTCGATTGAGGTATATATTCAAGAAGTAGGGTTGGTTGTAATTTTTGGAGAGTGATAGTATGAGATTGGGGTCTTGGCTGTAAGCAAGAATGAGAGAAAATGAGAGAAAATTTTTGTGAGCTTTAGCTTTTGGAAAATGATAAAGATGAGTGATTTGCATGAAATGAAAAGCTTCCTATAGCTATTTGCTTCTTCAAAACCGAACCCCTCTTGTACACTCAAGGAATGACTAAATTCATTAGCCACCATTTTGGAGTTCAAGAGCCATTGATTAGATCAATGGTTGATATTAGTGTAGCTTCTAGGTTCTAGCTCCTAAAATGATAAGACTAAATCTAAGCCATTAGATCTTTCCTCCTTGAAATCCTAGCCATTAGATGTATCTCCAAAATGAAGGGTCAAGATTTACTCTTCATACTTTCCATCCAATGGTCACAAATGGTCCTAGCCACTTTGTGAGACCAATCTCCACCCTTGATTAAATTAATGGTGGATATCCAATGCCTTCCTCACCAAGCTTGTTTCCTATTGGTCCATCATAAAGCTGTCATAACTACTAAAGTTGACTAAGCAGTATAATATTTATTTTTATCTGCTATTACTCTACGGATAATTATTTACTATTGTTTTTATTAACTGATAATTAAATACAGTATAAAACATGGTAAAAAAAAATTGAAAACTGTTTCCGATTTCGAGTTTAGTAAGATCCCTTGTCCCCATCTCAACAGTACAAAATTTTCTGGCCATAGAAAAATTTTCATTTTTTCGGATCTACCCCGAGCCCGCAAACAACCCGAGAATAATATTAAAATAATCAAGAAAATGTAAAATCTCACAAAAATTCACAAAAATCATAAATATTATAAAATTCATGAAAATCATATCAGATTTGAAAAATTAATTAAGAATCAACAGATATAAATAAAATACGTAAGATTTTCCCCAGCCCGAAAATTATTATTTTCCTGACATGGAGTAAATCACACAAAACGATCAAATGTATTCATGGAATACTCAAAATAATTTTACAGTACACAGAAATCACTAAACAGTAGAATTCTTTTATTACTGTCAAATAGCTAGAAAATTTGGGGTGTTACAATCATAAATATAGAAAGCTCTTAAACAAACAAGTGAAATAATCCTTATGGATTTTTCACCACACACACATCCATTCCTCACCACCAACACATGGTTGATAAGGGTAATCTCCCTCTTACCTCTTGGAGAAACCTCCAAAGCTCCTTACTTTGCTTCTTGTACAAGTCCTCCACAACACCACAAGATTCTTACAAATAAAATCAAACATAGCATATTAGTACCTAAAGCTTGAATAAGAAAGACCATGGATCAATATATGTTCTTAGAAACTTACCAAAGGAAAGAAAGATGAAGAACACAAATCTTCACCGAAAGGCTCTTCAGCTTTGAACTTGAAGATCAAGATTGAAGATGGATGATTTAGAGAAAGTCTCCAACATGAAAGTTTCTTCGAATATCATGTAGATCTAAGAAACTAGGTTAGATGAAATCAAAAGAGATTGGAGAGTGGATGTAGGGGTGTTGGCCGTGAGCTTTGTTAGAGAGAAAAGAAAGAGTTTTTGTGTTCTTTGCTTGATGAAAAGATGAAGATGAATGAATCTTGAGAAATTCCTAACATGAAAGTGTCTTGGATTAAAGAAAGGATTTAAGAAATGATGTTGGTAGGAATTATAGAAGTTTGGAGAGTGGATCTTGGGTGCTTGGCCAAAACTAGAGAAAATGGAAAATGAGAGAGTTTTTGTGAAGTTTTGCTCTAGGAAATGATGAAGATGAGTAATAGAATTGAAATGAAATTTTCCTATAGCTTATTATGCCTTCAAAACTGTGACCTCCCCCCTTGTACACTAAAGAATTGTCCAAATACATTAGCCACCATTTTAGGCATTAATAGCCATTGATTAAATCAATGGTTGATCTTTGGCAGAAGCTTCCAAGTGATATGATCAAATCTAAGTCATTGGATCTCTCCTCCATGAAATCCTAGCCATAAGATGCATCTTAAAATTTAGAAGGTCAAGATCTTCTCTTCATATTTTCCATCCAATGGTCACAAAAGGTCCTAGCTACTTTGTGAGACCAATCTCCACCATAGATTAAATCAAGGATGGATATCCTAAACTTCCTTATTAATCTTGTCATTACAACCGTTGATTAGATCAATGGTGAGCATCCAAAGCTTCTTAACTAAGTTTACTCTCACACCATTGATTAAATCAATGGTGATCATCTAAGGCTTTTTCATTAAGCTTGTTTCTCAACTATTGATTAGATCAATGGTTGATGTTCAAAACTTCTCCACTAAGTCTTGTCATCCAAAGGTGCAAATCAAGGTCAAGCCCTTTTTGTTGCCTAGCATTTCCATTGGTTGGGTGGTTACTAACTTGTTTCGTATTGGTTGTCACTTTTGTTGACCAATTTCTATTGGTTACTCTTGAAAAGTCTTTGCCACCAATGTTGACTTAATCTTATTGGTTGATCTTATTTCTATAGCTCCCTTATTGGTTCATTAGAGATGACTACTTCTAATTGGTTTATCAAATGAAGACTAGATTCTAATTGGTTTATTAAGGAAGACTAAATTCCTATTGGTTCAATATATAACCATCAAATTTGACCAATTCTTATTGGTTCATTTCAAAGATACTAAATGTCTATTGGTTTACAAATTCAAGCCATCTATTTTGACTAAATCCTATTGGTCCACTAAAAATATTTTTTAGACAATTGCTACAGAAATTATTACTTAATGAACAAAATATTACTGCTTACAAAATAGTAAATATTTGTCCACTCTAAAATAAAAATACAACATATTTTTATTTCATAGATAATTTCTAAAAATTAAAAGATTATGACACGTATTGTAGCATTGTCTTTGCCTCAATGGTTTAATATGTTAAGTTTTGATGATGACAAATACAAGATAAAAAGAATTATGCTTATGCTTCATAGATGTGCTGAATGAGATATATTATATCATGCATATAAAGATATTGAGTTATGAATTTGGACTAACTATGCTTGTGTTAAGTGAGTAACATTTTGTAGGATAGTCCAAGTATCAAGAATAAGCATTGCAACAAGAAAGCAAAAGATCACAACTATGCTCAACTCAAGAAGAATAAGAATGATAAAGATGTTCTAAGCAATTTACAAGATTTGAAGAGAAGAAATTTGTGGAAGCTTGGATCACATCAAGAAGCCTAAGGACTAGAATTGGTATATTTTCCTTTGAGGTTTTCTCCTATGTAAAGAAAGAGGTTTTACAAGAAAAGAGCTCAAATATGTTTTTAAGTCTTTAAAAATGGTTCTTACATGTTTAAATGCCCAACAAACTGTTTTTGGAAAGTTAATCTTGGTGGTAGTTCACACATTTAAAAAATAGCCAAGTTTGTGTTTTGCAAAACTGACATTCAGTTACTATTTGATCATAACTTTCAAAATACTTTGAGTTTTGTTATGAAACGTATTTCATATGAAAATAGACTCAAATATCTTTCCAATGAATGGTCATTTACTTTAAACGGATAAGAAATGAAGAAGTTATGACCATTTGCTTTAAACTATGAAATATAGTCAAGTTTGAGTATTGAAAAACTGACCTTTGGTCACTCTTTTGATCATAACTCTCAAAATACTTTGATTTTTGTTGTGAAACTTCTTTCATTTGAAAATAGACTCAAAGATCTTTCCAATGACTGGTCATTTGCTTTAATCGGATAAGAAATGAAGAAGTTATGACATTTTAAAGTCAGATTTCAAAACCAGAAAAATGCTGTAATCGATTACACAAGTCCTGTAATCGATTACAACAATGTCAGAAGCCATGTAATCGATTACCAGAAGTTTGTAATCGATTACCAAGTGTCCAGAAACGTTTCTAACGGCTATAAATGGCTAGTTTTCATAAAAAATCATTTCTAAACACTACCAACGGCTATTTTATCACTTGGGCTCTATATATAAGTGTTATATGAAGCTTATACACCTCTTGAACACTTGATTTGATCCTTGAATCACCAAAATTATATTTTGAGCTCTTTCTTGCAAAATTCTTCTATTCTTTTGTTCTTCAATTTGTATTATCAACTCTTGAGAGAGTTTTCTATCATCTATACTTTGTTCTTCAAGTTGTATATCTACTCTTATGAGAGTTTCATTTTATCAACCTTGATTGCTTTGTAAGAGAGGGTGAGGTATCTCTCCAAATTGTAAAGGGTGAGGCATCCCTTTGTTTGAAGAGACTCAAGCTCAAGGGTGAGGCATCCCAAGGAGTTGAGTGCTCAAGTTTGTAAAGATCATCAAGCACCTGTGAAGCTTGAAGAATTGGAGGCTCTAGCACAAGGGTGAGGTATCCTAAAGTGTGAGGAGTGCTCTTGTTTGTACAAAGGTTTTCTTAGCACCCGTGAAGTCTAGGAGATAGTGAAGAAAATCTCAAGTTAAGCTTGGGGACTGGATGTAGGCCATAAGTGGTTGGTGGCTGAACTAGGATAAATTCTTGAGTTTGATTCTCTCTTCCCTACACTCTTTAATTTCAGTATTTAGTGTAGTAAATTTATCTATTGCATATCTTGTCATCTTGGTGATTTGATTCTATGAACTTGATATCCAGCCCATTTGCTTAATTCATCATATATCCCAAGTTGTATTTGAGTAATCTATAATAATTGTACCTTTGTTGTGCATGTTCCGCTGCATTTATTACTTGAGTGATTCAAAATGATTAATTTCTCAAAGTTGCATTAAAATTTGTAATCACCTAATTCACCCCCCCTCTTGGGTGATGGTTGCCATGACTAACAAGTGGTATCAGAGCTTCGTGCTCTGGTAAAAGCTTAACCGCTTGGAGTTAAAGATCCTTATTTATTGGCAACCATTAAAAGCTTTTCAAAATGAATGGTTTTGAAATTGATAAACCACCATTCTTTGATGGTGTGAATTTTGTTTATTGGAAAGCTAGAATGGAAATTTATATGCAATCTATTGATCTTGATTTATGGGATATTGTACTTGATGGATTTACTTGCAAATCAAAACATTCTTGGAATGCCTATAACAAGAAATGTTTTTCCTTGAACATTAGAGCAATGCAAATCTTAAGAAATAGTTTAAATGATAATGTTTATGCTAAAATTAAGAGTTGCTCTAGTGCTAAAGATATATTGGATGCTCTTGATTCTATTTATCTTGCTAACAATGATTTCTTGCATAAAGTTATAGACAGAGTGCAAGAAGAGCAAAAACCTCTAGAGGAAGACAACATTGAAAAATGTCCTCAAGAACATGTTCAAAGCAAGAAAATAAGCTCAATGCCTCTTGATGATGATGGTGCTCAATTTGAAGAAGAGGAAATACAAAACAAAATTGAGAAAAGAAGATGTTCTTGAATCCTTGATGGACAACAATGAGAAAGATGATTCTCTAAAGAGCCAAGCATGCTAGAAATTGAGATTAATTCCTATATGGCTAAAAAGGACTTTGAGGTAAATGATGCTAAACTAGATTATAGTCCTTCTTATTATGAGTTACAATGTGCATATGATGAAATATATGATGGCTTGTTGATTTTAGAAAATAAAAACTTATCTTGTTTGGAAAACATTTCCTCCATTGAAAATGATATTAAGACTTTGAAAAATGAATATGCTTTTCTTGATGAGGAAATACCTTTGAAATGTGAAACCTCAACTTTTTATGAAAAGTGTATTAATTTAGAAAATTATGTTGAGGACTTACATTCAATTTGTCAAAGCTAATGATTCTAATTGCTTACATTCTATGCTTGTTAATGAGAATAAAATTGATGTTATTCTACATAAAAATTCAAGCAAGGCTTATGGCAAAAATAATATAGAATGTAATAACAACAAAAGGCTTAAGTTTTCTAAAGATGATCTTCAAAGGACCAAACCATCATTAAATTTAATTGTTTGCAACTTTTGTGGTCATCTAGGACATATTTCTCATTTATGCAATTATAGAAGAAATTCTTATATGAGAAATTGTATGGTATGGGTTCCTAAAGGTCTTAAAGGCCCTATTACTAACATTCAAGGACCCAAGATGAAGTGGGTACCAAAATGTCCTTCTAGTGTCTCAATTATGCAGAAAGTTTCTCAAAAGGATGGACCAATTGGTCAAAAGAAAGAGGAATCATCAAGAAGAATGCTTCCAAAGCCCATTGGTAGAAGTTTTGGTCAAAGAAGGAAGATATCTTCAACTAAAGCTTCTCAAGTACAAAATGTGAAACTTACAAAGTTCAAAACACCTAAAGAGAAGCAATGGGTAAGGAAAAGAATTTCCTTGATTACCAAGGCCAAGGTATCAAAAGTCTTTACCTCTTATGAGCATTCACTTAAAAGGACAATAAATATGAGGTATATTCCTTGTAGGCCTTAAGTAAAGGATAGAATCATGTGCACTTGGTAAAATTCAAATATTTTGTTTAGCACATGATTATGTTCATTCTTTATGTACCATAGCTCATTAATTTGTTATATATCTTGGTACATAAATTCTACAATGCCTAGATATGCTTGTTATGCTTTAAATTGTCTATATATCATGAAAGTAAGCATGCTATTAGTTATGTGCTTAATGGCAATTGGTTATTTAACTTGTTGTGCTCAATTTACATACTATAGAAAAATTGATCTTTATAAGAGCATAATGGATTAATAATCAATGACAAACCATTATGGATCCAAAATTGGTGGATACCAAAGAAAATACTTTGAATGGCGTTGTAGGATGACTATTAGCTCAAGCATACAATGAAGTGAAACATAACTATGCTACTTGAGGTTTGAAAAATTTGAAATAGTTCAAGTTCTCCAAGAGTGATGAAAACATAAAAAGAATGACATGGAGAACCACAACATTCTCAAGGAGCCTTGAGGCATAGAAGTTGAAGTCACCTACAAAAACTCAAAGAGTACACTTTTGGTGACATCAATCTCTTATCCTCATCTATGCTTTAAATTGAATATCATGTGCTATTTGGAGAAGTAAAGAGTTGTTTTTACATGCCTTACATGATCATTGTTTGCCCCAAAACACTTATATATGTTTTGATGATGATTATGTCTTTCTTGACAATCTTGAATCTTGCTTTGAAAATGCTTAAACTATGCTTTTGGATTCAAGTGCATATGTTCTTCCTTTATTCTTGTAAGAGCTAACATTGCATGGTTGATAATGTGGTACATGTTTTACATTGTATATCAACCTAAATTATGCTTGCAAATAAGTTTAAATGATATTTGATGCTAATCCATGTTTTAGAGAACTTTTGAAATATAGTCATCAAATATTGAAATGTCAAGCATATGTGGATAAATGAGAAATGTTGAAGGAAGACGAACATGAGAAGACTTTCTTCAAGTGAAATGGAATGGAATACACAATGGAAGAAAGCTCAAACTCAAAGGACAAATAAATGAAGAACATTCTAAAGAAGCATCACTCTCTCAATAAGTATCTCTATCCCTAAGCTATTATGGTATTCTATATGCTATGGATTATATGACACTTGTTAATAATTTGATCTTAAATGATTAGATGCTTTCCTTACATGAGAAGTATGCTTAGCATTGACAAAGTTCCTAATTGAATATTAACTTGCTATTTTTTTTTGTCACTGCATATAGGTTGGATGATGTTAGTTCTATACATTCTTTGATCCCTATAACATATTTCATCAAGTGAATGTTGGATATATATGATTCTCTTGATCTATGGTTTCTTAGTGGTATAAAACCCATGAGAATCTTGCTCTTGTTTTGAAAAGAATATGCGGTTTAATATAAAACTTGTCTACCCTTCTAAAATATTTTTGAAAATATAATGTGGTCTTACAAAATTCTATTTGAAAGGGGGAGAAGTTTTAAAATGTTTTTTGATTGATCGATTAAGAATATAACCTTTTACGGTAATATGCTTACATGGTCTTAATATGCATATTTTGAGGGGGAGCCTAGTTCTTAAATTGTTGCTTATATCTCTTGGCTTACACCCTTATTTGGCATGAAGTGTTTTATTGTTAATACTATCAACATATCAACAAAGATCATCTCTTATTGTCTTTCCATTTATCAATGAAAGAAGGTAAACATTCTTAAACTTGATATCTTTTGATTCTTTCATTGAGAAATGCTTGATATGTGACAAGTTGTATGATCTTTCATTTGAAAACCTCAAATCCATTATCTTACATGAATATTTTGTAACTCCTAACAAGTGATATCGAGTGATACTTATTTATCATGTGGTATGCAAGACATTATATGCTAGACATAATTTTTTAAGCTCATTGCTATCATGTGCTAAATGTTGATGTACCAAAATATGACAAGCTTTGCATGAATAATCTTTTATATCTTGAAAGCATGCTTGTTTCATCTCTCTTTTCTTGAATCATGTGTAGAATTAAATAAGGAGAGATAGTTATGATTTGAATAACTTGAAAAAGTTTCTGAGTTTTGATGATCCTACTATTTTTGACAAACACGAGTTTTATTTATAAAGGGAGTGCAAATATTATCTTTCCTTCCTAAGCCTTTTTGTTGATGTCAAATAGGGGGAGTGAAAACTGGAAAGAAAAATATTTATGTTCTTGTACTTATTGTTGAAATGCTTATATGAATATCTATTCTTCTATATCACATATTTTTCTTTGGTGATTTGTCATCATCAAAAAGGGGGAGATTGTAGCATTGTCTTTGCCTCAATGGTTTAATATGTTAAGTTTTGATGATGACAAATACAAGATAAAAGAATTATGCTTATGCTTCATAGATGTGCTGAATGAGATATATTGTATCATGCATATAAAGATATTGAGTTATGAATTTGGACTAACTATGCTTGTGTTAAGTGAGTAACATTTTGTAGGATAGTCCAAGTATCAAGAATAAGCATTGCAACAAGAAAGCAAAAGATCACAACTATGCTCAACTCAAGAAGAATAAGAATGATAAAGATGTTCCAAGCAATTTACAAGATTTGAAGAGAAGAAATTGGTGGAAGCTTGGATCACATCAAGAAGCCTAAGGACTAGAATTGGTATATTTTCCTTTGAGGTTTTCTCCTATGTAATGATAGAGGTTTTACAAGAAAAGAGCTCAAATATGTTTTTAAGTCTTTAAAAATGGTTCTTACATGTTTAAATGCCCAACAAACTGTTTTTGGAAAGTTAATCTTGGTGGTAGTTCACACATTTAAAAAATAGCCAAGTTTGTGTTTTGCAAAACTGACATTCAGTTACTATTTTGATCATAACTTTCAAAATACTTTGAGTTTTGTTATGAAACGTATTTCATATGAAAATAGACTCAAATATCTTTCCAATGAATGGTCATTTACTTTAAACGGATAAGAAATGAAGAAGTTATGACCATTTGCTTTAAACTATGAAATATAGTCAAGTTTGAGTATTGAAAAACTGACCTTTGGTCACTATTTTGATCATAACTCTCAAAATACTTTGAGTTTTATTGTGAAACTTCTTTCATTTAAAAATAGACTCAAAGATCTTTCCAATGACTGGTCATTTGCTTTAATCGGATAAGAAATGAAGAAGTTATGACATTTTAAAGTCAGATTTCAAAACCAGAAAAGCTGTAATCGATTACACAAGTCCTGTAATCGATTACAACAATGTCGAAGCCATGTAATCGATTACCATAAGTTTGTAATCGATTACCAAGTGCCCGTAAACGTTTCTAACGGCTATAAACGGCTAGTTTTCATAAAAAATCATTTCTAAACACTACCAACGGCTATTTTATCACTTGGGCTCTATATATAAGTGTTGTATGAAGCTTATACACCTCTTGAACACTTGATTTGATCCTTGAAACACCAAAATCATATTTTGAGCTCTTTCTTGCAAAATTCTTCTATTCTTTTGTTCTTCAATTTGTATTATCAACTCTTGAGAGAGTTTTCTATCATCTATACTTTGTTCTTCAAGTTGTATATCTACTCTGATGAGAGTTTCATTTTATCAACCTTGATTGCTTTGTAAGAGAGGGTGAGGTATCCCTCCAAATTGTAAAGGGTGAGGCATCCCTTTGTTTGAAGAGACTCAAGCTCAAGGGTGAGGCATCCCAAGGAGATGAGTGCTCAAGTTTGTAAAGATCATCAAGCACCTGTGAAGCTTGAAGAATTGGAGGCTCTAGCACAAGGGTGAGGTATCCTAAAGTGTGAGGAGTGCTCTTGTTTGTACAAAGGTTTTCCTAGCACCCGTGAAGTCTAGGAGATAGTGAAGAAAATCTCAAGTTAAGCTTGGGGACTGGATGTAGGCCATAAGTGGTTGGTGGCTGAACCAGGATAAATTCTTGAGTTTGATTCTCTCTTCCCTACACTCTTTAATTTTAGTATTTAGTGTAGTAAATTTATCTATTGCATATCTTGTCATCTTGGTGATTTGATTCTATGAACTTGATATCCAGCCCATTTGCTTAATTCATCATATATCCCAAGTTGTATTTGAGTAATCTATAATAATTGTACCTTTGTTGTGCATGTTCCGCTGCATTTATTACTTGAGTGATTCAAAATGATTAATTTCTCAAAGTTGCATTAAAATTTGTAATCACCCAATTCACCCCCCTCTTGGGTGATGGTTGCCATGACTAACACGTATCTCTTGGAATTGGGTTTAGTAAGATTCCCCAATGCCGAATAAATACGTAAAGATTTTCCCCAGCCTAAAAATTATTATTTTCCTGACTCAGAACAAATCACACAAAATGATCAAATACAATTACAAAATAATCAAAATAATTTTACAGTATACAGAAATCACAAAATAATAGAATTCTGTCATTACTGTCAAATAGCTAAAATTTAGGGTGTTACAAGAGATGTGTGTCATAATCTTTTAATTTTTAGAATTTATCTGTGAAATAAAAATATTTTATATTTTTATTATTATTTTATTATCCAATTAATATACCTACTTGACTTATGAGCGAAACTTCACAAGTGGGCAATAGGAACTGGTAAAGTCTTGAGACTTACTGATAATGAACCAATAGGAACCAAGTCCACGTTTCTGACTTGAAAATCTCTAAACCAATAGAAACTAGTCAACATTAGTGGCTAGGACTTTCTAAACCAATAAGATATAGTCAATTTTGATGGTTGGACTAGTTACTTAGAAACTAGAAAACCTAACTAAGTTAGCTTAAATCTAATTAAGTTATTCTAAGGAACTTCGGAAGTAACTAAATGGAAGTAAACTTAGTTAGCTACTCTTTTAAGCCTAGTTACAAGAATGTTTTACCATATTCTAGAATTGATGACTAACTTCAAATGTAACTAGATACTTAGCAAAGTAACTAAATAGTTAGTTAATGAACTAAGTAAACTAACTAGATTCACTTGAAACTAACTAAGAAACCAATTGAACCAAAAACTTGATTTGCATCTCCTTGGAGTCCCATGGCCACTTGGTAGTTCTAGGACCTTCAAGAGCAAGCTTAGTGGTTAAGGCTTGAAACCTCCACCCTAGATTCAATCTAAGGCCATTAGGAAGTATTGGAGGGTCAAATAAAGTGGCCACCTCCTTTGGTGAGTTGCACGGCTATCACTAAGAGAAACCAAGTGTTTTCACTTCATTCTTCACCTTAACCAAGTCTAAGAAGCCTATTCTCTCTAATCTTTCTCTTACAAAAATCAAGAACTCCATTGTTCTTCTTTGGAGAGCTCTCGGCAGCCACACCATTAACCAACTTCTACTCACCTATAATTTTATCCAATATCATTTCCTAAGCCTAAACCATATTCTAAACAACTTTCTTGTTGTGAGTTTCTTCTAAATCATCCATCTTGCACTTGGAAAACAATCTTAAAGACTTTGTTTTTGACTCAAAGTTTGGTTCTTATTTTCTCTAGGCCATGATTGATCCATGGTTCTTCTTGCTCAAGGCTTAGTTTATGATTTGTGCTTTGTTTAAGGTTGATAGGAATTTTCTTGAAGCCACACAAAATCCTTAAGATAAGGATCCAAGAACAATTTGATCTTCCTTAAGGTAACAGGGAGATTTATCTCACCAACTAAGTATGGTGGTGAGAGGTGAAATTGTTTGTGATGGATGGTAGATCCATGTGAGGGTTCATATCTATGGTTGTGTAACTTATTTGTGGATGTTTATGTGCTTTGATTTAATTGTTTATGCTTTGTATGCTTTGCATGAGTTATTGTTTTGTTTATGGTATGCTTATGATATGTATGATGTGAATATATTATGTATGCTATGATAGTTGTGAACAAGGAAAATAATTTTAGTTCCATTAACCAAGAGGCTCACAACCTCAACACCTCAAAATAGGTGTTTCCAAATTAAGATTTTTATAAATGGTAAAATTGAATGATTAGAAGGAAAGGAAAAGAAAAGATATGATGGTTCCAATGACCATGTAGTTATAGTTTTGAAGGTTTGAAAATGGTTTTACTTTATGTAAAACTTTGATTTAGAAATGAAAAGTTAATTGTTTTAGTACAAGAAATTAATAAAAGGATTTAAGAAATGGAAAAGAAATAATTTGTCACTTGAGAGATGAAGATTTCGTTTATGAAAGGAAAAGAGAGGTTGAAAATGTTTGAACCTTAACTTATTTTAAAGAGAACTAATTTTTAGAATTGATTTAGAATTATGGAAAATACGTTGGTGACTTGAAATTTACTAACGTATAACTCACTCATTAGGTTTTTGAGCGCGTTAGGAAATTTTAAGTGAAAAAATATGGAAAAGTAAAGTAAGAAGTGGTATAAATTTTTAGAAAGGCCAAAATGAGGTTTAGAAGGTTGAGAAATATTTAATGTAGTGGAAAAATGATGGAAAATGCTTTTCATAACTTAAAAACGTGATTTTTAAGCTACGCAATTTCAAAAACATTGAAAAATCATTACGCAATTTGAAAAAACAACAAAAATGTTACGTGATTATGAAAATGCGACAAAAATGTTGCGCAATTGAGAAAACACAGTAAAATATTTATACGATTGAAAATATAGTAAAGATACTGTTGGGCCAGTATGTGGACCCTATATATGAAATTATGAATTTGAATTGAGAATGGATTGTGTGCATTGAGTATACATTGGAAAAAAATGTCCAATGGACTATGTTAAGGCTAATTGCCTATGAGAGACTTACACCTCTTAAGTGGGTGTGATATGCGTAGTGTAAGTCACTTGTTGACCTTGGTGGCGTTGGGGTGCGGGTTGTCTACAATGGGTAGTTAGTAGCTCTTCTATACCATGGATTAGACTGATGCAACACACCGACGATCCGGACCGAGACACTATTCTTAATCAAGATCTAGTAAAGACTGTCATGTATATGCTAGATGTGCAAACAGTTATGAGAATTATGGCACGTGGTCTGAGGCATGTTGGTACAGACAAATCTTTTGGATCAATCTCTCTAACCTGATTTTAGCTCCATGGAGTAGGAAAATAAGTCAATGAGCATATGCATAATTTGGACATGTTTGAATATTTAATGACAAATTATCTATCGAGCATTGATGAATGTTGTATGGAATGATTATATTATTGTTTACTATATCTGTATCATTGAATGATATATCTGTCTGATGTATTGTATGTGTTATCTTTGTGCTACAATGTTGGTATTGGCATAGATAATCTCACATCTTTGTATGCCTATTCTTGTATTGTATTTATATTTGATAAAGACGCTAAGCAAGGAATCAAGCAAGAAGGCGGAGAAGAAAAGATTCCTACTGAGGAAGCTGAGTTCTAATTAGATGGCAACCAAATCGAGTTTCTTTGGGTATGTCAGACTACAGTTTCATTGTGGGGTTGGTGCGTGGCGTGTTAGTCCCAATGAGGAGGGACTTATCTACCAGGGACATCTGACAATAAATATGAGTAGGATCTTTTACGGAGATCATTTCTTTTCTGTGACCATATATGCATATGAAGAATTTCCTTTATCTATTCGGCAATATTGGGGCGGTCGTTACCATGTCCCAACTGAGATCAGCATTGTATTGTCTGCTCGGACACTAGTCCGTAGGGCGACGCATCAAATTGGGTTCCTATCTTCTGAGGGATTCGAGGCTGATGCCGAGGAGGACCCGTCTGAGGGTTTTGCTGTCTAGATGTACATGGACTAGTATAGTAATGTATAAATGTTTAAATGCTTTTAAGAACCTGGTCTGTATATAAATAAATTTGACAGTACTTAGTAATGTATATGATGTAAATTAATTGTGATAATGTTTAATATTTTCAATTTCCGCTAAGTTTATTTTATCGATATTAAGAAATTTTACAACTCTTATGTTGATTAGTTAAAAAGTAATACAAAATGTAATACCCTACGGTGGGTGTTACAACGTCCACCCCAATAACGCCTAATAGACAAGGGCAACTCCAAATGTACATAGATAGTAGTAGAGAACATCGAAACACCATTATATTCCCTACTAAGGGACACAGTCAAACGTCCCACATAAACAACCGATTCCCTATTAGGTTGTAGATGCCAGGCTTCAAAACCTCCATGAAACATTAGTTTCACGAATCCTAGAAAACTCGGTAGCGTCATACCACATCAAAGTCAATCCAAATGATATGGATGATCTAGAGGTTCGCCTTCCTCGCACTGATCACTCGGATGATGTTCCTCCTCGTACTAATAATAAGGAGGTTGCTCCTCTTCTTCTTCCTCAAAGTCTTTACCGAACATAAATGATAATACAAAAAATGCATACAAAGAGGTGAAACAATCTACATCATTACCAGCATAGTAGTATAGAAAATGACAATACATACAGATACAACAACTAATATTTCAAATCATATTATCCCATTATGCATAATATCTTAGATCAAATATAAATGTCACATCATGATGTAGACCATATATGCAGATGTACACAGACTCGTTCCTACTCCATGGAGCTAATCACAACTTTCAGAGAGAATGACCTAGCAGATCTGCCTGTAGCTCCAGCTGCCCAGCCAAACATTACACAGTCAAAATGTCGTGTACAATAAGTATTGTTCCTAATAGTCTAACTAGATCGTGATTAAGAATAGTGCTTTGTCGAGATCATTAGTGTGTTGCCCGGTACCACGGCCCAGAGGAACTACCAATTGTCCCCATATGGAATCTTCTGCACACTAACGCCTCCAAGTTCACTCAATGAACAACACTACACCTTCGCACCCGAACTACAATGTAATTCATCTCTTACGCAACTTGCCAATTTCAACCAAATTGACATATTTTTTTTATACATGGTGCATGAGCCAAAATACTCAAATCACAATACTATGATTTCTCACAAACACATGCCACCACTTGGAAGTATCACTTTTCAACATCACCGGGTCCACCACTTTAACCCGACAGCAAATTGCTGTTATTCTTAAACGCGTAAATATTTTATCGTGTTTTCAAAATCGTGTCACCATTTTTTAACTTTTTTAAATCGCGTAGATATTTTTTGACATTTTTGAAATTGCGTAGTGTTTTTAAATCATTTTCTCAATCGCTTAACATTTTTAAATCATTTTCTCAATTGCGTAGTTTAAAAATCATTATTTTAAATCGCGTAAAGTATTTCTAATATTTTTCAACTATGTAAAATATTTCTTTACTATCTAAATTATATTTTGAAACTTTCTCCATTACATAGTTATTTTTAGCTTTATTTACAACATTTTCTTTTGAAAAATCCTTTAAATCGTATTTTCTACTGTTTCCTTTAAAATTACCTTTCTTGATTTAACCAATATTTAAATCTCGAAACTTGTTAACACGCTTCAAAACCCAAAGGGTGAGCTATACGTTAGTACTTTTCAAGTACTTATTTTATTTCTCATCCTTACTTAATTTCTCTAATTTAAGCTTCTAAAATAATTTAATTCATTTTATTCTCTAAAATCCATTAAATTAAGTTCTCTCTTAAATTAATTACATAAGTTCATACTTAGGAAATAATTTTAGATTGAAAACATCATGAGTAGGCATATTGGCCAAAAATCATTCTATGCTTTAAAAATCATATTTAATTATTTCTCACCATCTAATCCCTTATAAAACTTCTTAATCCAATTTATTATTATTAAATCACTTAATCTATGATTAGAAAATAATTTAGGACATATTGGTCCTCTTTGTGGTGGTGAAGTCGTGAGCTTCATGTGTTCTTTGGAATACTTATGTTATTCACATCCTAATACATACAATATCTATCATGCTTGCATAAACACATATTTAGACATATATCAAAGCTATAATCATACTTGCATTAAAACTAATCACAAATAGGAAAAACTTTAAACAACCAAGTGAATGAATCTTTATGAATTCTTCACCACAAACACATCCATCTTCTCACCACCATACAAGGTTGATGAGATTAAATCTCTCTCTTATCTCTAAGGAAGACAAAAACCTTCTTGGATGCTTTCCTAGTGATTTTGTGTAGCTCCAAGAAAAACCCTAGCAAACATAAACAATTTACAAAGTCATAAACTATGGTTGAAAAAGAAAACCATGGATCAATCATGGTTAGAACTTCAAGAACAAGATTAGAAACAAGAAACAAGGACTTTTACCTTGTATAGAAGAAACTTTAACCTTGTTTTCCAAGCACAAGATGAATGATTTTGAAGAAACTCACAACATGAAAAGTGTTTAGAATGATGTTTAGGTTTGAAAAGTGGTGTTGGATACAATTTTAGAAGAGTGGACGTATGGTTATGGGGTGATGGCCTTGAGCTTCACAAAGGAGAAAAGGAGAGAATTTTGGTGAACTTGCTTTAGAGAATGGATGAAGATGAATTAAACTAGCTAAGTATAATCCTTAGCTCGTCCTTAAGCACTTTGGTCGTGGAGCTCCCAAAGGAGGTGGCCACTTTGGTTGACCACTCAAGACTCCTAATGGCCTTAGATGAGATCAATGGTTAGTCTTCAAAGCTTTGCCTCCAAGCTTGTTTCCTATAGGCTTAGGAAATCAAGTCATCAAATTCTTGAACCTTCTTGAAGTGTCTTGCCTGAATTGCTCAATGGAAGAGCAAACCAAGTTTTGATTCATTTGGTTTCCTAGTTAGGTTTAGGTAAATCTAGTTAGATTTCTTAGTTACTTGGCTAACCATCTAGTTACCTAGTAATGACTCCTCCATTCCTTGAATATGCTAGAACCTTCTTGTAACTAAGGCTCTAATGGGTAGCAAACTAGGTTTGTTCCATTTAGTTACTACTTAGGCTTTCTAGATTAACTTAGTTAAGTTTAAGCTAACTTAGTTAGGTTTTCTAGTTACTAACTAACTAGTCCAACCACTTTTATTGACCATTTCCTATTGGTCTAGAAAATCAAGCCAATATTGTTGACCAATTTCTATTGGCTCACCGAATTGCAAGTCACAAAGACTTTTTCGGTTCTTATTGTCCACTGCGCAGAAGCTATTGCCTTAAAGTCAGTAGGTACTGTCCACCGAATAATAAAATAATATTAAAATATAAAATATTTTAACTTTGCAGATAAATTCTAAAAATTAAAAGATTGATACACGTATTACTCGGAATTGGATTTAGTAAGATCCCCTAGCTCCGAATAATTAGATAAATATTTTTTCCAACCCGAAAATTATTATTTTCCTGACTCAGAGTAAATCACACATAACAATCAAATACAGTCAAAATAAATTTACAGCACATAGAAAACACAAAATAGTACATTTCAAACATTACTGTAATTTAGCAAATTTTGGGGTGTTACAACTCTCCCTTACTAAAAGAAATTTCGTTCTCGAAATTTATCGTACCTTTGAAAAGATGTGGGTATTGCTCCCTCATTTTATCCTCCAATTCCCAAGTAGCATCTCCCGTCACCTCGTTCCAAATTACCTTTACCAATACTATCATCTTCCCTTAAAGTTGTTTCACTCTCATGTCCTCAATATTAACAGGAAGCGTCTCATACATCAAATTTTCTTTCAATTGTACTTCATCGGGCTGAATGACATGCGTTGGACCAGGAATATATTTTCTCAACTGAGACACATGGAATACATCATGAAGATTGGAAAGAAAGGGTGGTAAAGCTATTTGGTAGGCTACTGGACCTATCTGACAAATAATTTAATAAGGTCCAATGAATTTGGGAGTGAGCTTTCTGGATATAATAACCCTTCCGACACCAGTCGTAGGTGTTATTCACAAGAACACATATTCACCTTCCTCAAATTCAAAAGGTCTCCCTCGCTTATCTGCATAGCTTTTTTGTCGGCTCTGAGTCGTCCTCATTTTCTCCTGAATCATTTTCATTTTTTCCGTAGTTTTTTGTACAAGATTAGGATCAATGGTCATACTTTCCCCATCCTGATACCAACACAAAGGTGTTCGGCATCGTCGCCCATATAATGCTTCATAGGGTGCCATCCTTATACTTGAGTGAAAACTTTTGTTATAGGTGAATTCTATCAAAGACAAAAAATCATCCCAACTCCCTTGTTGTTCTCACACACAAGTTCGCAACAGTTCCTCCAACGACTGGATAGTCCTCTCAGTTTAAACATCAGTCTGCGGATGGTAAGCAGAACTTAGATGTAATTTAGTTCCCATGACTTCTTGTAAACTTCGCCAAAACCTCGATGTAAACCTTGGATCTCTATCGGATACGATACTAGATGGTACACCGTGAAGTCTAACAATTTCACTAATGTACACCTGGATCAATTGTTCCAACGAATACTTGATATTGATCGGCAAGAAGTGTGTTGACTTCGTAAGGCTATCAACTATAACCCATATAGAATCATGACCCTTCCTAGTCCTTGGCAATCCGGTAACAAAATCTATTGCGATATTATCCTATTTCCATTCTGGAATAGTTAAAGGTTGTAACATACTGGCAGGTCTTTGATGCTCAACTTTTGCCTTTTGACAAACAAGGCAAGACGCCACGCATTCCGCAACATCTCTCTTCATCTTTAGCCACCAAAACATCCGCTTTAGATCTTGATGCATCTTAGTCATCCCCGAATGCATACTCAACCTACTAGTATGAGCTTTATCCAAAATCGCTTGCTTAAGATCGGGGTCATTAGGTATACAAATCCTTCCTTCAAATCTTAAGACCCCATCAGATCCTTCCTCAATAGTTGCCTTATGACCTTTCTTCAAAAATTCTTTCTCATTCTACAAAAACAGACCATTTTCTTGTTTTTCTCGGATTTCTTCCAACAAATCATTCAAAATAGTAACTTTATTTAAACGAATCCTTCCTGGTGCCAATTCCACAGACAACCATAAAACTCTAAACTGATTAATCAAATCTTCTTCCTTTATCATCATGGTAGAAACACTGATAGGCTTCCTACTTAGGGCATCTGTCACGACGTTCGCCTTTCCTGGATGGTATTGAAGTTGGAAATCATAATCCTTTAAAAATTCTAGCCATCGCCTCTGCCTCATGTTCAACTCCTTCTAATCGAACAAGTACTTCAAACTCTTGTAATCACTGAAGACATTGAATGTAGCCCCACACAGAAAATGTCTTCATACTTTTAACGCAAAAACCACTGCGGCTATTTCAAAATTGTGCATCGGGTAGTTCTTTTCGTGTACCTTCAGCTGTCTAGAAGCATAGGCTACCACATTTCTATTTAGCATCAACACACATCCTAAACCCTGGTATGATGCATCGCAATACACTTCGAAAGTCTTGCTTGAATCTGGTAAAATCAACACTATTGCAGTCGTTAATCTCTTCTTTAACTCTTGGAAACTTTCTTCATATTCTTCAGTCCAAACAAAAGCTTGACTCTTCCTTATGAGTTGTGTAAGAGGTTCTACCATCTTGGAGAATCCTTTAATGATTCTTCAGTAGTATCTGGCCAATCCAACAAAGCTTCAGATCTTTGTCACTATCTTTGGCCTTTCCCATTGCAGAATAGTCTCCACCTTTGATGGGTCCACTACAATACCTTCCTTGGAAATCACGTGACCCAGAAACTAAATTTCTTCCAACCAAAACTCATATTTCACTAACTTTGCATACAACTTCTTTTCTTTCAAATCTGGAGAACTATGTTGAGATGTTCAACATGCTCTTCCTGATTTTGAGAATAGATCAGAATGTCGTCGATAAAGACAATGACAAATCTGTCTAGGTATGGACGAAAGATCCTATTCATGTAATCCATGAATATTATAAGAGCATTCGTCACTCCAAACAGCATCACTTGATACTCATAATGACCATATCGAGTTTGGAAAGCTGTCTTAGGTATATCCTCTGCCTTGACACGAATTTGATGATAACATGATCGCAGACCTATCTTAGAGAAAACAACTGCTCCTTTTAGTTAGTCTATCAAATCGTCAATCCTTGGAAGTGGATACTTGTTCTTTATCGCGACCTTGTTCAGTTGGTGATAGTCCACACAAAGACGAGACGTTCCATCCTTCTTTTTAACTAGCAGCACTGGTGCACGCCACGGTGAAACACTCAATTGTACAAACTATTTTTCCAATAGTTCCTCTAATTGCTTCTTCAACTCTACCAATTTTGATGGCAACATCCGATATTGTGCAATTGAAATAGGACCTGTTCTTGGTACAAGATCGATAAAAAAACTCTATCTCTCTTTTCAGTGGTAAACTGGGCACCTCATCGGAAAAAACTTCGGGAAACTCATTAACAATAGAAATAGCATTCACGTCTTTCTCACTCTTGACTTCTAAAGAAGACAACAACATGTATCCTTGAGCTCCATCCCTCAATAACGATTCGACTTCAGCGGTAGTTAAAAATCTAGAACTCTCATCCTTAGAAAAAACTAAGGTTTTATTGGAATAGTCTAATAGGATATAGTTAGAAGGATAACCAATCCATTCCTAAGATTATATATATTTCAACGAGAGGTAAACAAATTAAATTAACAGAAAAGACTCAATCATGAATGATAATAGGACAATTCAAGCATACTTTAGATGTAACAATAGGCTTGGTAGTTGAGGTAGAAACAATCAATTGAAAACTCAGAGAAGACACAAGTAATTTCAACCGATTCATATAGTCATATGCAATAAATGAATGAGTTGCACCCGAATCATATAGTACAGTCAAAAGATTACCTGTTATGACACATTCTCCCTGAATAAGATCCTTAGACTGAGAAGCTTCAACTCCGCTCATTGTGTATACTTGCCCTCCAAATTGCGGCTGAGTATCACGAACATTACTCATAGTTGGTTTTTTCTTTGGTTGGGTGCATTCCCTAGAAACATCTCCAGGCCTTCCACATTTAAAGCAGATCGTTTCCTTGATTGAACAATCTCTGGATATATGGCCATTCTTTCCACACTTAAAACATCTCGACGTAAATGCCACATTTGGACCAGCTTTGTTACCACTAGGACTTCCCCTAAAAGATGGAAATTAGGGTTGGTTCCTTAGTGGTCTCGAGTACGGTTTGTGTTGAAATCGGCTGTTATTATTTCCTCCTCTTTGGAACCTAGTCTGTCCAAAGTTACGATTTCTCGGGTCTCTTGATGGCTCCTCAAGTCATCGACAAGTATCCATTAGGGTAGGAAATTGATTCATCCTTATGGGCAGTACTCCTCTTTTCAATTCTACCCTCAGTCCTTCTTCAAACTTGCGGCATTTCTATTCCTCATTAGGCTGGATCTGGAAATACCTTGAGAATTGTGATAAGCTCTCAAATTTTACTGCGTACTCACTAACAGTCATATTACCTTGTCATAAGCCGAGAAATTCCATTTCTTTGGCATGTCATGCACTACCTAGAAAATACTTCTCCAGAAATACTTCGCAGAACACCTCCTATGTAATCTCGGTTCCCTCAGCTTGTAGTAATCGTCAAGTTCCTTTTCACCAGTTCTCACCGTGCCCCATTAGCATAAATGTAGCATATGTCACTTTCCTATCATCTGCACATCCCATTCCTTCAAAATTATTTTCTAGTTCTTGGATCCAAAGACTCACTTTCTCCAGATCAAACTCGCCCCTAAACTGCGGCGGGTTATTGCATCAAAACTCAGATCAGTTCAGGGCCTCAGCAGTCGCCTCGTGTTGCTGGGTTGCTTGTTGATTTTGCTGCCTAATTACTTTCGCTATACGCTGCATGGCCTCAGCAGCTGCAGTCATTGGATCAACATTTTGTCCCATGTTCGCACGCGTTCCTCTACCACGAGACATTTCTTTCTTCAATCAACCAAACATGACAAAACAATGTCAGATGTAACCTTTAGAAAACAAATCATAGAGAATCACACAACACAAACAAAATAGACCTAACCACAAACCCTAAAAGGCTCTAACTTGGGCTCTGATACCAACTAATGTAACACCCTCCTTAAGATGTCACATTTACGACAAATTAAAATAAAATCTTACCCAAGTTATAAATCATTTAATTATATATAATAATATAAGTTGTAAAAATTTTCTTTTTGTACATTATATCATTAAATAAAATAAATAGAACATGCACTAAAACAAACTATTAAATACACAACATAATTATACATACGATTTGTCTTTAAAGATACAAATATTTACATACTACAAACTGTTTAGCAAAGATAGTAAACTGTTTGACTCATAACAACTATAAACTAGCCCAAGTGCACATCTAGAAGTTTTGATCCTCTGAACGATCATCTTCTGGGAGATCATCGGAAGACAGAAACCTCGGATGTCGTGTAGCCCTACGGACTCCTGTCCATGCTGTCGACACACTACTAAGCTCACAAGGGGCATGGAAACGTCCACCTCAATAGAGCCTAATAGACAAGGGCAACTCCAAATATACATAGATAGTAGTAGAGAACATCGGAACACCATCATATTCCCTACTAAGGGACATAGTCAAACGTCCCACATAAACAACCGACTACCTATCTGCATGTAGACGCCAGGCTTCAAAACCTCCAAGAAACACTAGTTTCACGAATCCCAGAAAACTAGGTAGCATCATACCGTGTCAAAGTCAATCCAAATGATATGGATAATCTAGAGGCTCACCTTCCTCGCACTGATCACTCAGATGTTGTTCCTCCTCGTACTGATCATAAGGAGGTTGCTCCTCTTGTTCTTCCTCAAAGTGTTTACCGAACATAAATGATAATATAGAAAATACATACAAAGAGGTGAGACAATCTACACCATTACCAGCATAGCAGTATAGAAAATGACAGTACATACAGATACAACAATCAATATGTCAAATCATATTATCCCATTATACATAATATCTTAGATCAAATATAAATATCACATCATGATGTAGACCACATATGCAAATCTATACAGACTCGTTCCAAATCCATGAAGCTAACCACAACTTTCACAGAGAATGACCTAGTAGATCTGCCTGTAGCTCCGGCTGCCCCAGCTAAATATTACACAGTTAAAACGTCGTGTACAACAGGCATTGTTCCAGATAGTCTAACTAGATCGTGATTAAGAATAGTGCTTTGTCGAGATCGCAAGTGTGTTGCCTGGTACCATGGCACAGAGGAGCTACCAACTGTCCTGATATGGAATCTTCTGCACACTAACGCCTCCAAGCTCACTCAATGAACAACACTACGCCTATCGCACCCAAACTATGGTGTAATTCATCTCTTAGGCAACTTGCCAATTTCAACCAAATTGACACATTTCTTTATACATGGTGCATGAGCCAAAATACTCAAATCACAATACTATGATTTCTCCCAAACACATGCCACCACTTGGCAATACCACTTTTCAACATCACCAGGTCCACCACTTTAACCCGACAGCAAACTGTTGTTATTCTCAATCACGTAAATATTTTATCATGTTTTCACGATCGTGTTACCTTTTTCCAACATTTTTAAATCGCATAGATATTTTTTGACATTTTTAAAATCGCGTAGTGTTTTTAAATCATTTTCTCAATTGCATAACATTTTTAAATTATTTTTTCAATCGCGTAATTTAAAAATCATTATTTTAAATACGCGTAAAGTATTTCTAATATTTTTCAACTATGTAAAATATTTATTTACTGTCTAAATTATATTTTGAAACTTTCTCCATTACATAGTTATTTTTAGCTTTATTTACAACATTTTCTTTTGAAAAATCCTTTAAATCGTATTTTCTACTGTTTCCTTTAAAAATTACCTTTCTTGGATTTAACCAATATTTAAATCTCGAAACTTGCTAACACGCTTCAAAACCCAAAGGGTGAGCTATACGTTAGTACTTTTCAAGTACTTATTTTATTTCTCATCCTTACTTAATTTCTCTAATTTAAGCTTCTAAAATAATTTAATTCATTTTATTCTCTAAAATCCATTAAATTAAGTTCTCTCTTAAATTAATTACATAAGTTCATACTTAGGAAATAATTTTAGATTGAAAACATCATGAGTAGGCTTATTGGCCAAAAATCATTCTATGCTTTAAAAATCATATTTAATTGTTTCTCATCATCTAATCTCTTATAAAAATTCTTAATCCAATTTATTGTTATTAAATCACTTAATCTATGATTAGAAAATAATTTTGGACATCTTGGTCCTCTTTGTGGTGGTGAAGTCATGAGCTTCATGTGTTCTTTGGAATACTTGTAACGCCCCTTTTTCTTAATACCGCGAAGAAGGAACGTTACACCATAATGTAAAGAAACAAAATAAATTGCTGAAAATAATAAGTGTGTTGATTAATTAAGAACCCGATTCATTTTAACGCGTGATTAAATAATTTGCACTCTTGAATGATAAATAATCAAGTATTGAAATATGTATATATATATATATATATATATATATATATTTTATATTTTTTTTGTTTTGTTTTGCTTTGAAACAACGGTGAATAAATAATAATAATCATAGGCACAATAGAATCGACACCTGAATTTAAAATCATACATTCACAATATATATATATATATATATATATATATATATATATATATGCATATACATCAGCCTGTTTAATTACATCACAAATTATGCAAAAAGCAAAAGATGTACCCACCCGAAGAGATACAAATATACACCCATCAAATACGGCAAAACATCAGGCTTCCTCAAAAAGATAAACGGTTAGACATCAGTAGCCATTGATAGTATCAGCCCCCTAAGACTGATGAGAAGGGACCATAGCCGGGTCCTCCTCAGGGTCCTCTTCATCCGATGAAATCGCCATCGGAGCCACCGAGTTTCTGGCAAAAGCTCGAGCAGTGGAGAAGAAAGAATCCTCTTGTGGGGTGTAGTAAAGGTCATCCCACACATCTCTAACAGGTAAGTAAAATTCCAAATGGACAAAAGTAGTAAAATAAAAAACAGGCGTGTCATAGCAGCCCCATGCCAACGATACAGTCAGCTCTCCGTGATAGATGCAATGGTCCGTGCTCAAATTGATGTGCCAGCAATCGGGTCCCCCGTGAAAGGTCATCCTAATGTACCCCAAGAATCGGCGTGGACGCGAAGACATCATCAGCAGACTCTAGTCGTAGTGTGGCCAAAAGCCCGGAAACTCGGGTGTTTCCTTTTCTTCCTCACAAACGTCTTCTCAGAAGTATACAAATAAACAAAAATACAGAAAATACAGAAAGAGATGAGACACCCAGCTTTCAGTACCAAAATGGCAGCGAGAAAACAAACGGCACTGGACGCCCACATATCAATATAGTTCATATATCCAATCACAGTAATAATTAAAATTTACAGTAAGAGCATAACAATAGTAAATAGTAGTAAAGATTATCAGCAACATACATACAACATCAATATTTCCACCAATCAACAGTTCAAGCAATCAAGTAATTATTACGATAATAATAACAGATATTTTTCCATAATTATAAATGCTTATGTCCAATGAATTATGAGACTGACAGATCACAATGCAAATGGTACCAAATTCCTACTCCATGGAGCTAGACATAAACATTTTTGGAGAGAATGATTAAGGAGTTATGCTAGTATCTCGTTAGCCTTTAAAAATAGTGTGCTTATCTTATAAAAACATTTGCGCAACATGGCTTATACATGACACCTCAACAGTTGATCGCGATATAGGAAAGCGTCTCAATCCGAATCATCGGTATGTTTGCATCGGTCTATCCCACGGCCCCAATGGAGCTACTACTGTCTATTGTGAGACACCTGCACCCCGATGCCCCCAGGGCCAACCACTATGACTCTATGCTTAGTCTACTTGCACCGCACATAGGTGTTATTCATACTCCTAGGCATACATCACCTTTCCAACAATGTCCAACGGACAACACATATGCATGACGATGTAATGTACATCATGTATGTTTATCAATGGTGCATTCATCATAAGCATAACATAATGGCATATATAGATATTCATTTCTCAACATCAGCGTGTCATAATTTCCTCAAGTATACAGTCAACAAGTACTTAGCCCACATAGGGTCCACAATAACATAGAATCAATTCTCAACATCAATATGTATTTAGGATTCATCCATTAACACAAGTCCACATCATGGATTCATATTCTCAAAGTCTTAAGCTTTGGTCAATTATGACAATTTTAGGTTAAATAACCCTTCAAAACTGTGTCCCTTTTAAGTGTTATTATTCAATTCAATTCTTCCACTTCATTATGGATTATGCATGTCTCTAAATTCCTAATTTCCAAAGATGCACCAAGGCATCATTTAACCCTAAATTTTCTCTAAAAGTCGTGGCCTCACTAGGTCTTCAAGGTTCTAATTTCCTTCTATATTATGCATTAGTCTTTTGATACCTAATCACTTACATTTTTGTTCACACCAAACCAATCTAATCCCTCAAAATTCAAGCCAAAACCATGGCCTCACATTAGGGTAGGAAACCCTCAAAAATTTCCATTCGTTAATTCTAACATTATCATTCAACATTTAATTACATAAGCTTCATTTTATTCGTGTACAAAAACCAATTTATATCCCAAAATCCTAGTAAAAACCGTGGCCTCCATAGGTGATAGGAAATTCTAAATTTTTCCTTTATCAATTCCATCATTATCAAACCATTTATACTATCAAACTTCAATCTTCATCAAGGTCACACAAGGCATGCAAATCAACCAAACAAGTGAGCATACAAATATAGATTTCTCCATCAAACAATCACACAAAGTCTCCTCACCACCAATAATGGTAGAAGTGAGTAAATCTCCCTCTTACCTAAAGGAAGAACACGAAAATGACTTCCTAGGTGCTCCTTGAAGGTTCGATTTTTAGAGCTCCAAGAACCCTAGAATTTCAATCATCAAGAATCAACATCAAGCATGGTAAAAGGTGGATCTTTGGTCTCCAATGAAACCATAGATCACGAAAACGAAGAGAAAAGAAGAAAACAATGGAAACTTTACCTGAAAGTTGGAAGCTGTATATTGGATGACAATGGAGACGATGATGGATTTTAAAGAAACTTTCTAAATAGGAAATGTAGAGGAGGTTGAGGTGAGTATGGAAATGGTGTTAATGAAGAGAAAAGTGAAGAGAAAAGATGAAAAATGGTGGTCACAATGAGGTTGCAAACCGTAGCCAAGAAGGAGAAGAAGAGAGAAGGAAGAGAGAAAATGAAAAAGAAAAACTAGAGAGAGAAAGTGTTGTATGAAAATGATAATTTTGGGTGATTATTGGTTAAGTGTGGAGGCAAATTTTTGCCTCCTAAGGGCAAGGAGTGCCGCGGCAAAGGAGAGAGAGAAGGGGGGTGGAGAGGCTTCTCCAACAAGCCAACATTCTTGTCCTTTGGTGGTCAAAGCTTCTCAAAGAAGCTTTGATTAAAATACAATAAATTTGAATTAAAGTGAGTTTGATTAGACTTAAAGTATATTACATAAGGATAATATGATAGGATTTTTAATACATGTTATTATCCAATGGACAATGTGTGTAAATGTGCGGGATCTACGAGGCGCCGTAGACCATTGACTAAGAGCGCGAAGTCGAGACTCTCCTACGAGTGGGAAATGGAGCAAAGGTTCTTTAGCCGTGGGACAGATTAATGAAGTCAAGGTATTAATTATCTGGCAGATAAAATTTACACAGCGATTTATTATTTTATCAGATAAAATTTCTTGAAAAATGTGAAATCTCACAAACCGTGTCCAGTCTCGGGTTTAGTAAGATCTCCCGTCGATGTTTCCATAGATCAAGGTTCTTAGGAAAAATATCTCGTTTTCCCGGCTCCACTCAGTTTGCACATAAAACGAGAAATAATATATAAAATATTCCGTGTTCTCAGAAAAATCTAGAAAAAAATCCCAAAAATCATAAATATTAGAAAATAAATATTTATCACAAAATAAATAAAATTTGGGGTGTTACAATACTCATGCAAATCCTCATCATGCTATTCACATCCTAATACATACAATATCTATCATGCTTGCATAAACACATATTTAGACATATATCAAAGCTATAATCATACTTGTATCAAAACTAATCACAAATAGGAAAAACATTAAACAACCAAGTGAATGAATCCTTATGGATTCTTCACCAGAAACACATCCATCTTCTCACCACCATACAAGGTTTATGAGATTAAATCTCCTTCTTACATCTAGGGAAGACAAAAACCTTCTTGGATGCTTTCCTAGTGATTTCATGTAGCTCCAAGAAAAACCCTAGCAACATTAAACAATTTACAAAGTCATAAACTATGGTTGAAAAAGAAACCCATGGATCAATCATGGCTTAGAACTTCAAGAACAAGTTTAGAAACAAGAAACAAGGACTTTTACCTTGTATAGAAGAAACTTTAACCTTGTTTTCCAAGCACAAGATGAATGATTTTGAAGAAACTCACAACATGAAAAGTGTTTAGAATGATGTTTAGGTTTGAGAAGTGGTGTTGGATACAATTTTAAAAGAGTGGAGGTATGGTTATGGGGTGATGGCCGTGAGCTTCACAAAGGAGAAAAGGAGAGAATTTTGGTGAACTTGCTTTAGAGAATGGATGAAGATGAATTAAATTAGCTAAGTATCATCCTTAGCTCCTTCATAAGCACTTTGGCCGTGGAGCTCCCAAAGGAGGTGGCCACTTTGGTTGACCACTCAAGACTCCTAATGGCCTGAGATAAGATCAGTGGTTGATCTTCAAAGCTTAGCTTCCAAGCTTGTTTCCTATAGGCTTAGGAAGTCAAGTCATCAAATTCTTGAACCTTCTTGAAGTGTCTTGGCTGAATTGCTCAATGGAAGAGCAAACCAAGTTTTGATTCATTTGGTTTCCTAGTTAGGTTTAGGTAAATCTAGTTAGATTTCTTAGTTACTTGGCTAACCATCTAGTTACCTAGTAATGACTCCTCCATTCCTTGAACATGTTAGAACCTTCTTGTAACTAAGGCTCTAATGGGTAGCAAACTAGGTTTGTTCCATTTAGTTACTACTTAGGCTTTCCAGATTAACTTGGTTAAGTTTAAGCTAACTTAGTTAGGTTTTCTAATTACTAACTAACTAGTCCAACCACTTTTATTGACCATTTCCTATTGGTCTAGAAAATCAAGCCAATATTGTTGACCAATTTCTATTGGTTCACCGAATTGCAAGTCACAAAGACTTTTCAGGCTCCTATTGTCCATTGGGCAGAAGCTGCTGCCTTAAAGTCAGTAGGTACTATCCACTGGATAATAAAATAATATTAAAATATAAAATATTTTTATTTCATAGATAAATTCTAAAAATTAAAAGATTGATACACGTATCACTCAGATTTGGGTTTAGTAAGATCCCCCAACTCCGAATAATCAGATAAAGATTTTCCCCGACCCAAAAATTAATATTTTCCTGACTCGGAGTAAATCGCACACAACAATCAAATACAGTCACAAAACAATCAAAATAAATTTACAGCACATAGAAAACACAAAATAGTACATTTCAGACATTACTGTAATTTAGCAAAATTTGAGGTATTACAACTCTCCCCCACTAAATGAAATTTCGTCCCCAAAATTTATCGTACCTTAGAAAAGATGTGGGTATTACTCCCTCATTTTATCCTTCAATTTCCAAGTCGCATCTCCCGTTACCTCGTTCCAAATTACCTTTACCAATACAATCATCTTCCCACGAAGCTGTTTCACTCTCATGTCCTCAATCTTAACAGGAAGCGTCTTATACGTCAAATTTTCTTTCAGTTGTACTTCATCGAACTGAATGACATGCGTTGGATCGGGAATATATTTTCTTAACTGAGACACATGGAATACATCATGAAGATAGGAAAGAAAGGGTGGTAACGCTATTTGGTAGGCTACTGGACCTAACTGACGAATAATTTGATAAGGTCCAATGAATTTAGGAGTGAGCCTTCTAGATTTAATAACTCTTCCGACACCAGTCATAGGTGTTATTCGCAAGAACACATGTTCACCTTCCTCATATTCAAAAGGTCTCCTTTGCTTATCTGCATAGCTTTTCTGTCGACTTTGAGTCATCCTCATTTTCTCTTGAATCATTTTCAATTTTTTTGTAGTTTGTTGTACAAGATCAGGTCCAATGGTCATACTTTCCCCATCTTGATACCAACACAAAGGTGTTCAGCATCGTCGCCCATATAATGCTTCATAGGGTGCCATCCCTATACTTGAGTGAAAACTATTGTTGTAAGTGAATTCTATCAAAGACAAAAATTCATCCTAACTCCCTTATTGTTCTAACACATAAGCTCGCAACAGATCCTCCAATGACTGGATAGTCCTGTTAGTCTGACCATCAGTCTGCGGATGGTAAGCAAAACTTAGACGTAGTTTAGTTCCTATGACTTGTAAACTTTGCCAAAACCTCGATGTAAACCTTGGATCTCTATCGGATACGATACTAGAGGGTACACCATGAAGTCTAACAATTTCACTAATGTGCACCCGGGTCAATCGTTCCAACGAATACTTGATATTGATCGGCAAGAAGTGCACTGACTTTGTAAGTCTATCAACTATAACCCATATAAAATCATGACCTTTCCTAATCCTTGGCAATCCGATAACAAAATCCATTGCAATATTATCCCATTTTCATTTTGGAATAGTTAAAGGTTGTAACATACGGGCAGGTTTTTGATGCTTAACTTTTGCCTTTTGACAAACAAGGCAAGTCATCCCGCGTTCTGCAACATCTCTCTTCATCCTTGGCCACCAAAACATTCACTTTAGATCTTGATACATCTTAGTCATGTAACACCCACCATAGGGTGCCACATTTAAACGTTATTATTACCGAATTACCCCCAAGTTCATAAATTGTGATGTTATAATTAAAATACGAGTTATAAAATTTCTTGATATCGATAAAATAAACTTAGCGGAAAATAAAAATATTATAACATCATCACAAATAATTTACATCATATATACACAAGTCTTAGTACTGTCATACTTAAATATTTACAGACCAGGTTCTCAAAGTATTTCAACATTATTCAAAACTAACATATTGCCTAAGAATTACTAAGCAGCAGAACCCTCAGACAGGTCTCCTCAGATTCCTCAGCAGGTAGGAATCCGACTTGATGCGACGTCCTACGAACAGGTGTCCGCGCATACGACACAATGTTAATCTCCATTGGGACGTGAAACCTACCGCCCCAATACTGTCTAATTGACAACGGAAATTCAACATGTACATATATAGTTACAGAAAAGAACGAGTCTCCATGAAAAATCCTACTCATGATGATTGTCAAAAGTCCCTGATAAATGAGTCCCTCCTCATTGGGACTCAACCTCTAAGCACCAGTTCCACCGAAGAACTGCAATCTCACGTTTCCGAAGAAACTTGACCGGGTTGCCATCCGATCAAAACTCAGCTTCCTCTACAAGAATCTGCTCCTCTTCACCCTCTTGTTCAATCCCTTGTTCAGCGTCTTTACAATATAAATACAGTACAAAATAGGCATACAAAGAGGTTAGATCACTTACGCCAATACCAACATAGTAGCACAGAGATAACACAAACAACACACCACATAAATATATCATACCATAATTACAATAATGCCCTTAACATTATTTATCATGACAGATACAATAATTATAATCTTGCCCTTAATCATTATTTATCATAAAAAATACAATAAATAATAATTATCATCATGCCATTAACATTATTCAAATTACACGATAATTACAATAATGCCATCAATATTATTTATCATCGTCATCATCCAATATTCCTCAATTAATATATCACACAGATATAAGTACTCAGATTATGCATGTGCACATAGACTCAATTTTCCTACTCTATGGAGCTAATACTCAAGTCGGAGAAATTGATCCAAAAGATCTGTCTATACCAACATGCGTCAAACCACGTGCCACTATTCTCATTAGTGTTTGCACATCTAGCATATACATGACAGTCTTTAATAGATCTTGATTAAGAATAGTGTCTCGGTCAGGATCATCGGTGCGTTGCATTGGTCTAATCCACGGTACAGAAGAGCTACCAACTACCCATTGTAGGCAACTCGCACCCCGATGCCCCCAAAGTCAACAAGTGACTTACACTACGCATATTGCACCCACTCAAGAGGTGTACGTCTCTCTGATTGGGGTGAAATCCGCAAGTGTACGGTTTCGTCGTCAAGTAATAAAATATCGAATCCACAGGGACTATGTTTATGAATACCAATTAACTAATTAATTCAATTAAATTAAACAAAAGAGAATATAATTGTTGAACAAGAACGTAGAAACCAAACAATTAAATAAATAAAAGTTAAGACGCAAAATTGAGAATAAAAATAGCAAATTGTTGAGAAAAGATTTCAGAATTAAGAAAGCTTCCAGGATTGGGGTTAACCACAATGATACAAGACTCCTAATTGACAATCCTCTTATTAACACTTGAAATTCAATTGAAGGTGAATTACCCTAAATTAGTTAATGTTCCCTTTCAAGATACAAGAACCGTGCCCAATTAAACCAATTCCTACTCTCGTGGTAATTGAATTTAAATTGAACCCATTACGTTTTTTGGTAATTCATTAATCCTTGAAAAGCTAAACCTACTCTCGTGATTTAAACCTTAAGTTCAATTCTTATAGTTCCAACACCTAGGTTCACCTTTCAGTACGTCCCTAGATATCTATGAGATGCAAATAAGTGGCCAGCAAATTCACATGAATAATCGCAATAAGGATTGAATCAACAACATTCAAGATTAATAAAAGGGGTAAACAATATCAATTAATCATTATCAATGTATCAAAGGGCATTGCCCAATCCTAGAAACAAAAGGGAACTACTCAGACATGGAGAAGAAGAAACTAGAATTCATGTTCCAAGAACAACCAAACCCGTAATCCATGAGAGAAGAGAGGAAGATGAAGATCAAGAGCCTCCAATGTGCCTCCTTCTAACCAAATTCGAACCCTAATGTTGTCTTCAGAACATCTATATATACCCCATGGGTTAAAACTGGTTCAAGCCTATAAGAAAAGAGAAAAACGGACTTAAACATCTGACACGCACCCCGAACCACGGCCGTGGTGGTCACACACGGCCTGGCCGTGGTTGGTTCTGGGTTCATGATTTTTATGTTTGTCTCTCAACCACGGCCGTGGTGGCAACCACGGCCAGCCGTGGTTGGTTCCTCTACGGAAACTCCCTTTTTTACTTTTTCACGCACAATGCTCGATCCATGGCCGTGGTTCGACCACATAGCGGCCGTGGAACTCTCAACGGAATAAGCTTTTTGTCCCAATTTGCTACCCTTTAAGCTCCAACTTCAATTGTGCAAGCTTTCCATCCATTTAAAGGCCAATTAAGCACCAATCCTGCACAACAACACCAAAAACACCGCAGTTATCCGAACTAAAGGGAAAAACAAACAAAAAGGGAAACTAAAATGCCTAGAATGTATAAAAATGCATGCAAACACATGAACAAAATATGATGTTGTTTCACACACATCACTCTCCTAGGCACATAGCCTTATCCAGTCCATCGGACTTTTCCAATGCATGTATAATGCACTAATGCCAATCATAGGCAAATTTCATTATTTTCTCATACAGTGTCCATACACTGGTTCAACAGTAATCATATTGTATATTCAATCGCGAAATCATATTATCGCATTTTCATAGTCACGCAACACTTTTGTCGCGTTTTTACAATTGCGCAATATTTCTGTTACGTTTTCACAATTTCGCAACATTTCTATTGCGTTTTCAAACCGCGTAGCGATTTTCCATCGTTTTCTCAATCACGTAAAAATATTCCATCATTTTTCAATCGCATAGTAATTTTTCAACGATATCTCACACACGTAAAAATATTTATACGCTTTCCAAATCGCGTAAAAATATTTAAATATTTTTCAAATCGCATAGCTTAAAAATTACATTTTTAAGTTACGTAAAATATTTTTCACCATTTTACAATCACGTAAAATAATATGACTTCTCACTTCATTTTACACATTTTCTTACTCAAGAAAATCCTTTTCACAATTTATTCCATAAATTCACCGTTTCATTGAATCAAATCAATGTTTTCAACTTAAAATTTTCTAACGCGCTCCAAAACCCAAAGGATGAGTTTTACGTTAGTAAATTTTAAATCACCATGTATTCTCCATAATTCTCAAATCAATTCTAAAAATCAATCCTCTTTAAAATAAATTGAGGTTCAAATACTTTCAACCTCTCTTTTCCATTCATATATGAAAATTCCATTTTTTTTCAAGTGACAAATCACTTTGTTTCCATTTCTTTAATCCTTGTACTGGATCAATTCTATTTCCACTTTGAAATCACTTTGTTTCATAAAACCAAGGCATTACAAGCCTTCAAAACCGTGGTACATGGCTATTGAAACCATCAAATATTTTTCCTTCTAAATCAACTAAGTTCCATTCATGTTTTTACACAAACAAAACTATTAAAAATTCCTTCAAAAACCGTGAACACTTGGTTTTTGAAACCAATCCATCTTTTCTTTTTCCTTTTCCTTTCCTTTCTAATCATTCAATTTTACCATTCATGAAAATTTTAGTTTGTAAACACCTATTTTGAGGTGTTGAGGCCGAAATCCTCATGGTTCTTGGAACCAAAATTTCTTTTCTTTTCCATCATCAAATCATGGTATACATATACATATTCATCATATATATCACAAGCATGCCATAAACAAAGCAATAAATCATGAAAATCATATAAGCATAAACAAATAAATCACAACACATAACCACCCACAAATAATTACATAACCATGGATATGAATCCTCACATGGATTCACCATCCATCAAATACAAGATTCAGCTCTCACCACCATACTTGGTTGGTGAGATGGATCTCCCTCTTACCTCTTGAAGAACCTCAAAAGCTCTTTGCTTTGCTTCTTTTTCAAGTCCTTCACCACCAAAAGCTTCTTAAAAACAAAATAAAACACAAGTTTATTAGCATATCAAGCTTGAACAAGGAGAATCCATGGATCAAACATGGCTTAGATAATGAAAAAGAGATAAGAAGTAAAGTTTCCTTACACTTCACCTTAAAAACCCTAAAGCTTTGCTCTTAAAGAAAGTCCTTGAAGATGATATATTTAGAACTTGGTGTAAACTACAAAGTGTCTTGGATTGAGGTATAGATTCAAGAAATAAGGTTGTTTGAAATTTTTGAGTGATGGAAGGTGGTCTTGGGTGCTATGGCCGTGAGCTTGAGTGGAGAGAAATGGAGAGAAAAGTTTGAAGAGCTTAGGCTTTGGAATGATCAAGAATGATTAATAATGGTCTTCAATCTCACTAGCCACCATTTTAAGCATTCTTAGCCATTGATTAGATCAATGGTTAGTATTAATATAAATTCTAATTTATAGCCTCTAGATTAGAAGACTTAATCTAAGCCATTGGATCTTTCTCCTTGAAATCCTAGCCATTAAATGTATCTCCAAAATGAAGGGTCAAGATCACCTCTTCATACTTTCCATCCAATGGTCATAAATGGTCCTAGCCATTTTATAAGACTAAATCTCCACCGTTGATTAAATCGATGGTGGATATCCAAAGGCTTCAACATTAAGCTTGCTTCCTATTGGTCTGTCATAAAGCTGTCATAACCACTAATGTTGACTAAATAGTATAATATTTATTTTTATCTGCTATTACCCTACAAACAATATTTTCACTGTATTTTTATTACCCAATAATTAAATACAGTACAAAACACAGTAAAAGAAAATTTTAAAAACTGTTTCTGGATTCAGGTTTAGTAAGATCCCCCGTCACCGTCTCAATAGTACAAAATTTTCTGGCTGCAAAAAAATTTTCACTTTTCTGGGCCGACCTAGGCCCACGTACAACCCCCTGGGCCCAGATAGCCCAAGAATAATATTAAAATAATTAAAGAAATATAAAAATTTCATAATCATCCACAAAATCATAAAAATTATAAAACTTATGAAAATCAAATCAGATTACGTAAAATAATTAAGACTTAACAATGATAATTAAATTACATAAAATTTTCTCCTACGAAAATTATTATTTTTCTGACACGAGTAAATCACACAAAACAATCAAATGTATTCACGGAATACTCAAAATAATTTTACAGTACACAGAAATCACTAAACAGTAGAATTCTGTTAACTGTCAAAATTACTGTCAAATAGTTAGGAAATTTTGGACGTTACAACTCTCCCCCTCTAAAAAGAAGTTTCGTCCTTAAAACTTGATAAACTTGATTTCACATCCTCATAATAACTATGGATATTGCTCTTTTATCTTATCTTCCAACTCCCATGTAGCTTCACCGCTTACGTCGATCCAAACTATTTTAACCAACGAAATTTTCTTACCTTGAAGTTTCTTCGTCCTTCGATCCTCAATCTTAACTGGAAACATTTCATAGGTTAAATTTTCCTTCAGTTGTATGGTGTCTAGTTCAATAACATGGGTAGGATCAGGAATATATTCTTGTAGTTGTGATACGTGAAATACATTGTGAAGATTTGATAGTAAAGATGGTAATGCAATCTGGTAAGCTACCGGACCTACTTGATGGAGTATCTGATATGACCTCATAAACTTTGGAGTGAGCTTCCTTGATTTAAGCACTCGTCTAACTCCAGTCATAGGTGTCACACGTAGAAACACATGGTCACCTTCTTCAAACTCAAGCGGTCTTCTCCTTTTATCAGCATAATTCTTTTGCCGAGTCTGAGTTGTCCTCATCTTGTCTTGAATCATCTTCACTTTCTCAGTTGTCTATTGTACAAATTCTGGTCCTACCATAACACTTTCACCATCATGATACTAACATAACGGCGTTCTGCATCGTCTCCCATACAATGCCTCATAGGGTGCCATCCCTATACTCGAATGAAAACTGTTGTTGTATGTGAACTCTATCATTAGCAAAAATTCATCTCAACCTCTAGTTTGTTCTAGAACACAAGCTCTCATAAGTCCTCTAATGACTGAATTTTTCTTTCTGACTGACCATCTGTCTGTGGATGGTAAGCAGAACTCAAATGTAGCTTTGTTCCCATAGCTTCTTATAAACTATTCCAAAATCTCGACGTAAATCTCGGATCTCGATCCGAAATAATACTGGATGGTACACCATGAAGTCTAACAATTTCATTGATGTACACTTGAGCCAACTTTTCCATTGAGTACTTAATATTAATCGGCAAAAAGTGCGCCGACTTTATAAGCCGATCAACAATTACCCAAATAGAATTATGACCTTTCCGAGTCATTGGTAATCCTGTTACAAAATCCATTACTATGTGATCCCATTTCCATTCAGGAATAAGCAAAGGTTGCAACATTCCCGATGGTCTTTGGTGTTCCACCTTAGCCTTCTGACAAACTAAACATGATGATACATATTTAGTGACATCCTTCTTCATTCCCTGCCACCAATATAACTGCTTCAAATCTTGATACATCTTTGTGGCTCCTAGATGCATACTCAACTTACTCTTGTGAGCTTCATCCAAAATTAATCTCCTAAGTTCTTGATCATTTGGCACACAAACTCTTCCTTTAAACTTCAAAATTCTATCAATACCTTTGCTAAATTCTAACACTGCTCTTTGGCTCCTTGCTTCTTTTGCTTCTTGCAAATGCTAGTCACTATTTTGTCGTTTTCGTATTCTATCTATGAAATCATTTGAAATGGTGATCATGTTTAAACACATCTTCCCCGGTGTCAATTTCACAGACAAACACATATCCCGAAATTCTTCTATCAGTTCTTTCTCCTTAATCATCATAACAGAAGCACTAAGCATTTTCCTACTTAAAGTATCCGCTACAACATTCACTTTTTTAGGATGATATTGTAACTGAAAGTCATAGTCCTTCAGAAACTCTAGCCAATGCCTTTGTCTCATGTTCAACTCTTTTTGGTCAAACAGATACTTCAAACTTTTATGATCGCTAAAAATAGTGAATGTTGCCCCGTAGAGAAAATGCCTCTACACTTTTAATGAAAACACTACAGCTGCCAATTCCAAATCATGAGTCGAATAATTCTTTTAATGCACTTTCAATTGCCTTGAAGCATAAGCCACCACTTTACGGTTCTGCATAAGTACACAACCCAATCCGTGATATGAAGCATCACAATATACTTCGAAAGATTCGTTCGAATAAGGTAGAATCAATACCGGTGAAGTAGTCAGTCGTCTTTTCAACTCTTGAAAACTTTCTTCGCATGCATCAGTCCATACAAATGGTTGATTCTTTCATGTAAGTTGGGTAAGAGGTCCTGCTATCTTAGAAAACCCCTCAATAAACCGTCGATAGTAACTGGCTAATCCGACAAAATTACAGATTTCTGATATAGTCTTCGACCTTTCCCATTCCAAAATCGTCTCCACCTTTGAAGCGTCAACTTCAATTCCTTCCTTAGATATTACGTGTTCCAAAAATTGAACTTCGCTTAACCAAAATTCACATTTAGACAACTTGGCATATAACTTATTCTCCTTCAAAATCTGGAGAACCATTCTGAGATGTTCAGCATGTTCCTCCTGACTTTGAGAATAAATCAAAATGTCATCTACAAAGACAACAACATATTTATCCAAGTACAAACGAAAAATTTAGTTCATAAAGTCCATGAAAATGGCAGGTGCATTTGTTACACCGAATGACATGACTTGGTATTCATAATGCCCATAGCGTGTCCGAAATGCAGTTTTGGGAATATCCTCTGCTTTCACATGAATCTGGTGATAACTAGAGCGTAAATCAATCTTGGAAAATATTGTGGCTCCTCCCAATTGATCCATCAGATCATCGATTCTTGGGAGTGGATATTTGTTCTTAATCGTAATCTTATTCAACTGTCGGTAATCTACACATAGACGAGAAGTCCCATCCTTCTTCTTTACCAACAATACTGGAGCTCCACATGGTGACACACTAGGTCTGATGAATTGTTTCTCCAACAAGTCCTCCAGCTGTTTCTTAAGCTCTGCCAATTCTACCGGCGACATCCGGTAAGGCGCTATAGATATCGGTCCAGTTCCAGGTACTAAATCAATAGAAAACTCAATTTTTCTTTCTGGCGGTAGTCCAAGTATATCTTCAGGAAATACTTCAGGAAATTCATTCACAACGAAAATATCCTTCAAGACATCTTCACATTGAACCTCCAAAGAAGATATCAATAAGTACCCCTGATCTCCTTCCTTCAAACAAGCTCCCACTTAAGTAGCCATTAGGAATCTAGGATCCTTAGCCTCAGGAAATACTAGTATCTTATTCGAACAATCAATTAGGATATGGTTAGAAGACAACCAATCCATTCCTAAGATTACATTAATCTTGGAAAGAGGCAAACATATCAAATCAACATGAAGGGTTCTATTCCTAATACAAACAGGACAATTCAAACATACTTTTGTAGTTATCACAGGCTTATTAGTAGGAGTCGCAACACTCAAATCATAAGGTAATGTAGTCACAGTCAATCCCAAGCGCTCCACACAATCACATGTAATGAAAGAATGTGCTACTCCTGAATCATAGAGTATGGTTAAAGGATTACCTTCTATGGCACACTCCTCCATAATTAAGTCCTCTGACTTCGCAGCTTCTTTCCCACTCATGGTATACACACGACCACCCGCCGATGGTCTCGCTGTATGAACATTCCCCACCGATGGTTCCGCCTTCAACTGATCACATTCCCTGGAGAAATGTCCAGGTTTCCCACATCTATAACATATAACTCCTTTATGCTGACAATCCTTGGTTAGATGGTCCTTCCCACAATTCAAACATTTATACATAGAAGTTCCAGCTAGACTTGCCTTACTGCCACCAGAACTTCCTCCAAACGACTGCTGCCGGTTCTGACTTCCTGCTGGTTTGAGATACGATTTTTGCTAGTAACGGTTTCCTTCGCTACTCTTTCCTCTTTGGAATCTTGTAGGTCCAAAGTTCTTATTTCTCGCCACACGCTGTTGATCAATCTCCTCAACCTTACGACACTTATCCAACAATTCTGGAAATTGTTCAATTCACAAGGTTGCTACAACTCACTTAATGTCAAGCTTCAATCCTTCCTCAAATTTTCTACACTTCCAATCCTCGTCCGGGTGCATCTGAAAATACCTCGAAAACTTAGACAAGCTTTCGAATTTTGTAGCATACTCACTTGTAGACATCACCCCTTGTCTCAGACTAAGGAATTCCATCTCCTTAGCATGACGAACACTTGCTGGAAAATACTTTCCCAGAAACTTCTATTTAAAGAGCTGCCATGTCACAACTCTTCCCTCAGCTTGAATCAATCTTCGGGCTCCTGCCCACCAGTCTTCTCCATCTCCAACTAACACAAAAGTCGCAAAAGTAAGCTTCCGTTCATCGGTACAACCCATACCTTCAAATATTTTCTCTAATTCTTTGATTCACATATCAACATTCTCTGGGTCAAATTCTCCATGAAACTTTGGTGGATTGTTTCTACGAAATTCCGACAAACTGTGAGCATCCTCAGTTGCCCTTTGATTTTGCTATACAATGACATCAACCATTCATTGCATTGCTGCTACAGCTGCAGCCATCTTCTGATTGTCATTGCCAACATCTCCAAATCCTGCTCTAGTATTGACACGTCCTCTTCCTCATCCAGCCATTTCGTTCTTTCTAAATCAAACTGGACAGCACAAAGAAAATAATGTCAATATTCAAACAAAGAAACTAGTCACAGAGAATCACACAACACAAACAACACAGACCTAACCACAAACCCAAAAAAACTCTAACTTGGGCTCTGATACCAATTAATGTAACATCCATCGTAGGGTGCCACATTTAAACATTATTATTACTGAATTACCCTCAAGTTCATAAATTGTGATGTTATAATAAAAATACGAGTTATAAAATTTCTTGATATCGATAAAATAAACTTAGCGAAAAATAAAAATATTACAACATCATCACAAATAATTTACATCATATATACACAAGTCTTAGTACTGTCATACTTAAATATTTACAGACTAGGTTCTCAAAGTATTTGAACATTATTCAAAACTAACATATTGCCCAAGCATTACTAAGCAGCAGAACCCTCAGACGGGTCCTTCTCAGATTCCTCAGCAGGTAGGAATCCGACTAGACGCGATGTCCTACGAATAGGTGTTCGCGCATATGACACAATGCTAATCTCAGTTGGGACGTGAAACCTACCACCCCAATATTGTCTAATTGACAGTGAAAATTCAACATGTACATATATAGTTACAGAAAAGAACGAGTCTCCATGAAAAATCCTACTCATGATGACCGTCAAAAGTCCTTGATAAATGAGTCCCTCCTCAATGGGACTCAACCTCCAAGCACTAGCTCCACCTTGGAACTGCAATCTCATGTATCCGAAGAAACTTGACCGGGATGCCATCCGATCAAAACTCAGCTTCCTCTATAGGAATCTGCTCTTCTTCATCCTCTTGTTCAATCCCTTGTTCAGCGTCTTTACAATATAAATATAGTACAAAATAGGCATACAAAGAGGTGAGATCACCTACGCCAATACCAAGATAATAGCACAGAGATAACACAAACAACACACCATATAGATATATCATACCATAATTACAATAATGCCCTCAACATTATTTATCATGACAGATACAATAATTATAATCTTGCCCTTAATCATTATTTATCATAACAAATACAATAAATAATAATTATCATCATGCCATTAACATTATTCAAATTACACAATAATTACAATAATGCCATCAATATTATTTATCATCATCGTCATCCAATATTCCTCAATTAATATATCACACATATATAAGTACTCAGATTATGCATGTGCACATAGACTCAATTTTCCTACTCTATGGAGCTAATACTCAAGTCGGAGAAATTGATCCAAAAGATCTATCTGTACCAACATGCCTCAAACCACGTGCCACTATTCTCATTAGTGTTTGCACATCTAGTATATACATGACAGTCTTTAATAGATCTTGATTAAGAATAGTGTCTCAGTCAGGATCATCGGTGCATTGCATCGGTCTAATCCATGGTACAGAAGAGCTACCAACTGCCCATTGTAGGCAACTCGCACCCCGATGCCCCCAAAGTTAACAAGTGACTTACACTACGCATATCGCACCCACTCAAGAGGTGTACGTCTCTCCTAGGCACATAGCCCTATCCACTCCATCGGATTTTTTCAATGCATGTATAATGCACTAATGCCAATTATAGGCAAATTTCATCATTTTTTCATATAGTATCCATACACTGGTTCAACAGTAATCATATTGTATATTCAATCGCGAAATCATATTATCGCATTTTCATAGTCGCACAACACTTTTGTCGCGTTTTTACAATTGCGCAATATTTCTATTACGTTTTCACAATTTCGCAACATTTCTATTGCGTTTTCAAACCGCGTAGCGATTTTCCATCGTTTTCTCAATCACGTAAAAATATTCCATCATTTTTCAATCGCATAGTAATTTTTTAACAATATCTCACACACGTAAAAATATTTATACGCTTTCCAAATCGCATAAAAATGTTTAAATATTTTTCAAATCGCATAGCTTAAAAATCACGTTTTTATGTTATGTAAAACATTTTTCACCATTTTACAATCACGTAAAATAATATGACTCCTCACTTCATTTTACACATTTTCTTACTCAAGAAAATCCTTTTCATAATTTATTCCATAAATTCACTGTTTCATTGAATCAAATCAATGTTTTCAACTTAAATTTTCTAACGCGCTCCAAAACCCAAAGGATGAGTTTTACGTTAGTAAATTTTAAATCACCACGTGTTCTCCATAATTCTCAAATCAATTCTGAAAATCAATCTTCTTTAAAATAAATTGAGGTTCAAACACTTTCAACCTCTCTTTTCCATTCATATATGAAAATTCCATTTTTTTTCAAGTGACAAATCACTTTGTTTCCATTTCTTTAATCCTTGTACTGGATCAATTCTATTTCCACTTTGAAATCACTTTGTTTCATAAAACCAAGGCATTACAAGCCTTCAAAACCGTGGTACATGGCCATTGAAACCATCAAATATTTTTCCTTCTAAATCAACTAAGTTCCATTCATGTTTTTACACAAACAAAACCATTAAAAATTCCTTCAAAAACCGTGAACACTTGGTTTTTGAAACCAATCCATCTTTTCTTTTTCCTTTTCCTTTCCTTTCTAATCATTCAATTTTACCATTCATGAAAATTTTAGTTTGTAAACACCTATTTTGAGGTGTTGAGGCCGAAATCCTCATGGTTCTTGGAACCAAAATTTCTTTTCTTTTCCATCATCAAATCATGGCATACATATACATATTCATCATATATATCACAAGCATGCCATAAACAAAGCAATAAATCATGAAAATCATATAAGCATAAACAAATAAATCACAACACATAACCACCCACAAATAATTACATAACCATGGATATGAATCCTCACATGGATTCACCATCCATCAAATACAAGATTCACCTCTCACCACCATACTTGGTTGGTGAGATGGATCTCCCTCTTACCTTTTGAAGAACCTCAAAAGCTCTTTGCTTTGCTTCTTTTTTAAGTCCTTCACCACCAAAAGCTTCTTAAAAACAAAATAAAACACAAGTTTATTAGCATATCAAGCTTGAACAAGGAGAATCCATGGATCAAACATGGCTTAGATCATGAAAAAGAGATAAGAAGTGAAGTTTCCTTACACTTCACCTTAAAAACCCTAGAACTTTGCTCTTGAAGAAAGTCCTTGAAGATGATATATTTAGAACTTGGTGTAAACTACAAAGTGTCTTGGATTGAGGTATAGATTCAAGAAGTAAGGTTGTTTGAAATTTTTGAGTGATGGAAGGTGGTCTTGGGTGCTATGGCCGTGAGCTTGAGTGGAGAGAAATGGAGAGAAAAGTTTGAAGAGCTTAGGCTTTGGAATGATCAAGAATGATCAATAATGGTCTTCAAACTTTGCTTTAGCTTAAGACCATCACCAAAAACCGTCCCCCCCTCCATGCACACTCCTTGAGTGACCAATCTCACTAGCCACCATTTTAAGCATTCTTAGCCATTGATTAGATCAATGGTTAGTATTAATATAGATTCTAATTTATAGCCTCTAGATTAGAAGACTTAATCTAAGCCATTGGATCTTTCTCCTTGAAATCCTAGCCATTAAATGTATCTCCAAAATGAAGGGTCAAGATCACCTCTTCATACTTTCCATCCAATGGTCATAAATGGTCCTAACCATTTTATAAGACCAAATCTCCACCGTTGATTAAATCGATGGTGGATATCCAAAGGCTTCAACATTAAGCTTGCTTCCTATTAGTCCATCATAAAGCTGTCATAACCACTAATGTTAACTAAGTAGTATAATATTTATTTTTATCTGCTATTACCCTACAAATAATATTTTTACTGTATTTTTATTACCCGATAATTAAATATAGTACAAAATACAGTAAAAGAGAATTTTAAAAACTGTTTCCGAATTCAAGTTTAGTAAGATCTCCCGTCTCCATCTCAACAGTACAAAATTTTCTGGCTGCGAAAAAATTTTCAATTTTCTGGGCCGACCTAGGCCCACGTACAGCCCCAGGGGCCCACAGACAGCCCAGAATAATATTAAAATAATCATAGAAATATAAAAATTTCATAATCATCCACAAAATCATAAAAATTATAAAACTTATGAAAATCAAATTAGATTACGTTAAATAATTAAGACTTAACAGTAATAATTAAATTACGTTCAATTTTTCCTGGCCTAAAAATTATTATTTTCCTGACGCAGAGTAAATCACATAAAACGATCAAATGTATTCACAGAATACTCAAAATAATTTTACAATACACAGAAATCACTAAACAGTAAAATTCTATTAACTGTCAAAATTACTGTGAAATAGTTAGGAAATTTAGGGTGTTACAAGTTATCCCCGAATGCATACTCAACCTACTTGTATGAGCTTCATCCAAAATCGCTTGCTTAAGATTGGGATCATCAGGTATACAGATCCTTCCTTCAAATCTTAAGACCCCATCAGATCCTTCCTCAACAGTTACTTTATGACCTTGCTTCAAAAATTCTTTCTCATTCTGCAAAAACGGATCATCTTCTTATTTTTCTCGGATTTCTTCCAACAAATCATTCAAAATAGTAACTCTATTTAAGCGAATCCTTCCTGGTGCCAATTCCACAGACAACCACAAATCTCTAAACTGATTAATCAATTCTTCCTCCTTTATCATTAGGGTAGAAACACTGATAGCCTTCCTACTTAGGGTATCTGCCATGACGTTCGCCTTTCCTGGATGGTATTGAAGTTGGAAATCATAATCTTTTAAAAACTCTAGCCACCGCCTCTGCCTCACGTTTAACTCCTTCTAATCGAATAAGTACTTCAAACTCTTGTGATCACTGAAGACATTGAACGTAGCCCCATACAGAAAATGTCTCCATACTTTTAACGCAAAAGCCACTGCGGCTAGTTCCAAATCGTGTGTCGGTTAGTTCCTTTCATGTACCTTCAGCTGTCTAGAAGCATAGGCTACCATATTTTTGTTCTGTATCAACACATATCCTAAACCCTAGTATGATGCGTTGCAATACACTTCGAAAGTCTCGCTTGGATCTGGTAAAATCAACACTGATGTAGTTGTCAATCTCTTCTTTAACTCTTGAAAACTTTCTTCACATTTTTCCATCCAAACAAAAGCTTGACTCTTCCTTGTGAGTTGTTTAAGAGGTCCTACTATCTTAGAGAATCCTTCAATGAATCTTCGGTAGTATTTGGCCAATCCAAAAAAATTTTGGATCTTTGTCACTGTCTTTGGCCTTTCCCATTGCAGAATAGTCTCCACCTTCGATGGGTCCACCACAATAACTTCCTTGGAAATCACGTGACCCAAAAATTGAACTTCTTCCAGCCAAAACTCACAGTTTGCCAACTTTGCATACAACTTATTTTCTTTCAAAATTTGGAGAACTATACTGAGATGTTCAGCATGCTCTTCTTGATTTTGAGAATAGATCAGAATATCGTCGATAAAGACTTTGAAAAATCTGTTTAGGTATGGATGAAAGATCCTATTCATGTAATCCATGAATATTGCAGGAGCATTCGTCACTCCAAACGGCATCACTTGATACTCATAATGCCCATATCGAGTTTGGAAAACTGTCTTAGGTATATCCTCTACCTTGACACAAATTTGATGATAACCTGATCGCAAATCTATCTTAGAGAAAAAAGCTGCTCCTTTTAGTTGTCCATCAAATTGTCAATCCTTGGAAGTGCATACTTGTTCTTTATCGTGACCTTGTTCAGTTGGTGATAGCCCACACAAAGACGTGGCGTGTAATACCCTTAAGTACATGTTAGACTGGTAAATGGTTACCGAATGTAGCATTTGCCTTGTTTAGCATGTCAGTAAAGTTTTGTGATAATCTGAGTTCATTTAGGCACTTAGTTGCAACATAGAAGTTGTAAAGTGGCTTAAAATGACTCAGATAATAGCATAAGTTGCTAAGTTAAGAGAAATAAACATATAGAGTTTATTTCTAGGTCACAAATAAGCCAAGTAAGATGTGGAAAAAGTTTCAAGAGAATTGGAGTCAGTTTGGTATTTTTAGGCATATAGGTTGTGCTTTTAATGCCGGATTGATCCCTAGCAGATATAAAAAATGATGAGAATTGTGAAACAACAATTTAGAAGAATCTTATGATTTATTCTAAAGTTGTTAGAAGCACGGAAACTCGAATTAGCATAATTCAGGTGTCCATAGCAGATATAAGTTTCAGTGTAGAAACTTAAGTTAATCTTTTTTCGTAATTCCTTTTACGTCCCAGCCCCCCTATTTCTATCTTCTCTCGGCAGAGAAGGAGAAACCAAAAACAGAAAGAGAGAAAGGGGAGAAGGGAGAAAGGGGAAGAAGGAAGAAAGGGAGAAGGAAGAGGAAGATCAAGGTTCAAGGCTTCAAGTCTTCAAGAGGTAGGGGTTTAGAGCCTTTATTCATCTCTTTCTCTATGTATGCATATAAACAACATAATATGCCAAATTGAGTTCTAGAGATGTTAGATGTGTTTGGCTTGCATAGACGTGTTTCTTTGGTCATTTATGACTTGTTCATAGCATAAGATTAAGTTAGAAACTTAGAACAACTCATTTAGACCCTTGATTCACAAAGTAAGCCATAGGCCAAAGAATGAAGGATTTTGAGCCATAATCCAAATTAAGAGGTTTAATTTAGTGATTGATGATTCCTAATGGTTAAGGAACTAGTTAGGAACCTAGAATCACTTAGAAGTTGGTAAGAAATGGCCAAGATCCAAGAAAATGATTAAAAGAACAAAGAAACCCATAGGCTGCAGTCGTGAGAATACGGGTTCTGCTATGGCGCGCCGCGGCATGGCTTAGTGGCGCCGCGGCGCAAGAGTCGAAATCACGTTTTCAGCTACGGGCGCCGCGGCGTTGAGAGAGGGATGCCGCGGTGTGCTGCCCAGAACCATGAAAAATGGTTTTTTCTCACTATTAGATATATTGCCTTTGATGGATCCATATGTTTATGTTTCCTAAGTGTAATAAGGCATAAATGGGGATATTTTCAAGTGGAAAATACCTACCCATCAAGAATGAGAAAGCATAGGAATTTAAGCATCCTAAAGGAAAGGTTTGCTTTAAGTAATGACATTGCATCTTAGGCAACTTAGTGTTGCATTAGATATCACTTAAGATGTGATGAGATGGTGCAATGAAGATAAGTGTATTAGTATGTACTCTAGTAGAGAATGAGAAAGGTATGAACCTTAGGAGATCCAAGAATAGTGGATTACCTTAGGAAGGTACCTAGAACCTTAGGCAACAAAGAGTTGCAAGTAAGAACCACTCATGCATTAGAGTTACTTGAGTGGAGACAAGATTGTGTATTGGTTCCAAAGAGGGAACATTTAGGTACTAAGTCTCTAGTTAAGTGAGACTTGGTGCATTGCTAAATACACAATAAGATGGAATATGACTAAGAAGATGTCATAATCATAAGGTAGAGCATAAATGTGCAATAACTCATGTATTAGTAAAGATGAGTTAGAAATGCAAGATAAAGAGAATTTACTTCCTTAGATACTAACCAAAGTGTGGAAGTTAAGTTCTTAAGCATTCCATGAGTTTGGAATAGTTAAAGAGGTATCTGGAACCTTAAGCACACAAGTGTAGTATAAGCTACTACCAGACGTTGATAGAAGGGAAAGCTAGATACAACTAGAATATGTATGTTAGCACACAAGTGTAGTATAAGCTACTACCAGAAGTGTGATAGAAAGGAAAGTTAGATGCATGAATTACTCACTTTAGTTAAAGTTGAGTTAATTATGCAAAGTTTTAGAGAGATGCTCATTATGTCCTTAAGCAAGGATAGTTGAGGCATTAGTTAAGAAAGACTCTTTCACTAGGATGAGTTGAGTCTATAGGAAAGTAAGATGGTGTTTATGTAAGAGTTAAACATAACACTAAGCTTTTCACACACTAGTCAGTTAGGCTAGTATGTATGTGAAGAGAAAGAACCTTAGTGCAACTAAGACTAGTGGTTGCCATAGGTAAGTACCTTACACCTCAGCAACATAGTGTTGCGTTAGAGATCACTTAAGAGATAGGAGTGATGAGGTGGAGTTTAGGTACGAGTATGAGAAATGAACTGGTGATGTTTACCTGAGAATGTAACGTTATATGACGTGAGGTCATTTAGCCAGAAGGTAAGGAATCAGAGAAGTTCCTTAGGGGACAAGTATTCCTAACCAAGTGCTAAGGTTACATATAGTATGAGGTTATAGATTCTCCTCATTGCAAAGGATAAACATAAGAAGCCAAAGTTATGAGTAGAATATGCTTAGATCAAAGAGGAACTAAGTATATAAGTATGAATGAAAGTCTATGAATTAGTTAAGTAGTATCGATCTGGTGGATATCCTTTGATGTTATTCATGGAGGCAAAAAGAAGATAGATGGGTGTCCGAAGGACTTTTGAGAAGGACATAACCCTGATGTCTCGATAATGCCAAGGCTAAAGGAGATAAGTGGGAAATCCAGAGACACTCTTGGAGCAAGGATGAAGCCCGAATTTCTCAGTGTGCCAGGATATGTGTAATGTGAGGATGAGTTTTTCCTCTAATTACCACTAGATGATATACTGACTAGTTCCTAGCAAACTTCTTTGTTCTTAGAATAGACTTTTGCATTTGCATTTCATTCACATGCTTTTAGGATTCCTTAGGCATATTCATATTACATATCATTATCATTGCATTCACGGACAGTTGTATGGGCATTGTCCGTCACTTTGTTATGTATATGTACAATTGTATGGGCGTTGTATGTATTAACAGTGTGTAAGCTATCGGTTGATATCACACTATAAGAAAGTGTGCAGTTAAGAGAAAAGAGGAGGAAACTCCTAAGTTATGAGAAAAGAGGAGAAAGCTCCTAAGATAGAAATAGTTATGAGAAAAGGGGACAAAGCTCCTAAGTTAGAATTATAACATTTGTTATATATTTGTTATATACAATGTTATAGAGAACTGGTATTGGAATTGCTTTTACTGAGAATGTTAATTCTCACCCCGGGGCCTATTCCATGTAAATCCGGATGTAGGCTCGGATGCGAGCTCGGATGCGGTACCGTGCAGGCTCGGATGTAGGCAAAGGCCAGTGCGCAGTACGAACCCTACTAAGGATGAGAAGATAAAGCATGAAGACTAGAGTAGTTTTTATTGCTTTAAATAGACAGAACTTATGTAATTAATTTATGTTTGTTCTGTAAGTTTTATTTTATATGTATTACAATAAGCCTTCAGGTGGCTAAGTTTGTATATGTATATGTATGAGTTTAAGTTTTTCCGCAATCTCTCAAGGCTTTCTATAATTACTCAATTGTGATTATAGATATATGTTGGTATGTAGTATAGAAGTGACGTCTCTAGTACTGGTTATCTTTATATATCTCTGTCTATCTAGGATATATCTGGATATCTGTATTAGGGTGTTACATGGCGTTCCATCCTTCTTTTTAACTAGCAGTACTGGTGCTCCCCACGGTGAAACACTTGGTTGTACAAACTATTTTTCCAATAGTTCCTCCAATTGCTTCTTCAACTCTACCAATTCCGATGGCGACATTCGATATGGCGCAATTGAAATAGGACCTGCTCCTGGTACAAGATAGATAAAAAAAACTGTATCTCTCTTTCTGATGGTAAACCGGTTACCTCATCAAGAAAAACCTTGGGAAACTCATTAACAATAAAAATAGCATTCACGTCTTTCTCACTCTTGACTTCTAAAGAAAACAACAACATGTATCCTTGAGCTCCATCCCTGAACAACGATTTGACTTTAGCGGCAGTTAAAAATCTGGAACTCTCATCCTTAGGAAAAACTAAGGTTTTGTTGGAACAATCTAATAGGATATGGTTAGAAGGATAACCAATCCATTCCTAAGATTATATCTATTTCAACAAGAGGTAAACAAATTAAATTAACAGAAAAGACTCGATCATGAATGATAATAGGACAATTCAAGCACACTTTAGATGTAACAACAGGCTTGGCAGTTGAGGTAGAAACAATCAATTGAAAACTCAAAGATGACACAAGTAATTTCAACCGATCCACACAGTCATATGCAATAAATGCATGAGTTGCACCGAATCATATAGTACAGTCAAAAGATTACCTGCTACGACACCTTCTCCTTGAATAAGATCCTCAGACTGAGAAGCTTCAACTCCGCTCATCGTGTATACTCGCCCTCCAAATCGCGGCTAAGTAGCACGAATATTACTCATAGTTGGTTCTTTCTTCGGCTGGTTGCATTCCCTAGAAACATGTCCAGGCCTTCCACATTTAAAGCAGATCGTTCCCTTGATTGAACAATCTTTGGATATATGGCCACTCTTTCCACACTTAAAACATCTCGGTGTAAACGCCACATTTGGACCAGCTTTGTTGCCACTAAGACTTCCCCCAAAAGATGGACGTTGGGGTTGGTTCCCCGGTGGTCTCGAGTACGGTTTACGTTGAAACCAGTTGTTTTTATTTCCTCCTCTTTAAAACCTAGTAGGTCCAAAGTTACGATTGCTCGAGTCTCTTGACAGCTTCATTTCCTCCAGTCATCGACACGTATTCATCAGGGCAGGAAATTGATTCATCCTCATGGGCAGTACTCCTCTTTTCAATTCTACCCTCAGTCCTTCTTCAAACTTGTGGCATTTCTATTCCTCGTCAGGCTAGATCTGGAAATACCTTGAGAACTGTGACAAGCTCTCAACTTTTGCTACATACTCACTAACAGTCATATTACCTTGTCGTAAGCCAACACATTCCATTTCTTTGGCATGTCGTGCACTGGCTGGAAAGTACTTCTCCAGAAATACTTCACAGAACACCTCCCATGTAATCTCAGTTCCCTTAGCTTGTAGTAATCGTCGAGTTCCTCTCCACCAGTTCTCACCGTCCCCCATTAGCATAAATGTAGCATATGTCACTTTCCTATCATCTGCGCATCCTATTCCTTCAAAAATCTTTTCTAGTTCTTGGATCCAAAGACTAGTTTTCTCCGGATCAAACTCGCCCCTAAACTGGGGCGGGTTATTGTGTCGAAACTCAGATAAGTTCAAGGCCTCAGCAGTCACCTTGTGTTGCTGGGCTGCTCATTGATTTTGTTGCGTAATTACTTCCGCCATACGCTGCATGGCCTCAGCAGCTGTGGTCATTAGATCAACATTTCATCCCATGTTGCACGCGTTCCTCTACCAGGAGACATTTCTTTCTTCAATCAACCAAACAAGACAAAACAAAGTCAGATGTAACCTTTCGAAAACAAATCACAGAGAATCACACAACACAAGCAAAATAGACCTAACCACAAACCCCAAAAGACTCTAACTTGGGCTTTGATACTAACTAATGTAACACCCTCCTTAGGATGTCACATTTACGACAAATTAAAATAAATTTTTACCCAAGTTATAAATCATTTAATTATATATAATAATATAAGTTGTAAAAATTTTCTTTTTGTACATTATATCATTAAATAAAATAAATAGAACATGCACTAAAACAAACTATTAAATACACACCAAAATTATACATATGATTTTCCTTTAAAGATACAAATATTTACATACTACAAACTATTTAGCAAAAACAGTAAACTATTTGACTCATAACAACTGTAAACTAGCCCAAGTGCACAACTAGAAGTTCCGATCCTCCGAAAGATCATCCTCTGGGAGATCATCGGAAGACATAAACCCTGGATGTCATGTAGCCCTATAGACAGGAGTTCGTGTTGTCGACACACTACAAAGCTCACTAGGGGCATGGGAACGTCCACCCCAATAACGCCTAATAGACAAGGGCAACTCCAAATGTACATAGATAGTAGTAGAGAACATCAGAACACCATCATATTCCCTACTTAAGGACACAGTCAAACGTCCCACATAAACAACTGACTCCCTTTTAGCTTGTAGACGCCAGGCTTCAAAACCTCCATGAAACACTAGTTTCACGAATCCCAGAAAACTTGGTAGCGTCATACCGCATCAAAGTCAATCCAAATGATATGGATGATCTAGAGGCTCGCCTTCCTCACATTGATTACTCGGATGTTGTTCCTCCTCGTACTGATAATAAGGAGGTTTCTCATCTTCTTCTTCCTCAAAGTCTTTACCAAATATAAATGGTAATACAGGAAATGCATACAAAGACGTGAGACAATCTACATCATTACCAGCATAGCAGTATAGAAAATGATAGTACATACAGATACAACAATCAATATGTCAAATCATATTATCCCATTATACATAATATCTTAGATCAAATATAAATGTCACATCATGATGTAGACCACATATACAGATGTACACAAACTTGTTCCTTTTCCATGGAGCTAAAACTTTTAGAGAGAATGACTTAGTAGATCTGCCTGTAGCTCTGGCTGCCCTAGCCAAATATTACACAGTCAAAATGTCGTGTACAACAGGCATTGTTCCAGACAGTCTAACTAGATCATGATTAAGAATAGTGCTTTGTCGAGATCACTAGTGTGTTACCCGGTACCACGGCCAGAGGAGTTACCAACTGTCCCCATATGGAATCTTCTGCATACTAATGCCTCCAAGTTCACTCAATGAACAACACTACACCTATCACACCTGAACTACGGTGTAATTCATCTCTTAAGCAACTTGCCAATTTCAACTAAATTGGCACATTTTTTTATGCATGGTGCATGAGCCAAAATACTCAAATCACAATACTATGATTTCTCACAAAAACATGCCACCACTTAGTAATACCACTTTTCAACATCACTGGGTCCACCACTTTAACTCGACGGCAAACTACTGTTATTCTCAATTGCATAAATATTTTATCACGTTTTCACAATTGCATTACCTTTTTCCAATGTTTTTAAATTACGTAGATATTTTTTGACGTTTTTGAAATTGCATAGTATTTTTAAATCATTTTCTCAATCGCGTAACATTTCTAAATAATTATCTTAATCACGTAACATTTTTAAATCATTTTCTCAATCGCGTAGTTTAAAAATCATTATTTTAAATACACATAAAGTATTTTTAATATTTTTCAACTACGTAAAATATTTCTTTACTGTCTAAATTATATTTTGAAACTTTCTCCATTACATATTTATTTTAGCTTTATTTACAACATTTCCTTTTGAAAAATCCTTTAAATAGTATTTTCTACTATTTCCTTTAAAAATTACCTTTCTTAGATTTAACCAATATTTACATCTCAAAACTTGCTAATGCACTTCAAAACCCAAATGGTGAGCTATATGTTAGTACTTTTTAAGTACTTATTTTATTTCTCATCCTTACTTAATTTCTCTAATTTAACCTTCTAAAATAATTTAATTCATTTTATTCTCTAAAATTCATTAAATTGAGTTCTCTCTTAAATTAATTACATAAGTTCATACTTAAGAAATAATTTTAGATTGAAAACATCATGAGTAGGCATGTTGGCCAAAAATCATTCTATGCTTTAAAAATCATATTTAATTGTTTCTCATCATCTAATCCCATATAAAAATTCTTAAGCCAATTTATTGTTATTAAATCACTTAATCTATGATTAGAAAATAATTTAGGACATCTTGGTCCTCTTTGTGGTGGTGAAGCCGTGAGCTTCATGTGTTCTTTGGAACACTCATGCAAATCCTCATCATGTTATTCACATCCTAATACATACAATGTCTATCATGCTTGCATAAACACATATTTAGACATATATCAAAGCTATAATCATACTTGCATAAAAACTAATCACAAATAGGAAAAACTTTAAACAACCAAGTGAATGAATCCTTATGGATTCTTCACTACAAACACATTCATCTTCTCACCACCATACAAGGTTGATGAGATTAAATCTCCCTCTTACTTCTAAGGAAGACAAAAACCTTCTTGGATGCTTTCCTAGTGATTTCGTGTAGCTCCAAGAAAAACCCTAGCAAACTTAAACAATTTACAAAGTCATAAACTATGGTTGAAAAAGAAAACCATGGATCAATCATGGCTTAGAACTTCAAGAACAAGTTTAGAAACAAGAAACAAGGACTTTTACCTTGTATAGAAGAAACTTTAACCTTGTTTTCCAAGCACAAGATGAATGATTTTGAACAAACTCAACACATGAAAAGTGTTTAGAATGATGTTTAGTTTTGAGAAGTGGTGTTGGATAAAATTTTAGAAGAGTGGAGGTATGGTTATGGGGTGATGGCCGTGAGCTTCACAAAGGAGAAAAGGAGAGAATTTTGGTGAACTTGCTTTAGAGAATGAATGAAGATGAATTAAACTAGCTAAGTGTCATCCTTAGCTCCTCCTTAAGCACTTTGGCCGTGGAGCTCCCAAAGGAGGTGGCCACTTTGGTTGACCACTCGAGTCTCTTAATGGCCTTAGGTGAGATCAATGGTTGATCTTCAAAGCTTTGCCTCCAAGCTTGTTTCCTATAGGCTTAGTGTAACGTCCCGGGACTACCTGCACGATTGATAAGGGTCTCCATAAACCAACACGGGTCTTTTCAGCATGCTTTGTCCTTACTCACAGGCATCCTAGGAAACTTCCTAGGAGGTCACCCATCCCACAATTGCTCCAGGTCAAGCACGCTTAACCATGGAGTTCTTATGTTCTAGGCTCCCGAAAAGAAGTTGCAACTTGCTGATATGGCTACGCCTAATCAATTCCTTTAAGCCATCCTCAACTATGCAGTCCCATACCTGCACAGTTTCTGAATCCGTCTCATTCCGGTGCATATTCAGATCATTCATAGGACCCTTCGCCTAGAAGCCTGCCAAGAGCCGCTCCTTGTACATGCTTCTCTTACACCAACGTCCACTCCTCGCCCTCGTCAGCCCCGGGACACCACATGCCCACCAACTTTCGCTTGGTTCGTCCCCGAACCACACCGCTGATACCATTTGTAACGTCCTAGGACTGCCTGTAGGACTAATGAGGGTCTCCACAAACTAGCATAGGTCTTTTCAGCGTGCTTTGTCCTCACTCACAGGCATCCTAGGAAACTTTCCAAGAGGTCACCCATCCCACAATCGCTCTAGGTCAAGCACGCTTAACCATGAAATTCTTATGTTCTAGGCTCCCGAAAAGAAGTTGCAACTTGTTGATATGGCTACGCCTAATCAATTCCTTTAAGCCATCATCAACTATGCAGTCCCATACCTGCACAGTCTCTGAATCCCTCTCATTCTGGTTCGTATTCAGTTCATTCAAGGGACCCTTCGCCTAGAAGTCTACCAGGAGTCGTTCCTTGTACGTGCTTCTTTTACACTGACGTCCACTCCCCGCCCTCGTCGGCGCCGGGACACCACACTTAGGAAATCAAGTCATCAAATTCTTGAACCTTCTTGAAACCAAGTTTTGATTCATTTGGTTTCCTAGTTAGGTTTAGGTAAATCTAATTAGATTTCTTAGTTACTTGGCTAACCATCTAGTTACCTAGTAACGACTCCTCTATTCCTTGAATATGCTAGAACATTCATGTAACTAAGGCTCTAATGGGTAGCAAACTAGGTTTGTTCCATTTAGTTACTACTTAGGCTTTCTAGATTAACTTGGTTAAGTTTAAGCTAACTTAGTTAGGTTTTCGAGTTACTAACTAACTAGTCCAACCACTTTTATTGACCATTTCCTATTGGTCTAGAAAATCAAGCCAATATTGTTGACCAATTTCTATTGATTCACTAAATTGCAAGTCACAAAGACTTTTTCAGTTCCTATTGTCCACTGGGCAGAAGCTATTACCTTAAAGTCAGTAGGTACTATCCACCGGATAATAAAATAATATTAAGATATAAAATATTTTTATTTCACAGATAAATTCTAAAAATTAAAAGATTGATACACGTATTACTCGGAATTGGGTTTAGTAAGATCCCCCAGCTCCGAATAATCAGATAAAGATTTTCTCCGGCCCAAAAATTATTATTTTCTTGACTTGAAGTAAATCACACACAATAATCAAATACAGTCATGAAATAGTCAAAATAAATTCACAGCACACAGAAAACACAAAACAATACATTTTAGACATTACTGTAATTTAGTAAATTTTAGGGTGTTACAAGCTACGATAAACATGAGTTAAACATATTTACATCAAAAAGCCTCAAAGGCAAATGTAACATATATACAACCAAAAACAACTCAAAGTAATATATATTACAAGAGTTGCTATCAAAAGATCAAAACATAACATTAATTCTATCTATTCTTGAATCTTTTTCATCTTTTTCTTTTTGTTCTTCTTTGCATCCTCTGAAGTATCTTGACCTGCTAACCATGAAATATAAAAGGGTTAGAATCTAAAATTCTCAGTAATAGAATAATATTTCATGGCACTAATATAAACATACACAAAATATAAATATAAATATATACTCATGACTTACTACTGAAATTAAATAATTGGTTATTCAAATGTAAAACATCAACTTCGATAAGTGAAATGCTCATCTTTTATCTAATCCTTAGCCTATACTTGGATTCAATATCATTAGCCTAGCCTCGGGTAACTAATCTTTTCATGAAACATCTCGATGTCACCTCTTTACTTGGCTTACTCGGTAATGTTCACTACTTAGATGACTAATCACTTTCATGAAATATTCCAGTGTCACCACTTTACTAGGCGTAATGTTCATTACTTGGATAACTAATCTTTTCATGAAACATGTAACACCCCAAATTTCCTAACTATTTGACAGAAATTTTGACAGTTAACAGAATTCTACTGTTTAGTGATTTCTGTGTACTATAAAATTATTTTGAGTATTTCGTGAATACATTTGATCGTTTTGTGTGATTTACTCCGTGTCAGGAAAATAATAATTTTCAGACCGGGGAAAATCTTACGTAATTTAATTATTACTGATAAGTCTTAATTATTTTATGTAATCTGATTTGATTTTCGTAAGTTTTATAATTTTTATGATTTTGTGGATGATTTTGAAATTTTATATTTCTTTGATTATTTTAATATTATCCATGGGTTGTCTGTGGGCTCAGGGGGGCTGTACGTGGGCCTAGATGGGTCCGAAAAAGTGAAAATTTTTCTGCAGCTCAAAAATTTTGTACTATTGAGACGGGGACGGGAGATCTTACAAAACCCGAAACAGGAAATAATTTTTAAAATTTTCTTTTACTGTGTTTTGTACTGTATTTAATTGTCGGATAATAAAAATACCATAAAAATATTGTTTGAAAGGTAATAGCAGATAAAAATAAATATCATAATGCTTAGTCAACATTAGTAGTTATGACAACTTTATGACGGACCAATGGGAAGCAAGCTTAATGTTGAAGCCTTTGGATATCAACCATCGATTTAATCAGCGGTGGAGATTTGGTCTTATAAAATGGCTAGGACCATTTATGACCAGTGGATGGAAAGTATGAAGAGGTGATCTTGACCCTTCATTTTGGAGATACATCTAATGGCTAGGATTTCAAGGAGAAAGATCCAATGGCCTAGATTAAATCTTCTAATCTAAAGGCTATACCTAGAATCTACATTAATCCTAACCATTGATCTAATCAATGGTTAATAATGCTCTAAATGGTGGCTAGCAAAGATGGTCACTTATTGAGTGCATAAGGAGGGGGGCAGTTTTGGTGATGCTTAAGAGCATAGAGTGGTTTCAAGACCATTATTACCCAATCTTGATCATTATTGATCATTTCCAAAAGCCAAGCATATCAAATTTTTCTCTCCACTTCCTCTTCATGCTAGTTTCAGCCAAGCACCCAAAGACCACCTTCCATCACTCAAAAAATTTAAACAACCTTACTTCTTGAATCCTTACCTCAATTCAAGAACCTTTGTACTTTAGACCAAGCTCTAAATCTTTCATCTTCAAGGACTTTTTCCAAGAGCAAGTTCTAGGGTTTTTGAGGTGAAGTGTAAGGAAACTTCACATCTTATCTCTTTTTCATGTTCTAAGTCATGTTTGATCCATGGTTTTCCTTATTCAAGCTTAATATACTAATAAACTTAGGTTTGTTTTATGTTCAAGAAACTTTTGTTGGTGGAGAACTTGTGCAAAGTGCAAAGTAAGGAGCTTTTTGAGGTTCTTCAAGAGGTAAGAGGGAGATCCATGTCACCAACCAAGTATGGTGGTGAGAGATGATTTGTGTATTTGATGGATGATGAATCCATGTGAGGATTCATATCCATGGTTATGTAATTATTTGTGGGTGTTTATGTGTTTATGTGGTTTATGTGCTTAGCATGGTTTATTTGTGCTTGCATGCTTAGTATGATTTTTATTTGCTTTTATGGTATGCTTGAAATATAATATGTTGATTATATGTGATGTATGCCATAAAAATTGTTGGAAAGGAAAACAATTTTTGGTTCCAATGACTATGAGAATTTCGGCCTCAACACCTCAAAATAGGTGTTTATAAATTTATATCTTCATGAATGGTAAAATTAGAGGACTTGAAGAGCAAGGAAAATGAACAAATGAATTGGCTTTTAAGACCATGAGTCTCATAGTTTTTGAAGGAAATTTTAATGGTTTTGTTTGTGTAAAACCATGAATGGAACTTAGTTGATTTAGAAGGAAAAATATTTGATGGTTTTCAATGGCCATGTATCACGGTTTTGAAGGCTTGTAATGCCTTGGTTTTATGAAACAAAGTGATTTTCAAAGTGGAAATATAATTGATTTAGTACAAGGATTTTGGAAATGGAAACAAAATGTTTTATCACTTGAGAAATAGAAATTTCGGTTATGAAAGGAAAATAGAGGTTGTAAGGGTTTGAACCTCAAATTATTTTGGAAGAGGATTGAATTTGAGAATTTATTTTGAATTATAAAGGAAATGTTGATGATATAAAAATTTACTAACGTAAAACTCATCTTTTGGGTTTTGGAGCGCGTTAGGAAATTTTAAGCGAGAAACATTGATTTAATTCAATGAAATGGTGAATTTGTGTAATATATTACAAAAAGGATTTTCTTGAGTAAGAAAATGTGGAAAATAATGTGAGAAGTCATATTATTTTGAGAAGGGTTGAATTGAAAATTTTGAAATATTGAGGAATATTTTACGTGGTTGTAAAATGGTGAAAAATGATTTACGTAACTTCAAAATGTGATTTTTAAGCTACATGATTTGGAAAAATGTTTAAATATTTTTACACTATTTGGAAAGCGACTAAATATTTTTACGTGATTGAGATATTGTGGAAAAATCGCTAATGAGATTGAAAATGATGGATTATTTTTACGTGATTGAGAAAACGATGGAAAATCGCTACACGATTTGAAAAGGCAATAGAAATGTTGTGAAATTGTGAAAATGCAACAAAAATGTTGCGCGATTATGAAAACGCGACAAAAGTGTTGCGCGATTATGAAAACGCAATAATATGATTTTGCGACTGAATAAACAGTAGGATTACTGTTGGACTAGTGTATGGACACTGTATAAGAAAATGATGAATTTAACAGTAGAATTACTGTTGGACTAGTGTATGGACATTGTATGAGAAAAATGATGAATTTTGCCTGTGATTGGCATTGGTGCATTGAACATGCATTGGAAAAGTCCAATGGACTGGATAAGGCTAATTGTCTAAGAGAGATGTACACCTCTTGAGTGGGTGCGATATGCAGAGTGTAAGTCACTTGTTGACTTTGGGAGCATCGGGGTGCGGGTTGCCTACAATAGACAGTTGGTAGCTCTTCTGTACTGTGGGTTAGACCGATGCAACGCACCGATGATCCTGACCGAGACACTATTCTTAATCAATATCTAGTAAAGACTGTCGTGTATATTGTAACGCCCCTGAATATACCAACTACAGCGCAATCGTCATTACACCACAGTTACTAGATCCAGGTGCGTCACGGTCATACCAACAGTAGTTTCAAAATTTACGAGTTTATTTCTGTTTTTCACATTTATGCATAAATAGAAAATAAGAGCCATGAATGAAATATAGATGTATTCAACCCTTAATACAACCAATGAAATGGCATCACGTTCCTTATATATATATTTCATAGTCAACTTACACGAATCACTGATGACATAGAATATAATAATTACAGAGTCAAATAAAATACAGCGAAAATAAAAACATTAAAGGGGAGGAGTAGTAACCCGAGGGATGGGTACTACCAGCAGTCTAGTCTGCAACCCCATATGCGCATGACATTCAGCGTCCCGGTTGATACAACAGGCATCAATGCCTCCATGCTGATGCACTCCTAGGAAAATCGAAGAAATATTGTCTAGGTTCCCAACCCCATCGGCAAGGTGTGATTCCTCATCATCTTCTTCACGATCTTTTATCAAATATGAATATAAAATAGAGAATGCAAAAATATAGGAAAGAGGTGAGACACCCGTCATTCATTACCACTATTGGCAGTAAGAAAATAGCACGGCGCAAAGCGCCCACCAAGCAATACAGTTCATATATGCATCAATAGCAACAACGGAATTTATAATAAAAGCAATTCAATTCTAAGCAATAATCAGAGTCAATAATAACAGTGATGTTTATGGTAAAGGTAGAACAACAGTAAGCAATAGCAGGCAGATCACAATAGTATTTCCAGAAATCAGCACAACAATCAGATAATCATTTACAGGTATTCATGCTCAACAGTTTATAAGACCAGTAATGAACGATGCATAATGCATGCTTTCCCAATTCCTACTCCATGGAGCTAGACTCAAACAGTCAGAGAGAAAGATCAAGAGACGTGTCTGTAACTCGGCTGTCGTGGCCAAAGTGCTATAATCAATATTTTCCACGTGCACATCAGGCATTGTACAGACAGTCCACGCTCGATCACGACATAGGACAGTGTCTCGGTTCGGATCGTCGGTGCGTTTGCATCGGTCTGCCCCACGGACAGAAGAGCTACCAACTGCCCATTGTGAGGGACCCGCACCCTGACGCCCCCAAGGTCATCACACGACCTACACTTGTCTATTTGCACCCGCACCAAGGTGTGTTCAATCTCCTAGGCAACTTGGCCTTACAACAGTCCACAAGGACATTCACAATGCATAAGACTCTATGCATGAATATGTATGATCAACATCACATACTATTCCATAACATGCCACAATTGGCTCAAATAAGCATTAATACAACATTGGTCACTCATATGGGCCCACATTATCATAATATTGAAATCAAATAAGGTAATATACTTTCAGGGTCCATTATGCGTTCTTATTCAAGATTTTCTATTCTTACAAGAATCCATCACTAAGTAAGTTTCCAACTCGTGTTATGCTCAAGTCTCTTGATACCAATCACTTAGTTTTTTATTCTACATGGGATTAATCCAATTCTTAAAATCCATGATCCAAATCGTGGCTTCCTAAAGTCCACTACTACCATCAATTTCTCTCATTTTATGCATTGATTTCTTGATATCTCCTACTTAAGTTTTAGTTCACTACGTTCATTCCAATTCCTTATAATTTCCATCTAAAACCGTGGCTTCAAATTGAGTTAAATAACCCTTAAAACTCTCCATCTCAAGTCCCAACATTAACATTCAGATCTCCAATTACTTAGCTTCATCTCACAGTTACCTAGTTGGTTCTGTTCTGGGCGTCTAGGCGCCATATCTGTAGCGCCTGAGTGCTGGTGGAGCGCACAGGCGCCGACCACGAAGCGTACGAGTGCTAACCGGCCGCATCACGGGGAAAACTTTCTGGGCATGGAGCGCCTGGCGCTCTAAGCACGGCGCTGGCGCTAGTGCATTAACGGGGGTTACACGAGTCGTTTCTGCAGAGCCCTGGCCCATCCTTTATCATAGTTTCTCATTTATTTTCCACAATCCAAAGCATGATTCATGTCCTATAAATACAAAATAACAATATATATGTTCATGATCATCAAAGCACACAATATACATCCATACATTTATACCAATCAAACAACTACAACATCATGGAAATGACACAACATTACAAAGAGGGAAATCCAACATGGATTCCCTCATCAACACAATACACAAGACATTTCCTTACTACCAAGATTGGTTGAAGAGGATCATCTCCCTCTTACCTAAATGAAGACAATCACAAGGATGCTTCTCCTTTTTGCTCTTGATTTTCGTTTTCCCCCTTCAAGAAAACCCTAGGGTGAGAAATTCCCAAAGTGTTCACCCCAATCATGAAAAAAAAATGACTCCTTGGCCATATAGGTGACCAATAAAACGAAAATGAGAAGGAGATAGAAGAAAGTTGAAGACTTTACCTCAAAAGCTCCAAGCTTTAGCTTCAATGGTGAAAAATGGAAGAAGAAGAAGGAGAAGAAGAAGAACCAAGGATGGCCACAATGGAAATGGTCATGGAATGATGGAAGAAGGCTAGATGTGGAATGGGGAAGCAAGAAAATGAAGAGGGGGAAATGGTGAGGGTGGACGGTGGAGGAGGAAGAAGAAGAAGAAGAAGAAAGAAGAAGGAGACGAAAGAGAAGAGAATGAGAATGAGAATAGAGGAAATATTATGAAGATGAAAGTAATTATTTGGCTTCCAACGTGGTCTCTGCCGTGGAGTAAAGGGAGGAGGGAAGAGAGAGAAATGTAATTAGTTAGGAAATTTCTAGGAAGCTTCCCTTGGCAAGCTTAAATTAATTTAATCTTTATTTTGAAAATAAAGCTAATGGATTTGACACAAGGTAAATTTTGAATAATGTGATAGGATTTTTATTACATGTTATTATTTATTGGACAATAGTTACTGATTGGCCATGTCGGTATTAATTTATCCGACGATGATAAAATTTATACAACATTTTATTATTTCGTCTGTTGAATCTTCTCGAAAAATGTGAAACCTTGTAAACTGTGTCCGGCCTCAGGTTTAGTAAGATCCCCCGTCGACATTTCTATAGTTCAAGGTTCTAGAGAAAAATATTTCATTTCCCCGGTTCGGTTCAGTGTGCACGCAAAATGAGGAATATATTAAAATATTCATCAGTTCTGAAAAATTCTGAAAGAATTCACATAAATCACAAATATTAGAAAATGACTATTCGTAATAAAATTTTCCAACTTTGGGAGCGTTATAGTCGTTCTGCCAATTCTGCTCAATGTGCGCGTAGAACGAGAAATAATACTAAAATATTCTGCGTTCTCAGAAAAATCCAGAAAAATTCCTAAAAATTCCAAATATTGTAAAACGATCATTTATCCTGAAATTATAAATTTTCGGGATGTTACATATATGCTAGATGTGCAAACACATATGAGAATTGTGGCACGTGGTCTGAGGCATGTTGGCACAGACAGATCTTTCGGATCAATTTCTCCGACTTGAGTATTAGATCCATGGAGTAGGAAATTGAGTCTATGTGCACATGCATAATTATTGAGTATTGGTTATGATAATTGAACTATTGAATACTTGGATAATGTTGAGGGCATTATTGTAAATATTGAATAATTATATCTGTGTGATATAATAATTGAGGAATATTGGATGATGATGATGATAAATAATGTTGATGGCATTATTGTAATTATCGTGTGATTTGAATAATGTTAATGGCATGATGGTAATTATTATTTATTATATTTGTTGTGATAAATAATAATTGAGAGCATGATTGTAATTATTATATCTGTTATGATAAATAATGTTGAGGGCATTATTATAATTATGGTGTGATATATCTCTATGGTATGTTGTTTGTGTTATCTTTGTGCTACCATATTAGTATTAGTGTAGGTGATCTCACCTCTTTGTATGCCTATTTTGTACTGTATTTATATTTGTAAAGACGCTGAACAAGGGATTGAACAAGAGGGTGAAGAAGAGCATATTCCTGTAGAGGAAACTGAGTTTTGATCGGATGAAATCCCGGTCAAGTTTCTTTGGGTACGTACGATTACAGTTCCATGGCGGAGCTGGTGCTTGGAGGTTGAGTCCCAATGAGGAGGGACTCATTTATCAAGGACTTTTAACAGTCGTCATGAGCAGGATTTTTCATGGTGACTCATTCTTTTCTGTAACTATATATGTACATGTTGAATTTTCACTGTCAATTAGACGGTATTGGGACGGTAGGTTTCACGTCCCTATGGAGATCAGTATTGTGTTCTCTGCACGGATACTTGTTCGTAGGACATCGTGTCAAGTCGGATTCCTACCTGCTGAGGAGTCTGAGGAGGACCCGACTGAGGGTTCTGCTATCTAGTCATACTTGGGCAAGTATGCTAGTTTTAAATAATGTCAAATACTTTTGAGAACCTGGTCTGTATCTAAATAATTTTGACAGTACTTACATAATGTAAATGATGTAAATTATTTGTGATGATGCTTTAATATTTTTATTTTCTGCTAAGTTTATTTTATCGACATCAAGAAATTTTACAACTCATATTTATGTTACAAAGCATATTTTATAATGGAAGGGGTAATTTGGTAATTAAATAACATAAATGTGGTACCCTACGGTGGGTGTTACAAAACACTCCGGTGTCACCACTTTACTAGGCTTACCTAGCAATATTCATTACTTGGATAACTAATCACAATACTAGTGGTTTTATAAGCTACACCAATGTGATAAAGGTTCTAAGTAATTCTTTTAAACAAGACATATTCTTGTAAAGCTTGGAAACTCCACTTGTTTTCATATACTATGTGGTTTGTTTCCTTGATAAAAATATCCGTAAAAGTGTTTAAATACACTTAAGAAAGCATATATAACTGATCCCAACTGATAGGAAACTTCAAAACATCAAGAATATAACTCTGGTAAAACTCTGGAACACACGCCTAGGCGTGACTTGCCCACGCCTAGGCGTGGCTACCTCACACCTAGGCATGCAATTCCCACGCCTAGGCATGACACTCTCTGTCTAGCCTGGACTGAAAATTGAGTGTCCCACGACTAGGTGTGAAAATGTTGCGCCTAGGTGTGACAATTCTGTAGAAAATTCTGCAAAAATCGAGCCATTGCTCTAATGGAACCAAACCAATTCTACTCTTCCAAATCTTGGATTGTAAGCATTTTTCAACCTAGTTATGATCTCTAATCATGTTAGAATCATTATACACTACTTTTAACTCATTAAACTTGGGTTATGAACAAAATAAAATCATTTAAAACCTAGTTCTCAACTTTGGATTCAACACCTAAGGAGGTGTTTCTAATCTCAAATCAATCACCAAGCATAGGTTAAACAAGAACCAAACCAAACTCAACCATTGAAAGTAGGAATTAACCAAAGAAACTATCTTTACCTCAAATTACCTTTTTTCCCAAATCCATTCATCCATATATAAACTACAAGGAATGGAGAGGAAGGTTAGGTTTAAGGAAAAACATCCCTACCTCTTGCTTGATTGTTGATGAAAAAGCCTTGCTTCTCTTGTTGGACTTCCTCCCTTTGCTGCTCTTCTTCCCCCTTTCCTTTGTTCTCCTCCTCTTTGTTTTTCTATTTTCTTTCTTTTGTTTCCAACAGGAAACGTGTGGGGGAAAGAAAAACAAGCCAAATGATAAGATTAATGGCCTTTTAACATACACTGATAAATCTATATCTGCTATGAATACTTATATTTTACTAATTAAAGTTTTTCAACTTACAATAACTTTGAAATAAATACTAGGATTCATTAAAATTATTATTTCACTATTTTCCAAATTTTCATATCTGTTGGGGGTCAATCCAGTATTAAAACACATAACTAATATGCTTAAAAATGTCAAACGAACTCTGATTGCTCTTAAATTTTAACCGCATCCTTTTTACCTTATTTGTGGCTTAGAAACAAACTCTCTAGGTTTATTTCCCTCAAATTAGCTATTTATGCTACTATCTGAGTCATTTTAAACTACTTCTTGTATTCTGGGTTACGACAAAGTGTTTGAATGAGCTCAATTTGTCACAAAACTTAATTGACATGTTTTACAAGTATAGTAGTATCTCTATGACTATATACAAGCTAGCATGTTTCTCGGGATGTTACACTTAGCAGATACCAAATTTACAGGATGAGAAGTAGTCATAAACTTTAGTCAAAAGCTTAGTCGTTCAACTTTAGAATTCTCCACACTTTTCTCCACTCTTTTTCCCTCATTTTTACGTCTCACTTCTGCCTCTTTCTTCTGCTTCTTCATCACGTTGCTGCCCAAGAGAAACAAGAGAAAAATAAAAGAAATCAAAGAGAAAACAAGGTTCAAAAGGAAGAACAAATCAAAGGCAAGAAAGGAAAGAAAATTGTGGCAAGCTAGTGGAGTTAAGGTAAGGTTTTTACCTTCCAAATCACTCATCTTTTCCATTGAAATGAACAAAAAATTCTGGTTCTTGTGTATGTGGTGTAACATCCTCCTTAACATGCTAGTAATGTTATTGGATTGAAATGAACCATAATATTTGCTTAGCATGTCCAAGTAATTTTGAGATTTTCTGAATTAGTTTATGTACTTTGCCGCAACAAAGAACGTGTAAAATGACTATTTTAACTCTGAAAAATAACATAAATTACTTAGATGAAGGAAATAAATATAAAAAATTTATTTCTAAGTTATAAATGTATGAAACAAGGTGTAGTTAAAGTTTCAAGATAAACTGAGTTGATTTAGTATTTTTAAGTACACTGATTGTACACTTTAATACCGAATTGACTTATTGTAGATATGAAAAATTATGAAAATGGTGGAACTAAAACTTAGATAAATCTTAATATTTATTTTGATATCTTTGGATATTAGGAAACTTGATTTAGTAAAATTAAAGTGTTCCTAACAGATATATTTTTTTAGTACAAATTTTAGATGGTCATCATTTTCAAATAACCTTATCCTAAGTCTTGACTTTTGTGTGTTTTGTAACGCCCCAATTTTTAGAAAATATTCTGAATGTACTATTTTCTGTTTTTCATGCTTTTGTATGAATGACCGTTGTGTCCCTATTTTTACAATTTACGTATGAAAACAATTACGATAATAGAAATTTTATTTGATCGTTTTACGTAGTTTGCTTGAGACGGTAAAATAAAAATTTTTCTGAGCCTTTGATTAATTTTTCTGAAAGATATACAATATAATTGATATTTTATTTGAGCGTTTTGGACAATTACCTACGTTGTGAGAAAAAAATGGAAAATGACCGAGTCCCGAACGTCTTGTTTTATTGTTTTTTTTGTTTTAATTGTTTTCTTCTTGATTTAGTGTCAATACTGCTGTGATTTTATATGGACTTTTTGGGTGATTTGCTCAGGCGGAAAATAATATTTTCCTGGCCGGGAAAATCTTATTTTATTATTTAGAATTGGGGATCTTACTTAACCCGATTGAATGAGACTAAAAATAATCTTTTAATTTTTAGGTTTAAGCTCAAATAAAATAATTTTATATTATTATAATATTATTTTATTAGTCGATATTTTAGTGACAAAGTGGACTGGAAATATTTTGCGGGACCCACAATTAGTAGAACGATTAGATCGGTAACTTAATTAATCAAGTAAATCAAAACTTTCCAGAAACACCACAATGGGTAAAGAAAATTAATGCACCTTGTGTGACTAAGCAAGGTGAGTCACCATGAGCAACCAATAGGATTTAAGCTTGTTAAGCAAGATTTGATCTTGACCTTTGATGCATTCAATGGCTTGGATGAAGCCAAATCCATGCACATCCATTTGCACTTGAGTGCTACGGCCAAGAGGCCTTGGAAGACCAAAACTACACTTCATCTTCATCACTTTTCTCTCTTCTCTCTCTTCCAAGAACCCTAGCCTCCATTGTTGTTCTTCTTCCCTATCATTCGGCCAAGAGCCATTCCTAATCATCCAACCATCCAAAAATTTTTCTAACCAAGTTTCCTTAACCTAAACACTATTCTAAGAACCTTTCTAGTTGGAAGTTTCTTCAAAATCTTCCATTTAGGGCTTGAAATCAACCTTGTAAATTTGACCTAGAAGGTGAAATATCATATTTTTCTTTTCTCTCTTTTTTTCAAAGTTCTAAGCCATGATTTCTCCATGGTTTAGCTTCTTTTTCATGGTTAATAACATGTAGATTTTATTTGAGATTTTTAGGTATTTGGTGGAGTGAAAACTGAACCATAGGAGGTGTGAAAGCTAATCATTTGTCTTCATTTAAGGTAAGAGGAAGACAATTCTTATCATCCCTTGATGGTGGTAAGAAGATGGATTGTTTGTAGAATCCATAAGGATTCGGTTGTGGTGTGTTTATTGATGTGTATTTATTAATTTTTGTGGTTGCTAGTTGCTTAGGTGTTGTATGTTAGTAGCTTTCTTGTTTGGTGATTGTAATAATTTTGCATGTCTATTAGCTTTTGATTGTATGTCTATAAGCTTTAATTTAGGTTTTATGTGTTAGAAATATTTTGCATGTGTTAGAAATATAAATGCATGTGTTAGAATTGTATGATAAGGTATAAGATGTGAATAACATGTGTAAATTTGCATGAGTGTTCCAAAGAACACATTCCCTAGTTCACAATGACAAAGTGTGAGGACCAAAATGTTCTCTTAATTTTTCCTAAAGTGTAACTTAATTAATTAGGAGAAATAAGAAGGTTTCAAATTGATTTGATCAAAGAAAAGGAATTTAGAAATCAAATGGTAAAGACTTAGTATTTTGGGCCAACATGCCTAAAGGATTAATTTAACTCTTACTAACTATTTTCTAATATGATTTAATGAACTTAGACAATATAATATATTTGATATGATTTAGAAGGTGAAAAACAATTTAGAAATAAAATGCAAAAATTTTATGAAATTTGGCCAACATGCCACTATAGGTAATCATGATTTCTAAAACTTGATTCCAAACCTTTTTCAATCAAAAAGAGACAATACAAGTTAAGAAGAAATTTTCTATAATGATTTTTGAAGAAACAAATTGAGTAGAATTAAGCTAAAGGATTAAAACTAGTAATTTTATCATTAGGAAGTAAAATACGAAAATTTTGAGAAATTTTCTAACATATAACTCACTTAAGGTTTTGAAGCATGTTAGAGATTTCAAAAGAATTAAATGATATGGTTAAAAATTAGGTAAATGGAAATTTTATGGATAATTTAGGAAACCATTATTATGATATTCTAAACAAAATAAATTTTTAGTAAAAATGAACCAATAAGATAGTAAAAATATCCTAAAGACAATGCGGTATGAAAAATTATTCTACGTAGTTTAAATGTACTAAGTACTATTTACATTGGTTTTAAACAGTAATTTTAAGGGCATTCGAATAAGAAAATGATTTAAAAATCCTACGCGATTGAGAAAACGTATTAAAAATGCTACGCGATTTTAAAAACAAAAAAATATCTTTACGCGATTTTTAAACGTTTGTAAAAACGACGGAATTATGAAAACGCGATAAAATTTCTACGCGATTGACCGTTACTATCTTTATACTGTCGGGAAAATGTGAACCCGTACAGATTATTTTTGAAAATCTTTCGCTGTCGGGAAAATGTGAACCCGTACAGGCTTTTGAGACTATATCTGCTGTCGGGAAAATGTGAACCCGTACATTGCATCTATCATTATGTGTGCCATGTATTTGGTGGATTGGTTGACGAGACGAATCACATCGTGTTGTCGATGCGATAAACGTAGTGTGGTTCATTGTTCTAATGAACTTGGAGACTTTAGTGTACGGGATCCCACATGTGGACAGTTGGTAGCTCATGGTAAACCGATAGCACACTATGGTACTCGACATACACTATATTTAATCAAGATTTGTGAAATCTAGTAGTACATTTGCATGTAGTGCCACAACGTGAGACCGTGAACTACACCACGCCCGGATTGATGGATTCTGTGTCGTGGGGCTATAGACGCAACGTGTGACAATAGTTGGTGGGGCAGCCGTGGTACTATTAGATTTTGCGAGTCATTCCTCTTTCGATACTTGTGTTTTCTTTAGCTCCATGGAGTAGGATTTTGTCATATTATTTATCTCTATGTCTATTTGTTTCCATCTTATCTATTTATTATTTATCGTATCTTATTTGTTTATTTTATCTGATTCTTGTTACTATATTTGGTTATTATATCTTATCTGTTTATTCTTATCTTTCTTATTTTATCGTGATGTGATATATTGTTATGATATCTAAATCTTACTCTAATTTGTTATTCTTTCTGTTATAGTATTTTATAATGCATGAAGCTGTATACATGTTGTTTGTCGTCTTCTTATTGGCCATGTTGTGATGATTTTATGTTGTCTTACCTCTTTGTTATATGTATTTTCTGTTTAATTATTTTACGCGGTAAAGACTTGAGGAAGAGGATCAGCCTATTGAGATCGTATACCACGAGGAGGAGGAAGATCGGCAGCGCGATCGACCAGTTTTACGATCAAGAACCATCCGATCATCCATATCCTCTGGATTGATTGTGAGGATAATTTTTGGGATTCATGAGCTGGTATTTCATGGAGGTGCTCTCAGCACTTAAGAAATAATCGTGACTGCGTGACATATGCGGGACGTGTGATTGATCCTACGTCAACGTTTTGATGAAGAGCATTATGACTACGACACTTTTCTGCACTTAGAGTTACCCTTATCCATTAGGCGTTATTGGGGTCTTTGAAAACCCGAGCCTAGCGAGATAAGCATCGTATCGATGCGATCCCGTTATCGCCGTGTGTCGAGACATCCGGATATCTATCTCCCGATGATCATTTTCGGTGAGAGTGATCCATCGAGAATTAGATAACCATGATGTTTTTTTACATGTGTTCTTGTTTTTGTTTAAATATTTGTAGTCCTTGTTGTAAATTATTTGTATAGCTTATAACTTAATCATATGTATATTATCAGTAATGATGTTTTTTTTATTTCGTATTTTCCGCATTATCTTTTTAGATCATATTTCTGTCTATCAGGAATTATTTTACAACTCGTATTAATATTTAACAAATGTTTCACAACTTGGGTAGATTTTATTTCTATTTCTTTTATTTTCTTTTATGTGTGACATCCTCCAAAGGGGTGTTACATGTTTCTCTACCACAACACGTTTCCAGTAGCCACAAAAGTTGAAAGAGTAGAAATGAAGCAACAACAGCAAGGAAGCCAAGAGAGAAAATCAAAGATTGAAGAGGAAGAGGAAAGGAAAAAGAGAAGCAAGGGCAAGACCAAGCTTCAAGCTTGAAGCCCGAATTCGAGAGTGAGGTAGAGGGAAAAGTTCTGATTTCCATCATACTCTTTTCTTATTTTGATGTTCTCTTGTGTGTGTGTGCTGAAGATGGAACTTAATATTAAGAAATCAAATCTCACACCACAATGGAAAAAGGGTTGGTCTTAGGTTCATTTGTGTGTTTGTTTGCTACAAGTTTTGAAACTTAAAGATTAGTGATGATTGAATAAGGTTATTTAGTATCCTTTGCAAGTTGTTATTTAGTAGCATGATTTTGATGAGAACCGTGGTTGACTTTACATGAGTCAAGTGAGACATGAAATTGAAAAAAATGTAGAAAACTGGTCTAGGTACAGCCATGAAACTTGCTACCCTGTGCATATAAAAATATGCATATGTATACATGTACATGTTGTTTATGGTACAACAAAGTAACTTGCTATTTTGTACATATGAAGTATGCATTTTTGCTGCTTAGTTCGGCACAGCATGGAACTCTAACGTGAAATATTTAAATGGTCATTATTTTTGCTGCTTGGTTCCGTACAGCATGGTACTCCAATGTGAAGTATTAAAATTGACATTGTATCTTTTGAATGTGTATTTGCCTGTGGAACATGCTGGTCGCCTGCCCTGTATATATAAAAGTGTAATGTAAAATATATATATTTGTAAAATGCTTGCTGTCTCACGGTGCAACAGAGGAAAAATTTACGAGAAATTGAATTGTAAACTATGCATGTTGTCTTACGGTACAACAGAGGTAAAATGGATGAGAAATAGGAGTGTAACTATGCATGCTATCACGGTACAGCAGTATTGTTTGCTACCTTGTACACATAAAATATGTATCTATAAAATTACATGTTGGTTGGTCACGATTCAGCTATGTTGCTTGCTGCTAGTACATATGAAGTTGTACATTTATATGTTGGTTATGTTGAACAAGGTACAACTGAGTTATTTGGCTCATGCTCATGAAAAATGTTGCCTTGTATGTTGATCTTTCTAGTCACCATTGGAAAGAAAGTAAGGAACATGGTTTAAAAAGGAATAATGGATTTGGTCCATCTTGATCACGGTACAGCAATGCACTTCATGCATTTATATATATATATATATGAGGGAGGATCAACTTACACCAGTATAAGTTGATTTTCTCTTACATTCATTTTCAACTGTTAGATCTACTTTCATCTAATGGTTACCTTTAATGAAATAATCTCAACCATTAGATGAAAGTAGAACTAACGGTTGAAAATGAGTGTAAAAGAAAAAAGACTTACATTGATATAAGCTGATCCCTCCTCTCTCTCTATATATATATATTTGCAAGTAAAACATGCATGGAGGGTCTCAGACAACAGCAAATAATGCTGCATTACACATGTGATTTAGTGCATTAAACTTGGTTAGTTATTTTGCTCATGTAGCCTCGGCCCAGCAGCACATAATGCTGCCTTGTATATATAAAAATGTTTGCAACATTACATGTGTTTAGATTGTCTTGGTTGCTGAAACTAATTGTGTTAGATGAGTTGCAATATTGGATTCAATCATTTAATGTTGGTTACTTCTAAGTTGTTGTTAGTATTCAAATGAATTTATAAGACTTATGGTTGCCATGTTGTGATTAATGCATAAAAGCATTATTTCATATTCTAAATTTAATTGATATTAGTACAAGAATATATTACCATAGTTTATGACAGCCTTACCTTGTACTCATGAAAGGATATGGTTGCTTGAATGAAATGTTGAATGTAAGCATTATGATGCTTAATGGAGGAATTGAATGAATAGTTAAAAATACCTTTGCATGTTTTGTTTTTCAAACTTGATATTTGTTATTTCCATGTATTTGGCTTGAGCCAAAGGTGCTCCAAATGCTAGGGTTATTTTATTAAGAGAGGTTAAGGAACAAAGGTTTTCTTGAAAATATACAAATATCATGAGTTTTCTAAAATAAAATGTTTTATTAACATTGCACAAGCATACATTAGGGCATTTCATAGACATACTCATTTATTATCATGCATTACATAACATAACAATTGTATGAGCAATTGTCTAATTTTATATTACTGAAAGGTTGATGGATGGTTTAAATGTATATAATGAAAAATTTGCTTATGCTTGTTTGCCATCTTATTCATAGTAAGAAAATATGCTAATTTGAGTTGAAAAGCTATGTATTGTTTAAAGTGTTTTATTTAATTAAAATGAAATGTCTGCTTTAGGAAAGGGAAAGACTAAATTTTGGTTTGAACCACTTTTTTCATTTTTTATTTATGTAACTTGTTTTTACCCAAAGTAGCTAGATTTTTCACGGTGTTATGTTTTGTAAACTTACTACTGAGAATTTCAAGTTATCACCCTAAATTCTTATTTCCATGGTAAATCCAGCCAATTATCAATGCAGGAGCAAAGGAAGATTTTGAAGACTTGACATTGATGTTTTGTACATATATATATATATATATATAAATATATATATATATATATATATATATATAAATATATATATATTATATATATATATATAAATATATATATAAATATATATATATATATAAATATATATATAAATATATATATATATATATATATATATATATAATATATATATATATATATATATATATATATATATATATATATATATGTTTTGTAAACTTACTACTGAAAATTTCAAGTTATCACCCTAAATTCTTATTTCCATGGTAAATCCAGCCAATTATCAATGCAGGAGCAAAGGAAGATTTTGAAGACTTGACATTGATGTTTTGTATATATATATATATGTACCAAGGTTATTAGTTTTGTATTATGCCCTCGTGGCTTGTTTTAATATATATGTATATCTTAGACATATGTTGTAATATCATAGTAAGGAGCAAGCTTCCAGTTGTATACAATTATCTTGTCTCTTTACTTTTTGTTAAAAGCTCTATATATTAAAATGTTATTAGATATTACATAGGTTTTATATTAACATTTTACGCTTAAAAGTGACAATCATATTACTACATCTTAAGTATATTGATAATATACACCGTAGTAGATTTAGGATGTTACATGTGGTAGTCATGACCATGCATGGAAAAAGAACAAGAATTCTTTGTTAATTTGTGATTTAGTTCCTATCTTCACCTTATTCTTTTTCTATGTTATTTTCAATCAATTTGGTGACCTTGGAGCTTATGGAACTCATGGTCAAGGCATAATTTTGATAGGAATCCTTGCTTGAATTCATTCCTTTCTTCTAATGATTTTTGTATTGAAATTATGATGTTGGATGTGAAAAAAAAAATTGAAGTGCTTATGTTTAGGAAGGGCATTGGCTAACCCTAACCCTAACCCTAACCCTAATCCTAACCCTAACCCTAACCCAAATCATGCAAATAAAATTTTATCTAGCTTTTATTTGTATTACGTATCTATAATTCTAAGGACTTTGTGAAAGAATTTAGCATATAAGTATTTTGCTTGGTTTCTAACCTTTTGAAGCTCACGGCCATATCCTTGAAAGCAATGAATTTGGTTGATTAATTTGACACTTTATGTTTCTATACTCATTTGTTAATTAAATTGATTATAGAAATGATAATTAGTGGATGAATATGTGAAGATAGCAACTAAATTGCATTACAGTCGTGACATGCTCTTGGTTATACATACTTGAACTAATGTGTTATATAACTTATATATGATTTGTTATGCTTGATAGTGCATATTTGGACTATTAAGAATTTATAGAAAAACTTTGATACTTGTAAAGGCCATATAGGCCGAATTGAGAGTCAAAGGAGATATGGTAATCTCCAAGTGGTAATTGATGCGTAAGTAAGTGAATTATGCTGTATGGAAAATTATTGAATATTTGATTGTGTATCAAACAAGTTAGAATTGTACATTTGTTGAGAATTGTGAACTTATTGAGAATGTATAGAATGTGATGATGAAATTATTGGTATTGCTCCCTTGATTCTTTAAGGTTGAGCTAGAATATGACTTAAATTTAAGAGATATTATATTGTTTATCCTTGTACCTAAAGGATATATTGATGATTATCCATGTACCTGATGGAAATTGTATTGACTATCCTTGTACTTGATGGATATTATATTGATTATCCTTGTACCTAAAGGATATATTGTTGATTATCCATGTACCTGATGGATATACTATTAGCTAAACCTAGTACTTGGAGGTTATGTTATTAATTACCATGGCATCTGAAGGATATATTAATAATTATTCCTTATATCTGGTGGAAATGGAACTATAATCTTGTTATAGATAATTATGATTCATGAAATCAATTTGAATTTCAATATCATGTTATGACTTAGTTATATTATAAAGACTATTAATTGAATTTAAGATTATGATTTTGTTTATGAATTGTTTCTGAAAGTATTTTGGGATATAAATTATGTTGCTTGTTAATAAATGTTTTTGGAAACTATTAATAATTGAAATTCTATTTTAGGAAGAAGAAGGACTGAATTTGGCTTTTGCCAACTTCCTACGTTATAAGTTGAGTTTTTCTTTAAAAGTGATTTTTTTCCCAAAATAGCTGGAAGTATTATGATAACACATATTTTTAAATAGTATTATTGAGAATTCTTAGAATTCTCACCCCTTTCCTATTTATATTTCCATAATATTTCTAGGGATATATGCTTCAGCAAGGAGTTGGAAGACGAAGACGTAAAATAGTTATAACAATATTTTGCATTTTGTATTGTATAATTAATATGTTGTAACAAATTATGTAATTTATGAGCATTGTAAATTGCATTGTATATTATCTTTTTAATATATGAACGTTAACTTATCTCGCTTCAGGCTCATATTTTCTATATATTATTAAAAATGTAAATTTAAATTTATTTCATAGTTATACGTGACATACTTAATTCTAGTTACAAATACGTAATTTTGGAACTGAGCTAATTGCTTCATTGTTGATAGAGTGGTAAGTGGTAAGTGTAAAGTGTCTCACCAGGGTCTGGTCTCATTAGGATAGGTTGTGCAGACAATATTCTTTTCATCTCTTGGAAGATAGCTTCGCGTAACACCCTCCGTAGGGCATTACATTTCCGACTAAAAACTTATAATCTGAAAGTCATTTCATAAAAGGTTTGAGTTTTAAAATATGGATTTTAAAATTTCTTTTTGCTGACAATATAAACTTACCGAAAATATAAGTAATACAAAAAATAGACTGCACTGATTAATACACATGTTACTTATACCATATAATAACAACATTTAAAACATAAAACTTACAAACTTAAAGAAACAGTAGCAAACCCTATGACAGGTCCTACTTAATAGCACAGTAATAACACTAACGAGAAAACTCGATGCACTTATTACGTTCCTACGCCAAACTACACACTATTGAAACTGGGAAGATCACTCCTCAATGTCGTCACCGAACTCAGAACATTGCCTCAAATTAAGTCTAAGAAGCTCACTTCATCTACTATACAAAATTTTAACAACACAAGCATAACAAAACAGTACAGCAAAGATGTGAGATCCCTTTTTAACAATACTAGTATGGTAGCAAAGAATGATATGAATGACAAAGTCATTCCATACACACAGATATCGCAAGTATAATCATGTTATCAATTTATAATTATCTTCACAAAACATATTTCACAATAATATAAACATTAACAAGTTATATTAAATATATATATATTAACATATATATATATATATATATATATATATATAATATATATAATGATTATGCCATCATGATATATACCTTGACCATGCCACAACAATATGTATACCGACTATGCATATGCACAATGCACCATCTTCTTACTCCATGGAGCTAAACAACTTCAGATATGAATGACCCAGAGGGTCTGCCAGCCTCAATGACAGCCTACGCTGGATGCGAAAGCAATAGTGTTTGTCAGGATATGCGCCAGTGCGTTGCAATAGTTTATCATGGCCAGAGGCATATAATGTGACAACACAGGTCACCAAATGAATCACCGTGCCCTGACGCCCCCAGTAGATCCCTCACTGGATCACACTACCTTGTTCTCATTCACTCCTAGGCAACAAAAGTCATAACAACCACCGGCTATATAATGTTCAATGCATGTTAACTCAATGCATAACTCAAGCCACCGTTGTACTGTTCACAACAATATTAGAATAACAACCTATACAATTGTCTAATACTATTAGTATCAATGATATTATATAACTGCCCATATAATTACATAATATTAATGATCCACCCGAGTCCAGTATGTCGGCCAAACAGAAATCTGCTGTTTTTTCAATCACATAACATTTTTGTCGCATTTTCATAATCGCGTGATGCTCTTGTCACGTTTTCAAATCACGTAAATATTTTTCAACGTTTTCTCAATCGCATAAAAATATTTAAACATTTTCAAAATTGCATAGCTCAAAAATTATTATTTTTTAAATGTGTAAGGTTTTTCTATTGTTTTTCACTATATAAAATATTTCTTGACGCTCTGAATTAAATTTTGACATTCTCCAAGTTTAAAAATTTTGTTTGGACATCATTTCCCATTTTTCTCATAAAATCTCCTTTATGTAATAATTTCTGATGTTTTCCTCAAAATATGTATTATTTAAATTTAATAAAATCTTCTACCGTTACCATTACGAAAATTCTTTTTAAATAAAATACTTTGACCTCTAATTCACTTTCAACACTTGTTCTCCATTATCATAAATCAAGATCACTTTTATCCAATAAAAACTTTGTTCCATTCTCTTTAAATAAATTATTTGAATTCTCAAATCACCTTTAAAAACTCCTTTTTCATTCTATTACTAAAAATCATTCTTTATCCAATAAAAGCCATATATTTCCATATTCCTCTTAGTAATACTTTCTAATATGTTTTTTTTCACAAAAATTTACATTACATTAATTTAATCAAATTTTATAGATCAAAGTCCTCTAATACGCTTCAAAATCCAAATGGGTGAGCTACACGTTAGTAATTTCAAAGTATAAATTCATTTTCCATCATAATCTAAATGTTACCAAGTAGCCTCAATACTCAAGAGTATGTAAAATAATTTTGTAATTCTTTTGCAAAACGTTTGATTATCAATTTTCGTTGAAGCTATTGATTGATTAAAGTAAAAAGATAGATGAGATCGAATAAATCACTCAGAAATAAACAAGTCAAGATAGAAAGTATTCAAGCCAAGCTAAATATCAAACTTAACTCAAGCATATATAATTAAAGCACAAAGTAAAGAGATAGAGTTGAGAGAATCAAACACAAGGATTTATCCTAGTTCAGTCACCCCTTGTGACCTACGTTCAATCCTCAAGTGAACCACTCAAGATTTTCTACTGACCTCCAAGCTTGAACAGGTGCTTAAAAACTTATACAGATTGGAGCACTTAACAACACCTTGGGATACCTAACCCTTGTGCTTTGAGCCTCAAAATAGGGATACCTCACCCTTTACAACCTTTGAGGGATACCTCACTTTCTTTACACCTTTGAAGGATACCTCACCTTTTTTTCAACAAGGGATTCCTCACCCTTTTTCACTAGTGGGATACCTCACCCTTTTACAGAATAAACAAAGTGTTTGAATGATAGAAACTCTCTCAAAGAGTAGATAATACAAATTGAAGCTTATCGTATCAAGGGTTCACACTTTGAAGCTCAAAATAGAGTATGATAGAAGATAAGAGAGAAAATTTGTATTTGATGATCAAGAGACTTGTTCAGATAGTTTTCCAACTTTTCTTTAATGCCCAAATACTTTCATTTATAGCCCAAAACATTTTAGAGCCGTTGGAGGTGGTTGGGTTTATTAAATGATCCAATAGAGTCATTGGAAATGTTTTCTGATTTTCCAGATAACCGATTAGGGAGAAGTCCTAATTGGTTAGGGGCCTTTGAGAATTAATTCCATTGCCTCTGTTTCTCATAATAACCAGTTAGCCAAATGTCCTAATCAGTTAGGACTCTTTTTAACTTGAGTTCACGTTTTTTTTAAAACACAATAACTAATTATACAAAACACCTAATCAGTTAGGCCCTCTCAAAATTCATTTCCTGTAACTTTTTAAAAGCACACTAACCAATTAGGCATACACCCTAATTGGTTAAGTCATTTTAGAAATAGCCTCTGAGTTATCAAATAACCAATTAGGACAACATCCTAATCGGTTAGGCCTTTCAAGAATTAAAGAGACAATGTTCCAGACTTATCAAATAACTAATTAGGGAGTTGTCCTAATTAGTTAGGAGCCTTAAAAAACATGAAAAATGCTCCTAACATGGTGAATAATTAGTTATGGGAAATCCATAATCGGTTATTGCATTCTAGTTTTGAAAACTGAATTTAAATAGTCATAACTTCTTTGTTTCTTATTCGTTTAAAACAAATGACCACTCATTGGAAAGATCTTTGAGTCTATTTTCACATGAACAAAGTTTTAGATCTAGAATCAAAATATTTTGAAAGATATGGTCAAAATAGTAACTAAAGGTCAGTTTTACAAAACACTAACTTGACCATTTTTTTATAGTTTTGAACTACCATCATAACTAGCTTTTCAAAACATATTTGTTGGGCATTTTGGCATGTGAAATCCATTTGTAAATATTTAAAAACATATTTGAGCTTAGTGTGATTCCTTTTTACTTTTACACAAGATCTAAACCCTATATGCTAATCTTGAATGTTCTTGGAGCTTGATTTTTGCATCACCATTTCTTTCTTGTTTGTTATCATCAAAACCATTGTCATTGCCAATGCTAATCACATTCTCCTCCTTTTTGATGATGACAAATAGTTATTGAGAAAATGTTAGTTCAGATAAAATTGAAATTCACAAAAGGTGTTAGAGACTTGCTCCGCCTTTATTTTTTAAGAGGTGATAATATCAGAAATGCACAGCTCTCCCATAATTTTGGAATCCCAAGATCATTGTATTTGTACCTTATTATTTACCTTTTCTCAATGACATATAAACTTCTCCCCCTTTTGTCATGATACAAAAGATATTCATTTGAATAAGATAGTTATTGCAAAAAAATCCATTTGAACACAACATCCAAAGCAAGACCAACATATATACTAAGTACTAAAATGAGTCAAGCAAGATAAGACAATAAACATCATGTTTAAAAGATAAATCTTCAATAGTTAGATCTAAAACATAATGATATTGCTAAAATAGAAACAAATTTGCTCAATGAGGTGATATTTTGGAAGAAAAAGAGAGTTTTAATCAGTGGAAATTGATAGATTTTGGTGAAAAATGGATTTGAGTGGTGGATTTTGGTTGGATTTGAGGTGGGTGAAGTGTTTAAGGAAGTGGGTGTGAGAGGAAGAAGATGATCATAGAGTTTTGGGTTCGTGAATGGTGAAGGAAGGTCACGTTTTTGCTGTTTTAGTGAGCATAATAATCGGTTATACCATTGTGGTAACTGATTATTTTTGTGAGGAATCAAGATGGTGGCCACGGGTTTGAGCAATAATAGATTAGAGATGTGAGCTAATCGATTAGCTCATGTGAAATCAGAAAAGTGAGCTCCCTGTAAGCTCAAATAATCGATTGGAGTATAATAATAATCAGTTAGGATGAAGGGAAATAAAATCTCAAGCTCACAGGTTGCCTCAATAACCGATTAGGACTTGCTCCTAATTGGTTATTTTCATGGTCCATGGAGAAAAATAACCTATGTTTGCCTCAATAACATATTAGGGAAAGCTCCTAACAGGTTATTTTGCTTGGCAGAGATCACTTCAATGTGACATAACAGTTCCCAAGACCTAATAACAAGTTATTTTCTTCTTCTAACTGGTTATTTCACTTCCAAAACCAGAAAATCTTCAAAAATTCAACCTTTAAAAATACAACCACATGCCATCTTTGATAATCATCTTGACTTTGCTTCCATTACATTAACTCTAAATACCATAAATATAGCTCAAAACATATCTTATCCTTTTCAAAGTCACTAGAAACCAATTATGTGAAGGTCTTAATTGGTTATTTGTTAGAGGAAAAGCATCAACAACCACTAACTTTGTGAATAACAAGTTAGGTACTTCTCCTAACCAGTTATTTGGCTTGACAGAATATAAGATCACATTTCCAAGAGCCAATAATTGGTTCTTTGCTTTCCATAACAGATTATATCTTTATTAGAACTAGAAGAATCTTCAAGAATTCAACCATTAGAACACAAACTCATTTTTTCTTGAGGATGATCTTAGCTTGGCTTCGCTTTCATCACTTCTAAACACCATGAATGCAATCCAAAAATTGATTTTTCTTCTTCAAAAGTACTTGAAGTCAATTTCTTCAGCAAGAGCTTGAGATTGGGGATTTGGGGGGCTTAAGCATGAATCAAGCATCTACAAAACAAACTTAGGGGAACCTCCGATGCTCAAGTCAGCATTGGATTCAAAAATAATTAACACATGATAACTATGCATGGGGTTCAATAATAGTAAAGTATCAAATTATGCTACAAAGTGACAAGTTATGCTTCAAAATGACATATCATGCACTAAATGACATATTATGCAACTAAATATCACATTATGCAATAACATGACAAATTATGTAGCAAAGTGATGAATTATGTAGCAAAATATCATTTTTAGCAAGAGTTAGATGCATGATTGATCCAATATACCAAGTTATCCTCTTATATATGCACTTTAGGGCAAACAATGATCATCTTAGATATGTTATGTCAAGTACAAAGATATTTTCATTAAACATGCTATTTCAAACGAGAAGTATATTTTATCTAGCATATTAACATGTAAAAGCATTTTCAAGACATAAAGTTAGAAAAACACAACTTTAAAGTAAATTAAAGCATAAAACAAGTTTCCACTTATCTAAAGATTGCAAGTCCAAGCTTCTTGGAGACAAGGAAGGGAACTTCGAGTGATTTCTGGTCTTGTGCTTGTAGCAACCACCACAACAAGAATTTTAGAAATTAGCTACCAAAATTAGCTACGAATATTTTTCGTAGCTAATCCGTAGCTAATTAGCTACGGATTAGCTACAGAATAAATTTCCGTAGCAAATTTATGAATGAATGAGAAAATAAATTTATGAAGCAAATAGCTAGGCAATAGCTACGATTTAGCTACAAAATTTAGTTACGGAAATTTTTTGCAACTAATCCGTAGCTAATTAGCTACGGATTAGCTATGGAATAAAATTTCGTAGCTAAATATTAAATGTAAATTTTTTTGACAATTAGCTACAAAATAGCTATAGTTTAGCTACAGAATTTAGCTAGAAAATTTATTTCGTAGCTAATCCGTAGCTACTTATTTACGGATTAGCTACAAATTAGCTATGAAATAAATTTTAAGAAAAAAATTATTAAGCAAATAGCTACAAAATAGCTATGATTTAACCGCAAAATTTAGCTAGGAAAATATTTGGTAGCTAATCCATAGCTAAATTAGCTACGAATTAGCTACCAAATATTTCTGTAGCTAAATTTTTATTGAATAACGAAATTAGCTTCAACAAATTGGCAATTACGCGCCCAGACCCTCCCTCCACTTTCCCAAAATAAGAAAGAAAATTCAAAGACCCAAAATTATCAATCACCAATTACATGAAATACGAACATCACTCTTTCTGGTCCAAATATCTGTTTCTTCGTCGTCGTGAGCAATTCGGATCTCGGTCTCCGAATTTGAGTCCTAGACCTGGTTTTGTTCTCCTTATTGATCGATCTCATCGCTCCTTCAATTCAATTGGATCCGATTGAGCTTCCCGAGAGCTTCGCCGTGGATCTAATCACGAATCCGTTCTCTTCAAGCATGCGTCTGAGGTAAGCAATGGAAATCATGCTGTTATTTTTTTCGTGTAGATAGATGTTCTTGAAGAACCATTGCTCACTGAGAAAAAGCTCAAAATTTGTGAAATTGTTTATGGATTTTAGCACCTATGCAACTAGTGAAGGATTAAGCTGACTAGTAACTATTGTGGCACAATTTTATTTTATTTTATTTTATTTTTTGCATTCATTAAGTTCTACAGATAGAAGACATTGCTAATGACTAGATCCTATATGACTATTGCTTGAAAATTGTTGCACATTAATATGGCATGTTAAATTTATGGTATGGATCAAAGGAAGTTATTTGTTTACTTACTCAAAATAGTTTAGTTTCTTGTTGGAAAGAGAGGATAAGTGAGACCACATTTATGCCTGCTTCGTGTTGATGCAATGTGCATTGTTACTTGAAAGGGGGTTTATTGCTACTGTAGAAAAGGGTAAGAAGAAAACGAGGAGAAGGGAACTTCTTAATGTTTGGGTGTTTTATATAATCCTCCAAAATCTCCGCTGCTTGCTTCTATTTTATAGTTCTCCCAATTTTGGAGGATTTTAAACATCAAATAAAGGGAAGAAAAATCATTCTTTGACTATTTCATTCTCTTCCCTTCCCTTCCCCTCCCAACATCCAAACAAAGTATTGAACTTAGTCTGGTGCATGTTAGCATATCAATTAAAGTTGATTGGAATAACTATAGTAGACATTGCATACCTTTACTCAGTAAATGTTGCATAACTTCAGAGATTATTTCCTAGATTTCTAAAACAATTGGAAGATGTGACAACAATGTAGAAAGGCCAACTATACCATGTAGAAAGGCCTGGAGAATTGACCATGTACTTGTGCAATTTAGTTTTTCATTGTCTTCATAGATGAAAAATAGAATACCTACTTGTACTACTACTTAACAGAAAATATATATATATATATATATATATATATATATATATATATATATATATATATATAGCAACTGCAAACCAGCGACCATATGAGAAGCTCTCTTGATCTTTCTAAGTCAAAGTTGTTTTGTGTCTTTGAACGGTTGACCATTGATTATATATAGCTGATTTGCGCTTCCTTGAACTGAAAATGTTTAGCTCATCAAAACCATGTTGCTAACTAGGAGATTGAACCATTGATCAAGAGACCGAGCCAATTGTGATAAAGGTTGTCTTCTCACCAAATAACCTTGTCCTTTTGAGAAAATTTTCTAGAGAACGTGAATTTAACGGAAAAAGTTCTTGTCTTTTTTATTATAGGGATGAGACTTGGTGGTAGTTGGGTCCCTTTGTTATAAATTACCTAGCATTATGCGATCAATTAGGATGCAATTTAGTAAGACTTTTACAAAAATTTTCAGGTTATCACAACAATCTGCAGGCCACAAGATTGACAATAGATAAAAAAGAGGGTGGGTGTAGGTTTTCAGGTATGTAATCCAAATGTCATGTCAATGATGAATGTGAACTTTGTATGGCATGTTATGCATACATGCATGGTCAAAACTCAGCTTCCTGCTCCTTGTGGTTTTTTTTTTATTGACTTATAGTTATTTACTTATTTTGGTTGCCCTTTCCGTCAAGTAACTGATTTTGGCCTATCTAACAACAAACCTATGGACATTTCTAGAACTACCAATCTTGTCAATGTAATTTAGCCAGTTACTTTCAGTAATCAAGCATTGCATATTTAATATTTTAAAAATTGCATTCGAAAAAGCACTTATAATATCACAACCAACCTATTCAAGGGTCCAAACAAGATGTGGCTAAAATTTAGTCTGAAATTAGAGTTTTATGAGTGATATTAATGACCATAACTTTGTAGGGACAATAAATCATGATGTTGGAAATGCTAACGTCTGACTCTTCTTGGATTGACTTTACAGTACCTTGCTCTTCTTGGAAAATACCCTATGCATTTGGTTAAGGCTCTAACATCTGTAACTTTGACACTAATTAGAGATTTGATTTGCCAGGTATTATGATAATTTTTTTCCTGTTTCTCTTTCAAGTGGTTGTCAAAACTTGTGCATTTGGTTAATATATATTTTAGAAGGAGTGACCCTTGGATGGAAAGAACTACACCTTGCAATTTGTTAGTTTGGATTCTAGTGTTAAAAATCTAAGTGCATTTTCAACAGATGAACTTAAGGAAGAAACTTTTTAATTATAACAACTGTAGATATTAGCTATTATTAAGGGACATTGAAAACATACCCCCATCTCTCTCTCATGTTGCAAAACTGTGTAACCAAGGCATAAAACCTATGACTATATTCTTGTTTATACTATGTAGTTCTTATACTTGAGTCAATATTACTTTTTGGTATACTGTTGAGAATTTAGTTTATTTTTTATAACATTCTTTATCATATATAATCATTTTGGTAAGCAAAGCCTTAGTTTCCCATTTGAGATTCAATATTAGTGAGCACATGTACTTTTTGAACGTACTGCTCATTGTATTGAATCTTGAATTGTCCAAGTTAGACAGTTTGGGAAGAAACTTTTCCTTCACTTAATTATAGTTTCTCCTTAAATCTCATGTCATATACTTGATGAAATTTCGTTGTGTAACATTTTCTTTTATTCTCTGGGTGTATACTTGATTGTGGTAGATGTCACCACTTTCTAGTCGTGCACTTGGAGACCAATGGGAAGTGCTGCCGAAATTTCATCAAGTATACGATGTGTGATTTTTATGAGTACTATTAATCAAGTGCTGAAAAAGTGTCTTCTCGAATGGGATAGGGCCATACCCATACCATGTTAAGAAAGGTGGGGATTTCAAAAATAATAGTACTAATGTGTTAAATCGACTTCAGCAATCATAAAACCTTATCGAAGTTGGATGTTATGAAGAAAGGATCACACTGGCCTTGTAAGTGAAGAATTCAAGGATGGAGTTGATGATTTCATTAATGTCGCCAAAGGACACTCGATGGTTTCTGATGCATTAAGTCACATTCCTTGTCCATGTGCAAAATGTAAGAACCATGTTTGGATGGAGTCATTTTCAGTAGAGAACCATCTGTACAAGTACAGATTTGTAGAAGGTTATGTAAATTGGACCATTCATGGTGAGGATAGATGGGGGGATAGTGGTTCAGCATCCATTGTCCATAATGATGAAGTGGAGACTAGGAATCCATATGTGGATATAGTTATGGATGTTGCAAGTGATATATTAAATCTAGAAGTTCAAGATTTGGAAGAGGATCCGAATCCGTTGGCTTCAAAGTTTTATGATTTATTGAGGGACGCTGACGAACCTTTATGGAATGGTTGCCATAAGCACACGAAATTGTCAGCTGTAACTTAACTCTTGAATTTGAAGTCAGAGTTCAATATGAGTGAGAGTTGTTATAACCGAATGATTGTCATAATTAAGAGCATGCTTCCAGAATCAGAAAGGCTACCCGAAAATTATTATAGATCAAAGAGAATGGTTAATGATTTGGGATTAGGATATGAGAAGATAGATGCATGTCCTAATCATTGCATGTTGTATTATGGACAATACATGGACAAGAGTGTTTACTCAGTGTGCTTAGTATGTGGACACCCGCGATTTAAACCGAAGGTGGGACGTTCTAAAAATCAGAAGGATGTGTCATTCTCAGTATTGCGATATTTTCCCATTATTCTGATACTCTAACGTCTATTTATGTCCAAAAAGACTGCACAATATATGCGCTGGAATGCAGATGGAGTGCATCAAGATAAATCAGTGATCATACATCCAGCTGACGCTGAGGCTTGGAAAAGTTTTGACGCCATTCATTCGACATTTGAGCTAGAAACTCGAAATGTTAGGCGTGGCCTTTGCACAGATGGTTTTAATCCATTCAATAGTTCAACTACTCCATACTCATGTTGGCCTGTTTTTGTCACACCTTATAATTTTTTCCCAAGTATGTGTTTGAGAAGGGAATACATATTCCTTACTCTTGTGATTCCTGGGCCGAAGTCACCGAATAAAAGTTTAGACATCTATCTTAGGCCCTTGATTGATGACTTAAAGATTTTGTGGGACAATGGGGTGAACACTTTTGATGCATAGAATAAGCAAAATTTTAATATGAAAGTAGCTATGTTGTGGACAATAAGTGACTTTCCAGCTTATGGAATGCTAAGTGGATGGAGCACTCATGGAAAACTTGCTTGTCCCTACTGTATGGAGAACAGTAAGTCATTTGTATTGAAGCATGGTAGGAAGTGTTGTTGGTTTGATTGTCATCGTCAATATCTGCCTCCTAAACATCCGTTTCGTCGTGATCGATACTCTTTTAAGACGAATTCAATAGTGCAAAGTTTTTTGCCGCCACAATGAATGAGTGGGACAAATGTCTTGAATAGAGTGACTCAACTTGAGGAAGTCATTTTTGGCTTGAATTCACGTAACCAAAAACAACGTGGCTTTGGTCAGTTTCACAACTGGGTGAAGAAGAGCATATTTTGGGAATTGCCTTATTAGTCCACTAATCTGATACGACATAATTTAGATGTTATACATGTTGAGAAGAACGTGTTTGAGAATATCTTCAACATTGTTATGGATATAAAGGGCAAGACAAAAGACGGTGCAAATGCAAGAGAAGATTTGAAGATAATATGCAAATGTCCCACCTTAGAATTGATTGTTGAGAATGGCAAGTATAAAAAACCGAAGGCAACTTATGTGTTAAATGCCAATCAAAGAAGGACAGTGTGTGAATGGATAAAACAAATGAAATTTCCTGATGGGTATGCTTCAAACATTGCACGTTGCATCAATTTAGATGATGGGAAGATATATGGAATGAAAAGTCACGATTGTCATGTTTTTATACAAAGGTTAATTCCTCTGGCATTTCGTCATATGTTACCAAAACCTATATGGGGAGCATTAACAGAGCTTAGTTTATTCTTTAAATAAATTTGTGCAACTAAAATACGTACTTCTGTTATGGAAAATGCAGAGCTTTCCATTAGTTAATTTGACGTGATGGAGCATTTAGTTGTGCATCTCCCCTATGAAGCTAAGGTTGGAGGACCCATGCAATACAGATGTATATATCCATTTGAGAGGTGTATGCTGTATTTGAAAAGAAAGGTTCGAAATAAGGCGAGAGTTGAAGGGTCTATCTGTGAAGCATATAATCTAGAAGAAATTTCTAATTTTGCTTCCATGTATTTTGATCCACAAATACAGACAAGGCGCACTCAAGTTCCTCGAAATGATGATGGTGGGGAAGATATGACTAATGAATGCTTGTCTATTTTTAAACATCCATGTCGCCCTATCGGAAGAGGTCGTAATAGGTTCTTAACGAATGTTGAGCTTCAAATTATTGAGACTTATGTACTTGTAAATTACAGAGAAGTAGAACCCTATCTCTAGTAAGTCTACTCACTAACCTATCTATTTAATAAATTCCAATTACATTATGTTAAATATTAATTATTGTATTGATTAGACAATTTGAGGATTCGCTAAGGGAGACAAATTCTAGTATCTCTGAAGATCAAATATTGGAACTTCGAGATAAGGACTTCAGTAAGTGGCTAAAACATCTAGTGAGTCCTTTCATCCATAATCATATATATCATATAAAAAATAATGTTTGTTATACCAATACTAAATGTTACAACTATCTATTCTCTTTGTAATGATTCACAGGTAAATATAGGTCAAATTGAGGATCGAATGATTCGATAGATGAGTTATGGTCCGTCTAAGTCTGTTACTTCTTACAATGGTTTAATAGTTAATGGGTATAGGTTCCATACTAAGGAGTACAAACAAAATAAAGCTATGATGAATAGTGGGGTTTGCGTTAGAGGAAATATATATGGCGAGAATGACTTAGACTATTATGGCATCGTTGAAGAGATATTGGAATTGTCATATCTAGGTCAGAACAAAGTATTTCTTTTACGGTGCCAGTGGTTTGACCCGATTAATGGAGTCAATGTTGATGAGAGATATGGAGTGATTGATGTTAAGCACAAATCGAGGCTTCACTCAAATGAGCCATTTGTATTAGTTGAACAAGCACAACAAGTATACTATACAGTATACCCACAATGCGGGAGTCGAGCTAGTGGGGAATGGTGGGCAGCTTGTAAGGTTAGAGCAAGACTCTTTGCGACTGAGACATTCAACGATGAATATGATGGATCGAGTGAGATAGCTGCTATCGATTACTACCAAGACGATGGATCCTTGACAACACCTAATATCATCACAGATGATGGAGTGATTTCCTTGTTTGATGCATATGCTCCAATGGAAGAAGTGGACATAAATGAAATACAAAATCCAAATGATGTTCCATTTGTTGACCAATTTATTGATGACAATGAAGAAGATGAAAATACCGAGTTCATAGATGAAGATGAGGAGCTATATGATTCAAACTCAAGTAGTAGCAGTTGAACTTTGTTTATGGTATTTACACTGAAATGTCATTTTTATATTTTATGAGATTTTTTGACAATATTGATGTATATAGTTTGTTAACATGTTATGTTTCATTATTGTAGACATTTATCATGGAAAATCGAGGTAGGGGCAATGGACGTGGTCGAGGGAGCGACCACAATAATCCACCCAATTATTCTCAACCGCGCACTAGTTCACCACCACTACAGCCTTCTTCGCGCTCCCCAGGTGTCTATATAATAATCTTCTTTTTTTGTTAACTCTTGATCTATATGTATTTATGAATTCAGATTGCTTATAATTATGTTACGTGTTATTTCAGCTAGTAGCCCCTTGACCATTGGTGACCCATCAGCTGCTGTTCCACCTTCCACTACTGTCCCTATCCCTGTCCCTGTCCCTGTCCCACCCACCATTATCGATGTTTATGTCCCACCCCCCACTGTGCCTCTAACTAGAGACCCAATTTCCATGCCTTCAAGTGGAGCATCCCAAATAGAAACTGATAGAAGGCTAGTTATATCTGTGGAAAACGTCTCTCAACCGTGAGTAATAGTGTGAATGTCATGTTTTATTACATTTATTTTACTTTTAGATTATTAACATATCATGGACTAGTAGGAGGAGCTTTGTCCCGCAGTCTGTGACTCGTGAGATTAAGGCCACTGTGATCACACGGATGCCCATTTTAGCTGAAAAATGGAAAAATTATCCTGTTAACTTGAAGGATAAACTATTTCAGGATTTTATGGTAAGTAATTATGTTTCTAGCCACATTGCATTATACAATTATCTATATAGAGAAATACTAACATGGATTTGTTTTAGAACAAATATCGATTTGCATCAGATTATGATCATTGTATGGCAAAAACTGTTTGGGACAGAACATGTATGGACCGTTATTCAGATGATTTGAAGAATCATAGGAAGGCAATCATAAAAAAGTTGGGGACATCAAACATGGCTGACCCTAAGGGCGATGGGCCCCCAGTTTTGAAGTCAGAAGTGTAGATGGCCTAGTTGACATTTAGTTAACGCCAGAGTGGCAAAAGAAGTCTGTTGCTGGTCGAAGCAACAGATCGGCCGTGCCTGATGCTATGCTGCACACTACAGGCTCAATAAGCTTCGGTTAACATAAAAAGAAGATGGTAATATAGAAAATTTCTTATGTATTTGTTGCAATATCTTAATAATTCTATTTTATACTATTGTATAATTATAGTACAAGTGAGTTAAGATTCTAGCAGCTTGTATGTTGTGTTATCCACTTTGGTGTATGAATTTAAATTGTATGAGGTTGGTCTCATTTTAAAAATAAGATATAAGGTTTTTTATGATTTTAGAATTTTATATTCTAATAGATGTTGATTATAAGAGGTAGAGCTGAATCATCCAGTCCCTTTCAGAGACTTGTATGAGAGTGTGCATAAGAGGAAAAATGGAGAATATGTCACTCAACGCTCGAAGGATTTCATTGTAACTGTCTTTAAAATTAAAACTAATCATATTTAAGTTGATTGTTTTGATAAAGTTTTTTACATTTTTCGTTTCAGGACTCTTATGACACCACAATATTAGATAAGTATGGAGAAGACTCTTCACTGCATCCTATGGTAGATCAGAAAGTGTGGATACAAGTGATGGGTCCCAATAAGAAGGGACGAGTCCATGGCATGAGTCACAGTTTAGGTATTAACATTCATGGATCTAGCTCTGCTTCTTCCTCACATGTTGGTGGTTCTTGCTGCACCCTTCCAACACAAGCCATAAAGGAAGCTGTTAATGAAGCGATTGCTTCCTTTGTCCAAACGCAGCTGGGACCCATCCTCCGTGACATTGTTGGTTCTCAAGCAAGAAGTGGTGTGCCGGAAACACCATCACAAGGCAATGCAGTTGGAGAGGATGATGAAGCTAATGATGATGAGACTAACTTAGATTGATTTTATACTTATTGATTAGTTATCCTTTCTTTGTACATAGAACATGTTTTGAACTAATGTAATTATAATATTTTGTTATTTTGCACAAACTATTTATTGGGTTTCTTTATTTAGATTTGAATTTTGTTGGATTGAATTATGGTTGGATTGAAATAGGTATAATTTTAAAATTTATTAATATTATTATAAAATTAATTTTGGTTTGCTACGGATTTGATAGGGATTAGGTAGGGATTAGCTGCTAAATTGTTATAGATTAGCTACGGAATTGCTACAGATTTAACAATATAATAACTAGGAAATAGCTATGGAATTGCTAGGAATAATTGCTACGAATTAGCTGCGGAATTTCTAAGGATAATTGCTTTGGAATAGCTACGAAATTGCTACGGATTTACCAACATAATAGCTAGGAAATATCTACGAAATTGCTAGGGATATTTGCTACGGATTAGCTACGGAATTGCTATGGATAATTGCTATAGATTAGCTACGGAATTGCTGTGGATTTAACAATATAATAGCTAGGAAATAACTGTAAAATTGCTACGGATTGTTAAAATTAGCTATGGAATTGCTACGGAATTTTTCGTAGCTAATTACCTACGAAAATGTAGAAAGTCTCTAAACAAAAATTAGCTATGAATTTGCTTTGGATTAGCAATGAAATTTTTTTTATTAGCTATGGATTAGCTACAGAATATTTTTGTAGCTAATCAGCTACCAAAATTTTACTATGGACTAATCCGTAGCTAATTTATAGTGAATCCGTAGCCAATCAGTTTAGCCACGGATTAGCTACGAATTTTTCCATAGCTAATCTATAAATTTCTTGTAGTGTTGAGATTCCAAAGTCAGTTCTTAGCTTTCAAGCACACCTACAACACACTTTAATTTTTGACTTTTGGTTCCCAATTTTTTTTGGGTCCTTGTGTGTTAGTTTTTGGCAAAGTGCCTTTGGAAACCCAAACCATTTTAGTCCTTATCTTGTTATTGATGTTTTTCTTTACATTACAAGTTGATGCATTATGTACTTTCTTAGCACAATGAAACACTTTATAAAATGACTTGTTGATGTACTTGAGGGAACAAAGAAATTCTTGTAAAGTTTTTGTTGGTTTTTGGGATTATACCCTAAACCAGCATTTTGAAAAACACATCTTTGCTTCCCAAGTAATATGTTCAAATTATCTCTTCCAAAGGTAAAATTTGAAAGAGTATTTTTCAAATCTTCAATTTCCTTTTCAAAATTTTTGTATAGTGAACAAGAAAAGGATATAAATGCATTAACAAGTGAAGAACATGTCATGCATGAAGAATTTACATCAATAAGTCCAAGAGTTTCATTCTCAATTTTAAGTTCCTCAGTTTCCATGTTTAAAATAGAGATTTTGTTTTCAAGAGAGGAAATTGTTTTCTTGGATGATGAAACAATTTTTGCAAGCCTCATAGATTCATTATGCAATTCTTCAAATGCATCTTGCAATTCATCATAAGAAGGGGAAGAGTCAAAGTTTGAGGATGTTACCTCCATGTCGCTTTCATCTTCTTCTTCACCTCTAGCCATGAGACATAGATGAGCTTTTTCATTGTCTGAGCTATCGGTTGAATCCATGTCATTATAATCCTAAGCTATGTAGGCTCTTCTTTCTTTATTCTCCTTTGAGAACCTCTTCTCATACTTTTCTACTTTCCTTTGATAAATTAGGCACTCTATCTTCATATGTCCTAATTCTCCACATTCACAGCAATTAGGAGTAGATGAAGTTCCTTCCCGTTTGTGATAGACATTCTTTTGGAGAAAGGAATGTCTTCTTTGAGCTCCATTCTTTTTGAAGAATCTTCCAAATTTCTTTACTAGAAGAGCAAGATACTCCTCATTTATTTCTAAGCCATCTCTATCATCTTCTTCTTCATCATCATCATCTATTATGGAGGAGTTGGCTTTGAGTGCAATCCCCTTTTTCTTCTTGTCATGTTCTTCATTTTGATTGAGCCTATTTAGCTCCAATTCATGCTTTTGGAGCTTCCCAAATAGAGTGGCTAGAGACATTGTTGATAAATCTCTTGATTCCGCAATAGTCGTTACTTTGGGTTGTTAATTCCTGCTTAAACATCTCAAAACTTTGTCAATAAGATCTTCATTAGGAAAAGTCTTTCCTAATGAAGTAAGATGATTAACAATGTGTGTGAACCATTTTTGCATTTCTTGAATACTTTCACACTGGTTCATTCTAAAAAGCTCATATTCATGGGTGAAAGTGTTTATCCTTGATCTTTTCACTTCACTAGTACCCTCATGGTAACTTGCAAAGTGTCCCACATTTATTTTGTGGTCTTACAATTTGACACCTTAAAAAATTCATCATATCCCAAGGATATGGTGATGATGTTTTTGACTCTCTAATTGTATTGAACCTTCTTTTGTCTTCATCGGTCCATTCACTTATTAGTGTATTAGTTCTTACACCATCAATAGTACGTGTGGGAACAAAACCACCATTTTCAATGGCATCTCACACATCTAAGTCAATAGCTTCAATAAAAAATTTCATTCTTTCTTTTCAATAGGCATAACCATCCCCATTGAAAAAGGGAGGTCTATTTATAGAAGAAATTCTGTTAGAAAAATCATTTGAAGCAATTTCTTCTCTTGAAGCAGCTAAGCTCTTTACACAAGAGTCTACCTCTGATACCACTTTTTACCAAGTGACCTCAATACTCAATAAGAGGTGAATTGAGTATGTAAAATAATTTCGCAATTCTTTCGCAAAACATTTAATTATCAATTTTCATTGAAGCTATTGAATGATTAAAGTGAAAAGATAGATGAGATCGAATAAATCAGTCACAAATAAACAAGCCAAGATAGAAAGTATTCAAGCAAAGCTAAATATCAAACTCAACTCAAGCATATATAATTAAAGCACAAAGTAAGGAGATAGAGTTGAGAGAATCAAACACAAGGATTTATCCTAGTTCAGCCACCCCTGTGACCTACGTCCAATCCTCAAGCGAATCAGTCAAGATTTTACACTGAACTTCAAGCTTGAACGGGTGCTTGAAAACTTTTACAGATTAGAACACTCAACAATACCTTGGGATACCTCACCCTCTTTACACCTTTGAAAGGTACCTCACATTCTTTTCAACAAGGGATACCTCACCCTTTTTTATTAGAGGGATACCTCACCATTTTTTACTAGAGGAATACTTCACCCTCTTTACAGAATAAACAACATGTTTGAATGATAGAAACTCTCTCAAAGAGTAGATAATACAAATTAAAGCTTATGGTATCAAGGATTCACACTTTGAAGCTCAAAACATAGTATGATAGAATATAAGAGAGAAAACTCGTGTTTGATTATCAAGAGACTTGTTCAGATAGTTTTCCAACTTTTCTTTTGATGCCCAAACACTTTCATTTATAGCCCAAAATATTTTAGAGCCGTTGGAGGTGGTTGTGAATGCTTATGTCATGAAGCATATCAAATAAGTTTTTGATGATAACAAAGTTAAGATGAAGACCAAGATCAAAAGAAAAGTTCAATACCAAAAGAAGAAGACTAAGATCAAAAGAGGTATATTAGATATAGGTCTTAGAACATCAATGTGAAATGCTCTCAAGGTATCTCAATTATATTCAAATGATTTTTCAAAGATCTCATAAATCAACTTGTTTTTCAAAGTTCATTTTTTAAAGAAATATTGATTTCAATCTTGGATTATGTTAAACATTTGCAAATCTTGGTTAGTCCAAGTTCTCCAATGATAAAAATGGCCTAGAGACTTAATTGGGCGTGAAAAATGAGTTTAAAGTATAGTGTAATCGATTACCAATGTTTAGTAATCGATTACAAGCTAAACAGAAGCCTTGTAATCGATTACACCATCCATGTAATCGATTACCATGTTCCCAGAAAGCCAAGAACACGTTCAAAGGGCCATGTAATCGATTACATCAATATTGTAATCGATTACCATAAAGTCAGAGGGCGTGTAATCGATTACACAAGTCTTGTAATCGATTACCACAAACCCAGAAAGCCAAGAACACGTTCTAACTGTCATGTAATCGATTACCAATGTTCTGACATGCCCAACGGCTATATTGAATGCATTAAATGCTTGGCTTCAACCACCCTCCAACGGCTCTTTTAATGAATGGGCTTTAAATACAGTTCTTTGGGCATCATTTGTGGCTAACCAACACTTGAGAAACATCTATCAATCACTTTAATCCGAGAATCATCATTAAATCTCTTTTGCTCTGTTTTTGTATATATTTTTGAGATATTCTTAAAGAGCATCATAGGGCTTCAATTTGTGTAATCTATTCTTGTGAGAGCTTGTAAACACTTTGATTCTTTGTAAAGGGGGTGAGGTATCCCTCTAGAGAAAAGAGAGTGAGGTATCTCTCAGAGATTGTAAAGGGCGAGGTATCCTTCAAAGGCTGTAAAGGCGGTGAGGTATCCCTGTTTTGAGGCTCAAGCTCAAGGGTGAGGCATCCCAAGGAGTTAAGTGCACTTTTGTGTAAAGGTTTTCAAGCACCCGTTCAAGCTTGAAGTTTAGTGGAAAATCTCGAGTGGTTTGCTTGAGGACTCGACGTAGGTCACAAGGGGTGGCTGAACCAGGATAAATCCTTGTGTTTGTTCTTCTAAACTCTATCTCTTTACTTTGTGCTTTAACTATATATGCTTGAGTTGAGTTTGTTATTTAGCTTTGCTTGAATACTTTCTATCTTGGGTTGTTTATTTGTATGTGGTTCATTTGATCGTATTTATCTATTCACTTAAATTAAACAATAACTTCAATGAAAATTTGATAAACAAGTGCTTTGCGAAAGATTTGCCAAAATATTTCATAAACTCAATTCACCCCCTCTTGAGTTTGAGGCCACTTAGTAACAAGTGGTATTAGAGCTAGGCTCTTGTGTAAAGAGCTTAGCAGCTTCAAGAGAAAGTGATAGCCTCTTCAAATGGTTTTTCTGAAAGTTCTTCTCTTTATAGACCTCCCTTTTTCAATGGGGATGGGTATGCTTATTGGAAAGAAATAATGAAAATTTTTATTGAAGCTATTGACTTGGATATGTGGGATGCTGTTGAAAATGGTCCTTTTGTACCCACACAAGTTGTAAATGGTGTAAGAATTAATACACCAAGAAGGAAATGGACGGATGATGATAAAAAGAAGGTCCAATACAATTTGAGAGCCAAAAACATCATTACCACTGCTTTGGGGTATGATGAGTTCTTTAGAGTCTCAAATTGTAAATCTGCCCAAGAAATGTGGGACACCTTACAAGTAACTCATGAGGGTACTAGTGAAGTGAAAAGATCAAGGATAAATACTCTCACTTATGAGTATGAACTTTTTAGAATAAACCAAGGTGAAAGCATTCAAGAAATGCAAAAACGTTTCACATATATTACAAATCATTTGACTTCATTGGGAAAGACTTTTCCTAATGAAGATCTTATTGACAAAGTGTTGAGATGTTTGAGCAGGGATTGACAACCTAAAGTGACGGCTATTTCAGAATCAAGAAATCTAGCAACTATGACCTTAGCCACACTTTTTGGAAAGCTTCAAGAGCATGAGTTGGAGCTGAATAGACTCAATCAAAATGAGAAGCATGACAAGAAGGAAAAGAAGGGAATTGCTCTCAAGACCACCTCCTCTTTGATCAATGATGATGATGATGATGATGGAGATGGCTTGGAAATTAGTGAAGAGAATCTTGGCCTACTAGTAAAGAAATTCAGAATATTCTTCAAGAAGAATGAAGATCAAAGAAAACCTCCTTTTCCCTCAAAGAATGCTTATCACAAAGGGGAAGGAACCTCAACCACTCCTAAATGCTATGAATGTGGAGAATTGGGACACATGAAGATAGAGTGCCCAATCTATCAAAGGAAAGTGGAGAAGTATGAGAAGAGGTACTCAAGGGAAAAGAAAGAAAGAAGAGCCTACATAGCTTGGGATAAAAATGACATGGATTCAACCGATAGTTCGGACAATGAGAAAGCCAATCTATGTTTCATGGCTAGAGGACAAGAGGAAGATGAAGATGATATAGAGGTAACATCCTTAAATTTTGAATCAAATTCTTCTCCTTCCTATGATGAATTGCAAGATGCATTTAAAGAATTGCATAATGAATCTATGAGACTTGCAAAACTTATTTTATCATCCAAGAAAACAATTTCCTCTTTTGAAAACAAAATCTCTATTTTAAACAAGAAAATTGAGGAACTTAAAATTGAAAATAAAACTCTTGGACTCATTGATGCTAATTCCTCATGCATGACATGTTCTTTACTTGATAATGCATCTATGTCCTTTTCTTGCTCATCATGTAAAACTTTTGAAAAGAAAATTGAAGATTTGAAAAATACTCTTTCAAAATTTACTCTTGGAAGAGATAATTTGAACATATTACTTAGGAATAAAAAATGTGTGTTTCAAAAGGTTGGTTTAGGGTACAATCCCAAAAATCAACAAAAACTTTACAAGAATTTCTTTGTTCCCTCAAGTTCATCAACAAGTCCTTTTATAAAGTATTTTCATTGTGGCAAGAAAGGACATAGTGCATCAACTTGTAATTTGAGGAAGAACATCAATAACAAGATTGGAACTAAAATGGTTTGGATCCCTAAGGGCACCTTGCCTAACACTAACACATAAGGACCCAAGAGAATTTGGGTACCAAAAGCCAAAAATTGAAATGTGTTGTAGGTGTGCTTGAAGGCCAAGAACGGAGTTTGGAATATCAAAAGTGGCTGCTGCAAGCACAAGATCAGAAAATACTCCAAGTTCTCTTCCTTGTCTCCAAGAAGCTTGGACTTTCAATCTTTGGATAAGTGGAGACTTGTTCTATGCCTTAACTTGTTTTAAAATTGTATTTTTCTAAGCTTTATATCTTGAAAATATCTTTATATGTAATAATATGCTGGATAAGTTCATTTCTTGTTTGAAATAGCATATTTGATATAAAACATCTTTGAACTTGGCATATTACATTAATCATGCATCCAAACTCTTGCTGCATAATTTTCTGCATAAACTCATTTTTGCTGCATAATCTGAAATTTGCTGCATAATTTAGTGTTTTTACTGCACAAACTACCTTGATTTAATCAATTGTGAATCGAATACTGACTTGAGCGTTGGAGGTTCCCCTTTAGCTATTTTGCAAGTACTACATCATGCCAAAGATCCTCAAAAAGCTCAAAAACTTCACCAATCCATCAACATGATGTAATTCTTGGTAAAAGTAGCAAATTTGCATGATTATGTGTTTTGGATCACAATCTGGTTGGATTATATGCCTACATAATGTTTGAAATCGATTTGGAATGCTTTGGAACAAATTTGAAAAGTTTAAAATTGATCCTTCTCTATTTGAAATGCAAAAACTGAGTTTTAGTAAACTGGTAATCGATTACAATACCTTTGTAATCGATTACAAAGGCTCTGCCAATTGTTCCAAGCCAAGTCAGAAAGTAGGTAATCAATTACACCTCCAATGTAATCGATTACAACAATTCCAGAAGGCATGTAATCGATTACACCACATATGTAATCGATTACCAGGAATCCAGAACATGCGTAATCGATTACACAGACATTGTAATCGATTACACAGGATTTTAAAAGGCAAAAATTCATGGGACATACATTTTATCTGCCATCAAGCTTTGTCATGATGATTCCTTACTTGTATACTATCTAACCCCATTTGCTCTTGAATATGACTCTAAATTCTATTGACATAAATGATAAATACTACCCAAGATTTAATTTTCATATGCATTTGTCATTGGTATCACATATTGTTGTGCTAAACTGTTTATACTCTGATATTGATCCTGCTGGGCTGAATTGATTATACAATGCTGAATGCTTATGTTATTTTTGATAATGCCAACGGGGGAGAGATTAGTGAAATATGTTGCATGCGTACGGGGGAGCTTTTACACTTTTACATGAAAATCATTTATCCTATCTCATGCATACATTACGGGGGAGAATTGCACTTAATCTTTGATAGATAAATAAATGCAAATATTTCTCTATTTTCAATGTTTATTTTGTCATCATCAAAAAGGGGGAGAATGGGAATGCTTATGTCATGAAGTATATCAAATAAGTTTTTGATGATAACAAAGTCAAGATGAAGACCAAGATCAAAAGAAAAGTTCAAGACCAAAAGAAGAAAACCAAGATCAAAAGAGGTATATTAGATATAGGTCTTAGAACATCAATGTGAAATGCTCTCAAGGTATCTCAATTATATTCAAATGGTTTTTCAAAGATCTCATAAATCAACTTGTTTTTCAAAGTTCATTTTTTAAAGAAATATTGATTTCAATCTTGGATTATGTTAAACATTTGCAAATCTTGGTTAGTCCAAGTTCCCCAATGATAAAAATGGCCTAGAGACTTAATTGGGCGTGAAAAATGAGTTTAAAGTATAGTATAATCGATTACCAATGAATCGATTACAAGCTAAACAGAAGCCTTGTAATCGATTACACCATCCATGTAATCGATTACCATGTTCCCAAAAAGCCAAGAACACGTTCAAAGGGCCATGTAATCGATTATATCAATATTGTAATTGATTACCATAAAGTCAGAGGACGTGTAATCAATTACACAAGTCTTATAATCGATTACCACATGTAATTGGCTAGCTGACATGGACAATGATTTTGATGATAACAAACATGATGAAGATGATGTATAGTTCAAGTACCAAGAGTAAGCATTGCAACAAGAAAGCAAAAATCTGATTTATGCTTAACTCACAGAGAAGAAGGTTTTGATAACAACAAAATCATGTCGAAGACCAAGTCCAAAGGAAGATTAAATGGTATAGCTTATAGGACTTAAGGTCTTTTTGTAAGAAGCCCTCTAGATATCTCAAATATGTTTTCAAATATTTAAAAATGGTTTTCACATATTAAAATACCCAACAAACAAGTTTTGAAGGTTTAGTTATGATGGTAGTTCAAATTTATGAAAAATAGCAAAGTTTGAGTTTTGAAAATCTGACCTTTGATTACTCTTTTGATTATAACTTTCAAAATAATTTGATTTTTGTTTTGAAACTTATTTCATTTGAAAATAGACTCAAATATCTTTCCAATGACTGGTCATTTGCTTTAAACGGATAAGAAATGAAGAAGTTATGACCATTTAAAGTTGGATTTCAAAATCGAGTGGTGTATTCGAATACACCATATAGGTATTCGAATACCACACCCTGAAATGTCTCCAGAACGTGTTTTTAAGATCTATTCGAATACCACACAAGGTATTCGAATACCACAACATAGAAAACGTTCCAAAACACATTTTTGAAGGATCTATTCGAATACCACAAGAGGTATTCGAATACCACAACCCAGAAATCACGTAACGGCTATTTTGTGGAGCTTTTAATGAATGAAATTAATACCCAACGGCTCTTTTTCTTGGAACACTATAAATACATGGTTTTGGTCATCTTTTACACCAGCCCCATGATCTGAACTATTTTTGCTTGTGCCAAAAACGTGATTCTTTATTTTCTCATATTTTCTCATGCTCTTTTCGCCAAAACCTTGAGATATCATAAGAGAGCTTCCTAGTGCTTCAATTTGTAACATTTTCTCTTTGTGAGAATTTCTCTTCATCTATATTCTATTTCTTTGTAAAAGGGTGAGGTATCCCTTAGTGAAATTGTGAGGGTGAGGTATCCCTTGTTGTAAAGAAGGTGAGGTATCCTTCAAAGGGGTGAGGTATCCTCTCTAAAATTTGTGTAAGGGTGAGGTATCCTGCGGTGAGGCTTTAGCACAAGGGTAGAGTTTCCTGTGTGTGAAAAGTGCTCTATTGTGTAAAGGTTGCAAGCACGTGTTTTTAAGCTTGTATTGAATAGTGAAAAATCTCGAATCGTATTTCTGGGACTGGACGTAGGCCACAAGTGGTTGGTGGTCGAACCAGGGATAAACATCGTGCTCTGCTTTTCTTCTTTCCTTAATCTTTTGTCTTTCTGCACTTTATTTATTATATCTTGCAATTTAATTTCTAGTTGTTCTTCTTATCTTCATCTTATTCACGCCTTTTATTATTTAAATTCAGCATAGTTTATTTGTTTAAGGCTTTTGCGGAAAATTCTTAAATACTCAATTCACCCCCCCTCTTGAGTACTGAAGCCACTTGGGTAACAAGTGGTATCAGAGCTAGACTCTTGTATAAAGAGCTTAGCCGCTTCAAGAGTACATGGCTTCATCAAATGTTTTATCAGAAGCAACTTCCATAAATCGACCACCCTTTTTCAATGGGGATGGTTATGCATATTGGAAGGAAAGAATGAAAATCTTTATAGAGGCTACTTGATCTAGATGTGTGGGATGTTTGTCAAAATGGCGCATTTATACCTACACGCGTTGTCAATGGTGTAAAAACCGAGACACCTATAAGTGATAGGTCTAAAGATGATAAAAGAAAAGTTCAAAATAACTTAGTAGCCAAAAACATCATTACCTCACCTTGGGGCATGATGAATTTTTAGAATTTCAAATTGCAAAACCGCTAAAGAAATGTGGGACACTTTACAAGTTACCCATGAGGGTACTAGTGAAGTTAAGAGGTCGAGAATCAATTCTCTAACTCGTGAATATGAATTATTTACTATGAACCAAGGAGAAAGCATTCAAGAAATTCAAAAGAGGTTCACCCACATTGTTAATCATCTTGCATCATTAGGAAAGAATTTTACTAACGAAGATTTGATTAACAAAGTGTTGAGATGTCTTAGCAGGATTTGGCAACCCAAAGTAACGGCTATTGCGGAATCAAGAGACTTATCAACAATGTCTCTAACCACCCTATTCGGAAAGCTTCAAGAACATGAGCTGGAACTAAATAGGCTCAATCAAAGTGAAGAGCACGATAAGAAGAAGAAGGGAATTGCACTCAAAGCCACTTCTTCCATACTTGAAGATGATGATGAGGATGAAGAAGGCACTGAAAACAATGAGATTAATGAAGAAAATTTCGGCCTTCTTGTAAGAAAATTTGGTAAGTACCTAAAGAAAAAGGGGACACAAAGAAGACCGCCTTTTCTCCCAAAGAAAGTTAAAAAGAAACCCTCCAAAGAAAGAAGAGTCTACATAGCATGGGATGACAACGACATGGACTCCACTGATAGCTCAGATAGCGAAGAAGCCCATCTATGTTTTATGGCCAAAGGAGAAGAAAAAGAAGAAAGCGACAACGAGGTAAATTCTGAATTATCTCCTTCTTATGATGAGTTACAAGATGCCTTTGAAGAATTGCATGACGAAACAATTAGGCTTACAAAATTAATTTCTTCATCTAAGAAAACTATCTCTTCTTTAGAAAATCAAATTCTAATTTTGAATAAAGAAATTGAAGAATTAAAAATTGAAAATGAGACATTAGGATTAATTGATGCATGCTCATCTCATCTCTCACATGCTTCTACTTCGTATTCTTGTTCTTCATGTCATTTGCTTGAAAATGAAATTGAAAATTTAAAGAACACCCTTGCCAAATTCACATGTGGAAGAGATAATTTAAATATCTTATTAGGAAAACAAAAGGTTGTTTTTGAAAAAGCTGGAATTGGTTATAACTCGAAAAATCAGCATAAATCTTATAAAAACTTCTTTGTTTATTCAAGCACTTCTTGTAGTCCTTTTATCAAATGTTTTTATTGTGGGAAGAAGGGTCATAATGCTTCAACATGTAATATAAGAAAAAATATTAATACAAAAATTAGAACTAAAATGGTATGGGTTCCTAAGGGTACTATACCCAAAACTGACACTCAAGGACCCAAGAAAATTTGGGTACCAAAAACCAAAAATTAAATTGTGTTGCAGGTGTGCTTGAAAGCCAAGAGCTCACTTCGGCATTTTTGAAAGTGGTTGCTGCAAGCACAAGACTATAATGAATTCCAAGCTCTCCTTCTTGTCTCTATCAGGCTTGGACTTGCATTTATTTTATATAGGAGTATTTCCATCAAAAGGTAAGTTTTCATATCTCAAATATACCTTCTGGACGTAAAATATATGTTTTTATGTTTGAGTTATTCGAATACCTCCCAGTGGTATTCGAATACCATTACCTTGTACGTGAAAATCTATGTTTTTCTGATAGGTCTATTCGAATACCCTCCCATGGTATTCGAATACCTTAACATCAGTACAGAATTCTTATGGTTTTATAAGCTGGTGCATTCGAATACCCAAATATGTATCCGAATAATCTGAGAAATCTTTATCGAGTACTTGTTACATGCTATCTGAGTATTCGAATACCTTCCAAGGCATTCGAATACTTGCTCCTTCCGAGTTTATAAAATGTGATGGGTATTCGAATACAAAAAGAGGTATTCGAATACCACATGGCCAAAGCAAGTTTTTCATCGTCCTCTCTATTTCGTTTACTGCTTCTATTCTTTTTCTTGCATATGCAATGCAAATAACATGCTTTTAATCTTATTTCATCAAGCCTTCATTTATGCCTTATATGAAAATCACATGATGTTCTTAAATGCATATTTCTTGGCTTGTTCTTGCCTTTTTATTTTTTTTTAAATATGCTCAATGTAATTGGCTATTGTTTTGATATACGAACAAGTGCAATAAGTGGTATATGAAATATTTAATATCTATGTTTTTATTGACATATGTCAGATTTATAAGAATTTGTTAACAAGTGGTAAATGCTTAGAACATCTTGACAAGTGATATCAAACAAGTGGTAAATGCTTTACATTTTGACAACAAGTGATATCAAAGTGGTATGAACATAATAACAAGTAATAACAAATGATAACAAATGATATCAAACAAGTGATTTCTTGGCCAAATTAATCGATAAATATATTTTTGCCCTTGAGAATCATTTGCTGCTTTTGCCTCATTGTTTTAAATGCTTATTGGCTTATGAGTTTGACTAACCCCTATGGATCCAACATTAATGGATACCAATGAAAGCACTCTGAATTTTGTTGTAGGGAGAACACTACCTCAAGCATAAATTTAAATGGACAAAATTCATTCAACTTGAGGACATGCATATATTGTTCGATATGATAAAAAGGGGAGAAAAATACTTGCCCCATCTTTTTGATCATGACAAAAGGGGGAGAATGGTATCAAATGTACAAAAGGGGGAGAACAAGTTTAAATGTCTTTGTTTGAGAAAAGTAAAAAAAAAAGTCAAAACAAAAATAGAAATTGGATTCCAAAAGTAAGGGGGAGCTGCTGTGCACATCTCTGATATAAATCACCTCTTATGAAAAAGAGAGGAGTAAGTATCTCTAAACTAACTTTGTGAATTTCAATTTATATGAACTAATGCTTTTCTCAAATGTTAGTTTGTCATCATCAAAAAGGGGGAGAATGTAATTGGCTAGCTGACATGGACAATGATTTTGATGATAACAAACATGATGAAGATGATGTATAGTTCAAGTACCAAGAGTAAGCATTGCAACAAGAAAGCAAAAATCTGATTTATGCTTAACTCACAGAGAAGAAGGTTTTGATAACAACAAAATCATGTCGAAGACCAAGTCCAAAGGAAGATTAAATGGTATAGCTTATAGGACTTAAGGTCTTTTTGTAAGAAGCCCTCTAGATATCTCAAATATGTTTTCAAATATTTAAAAATGGTTTTCACATATTAAAATACCCAACAAACAAGTTTTGAAGGTTTAGTTATGATGGTAGTTCAAATTTATGAAAAATAGCAAAGTTTGAGTTTTGAAAATCTGACCTTTGATTACTCTTTTGATCATAACTTTCAAAATAATTTGATTTTTGTTTTGAAACTTATTTCATTTGAAAATAGACTCAAATATCTTTCCAATGACTGGTCATTTGCTTTAAACGGATAAGAAATGAAGAAGTTATGACCATTTAAAGTTGGATTTCAAAATCAGTGGTGTATTCGAATACACCATATAGGTATTCGAATACCACACCCCGTAAATGTCTCCGTAACGTGTTTTTAAGGATCTATTCGAATACCACACAAGGTATTCGAATACCACAACATAGAAAACGTTCCAAAACACATTTTTGAAGGATCTATTCGAATACCACAAGAGGTATTCGAATACCACAACCCAGAAATCACGTAACGGCTATTTTGTGGAGCTTTTAATGAATGAAATTAATACCCAACGGCTCTTTTTCTTGGAACACTATAAATACATGGTTTTGGTCATCTTTTACACCAGCCCCATGATCTGAACTATTTTTGCTTGTGCCAAAAACGTGATTCTCTATTTTCTCATATTTTCTGTGCTCTTTTCGCCAAAACCTTGAGATATCATAAGAGAGCTTCCTAGTGCTTCAATTTGTAACATTTTCTCTTTGTGAGAATTTCTCTTCATCTATATTCTATTTCTTTGTAAAAGGGTGAGGTATCCCTTAGTGAAATTGTGAGGGTGAGGTATCCCTTGTTGTAAAGAAGGTGAGGTATCCTTCAAAGGGGTGAGGTATCCTCTAAAGTTTGTGTAAGGGTGAGGTATCCTCATGGCTGAGGCTTTAGCACAAGGGTAGAGTTTCCTGTGTGTGAAAAGTGCTCTATTGTGTAAAGGTTGCAAGCACCTGTTTTTAAGCTTGTATTGAATAGTGAAAAATCTCGAACTGTGTTTCGGGGACTGGACGTAGGCCACAAGTGGTTGGTGGTCGAACCAGGATAAACATCGTGCCTGCTTTTCTTCTTTCCTTAATCTTTTGTCTTTCTGCATTTTATTTATTATATCTTGCAATTTAATTTCTAGTTGTTCTTCTTATCTTCATCTTATTCACGCCTTTTATTATTTAAATTCAGCATAGTTTATTTGTTTAAGGCTTTTGCGGAAAATCCTTAAATACTCAATTCACCCCCCTCTTGAGTACTGAAGCCACTTGGGTAACACCACAAACCCAGAAAGCCAAGAACACGTTCTAACTGTCATATAATCGATTACCAAAAACCTATAATCGATTATCAATGTTCTGACATACCCAACGACTATATTGAATGCATTAAATGCTTAGCTTCAACCACCCTCCAACGGCTCTTTTAATGAATGAGCTTTAAATACATTTCTTTAGGCATCATTTGTGGCTAACCAACACTTGAGAAACATCTATCAATCACTTTAATCCGAGAAACATCATTAAATCTCTTTTGCTCTATTTTTGTATATATTTTTGAGATATTCTTGAAAAGCATCATAGGGCTTCAATTTGTGTAATCTACTCTTGTGAGAGTTTCATCTTGTGAACACTTTGATTCTTTGAAAGGAGGTGAGGTATCCCTCTAGAGAAAAGAGAGTGAGGTATCTCTCAGAGATTGTAAAGGGTGAGGTATCCCTTGTTGAAGGTGAGGTATCCTTCAAAGGCTGTAAAGGGGGTGAGGTATCCCTCTAGTGAAAAGGGTGAGGTATCCCTATTTTGAGGCTCAAGCTCAAGGGTGAGGCATCCTAAGGAGTTGAGTGCTCTTTTGTTTAAAGGTTTTTAAGCACCCGTTCAAGCTTGAAGTTTAGTGGAAAATCTCGAGTGGTTTGCTTGAGGACTGGACGTAGGTCACAAGGGGTGGCTGAACCAGGATAAATCCTTGTGTTTGTTCTTCTAAACTCTATCTCTTTACTTTGTGCTTTAACTATATATGCTTGAGTTGAGTTTGTTATTTAGCTTTGCTTGAATACTTTCTATCTTGGGTTGTTTATTTGTATGTGGTTCATTTGATCTCATTTATCTATTCACTTAAATTAAACAATAGCTTCAATGAAAATTTGATAAACAAGTGCTTTGCGAAATATTTTCCAAAATATTTCATAAACTCAATTCACCCCCCTCTTGAGTTTGAGGCCACTTGGTAATAGTGGTTAGGTTTATTAATGATCCAATAGAGCTGTTGGAAATGTTTTCTAATTTTTCAGATAACCGATTAAGGAGAAGTCCTAATTGGTTAGGGGCCTTTGAGAATTAATTTCATTGCCTCTGTTTCTCATAACAGCCAGTTAGCCAAATGTCCTAATCAGTTAGAACTCTTTTTAACTTGAGTTAACGTTTCTTTTTAAAATACAATAACCAATTAGGAAAAATACCTAATCGGTTAGGCCCTCTCAAAATTCATTTCATGTGACTTTTTAAAAGCACACTAACCAATTAGGCACACACACTAATCGGTTTGGCCATTTTAGAAATAGCCTCTGAGTTATCAAATAACCAATTAGGAAAACATGCTAATCGGTTAGGGCTTTCAAGAATTAAAGAGACAATGTTCCAGACTTGTCAAATAACTAATTAGGGAGTTGTCCTAATTAGTTAGGAGCCTTAAAAAAACATGAAAAACACTCTTGACATGGTGAATAATCGGTTATGGGAAATCTATAATTGGTTATTGCACTCTGGTTTTGAAAACTGAATTTAAATGGTCGTAACTTCTTCGTTTCTTATCCGTTTAAAACAAATGACCATTCATTGGAAAGATCTTTGAGTCTATTTTCACATGAACTAAGTTTCAGATCAAGACTCAAAATATTTTGAAAGATATGGTCAAAATAGTAACTAAAGGTCAGTTTTACAAAACACTAACTTGACCATTTTCATAGTTTTGAACTACCACCATAACTAGCTTTTCAAAACATGTTTGTTTGGCATTTTGGCATGTGAAATCCATTTGTAAATATTTGAAAACATATTTGAGCTTAGTTTGATTTCTTTTTAGTTTTACACAAGAACTAAACCCTATATGCTAATCTTGAATATTCTTGGAGCTTGATCTTTGCATCATCATTTCTTTCTTATTTGTTATCATCAAAATAATTGTCATTGCCAATGCTAATCACACTAAATTCATCAATTTAATTAATTCCAAAAACTAGTGTACTTTCTTTATATTTTGAAATTCACTAAATTGAGTTCGTATTAATTAATCCTTTAAGACTACACTTGAGAAAATATTTTTGATCTAGAATATCAATTCTTAGCATGTTGGTTGAAAATAAATCTTTGCTTCATTATTGAATATTTATTCATTTTCTATCTCATTTTTCTTTATAAAAATTTTTAATCCAATGACATGTTACTAAAACATCAAAATTTACACTGAGTAAAACATTTTCAATTGGTTTGCTCTAAATCATGAGTGAAGGCCGTGAGCCTCTTTATGGCCATTGGGACCAAAATTCTTTTCTTTGCAACATATACCATGATATACATATATCATTTTAATCATATTTATACTACCACATGTTCATGCATATTATTAAAGCAATAAAACTCATATTAAGTAATGTATCAAAAGACAATCAAAATCATACTATCACACATACTAGTTAAGCAATAAAATCATGTATGGCTATCAAAGAAATAAAATCACATATAACATAACATAGAACACTTAAGCATACACAACCAAGTGAATAAATCCTTATGGATTTTCCACCACACACAAATCCACTCCTCAGCACCAACACATGGTTGATGAGGGTAATCTCCCTCTTGCCTTATTGTGAAGCCTCCAAAGCTCCTTGCTTTGCTTCTTGAACTAGTCCTTCACCACCAAGAGATTCTTGAAAAACAACATAAACACACACAAATTAACATCTAAGGCTTTGAAATTGGAAACCATGGATCAACCATGGCTTAGAAGAAGAAGATGAAATTAAAAATGAATATCCCATGAGTTTCACCTTAAAACCTTAGAACTTAGGTTTTGAAGAAAGTCCTTGAAGATGAATGATTTAGGACATGGCCTTAACTACAAAGATGCTTGGATTGATGGAAGGATTCAAGAAATGATATTGGTAGGAATTATAGAAGTTTGGAGAGTGAAGAAGAGTGCTTGGCCAAATCTATGGAGAAAGGAAAGTGAGAGATATTTTTGCTTTGGTTCTTTAATGTTTGGAGAGAATGATAGCTAAGTGAACTAATCATGTGAAATAATGAATATTGGCCTCCTAATTTGAGTGCATAACTGTGGGGTTCAAGGAGAGTGAAGGTGAGATATTTTTGGTTTGTTTTCTTGAATGTTGAGTAAGAACATGACCAAGTGCATGATGGAAATGAACTTGCCCCCCTTTGTACATACAAGGTCGTGGAGCTGTCCTTGGAGGTGGCCACCATTGTTGACTCCTTCATGACCACACAATGAAGTTTGTTACCAAGTGGCTTCAATACTCAAGAAGAAGGGTGAATTGAGTTTATAAAACAAGTTAGCAATTCTTTCGCAAAACACTTGACTATTGAATTTCGTTGAAGCTATTGACTATTTGAAATGAATGAATTGATAAGAACAGTAGATATTGCTTAATAATCAACCAAGAGAGAAGTAATCAAGCAAGAATATAAGCAATGCACAAATATAGAAAGAGAAGGGTTTAGAGAATCAAACACAATAATTTATCCTGCTTCGGCCACCAATCTACTTGTGACCTATATCCAGTCTTCAAGCAACCACTCGAGATTTTCTACTATATTTTCAAGCTTCAATAAGTGCTTGACTATCTTTACAAACTTAAGCACTCAACTCATTGGGATGACTCACCCTTGAGCTTGAGTCTCTTCAAACAAAGGGATGCCTCGCCCTTTACAAAATGAAGGCATACCTCACCCTCTCTTACAAAGCAATCAAGGTTGATATAAAGAAACTCTCACTAGAGTAAATGATACAAATTGAAGCTCTAGGAATGCTCACAAAGGATATCTCAAAGATTAGTAAAAAATAGAGCAATGAGTGATTTCAAAGATTGATTCTCGTTTTGATGTGTTACTAAGATGTTTTAGGTTCAAGAACAACCATCAATGATGCCCCAACATCTGTATTTAAAGAGATATGCAATTAAAGAGCCATTGAGAGTGATTAAAGCCAAGCATTTAATGCATCTAATATAGTCGTTGGGCATGTCAAAACACTGGTAATCGATTACAAGACTCTGGTAATCGATTACATGGCAGTTAGAACGTGTTCTTGGCTTTCTGGGTTTGTGGTAATTGATTACAAGAATTGTGTAATCGGTTACTACCCTCTGACTTGATGGTAATCGATTACAAAATTGATGTAATCGATTACATGGCTGTTTTGAACGTGTTCTTGCCTTTCTGGGTTAATGGTAATCGATTACCTACTGGTGTGTAATCGATTACATGCCCTCTGACTTTTTGGTAATTGATTACATGGATAATGTAATCGATTACAAGGCTTCTGTTTAGCTTGTAATCGATTACCACACATGTGTAATCGATTACATTACACTTTAAACTTATTTTTCAAGCCTGAAAGAGGATTCATGTCATTTCTAACTTTAGAAAACATGAATTTGAACAATATTGAACTTTGTTTGGCATGATCCAAGATTAAAGACAACCTCTTTTTAGAAAGTGAACTTTGAAAAACATATTGATTAAAAATATATTTGAAAAACCATTTGAGATATCTTGAGAGCATTTAACATTGATGTTCTAATGCCTACATCTAAACCTCTTGATTTCTTTCTTCGATCTTGGTTTTCTCTTTTGCACTTGATCTTCATCTTTGGTTTTGTTATCATCAACAACTGATTGACATGCTTCAAGACACATGCATCCACATTCTCCTCCTTTTTGATGTTGACAAACTGAACATTGAAAGGAAGAGAAACAATTGCATATATATATGTATATCAGAGATTTAAGCACAACTCTCCCCCGTAATGCATGCATAAGGTAGGGTTAGTGATATGTTCATGTAACAGCTTAAATCAAACTCCCCCATACTTATGCAAGTCACTAATCTCTCCCAAGTTGGCATTATAAAAAACATATTAGCATTTAGTCGAAATTTCGGCAGCATTTTAGCTGATTTTCATGATTTCCCAAATTGTAAACAACAAAAAACAACCAGTTCAATCCAATCAAGTGTTCTAAACAATATATAATCAATCCAACCAGATCAAAATATAACCAAGCAAATCAATATCCAAATGCATATTAGAAACAATATACTTAGCAATCAGATCAAGAGGATTCAATAAAATCAATGAACATAAAAAAATACCAACTGATTTTATAAATATTGTTTAAATGTTATATACAACCAAATCATAGAGAAATACAAAAAAAATATCATGGCAATGGTCCATGATCACTATCAGTTGCCTCACTATCACTCTCCACGTTCGTTGCAATGTCACCAAGGTCTACATCATCGTCGCCAGAGTCAAGATCGTCCTCGGAACCAAGAAACTCCTCATCATCAGCAGGAACTCCAGCGGGAGTGGCAGAGGGATCAACAAACGATAGAGGAGCAACAGGAGGGGCAGAGGAGGTGGTAGGTGCAGCAGCATCTCTCGGTGCAGTGTGTCTGGGGCCCTCCAGAAGCGAACGAATAACAGCAAGCTCTTGATTGGAGTAGTCTATCCTCAGCTCAAGGTGATCCACCTTCTGCTCAATGCGGTCCATCCGGGTTCCCACCGTGATCGCTAAGTTCCGCATTTCCTGAAGCAGGAGATCCAAAGTGGCTGGAGCTGGTGGAGCTGGAGCAGGCTGCTGGTCCTCATCCTTATCATCATTCTCTGGACCATGAGGGATATGCCCGTAGCTGCCATGGGCCAGATAGTACCATCGCCCATCGACCTTGCTTAGCTGAAGCTTCTTCAGAGTGTGCAAACTAATTGATTGTGGGCCCTTGGAGCTGGTATCCTGGGATTCCTCAACTAAGGAGATGTGACAATGCTCTAGGATAGTTGTCACTGACGAGCGCCGAACTCAGTCAAAATTATAACCGAAGTTATTACCTAAGCTTGTAGCACAGTGACAACACCGGATCGTCTCCTCAAGGATCGTAAATGCAATTTGATCAAATCAAGTGAAAGTTAGCAAAAAGGGGGTTTGACGCTTTAAGATCGCACTTAACAAAATTAAAGGAAGAAATAACAATTAAAGAGCAATCAATTTAGAAACCTATCCAAGATTGGGTGGATTCAATCATAGACCCTTCATAGAACACTTGAAGTGCAATTGAATTGTTAATTTGGATCTAACCGAGATCTCTGCATCAAATCCAGAATTCATACTAGACGATCGTCTAGAATTCAATTAACAAGTGATAAACACAAATCCGCAATCGCACCATTCATGAAAATCTATGTTAATTTCAAGTACCGAATTCAATTAACTTAGGCACAAATCGAAGAACCTAACCTCTTCAATTCTGTGATTAATTTAGATCAATCAGCTTCTAAGTTTCATCACAAATCTCAATCTTCATTTATGTGATTAGTTTAGATCAATTAGTTCTAAGTTTCATCACAAATCTCAATCTTAAACTAAGATCAAATTAGATCAACATAAATAGAATCACCATTCATGCATTCAAGATCAAGAAGAAGAAAGAAGAAGAAAGAAGAAGAAAAGAGGAATTCAATTACAAATCAAATACAATACATAACCAAGGTCTCAAGAATCCAAACCACAATCTCTTCAAGAGATCTAAATTGACCGAAAGTAGCTTAGCCCTCCATCACCATGAAGAGAAGCATCAAAATATACAAAAGCTATGAGAAACTATGAAGAAACTATGAAGAAACAAGAAACTAAGAGAGAAATGAAGGAGAGAATTCCTGTTGTTCATGATAAATGGTGCCTTTTATAGAAGTCTAAGGTAACAAAATGACAAAGGGAAGTGGGTGGATGAGTGGGTGGATGAGTGGAGTGGTTGAGTGGATGGATTAGTGGGTTGGTTTAGTGGATTGGTTTAGTGGATGAGTGGGTGGAGTGGTTGAGTGGTTGAATTAGTGAAAAATGCCAAAGGACTTTTGGTGAGTGGAAAATTATGGACTTGAATGGGTGAGTGGATGGATGAGTAGATGAGTTAGTGGATGAGTGGGTGGAGTGGTTAAATGGTTGGATTAGTGTATTAGTGGATGAATGGGTGAGTTAGTGGATGAGTGGATGAGTGGATGAGTGGATTAGTGGATGGATGAGTGGATTAGTGGATGGGTGAAAATTTCGTGTCTGACTTGGAAGCCAAAAACGACCCACTATACTTCAGAACCATGAAAAGTGTTCTTCATCAAAGTTGTAGATCCTTGTCTTGGCTATAAAATGGATAGCTGGTTCGTCCAATTTGGCTTCCTTAAGCCCAAGATATGTCCCAAATACCGTAGGTTGCTCAAACCCAACTTCAGCACCTCTGTTCCGACTTGTAAGCTCAAAATGACCTGCTAGACTTCTTTTTCTCAAAATGTGTTCTTCATGAAAGTTGTTTATTTGGATCTTGACTATCCACTGTCCAAATTTCAGCCCATCTCCATTATTACATCTTGAGATATGATTTTTTGAGTGCACACTATTCGGATTCTACTGGCAGAACCCGTATTCTGACTTCCATGTAAACTTAGGTCCCTTAGACATCTGAATCAGACTTCGAGCTCTTCATCAAAGTTGTAGAGCTTCCTCTTAGCTTTCCTACAATATAAAATTCATGATTTTCAGATATCAAGAACTCAAGTTATGGCCAAAATACAGAAACAGTGTCAAATCTCAATAATGCTGAAAATATTCAATTAGGACCAATTTGAGCTCAAACTCACAAAATCATACCAAACTCAATCAATTAAGAATATGGAGAGTGTAAATGACTAAACAAAAGGGTTTCTTAATGAATAAAATATGTGATTATCAAATTCCCCCACACTTAGCTTTTTGCACTCCTGGGCAAAACTCAAGACCAAAATTTTACAATCAAGAAGAACAACCAAAGGTTCAAAGGATCAAAACATTCATGAGTTAACAATTCTCCACATCTCAAACCAACAAGCAAGGTATCTTCAACATGAATCGAGAATGATAGATCTTCACAAGATTCCCTCTCAATCTCTCAGGTGTTTAAAAGGTAGGTATTTCACTCAATTCAACCCATGAAAATTGCACTACCATAGCTTGCTTATCTTCTACTTCTCCACTACTCAAAACACATGCACACACAAATCATGAGGACTTTATTCAAGGTTGTAGTGAGGTCAAGGTAACAGAAGAGGATAAAATGGATATGAGAAGATAAATACCAAAGAGAATAAAAGCAAATGAGAGCTGAGTTCAAATAACAAGCATAAAAGTTCATCCCAACTCTAGTGTATATTCCTTTACATATTCATTTCCCAATCCTTTTCTTTTTTTTTTTTTTTTTTTTTTTTTTAAACACTTGGTTTTTTTTTTTTTTTTTTTTTTATATATATATATATGAACATAACTATATACATACATTTTTTTTTTTTTTTTTGGGCACTCTTTTCTTTTTCAACAACCATTTTGTACACACACACCCACACTTGTTCAAAAACTCATCCATTAACCAAGCTAATGTTCTTTTATTCCCTAAGGTAAAGTAAGAACACGATTTCTCATTTAAGGCACATGATGAGCTAGAAACAAGGAATGGTCAAATAAGCTCAAAGGGGTTAAGCAAAGGAAAATATACAAGGTTGGCGAAATCGAGAAATTTTCAAGAAGTCAAAAGAGTGCTTGATATCATATTGGAAACAAGGTTAGCTATTTGGTTAAACTAGCTAATTAAGAAAGAGGGCCTCAATCATGTTCATGCATGCAAGTGAAATGTAGCCTCAAAAAGAATCAAAGCAAGTTCTAGAGTGGTCATTAACATGAGTGAAAATCACACAAGAAAGAAGAGAATGGCATAAATGTTGAATCCATCCATTAGGCTCAAAATCTCACAAGGTATGCATCCATCAAACTCAATTCATCAATTCAATCATCCATCACCAAGCATATCAGTTCAAGAAGGGAGAAAAATTATTCAATCATGCAATGAACCTCTTTTTTTTTTCTTTTTTTTTTTTTTTTTTTTTTTAGAATTTTTTTTTTTTTTTTTTTTTACAAACGAAAAGAAACAGAAACATGCTAAAATCTCTCCCCCACACTTAATAGAACATTGTCCTCAATGTGAAAGAAAGAGATAGAAAAGAGCAACACAACCTGATAAGAAGTGAATCATCGCTAAGCAGAAAAGAAACACACTGTCAGTGCCGCATCAGACCTTGAAAAGAAACTCTTAAAAAAAACGTTAGTACTTCCATAATGCAATACTAATTAATTACTACCTAAAAAACTCCTTACTCTGCCACCAATTAAGATGCGTCTCAAGAGTAAAATTACTCCTTACTCGCCATCACTAATTGGTTTAATAAGTCCATGACAATCATATCATACTAAATAAAACAACAATAATTTTTTTCTTTTTTTTTTTTTATCAAACTCATTAAAGAGAAAGTTTCGATCAGGCTTTTGTTTCTTGTTACTTCCTTCGCTGCTTCTGTTGACCAATCTATTCGAGCTAATACCTTATCGGTACATACTCAAAAGCTTCTAATTTATCAATGAGCTCATCAATAGTGGAGGCAGAGATAAGAAGTTGTCTTGCCGAAGGAGTGATAAATTTCTGTTCCACAGCTTTGTCAAGAAAAAATAACAAAAGATCAAAGAAATTATTAACATTCAACAAACCAATGGGTTTATGGTGGATGTTCATTCGGCCAAGAGACAATTTGAAAAATTTCTTCTAAAGTACCAAAACCACCTGGTAAGACAATAAATGCATCGAATTGTCAACCATTATTTTCATTCGTCCATGCATAGATGTTACCCGAATTTCTTCTCCAATTGTCTTTCCAAAGGTGATGTTATTTTCAGCCAAAGGTTTAGGAATAACACCTAAAACCCGATCGCCTCCTATAGAAGCGACAAGTGATACAGCCCCCATTAACCCACGACAACCTCCCCATATACAAGATGAATATTCCTCGCAGCAAGTGATCGACCAAGAGTGCTAGTGCGTTTACAAACTCTAATCCCTTCCCATAACTTGACCCACAAAAACACAGACATTTTTGAGGTTACGAATAGAAGGCCCCATTCTATACTCTTCCTCCCTTTGAGTGATTCTGAGTGTGAAGGAAGATGGAGAAAATGGAGTGTTTAAATAAGAAAAAGAATGGAAAGGGAAATAATTGCACCTATAAGGGTAGGTTGGTGTTGTCGAAAAAGGTTGAAATTAAGAGACACGAGAATCTTTTCTCCTTTTTTATTTTTTTTTTTTACTTTTTTATTATTATTTTTTTTTATTTTTTTTTATTTTTTTATTTTTTTATTTTTTATTTTTTTATTGACTTCAAGAAAACCATCAAGGTAAAGAAGTCTAGAAACCCCGAAGGACCCCGCTCAAAGGATCGTCTGTACAAAAATCAAAATACAACAAAATGATACAAAGATAATAGAAAATGATGACATACCAGATGTACGCTTCCATGGCGTATCTTTATCTTTAACTACGTCATGAGTGCGTGATGAGACATCACGTCTTTTTTTTTTTTTTTTTTTTTTTTTTTTTGAAATTGTTAGAAAAACTTGATGAAAGATGAGTGTATACTTACTTAAGATTGGGATGGAGGTAGTCTGCTCTTTTCGGCTTTGTGCCAAAGCATTGTTGACCAAGATTCGACCCATTCAAGACCAAACATAGGGCTCCCAAAAGGGACAAGTGGCCATAATACGACCGGTGCCTCACATGTGGGATACAATCTACCTTCTTTGTTTTTCAATTAAGAAGGCTGGATCAGATGCATGCATTTCCCCATTCACGGTTTGTGTTACCAAAGCCAACCCTAAGAAGTAGACTTTTTTTTTTTTTTTTTTTTTTTTTTTTTTTTTCATTTTTTTTTTTTTTTTTTTCTCATTTTTTTTTTTTTTTTTTTGTAAAATGCCATGAAGAAGAAGAAGAAGAAGATGATATGTACAGATTGTTTGTGGATATGGCTCACATCTCGCCTCTGGTTTAACGTCCGATGACGGCTTAAACGTCTTCTATGAGTCGAGGATAAGCTTCCCATCCAATTTTCTTATAAATTGGCAAACAGGTCTTTTAGAGTCGATTCCCAAGATCGTAGCGTTGTTGTTCATCCTTGAAGAGATTCCACAACTTAAGAATTTCTCGATGCACCAATCCACAAGAATGCGTCTCAAGAGTCAATAAGATATCATCTAATGACTCCTTACTCGATCCATTCTTAATGAAGAAAATTTTATCTTCTCTATTTGCGAAACCATCCCCTTAGTACGACATCGCTTGTTACGGTTCCATCGTCCACATTTGTGACAGACTTGTAACCTTTTTGCTCTTCTCCTTTTAGAATATGAACTTCTTCCAAGACCGGGCATATATGAGTCAAATGAAATTGAGGACTCACCGCTAATCGGACCTTTGCTTCAATTATCCAAATAGTACATCTTCGGCATACCCTTGTGCATTAACATTCTCAATCTCTCACATCGAACTTTGTAGATTTTTCTCGAGCATTTTGAGGAAGAGAAGGAAAATGTTTTCTCGGTTTGAAAGAATGACATCCATTTTGAAGGAGAAGAAGGGTTCGATTATTTTGGGAAGCGAAGAATAAACCGACTCAAGAGTCACGGAGTCTGCCGTATCCGCCACTTAACTTAACCAACACAAAGAACTCAAGAACTTGGTTTTCCAGGGAATGGTTGAGTCTTTGTCCATTAACCTTAAGCGCATTACCATTCCTAGGATCCTCAGTATCTGATGCTTTGAGAGGATACGCGTGTCTGACAACAAAAGAACCACGCCACCTAGATCTCAATTTTCCAAGGAGTAGGTGTAGATGATAATCTCAAAGCAGAACTTTTTGACCAATTTCCGACTTTTGCAAAAGGTGTAACAGACCTTTAATAAAGTAGGCCAATAAAATCCATACTTGCAAGATTTTCACATTGTTGTCGCCGAAGAAAAAAATGACCTCCACATGCTTCGAGCGACTCTACCTACTTCATTGTCGGGCACACACTGCTTTTTTTTTTTTCTTTCTTTTTTTTTTTTTTTTTTTTTTTTTTTTCTTTTTTTTTTTTTTTTTTTTTTTTTTTTTTTTTTTTTTTATTCATAATGCGGATGGAGAAGGTTCATCACCTCCACTTCGCATTCTCTGGAAGTTCATGATAATCTTGTTTGAGGCGGTGTCCATTTACGATGAAAGCTTTGGCGGTGACCTCACTTTTAATCCGAACACGACCAGGAAGGAAAAACATTAGTAACAATAAATGGTCCATCCCATCTAGACCTTAATTTACCATGCATGAGTCGGAGGCGGGAGTTATAGAGGAGAACTTTTTGACCAATCTCAAATGTTTTCCTCAGAATCAACTTATCATGGAAGGCTTTGGTCTTCTCCTTATAAAGTTTGGAACTTTCATATGCCTCCAAGCGGATCTCCTCTAATTGCTGCAGCTGCAGCTTCCTCTCCAAACCTGCTTGATCTAGGTCCAAGTTGCACCTTTTCACCGCCCAGAATGCTCGATGCTCAATTTCCACCGGTAGGTGGCAGGCTTTTCCAAAAATAATCCGATACGGAGACATCCCGATTGGTGTCTTATAAGCAGTCCGGTAAGCCCATAAAGCATCCTCAAGCCTCTTGCTCCAGTCTTTTCTGTTAGGTTGAACTGTCTTCTGGAGTATCTGCTTAATTTCTCTGTTGGAGACCTCGGCTTGCCCATTGGTTTGGGGGTGGTAAGGTGTAGAAACCTTGTGTTGGACTCCATACTTCTTCATCAAAGCCTCCATGCTTCGATTGCAAAAATGTGAACCTTGATCACTAATGATGGATCTCGGGACTCCAAACCTACAGAAAATCTGTGATCTAATAAAATCCACAACAACTTTAGAATCATCAGTCCGAGTGGCCTTAGCCTCCACCCATTTAGATACATAATCCACAAAGAAGCGAGAATGTAAACAAAACCAAATGATACGGAAAAGGACCCATAAAGTCAATACCCCAAACATCAAAAATCTCACGAGAATAATAAGGGTTTCTGGGGCATTTCATTCCTACGAGAAGTATTCCCTGTTCTCTGCATTGATCACAAGATTTGCAAAACATATATGCATCATGAAATAGAGTGGGCCAATATAATCCAGAGTCTAAAACTTTTCTAGCAGTCCGTTGAGGACCGAAGTGGCCGCCACATGCAAGTTTATGACAAAAGCTAAGAATGGAATGGAATTCATCATCGAGGCACACATCTCCTAATTACTTGGTCACTTTGCAAAATCTCCATAAGTAAGGATCATCCCACACATAATACTTTGACTCACTTTTCAATTTATCAATCTTAGCCTTAGTGAAATGTGCGGTATTGCTTTAGCAACCAAGAAATTAATCAAATCAAGCAAACCAAGGGATGTTGCCTTGCGACTTGAAAAGTCGCTCATCGAGGAAAACATCATGGATGGGAAAAACATCTGCCTCCCTTTCAATTCGACTCAAGTGATCACCACCAAATTCTCCGCTCCACTCTTGTCACGGATCTCAATATCAAACTCCTGGAGGAGCAACATCCACCTAATCAACCGGGGCTTGGCATTGGGCTTTTTCGGGAGAAACTTCAATGCCGCATGATCCGAAAACACAACCACTGGGAACCAAGCAAATATGATCGAAATTTATCTAAAGCAAAAACAATTGCTAAAAGTTCCTTTTCGGTTGTGGTGTAGTTGATTTGTGCGAGGATCTAAAGTTCTCGAAGCATAGGAAATGACATGAGATACTTTACCGACCCTTTGTGCAAGAACACTCCCAATGCATAATTAGAGGCATCACACATCACTCAATGGAAGTGTCCAATCCGGCGGTTGGATGATAGGTGTACTTGGTCAATGCCTGCTTCAATTGATTGAAGGCATCCTGGCACTTCTTGTCAAAGTGAAACTCCACATCTTTTTGCAGTAAGTTGGATAGCGGAAGTGCAATTTTGCTTTGAAATCCTTTATGAACCGCCGATAGAAACCTGCGCATGACCAAGGAAAGAACGAATCTCCCGCACGCATGTGGGGTAAGATAGGCATGAAATAACATCTATTTTTGCAGGATCTACCTCAATACCCTCACGAGATATCACATGCCCTAAGACTATACCTTGTTCTACCATGAAATGACATTTCTCAAAATTTAGAACGAGGTTAGTCTTAATGCATCTATGCAAGACCCGAGCCGGACTATCTAAACATGCATCAAAGGAAGATCCATAGACAAGTAAAATCATCCATGAATACGTCCATGCAATTTTCTAAAAAATCGAAAAAGATACTTACCATACACCTCTGAAAGGTGCCCGGAGCATTGCACAGACCAAAGGGCATCCTCCTATATGCAAATGTGCCAAATGGACAAGTGAAAGTAGTCTTCTCTTGGTCTTCTGGGGCTATATGAATCTGAAAATAGCCCGAATATCCATCCAGGAAACAATAATGTGACTTGCCGCCTAACCGCTCCAACATCTGATCAATGAAAGCGGCGGGAAATGATCCTTTCTCGGTAGCCTGGTTGAGCCGCCTATAATCAATGCAAACTCGCCAACTGTTTTGAACTCGTGTGGGCACAAGCTCATTGTTCTGATTCGCAACCACTGTGACCCCAGATTTCTTGGGAACCACTTGCACGGGGCTCACCCATTGACCGTCGTCGATATGGGATAAATAATGCCAGCTTGAAGCGCTTTGTAACTTCCTTCTTTACCACATCTAGAATCGGGGATTTAGTCTCCTTTGGGGCTATCTAACTGGTTTAATCCCTTCTTCCAATAAAATCTTATGCATGCATGTGGAGGGGCTAATACCAGGAATATCTGCAAGAGTCCATCCGATGGCTTGCCTATTCTGCCTCAAAATCTGCAGTAATTTTTCTTCTTGATCAGGTTGTAGGTTTTTAGCAATGATCACCGGAAGTGTCTCACCATCTCCCAAATATGCATATTTAAGATGGTCTGGTAAAGTCTTCAACTCCAAGGATGGAGGTTGTACGATGGAAGGTAACAAGTGATCTGAAACAGCTAACTCAGCAACATTAATTTCAGCATGGTACTGACTCTCATTCTCAATTGTTGCATCATCAGCAGCTGTATCATTACTCATAACAGAATAAATCTCAGCACATGCAGCACATGGTTCAACATCACAAGTGGCACATGTATCACAAGAAACAGAACCAAGATAGTCAACAATATCAGGGAATTCAAAGATATAAATCAAGTATAGAAATCATCAACCAAAGATCTCAATCATATCAACATGGAAAACAGAATGCTCCTCTAGGGGGTGTCTCATGGCATCAAAAATGTTAAATTGTACCAAATTGTCGCCAAACTCCATAGAAAGGGTGCCGATGCACGTCTATCTTGGTCTTGGCGGTCTTGAGGAATGGTCGCCTAGAATCAATGGAGCATGGTTTGTTGGAGACTCATCTTCCATGTCCGAATGTAGAAATCTGCTGGAAAAATCAACTCATTCACCCGAACTAACACATCTTCCAAAGACACCCGCAGGATGAGCGGTGGCTCTATTTGCCAACCGAATCACGATACCGGTGGGTTGCAAAGTACCGATGTTTAAACACTTATACACCGACATGGGCATGACATTGATCGAAGCACCCAAATCTAGCATTGCGTGCTCAAATCTAGAGTTTCCAATTGTGCAAGAAATTGTGAAAGTTCCAGGATCTTTGCATTTCGTGGCATGCTTGGCATAATCATTGCGTAAACATTTCTACCCATGCTGATCTTCTCATCCCCTTTCAACCTTCTCTTATGAGTGCACAACTCCTTGAGAAATTTAGCATATTTTGGAATTTGCTTGATTGCATCTAGGAGGGGAATATTGATTTCCACTTTCCCGAATGTCTCCATGACTTCTTTTTCCATTTCTCGCTTGCATTGTTCTCTTGGATTGTGTGATCCTATTTGGAAAAGGCAATGGAATGGTAACATCTGAATTCTCTGCAATTTTCTTCGGAGGCACAGATTTCGGACTGAATTATCCATTTCCTGGTCAATTTCGATTCTTTGCAAGGTTGGAACATCAACTTCTTTGCCACTTCTTAAGGTAATTGCACTTACGTTGCCTCTTGGATTGTTGATTTGTTTGTGAAGGCAATTGGCTAGAACCTTGACTCTTTAGCTCGCTCACGGTGGTTGCCGGTACCGCCCAATTTGAGTTTGTAAATTCTGAATGTTGGCACTGACGTTCTGCTTTGGAATGAATGTTATTTGTGGCCATTTGTTTCATCGAGTCTTCCAATGACGGCTCACCGGAGTGGATTGACATGACTACGAATGCAGTTCTTTGTTAATCGAATGCGGGGGTATTTGTTGGTATTTGTTGCTTGGACCTGCAGACTTGGTATCTAAATTGTTGTTCTTCTTGGTGGGTTGTTGTTGGCTAGAATTCCCATACCTCAAATTGGGATGGTCTCGCCAACCAGGGTTATAAGTACTAGAAAATGGATCATATCTAGATTGTTCTTTGTTGTTCTTGATATTGGGGTCTACCAGGAAAAACAAAACACCAGGCTGCGGCAAAGAACACATTGATCTGGAAAAGCGGAACCATCTTCCTGAAGTGTAGGGCATGAATCAGTAGGATGAGATGAATTAGAACAAATTCCACACACTGATGCAGTCATCTGCATGGGTGGTTGTTGACCCACTGCTATCTGTCTTACCAAAGAAGTCAATTCATCTAGTCTGTGTTCCATTCTTTGTTGGTCCATATGAGATGCTTGAATTTCATTAACTCCTCTGGTTGCGGTGATGATCCGCGAGCCAAACTGTTGGGTGTTGGCTGCCATGTTTGCTATCAGATCTCTTGCGGCGGTAGGAGTTTTGTCTACTAAGGCTCCTCCAGAGGCAGCATCGATCATGCTTCTATCATTTGGCAGCAAGCCCTCATAAAAGTATTGAATCAAGAGTTGGTCACTAATTTGGTGATGAGGGCAGCTCGAACACAACTTCTTGAATCTCTCCCAGTATTCATGCAAAGTCTCACCAGACATCTGTCTGATGCCACATATATCCTTCCTAATTGCAGCAGCTCTCGAGGCAGGGAAAAATCTCTCCAGGAACAACCTCTTCATGTCATTCCAACTTCGACTGAACCTGGTGAAAGATAAAACAACCAATCTTTGGTGCATCGACAAGTGAGAAGGGAAATGCCCTTAACTTGATGTGTTCCTCGAAATGCCTTGTGGCTTCATGGTTGAACACACAACATGGAACTCTTTCAGTGCTTATGAGGATCTTCACCCGCAAGACCATGAAACTTTGGTAACAAGTGTATCAAACCAGATTTCAACTCAAAATCTGCATCAAGATCGAGGATATTGAATGCACAAAGATTGGTAAGATACATCGGGAGCGCAGAAAGTTCCTTAAGGGTTCTATTATGCATGTTATCGGCCATGATTTCGGGATTACTTAAGTTATCGGGTTCACTCCCAAAATTAGGTTCAGAATTAACTCGGAATTTATCACACGAGCTCTAATTAATCTATGCAAGGTCCTATCAATCTCGGGATCAAGATCAAGCAAGATATCGAGATTGGACCTAGTCATGCATCAACTAAAGCACAAAAACACAAAAACGCAACTAAGCAAAATACACTAAACAACACTCAAAATATGCAAAAATAAATCTAGTTAATATGTCTAAACATTTTTAAAAATTATGGAATCAACACAGAACAAAATCTACATAAAAATGAAACTAGAAAATGCAATAAAAAAATATTAAAAAATTGAAAAAGTGGTCTAAATGATAGAATTTCGAAAAACCAGGGGTGACCTCACAGTTCTTGTGAGTCTTGTTTATCAAGCTGTTTTCCTTCAACCGACCAAGTTACAGCTCATTCTGGGCATGTTTCAGTTCGAAAATTGCAATAGTTACCCGTAATCACCTGTTTTTCCGTCTTTCCTAATTCAGAAAAATTCAAAAGCTAAGATAAAAATGTTAGTATGGTATGAACAATGTTAGTAAATGAAAAATAACTGTTAGAATAGGTAAGAAAAAAAAAAAAAAAAATTAGTAAGGTTACTCAAAATGAAAAGATTACACCTACGAGCTCCCGACAACGCAAGCCAAAATTCTCGACGAGCGCCGAACTCGGTCAAAATTATAACCGAAGTTATTACCTAAGCTTGTAGCACGTGACAACACCGGATCGTCTCCTCAAGGATCGTAAATGCAATTTGATCAAATCAAGTGAAAGTTAGCAAAAAGGGGGGTTTGACAGTTTAAGATCGCACTTAACAAAATTAAAGGAAGAAATAACAATTAAAGAGCAGTCAATTTAGAAACCTATCCAAGATTGGGTGGATTCAATCATAGACCCTTCATAGAACACTTGAAGTGCAATTGAATTGTTAATTTGGATCTAACCGAGATCTCTCGCATCAAATCCAGAATTCATACTAGACGATCGTCTAGAATTCAATTAACAAGTGATAAACACAAATCAATCGCACCATTCATGAAAATCTATGTTAATTTCAAGTACCGAATTCAATTAACTTAGGCACAAATCAAGTAACCTAACCTCTTCAATTACGTGATTAATTTAGATCAATCAGTTCTAAGTTTCATCACAAATCTCAATCTTCATTTATGTGATTAGTTTAGATCAATTAGTTCTAAGTTTCATCACAAATCTCAATCTTAAACTAAGATCAAATTAGATCAACATAAATAGAATCACCATTCATGCATTCAAGATCAAGAAGAAGAAAGAAGAAGAAAGAAGAAGAAAAGAGGAATTCAATTACAAATCAAATACAATACATAACCAAGGTCTCAAGAATCCAAACCACAATCTCTTCAAGAGATCTAAATTGACCGAAAGTAGCTTAGCCCTCCATCACCATGAAGAGAAGCATCAAAATATACAAAAGCTATGAGAAACTATGAAGAAACTATGAAGAAACAAGAAACTAAGAGAGAAATGAAGGAGAGAATTCTGTTGTTCATGATAAATGGTGCCTTTTATAGAAGTCTAAGGTAACAAAATGACAAAGGGAAGTGGGTGGATGAGTGGGTGGATGAGTGGAGTGGTTGAGTGGATGGATTAGTGGGTTGGTTTAGTGGATTGGTTTAGTGGATGAGTGGGTGGAGTGGTTGAGTGGTTGAATTAGTGAAAAATGCCAAAGGACTTTTGGTGAGTGGAAAATTATGGACTTGAATGGGTGAGTGGATGGATGAGTAGATGAGTTAGTGGATGAGTGGGTGGAGTGGTTAAATGGTTGGATTAGTGTATTAGTGGATGAATGGGTGAGTTAGTGGATGAGTGGATGAGTGGATGAGTGGATTAGTGGATGGATGAGTGGATTAGTGGATGGGTGAAAATTTCGTGTCTGACTTGGAAGCCAAAAACGACCCACTATACTTCAGAACCATGAAAAGTGTTCTTCATCAAAGTTGTAGATCCTTGTCTTGGCTATAAAATGGATAGCTGGTTCGTCCAATTTGGCTTCCTTAAGCCCAAGATATGTCCCAAATACCGTAGGTTGCTCAAACCCAACTTCAGCACCTCTGTTCCGACTTGTAAGCTCAAAATGACCTGCTAGACTTCTTTTTCTCAAAATGTGTTCTTCATGAAAGTTGTTTATTTGGATCTTGACTATCCACTGTCCAAATTTCAGCCCATCTCCATTATTACATCTTGAGATATGATTTTTTTGAGTGCACACTATTCGGATTCTACTGGCAGAACCCGTATTCTGACTTCCATGTAAACTTAGGTCCCTTAGACATCTGAATCAGACTTCGAGCTCTTCATCAAAGTTGTAGAGCTTCCTCTTAGCTTTCCTACAATATAAAATTCATGATTTTCAGATATCAAGAACTCAAGTTATGGCCAAAATACAGAAACAGTGTCAAATCTCAATAATGCTGAAAATATTCAATTAGGACCAATTTGAGCTCAAACTCACAAAATCATACCAAACTCAATCAATTAAGAATATGGAGAGTGTAAATGACTAAACAAAAGGGTTTCTTAATGAATAAAATATGTGATTATCAGTCACCAACATGGCATAGGGGAAGGCAGAGTTCTTGTTCTTTTTCACATCCAGCATGTGCTGAATGATGTAGTTGGGCCAGTTGATTAGCCTGCTTGTGGTCATGGCCCACAGGACCACCACATCATCACGTAGGACCTGAGAGTAATTCCCACCTCTAGGAATTAAGCCTCGAACAATTAAATAATGGAGTACCCTGTTCTCCATTGTCAGGCCAGTCGCCATCACTCTTTTGTTGTTTCTCAAAAGCACGTAACTAGAGCAAATTAGGGATGTCAGAGCACTCTTATACTTAAACTCAGCTCCCCAAGCATTTTCATTTCCATAGAAGCTTGTCCCAGCATAGGTTAGCTTAGTCAACCTACACTATTCCTCCCTTGAGATTTTAATCTGAGTCTTCCTTACTTCAGATATCAGACAATGATCTTCATACTTCAGATTTGCATAAAACACGTGAACCAAATTGGGATAAATGGCCTTTTGGATGCTGAAGAACCCAAGCAAACCCAACCTCTCAATCAACTGAAAACTTTTTAGGGGTTCACTAGTGCAAAAAGACTGAGTGAGATACCTTGGCGAGATTAGCTTCCTTAGTTAGAAGTTTTTCTGGAAAAGCTCAGCGTTCTTAGTGGTTGAGAAGTGCCTGGTCAGGTCCAGCCCCGAGATGTTATGTGGAGGAGCACTGGAGGATTCTCTAATAGTGGCCCCTGTTCTTACACGTTTTGTACGTTGAGATGGGTCAGCCATTTGATGATTGGTGGTGTGTGGGTGAGTGTTTGGAGGTGTGTGGCTCGTAGGGGATGAAGGGGGAAGAACGAAGGAGTGGGTGAAGTTTTAGGTGGAGAATGGGGTGGGTTTGGATGAGATTTGATGGTTGGGTTATGTTAGGAGAGGAATTTCGAGTGAAAGGGAGGTGAAATGAGAAGATTTGGTGGAGTATGGAGTGAATATGAGGGATTTTGGAGGAGAGGGCTTCGTGGGAGCAGAGGAGAAGAAAAGGTTCATTTCAGAATGAGTGACATTTCGCGTGTCAGAAAATCTTTTAAAACCCCTGTGTAATCGATTACATGGGTTGGGTAATCGATTACCAGCCTTCTGTTTACCCCTATAATCGATTATAATATCAGTGTAATCGATTACTAGCCTTCTGTTTACCCCTGTAATCGATTACAATGTCAGTGTAATCGATTACCATGCTTCTGGGAACCTTGTAATCAATTGCATTATTTGTGTAATCGATTACCTAAGTTCTAAGTTTATTGTAATTGATTACTAGTGTGGTGTAATCGATTACTTGCTTGACAGAACCTTTGTAATCGAATACCAGCCTACTAAAACTCAGATTTTGCATTTCAAATAGTTAAGGATCAATTTTAAACCTTTCAAAACAGTTCCAAAGCTTATCAAATAATTTCCAAACATCATACAAGCAGATAATCCAATCAGATTGTGATCCAAAACACATAATTTTGCAAAATTGCTACTTTTACCAAGCGTTACCCTATTTGGATGGATTTGTGAGATTTTTTAGCTTCTTGGAGATCTTTGACATGAGGAAGCACCTGCAAAACAACTTAGGGGGAATCTCCAACACTCAAGTCAGTATTAGATTAAAAATCAAAAGTTATGCAACAAAAAGCCATGATTATGCAAAAAAAATGCATGTTTATGTAGCAAACAGTCTCTTTATGCAGTAAAACAATGGATTATGCAGCAATTTAGCTTATGCATGATTGATCTAATATGCCAAGTTCATTTCTTATATAATAGAAAGCTTCTTTTGCCAAAGGTTTAGTGAAAATGTCAGCTAATTGCTTAGTGGTTTCCACAAATTCAAGCATGCAATCACCCTTTTGAACATGATCTTTTATGAAATGATGTCTTATTTCAATATGCTTTGTTCTTGAGTGTAAAACGGGATTCTTAGACAGATTGATTGCACTAGTGTTATCACATCTTATGGCAATGTGATCCAGCTCAAGACCATAGTCTAGAAGTTGTTGCTTCATCCAAAAAATTTGAGCACAACAACTTCCAGCTGCAACATATTCAGCTTCATCTGTTGATAATGCCATATTATTTTGTTTCTTGCTATGCTAAGAAACTAATGAGCTTCCAAGCAAGTGGCATGTCCCACTAGTACTCTTCCTATCCATTTTGCACCCAGCAAAATCAGAATCGGAATAACTAATCAAACAACATGAAGCACTCTTAGGGTACCACAATCCCATTTATGAAGTGCCTATTAGATATTTTATAATTCGTTTTACAGCACTTAGGTGTGATTCTTTAGGATTTACTTGAAATCTAGCACACATGCATACACTAAACATGATATCCAGTCTACTTGTAGTAAGGTAAAGGAGTGAGCCAATCATACCTCTATACTTAGTAATTTCTATCGATTTACCTCCTTCATCCTTGTCTAAGTAACAAGAAGTCCCCATTGGTGTAGCCATTTGCTTGGCTCCTTCCATTCCAAACTTCTTGAGCAACTCCTTGCAATATTTGGATTGACTTATGAAAGTCTCATCCCTTGTTTGCTTATGAAGACTAAGGAAGAAGTTGAGCTCACCCATCATGGACATCTCAAACTCACTTTGCATGATATTAGTAAATTCTTTACAAAGGGAGTCATTAGTAGCACCAAATATAATATCATCAACATATATTTGAACAAGTAGAATATCATGCTTCTTATGCTTAATGAAAAGAGTGGTGTCAACCTTTCCTCTAGAAAATCAATTTTTCAAAAGAAACTTGCTCAACCTTTCATACCAAGCTCTAGGAGCTTGTTTTAAGCCATATAAAGCCTTTTTAAGTTTAAAAACATGGTTAGGTAGTTCAAAGTTTTCAAAACCCGGAGGTTGATCCACATACACTTCTTCTTGTATGAACCATTTAAAAAGGCACTTTTAACATCCATTTGAAAAAGTTTAAAGTCCATGATGCAAGCATATGCAAGTAACATTCTAATGGCTTTTAGTCTAGCTACGGGAGCATACGTTTCTTCATAATCTATACTTTCTTCTTGATTATAACCCTTAGCTACAAGCCTAGCTTTATTTCTTATTATTAAGCCCGTTTCATTAAGTTTGTTCCTAAAAACACATTTGGTGCCAATTATGGGATGATCATTGGGCCTTGGGATTAATTCCTAAACTTGATTCCTCTTAAATTGGTTTAGTTCATCTTGCATGGCTAAGATCCAATGTTCATCATTAATGGTCTCATTTATGTTTTTAGGTTCAACTTGAGAAATAAAAGCCATATGGTTACATGCATCTCTAAGAGAGTTACGAGTGATTACCCCTTTTGATACATCACCTATCACTTTTTCAAGAGGATGATATCTTGATGTTCTCCATTCCTTGGGAAGATCCATGATTTGAGAGTCCTCTTGTCTTGGGGAACCATATGAGCTTTCTTCTTGCTTCATGACTTCTTTTTCTTGATTTTCTAGGCGAGTTCTTACAAGGATTTCTGCAACAACATCAACAAGCTCCTTTCTCGGCTCATTTGGGTTATAGTTTCATCAAATGCAACATGTATAGACTCTTCTATGGTCATAATTCATTTGTTGTAAACTCTATAGGCCTTACTATGTATTGAATAACCAAGAAATATCCCTTCATCAGATTTTGCATCAAACTTCCCCAAGTTATCCTTTCCATTATTTAAAACAAAACATTTACATCTAAAAACATGAAAATGTGAGACATTTGGTTTCCTTCCTTTGTATAATTCATAGGGAGTTTTCTTTAAAATTGGCCTTATTAGAGCCTTATTCATAACATAACATGCGGTGTTAACTGCATCCGCCCAAAAATACTTAGGAAGGTTAACCTTATTGAGCATAGTTCTTGCCATTTCTTCTAAAGATCAATTTTTTCTTTCTATAACACCATTTTGCTGTGGTGTTCTAGGGGCTGAAAAATTATGCTCAATGTCATGTTCATCACAAAAGGTTTCAAATTCATGGTTTTCAAATTCACCACCATGATCACTTCTTATGGATGCAATACAAAAACTTTTTTCATTTTGGATAACTTTAGCAAGATTTTTGAATGATTGAAAAGCATCACTTTTACGAGACAAAAACAATGTCCATGTACACCTAGAAAAATCATCCACAATCACTAAGGCATAGTAATTCTAACCAAAGCTCATAGTTTTAGAGGGACCAAAAAGATCCATGTGCAAAAGATGTAGAGGTCTAGAAGTTGAAATCACATTTTTAGCTTTAAAAGAGACCTTTACTTGTTTTCCCTTTTGAAATGCATCACAAAGTTTATCTTTTTCAAATTTAAGCTTTAGAAGACCAATTACTAGTTCTTTAGAAACTAATTTGTTTAAGTGATCCATGTGAATGTGAGCAATTCTTCTATGCCATAACCATGAATCATTTTCTCTAGTCATAAAGCATTTAACATCATTTGAGGAAATGTCATCAAGGCTAATCATATATATGTTATTGACCCTATGACCAACAAACTTAACATGCTTATCATCCTTACCCTTAATTATGCAATAATTTGAATCAAATATTACTTTATTCCCCTTATCATACAATTGACTAATGCTAAGCAAGTTATGTTTGAGTCCTTCAACAAGTAAAACATTATCAATGGATGAGGAAGGAATCTTACCAACTTTACCGACTCCAAGGATCTTTCCTTTGTTGTTGTCACCATAAGTCACATGTCCACTCTTCTTAGGAACAAGGAAGGAGAACTTGGAGCCATCACCGGTCATGTGCTTGGAGCATCCACTATCAAGATACTAACTTGAGCTTTTGGACTTCAAGCACACCTACAACACACATTTAAGTTTTAACATTTGATCCCCAAAATGTCTTGGGTCCTTGTGTGTTTGAAATAGGCACGGTGCCCTTAGAAACACAAACCATTTTAGTTCCTACTTTAGTGTTTCTTTTCTTTCTAGCATTACATATAGATGCACTATGTCCTTTTTTTCCACAATGAAAGCATTTGATAAAGGGGCTACTTGATGTTTTAGATGGAACAAAGAAATTATTGTAGGACTTTTGATGGTTATTTGGATTATATCCTAAACCGACTTTTTGAAAAACACACCTTTGTTTCCCTAGTAACATATTCAAATTATCCCTTCCCAAAGTAAATTTTACAAGAGTATTTTTCAAGTCCTCAATTTCAATTTCATATTCTTTACATGAAGAACAAGATGAGGGTGTGGGTGCATTTTCATGTGAAGAACAAATCATGCATGATGAGTTGGCATCAATAAGTACTAAAGTCTTATTTTCAACTTTGACTTCTTCAATCTCCTTAGTTAAAATAGAAATTTTGTTAGTCATTAAGGAGATTGTTTTGTTGGAAGTTAAAACTATTTTAGTGAGTCTCATGGATTCATTATGCAATTCTTGAAAGGCATCTTGCAATTCACTATATGAAGGAGAAAGTTCAAGATTAGTAGAGGTTACCTCGGTTTCACTTTCTTCTTCTTCTTCTCCATTTGCCATAAGGCAAAGATGGGTTTCCTCATCCTCTGAATCATCAGTGAAGTCCATATCGTTATCCTCCCACGTAATGTATGCTCTTCTTCCTTTTCATTCCTTGAAAGGCTTCCTTTCAAATTTCTCTATCTTCTTTTGATAAACCAGACATTCCATCTTCATGTGCCCCAGTTTTCCACATTTATAGCAAGTTGGAGTAGATGAAGTTCCTTCTCCCTTGTGAAATGACTTCTTAGGAGGAAAAGGAGGTCTTCTTTCATTTATTTCTTCTTGAGAAACCTTCCAAACTTCTTCACAAGGAGGTTGAAATTTTCTTCATTCATCTCAATATTATCAAGATCATTTCCTTCATCTTCATCTTCATATTCAATTGAGGAAGAAGTGGTTTTGAGAGTAATCCCCTTTTTCTTCTTATCTTGCTCCTCATTTTGATTTAGTCGATTTAGCTCTAACTCATGTGTTGAAGCTTTCCAAAGAGGGTGGCTAAGGTCATTGTGGCAAGATTTCTTGATTCCGATATGGCCGTCACTTTGGGTTGCCAACTCCTGCTCAAGCATCTCAAAACTTTGTTAATAAGATCTTCATTGGCAAAGGTTTTTCCTAATGAAGCAAGATGATTAACTATATGAGTAAAACGTTTTTGCATTTCTTGAATGCTTTCCCCTTGGTTCATTTTCAACAATTCATATTCATGGGTGAGTGTATTTATTCTAGATCTTTTTACCTCACTTGTATTTTCATGGGTTACTTGCAATGTATCCCACATTTCTTGAGCAGTCTTACAATTTGACACCCTAAAGAATTCATCATACCCTAAAGAGGTAGTAATGATATTCTTGGCTCTCAAGTTGTATTGAACTTTTTTCTTATCATCATCGGTCCATTCATTTCTTGGTGTATTTGTTCTAACACCATCAACTAGACGTGTGGGGATAAAAGGACCATTTTCAACAGCATCCCACACATCAATATCAATAGCTTCAATAAAAATCTTCATTCATTCTTTCCAATATGTATAACCATCCCCATTAAAAAGGGAAGCCTATTTATAGAAGAACCTTCATTAGAAAAACCATTTGAATTCATCTTTACTCTTAAAGCGGCTAAGCTCTTTATACAAGAGTCTAACTCTGATACCACTTGTTACCAAGTGGCTTCAATACTCAAGAAGGGGGTGAATTGAGTTTATAAAACAAGTTCGTAATTCTTTCGCAAAACACTTGACTATTGAATTTCGTTGAAGCTATTGACTATTTGAAATAAATGAATTAATAAGAACAATAGATTTTGCATAATAATCAACCAAGAGAGAAGTAATCAAGCAAGAATATAAGCAATGCACAAATATATAAAAAGAAGGGTTTAGAGAATCAAACACAATAATTTATCCTGGTTCGGCCACCAATCCACTTGTGACCTGCGTTTAGTCCTCAAGCAACCACTCGAGATTTTTCACTATATTTTCAAGTTTCAATAGTTGCTTGACTACCTTTACAAAGTTGAGCACTCAACTCCTTGGGATGCCTCACCCTTGAGCTTGAGTCTCTTCAAACAAAGGGATGCCTTACCCTTTACAAAATGAAGGGATACCTCACCCTCTCTTACAAAGCAATCAAGGTTGATATAAAAAAAACTCTTACTAGAGTAAATGATACAAATTGAAGCTCTAGGAATGCTCACAAAGGATATCTCAAAGATTAGTCAAAAATAGAGCAATGAGTGATTTCAAAGAATGATTCTCGTTTTGATGTGTTACTAAGATGTTTCAGGTTCAAGAACAACCATCAATGATGCCCCAAAATCTGTATTTAAAGAGATATGCAGTTAAAGAGCCGTTAGGAGTGATTAAAGCCAAGCATTTAATGCACCTAATATAGTTGTTGGGCATGTCAGAACATTGATAATCAATTACAAGACTCTGGTAATCGATTACATGACAGTTAGAATGTGTTCTTTGCTTTTTGGGTTTGTGGTAATCGATTACAAGGCTTGTGTAATCGATTACTGCCCTCTGACTTGATGGTAATCAATTACAAAATTGATGTAATTGATTACATGGCTGTTTTGAACGTGTTCTTGCCTTTCTGGGTTAATGGTAATCGATTACCAACTGGTGTGTAATCGATTACATGCCCTTTGACTTTTTGGTAATTGATTACATTGATAATGTAATCAATTACAAGGCTTCTGTTTAGCTTGTAATCGATTACCACACATATGTAATCGATTACATTACACTTTAAACTCATTTTTCAAGCCTGAAAGAGGATTCATGTCATTTCTAACTTTAGAAAACATGGATTTGAACAATATTGAACTTTGTTTGGTATGATCCAAGATTAAAGACAACCTCCTTTTAGAAAGTGAACTTTGAAAAACATATTGATTAAAAACATATTTGAAAAACCATTTGAGATATCTTGAGAGCATTTAACATTGATATTCTAATGCCTATATCTAAACATCTTGATTTCTTTTTTCGATCTTGGTTTTCTCTTTTGCACTTGATCTTTATCTTTGGCTTTGTTATCATAAAAAATTGATTGACATGCTTCAAGACACATGCATCCACAAAGTTCTCCATTGTTATTTGCCAACACCAAAAGTTGTCATAGCCATATTTGTTGAATAGACTTCCTATTGGTTCTTGAAAAGTCCAAGCCACTAAGTTGGACTCATCACCACCATTGATTAGATCAAGGGTGGATATCTAAAGGCTTTACCTCTAAGCTTGCTCAAGATATTTTCTGGTAAATATGAATCGATGGACAATAACTACTATATTTTTATTGTCCAATAAATAAAACAATAAAATACATAGTAAAAGAAAATTTTGAAAACTATTTCCGGATTCGGGTTTAGTATCAATAGTACAAAATTTTCTGGCCATAAAAAAATTTTATTTTTCTGGGCCCTCCCCGAGCTCGCATACAACCCGAGAATAATATTAAAATAATCCAAAAAATATAAAAACATACAAGAATTCTCAAAAATCATAATAGTTATGTAATTTATGAAAATCAAATTAGATTAGTAAAAAAATATAATTAAGGATTGACAAAAATAAATAAAACACGAAAACTCACACACGTCTAAAAATAATATTAAAATATTCAAAAACGTAAAAACTCCCAAAAATTCTTAACAATCACAAAAATTATAAAATTCATGGGTGTTACAACACTCCCATCCTAAAACTCGGATTATAAAACTCAGATTATTCAAAATAATTAAGAATTGATTGAAATAAATAAAATACAAATTTTCGGGGTGTTACAACACTCCCATCCTAAAAAGAATTTCGTCCTCGAAATTCGTAATAGTTTAAGAACAAATATGGATACTGCTCTTTCATCTTGTCTTCCAATTCCCACATTGCATCTTCGCTTACGTCATTCCAGATTACTTCGACCAACGAAAACTCTTTGCCTCATGTTCAACTTCTTCTAATCAAACGGATATCTCAAATTTTGGTGATCGCTGAAGACATTGAAGTTGCTCCATAAAGAAAGTGTCTCCATACTTCTAATGCAAACACAATAGCTACCAACTCCCATTCATGCGTAGGATAGCTCTTCTCATGTACCTTCAATTTCCTTGAAACATATGCTACAACCCTTCTATTCTGCATAAGCACACATCTTAAACTCCGATGTGATGCATTACAGTACACCTCCAATGGTTCGTTGGGATTAAGTAGAACCAATACTGGAGAAGTAGTCAAACACCTTTTCAACTCTTGAAAATTCTCCTTATATGCATCAGTCCATGCAAACACTTATTTCTTTTTGGTAAGCTAGCTGAGAGATCCTACGATCTTGGGAAATTTCTCAATAAACCTTCGGTAGTAATCGACTAACTCAATAAAACTACCGATTTCCGATGCAGTCTTTAGTCTCTCCCATTCAAGAACTACTTCAACTTTTGACGCGTCCATTTCAAATCCTTCCTCTGAAATTATGTGGCCTAAAAACTGAACTTAATCCAATCAAAACTCGCATTTCGACAACTTTAGCATATAACTACTTTTCCTTTAGAATTTGGAGAATCGCACTGAAATATTCAACATGTTCCTCATGATTTCAAGAATTGATCAGAATGTCGTTAATAAATATAATGATAATTCTGTCTAGATAAGGACGAAAGATCCTATCCACATAATCTATGAATATTGCAGGAGCATTCGCCACTCCAAACAACATTACTTGAAATTTCCTTGTCTTCGTACCACTTCACTCCCCTACCTTTGTTTTAACAAGAAGTGTCTCACAAATCAAGTTCTCTTTTTTCAACAGTATTGTATCTAATACTATGACATGAATTGGACTAAGAACATCCTTTCTTGCAATTGCAATATATGAAAAACATTATGAAGGTTAGAAAGAAAGGTAGTGAAACTATCCGATGTGTTACCGGACATATCTAACAAAGAATTTGATGTTGCCCGATTTTAAGAATGAGTTTTCTAGGACACTAAAATTTTACTGAAACAATCTACAGGATATGGTTGGAAGATAACTAATCCATTCTTAAGATCACGTCTATCTTGTGAAAAAAGGTAGATAGTTTAGATTAACCAAAAGGATTGTTTAAGGAGCTAGATAGTAACAATAGGTTTAGTAATAGAAGCAGAAACAGATAAGTCAGAAGGTAACGAAGATATTGATAGCTCTAATCAATCACATAGTCAATTAGTCATAAAAGAATGGGTTGGATCAAGAGTATATTTTCATAATTGCGACACATGAAAGACATCATGAAGGCGTAGAAAGAAAAGATAGTGGAGTCATCTAATATACTACTGGACCTATCTAACAGAGAAATTGATGTGGTCCGATGAATTTAGAAGTGAGCTTTTTAAGTTGAATAATTCAATTGACAGGTCTAATTGAGCATGGATGGTTGGAAAATACCCAATCCATATTTTTAGATCGCGTCTGTTTTGTGAAAGAGATAAACAAATTGAATCAACAAAAAAGATTCAGTCATTTAACAGACTTAGGATAGTTTAGGCAACTCAAGTTATCAACCACATGTTTTAGTAATAGAAGCAAAAATAACTAGGTCAAAAGATAATGAAGACACAGATAACTCTAATTAACCCACACAATCATATGCTATAAAGAAATGGTTTACCCCCTGAATTATACAGTACAGTCAAAGGATCACCTCTTGTGACACAATCTTTTTTGCTTAGGTCTTTAGTCTGGGGTGCTTTTGCTCCACTTGGAGAATCGACGCTCCCTTCTACTTGAGATGTTGAAGCATGTTCATTACTAACAGATGACTTCGTCTTTGGTGGAATACACTCTCTAGCAAGATGTCTGGCCATCCCACACTTGAAACAGATGATTCATTTGATTGTACAATCCTTTGTCAGATGATATTTCCCACACTTCCAATATTTTGGTGCAGATGTCACGGTCTGACCAAACTTGCTACCACTAGTACTTCCTTCATAAGATTGTTGCTGTTGTTGATTCCACAATAGTCGTGAATACGGTTTTCACTGGAGTCGATTGACCTTACGATTCCTGCCTATTTGAATCCCAGATGGTCCAAAGTTACGGAGTCTCATATTCTGAGATTCATCCAACTTTGACCAATCCTGGATCTCGGCTATCGTTTCCTGCTGTTGAGCTATCCTCTAGTTCTGTTACACTATTACTTCGCTCATTCTCTATATTACTTCTGCAGCTGTAGTCATATTATTATTATTACGTCTTGCTTCCACACGCACATGCCTATCACGAGCCATTTCCTTTCTTCAAAGATAGACGAATCAAAATACAATGGAAACCAAATGTAACCATTTCAAACAAACATGGTTTGTTTTTGAAAAAAAAAACACAGAGAAACACAACACAAGCAAAATAGACCTAACCACAAACTCCAAAAGACTCAAACTGTGCTCTGATACCAACTAATATAACACCCTCCGTAGGGCATTACATTTCCAACTAAAAACTTATAATCTGAAAGTCATTTCATAAAAGGTTTGAGTTCTAAAATATGGATTTTAAAATTTCTTTTTGCTGACAATATAAACTTACCGAAAATATAAGTCATACCGAAAATAGACTGGACAAATTAATACACATGTTACTTATATCACATAATATTCAATAACATTTAAAATATAAAACTTACAGACACAAAGAAACAATAGCAAACCTCATGACAGGTCCTACTTAATAGCACGATAATAACACTAACGAGAAAACTCGACGCATTTATTCTGTTCCTCCACCAAACTGCACACTATCAAAACTGGGAAGATCACTCCTCGATGTTGTCACCGAACTCAGAACATTGCCTCCAGTTAAGTATAAGAAGCTCGCTTCATCTACTATACAAAATTTTAACAATCCAAACACAACAAAATAGTACAACAAAGAGGTGAGATCCCCTTTCGTTAATACCAGTATGGTAGCAAAGAATGATATGAATGACAAAGTCATTCCATACACACAGATATCACAAGTGTAATCATGTTATCGATTTATAATTATCTTCAGAAAACATATTTCATAATAATATAAACATTAACGGTATATTAACAATATATATATATATATATATATATATATATATATATATACCTTGACCATGCCACAATAATATGTATACCGACTATGCATGTGCACAATGCACCATCTTCCTACCCCATAGAGTTAAACAACTTCGGATATGAATGGCCTAGAGGATCTGCCAGCCTCAATGACAGCCTACGATGGACGCGAAAGCAATAGTGTTTGTTAGGAAATGCGTCAGTGCATTGCAACTATCATGGCCAGAGGCGTATAATGTGACAACACAGGTCACCAAATGAATCACTGTGCCCTAACGCCCCCAATAGATCCCTCACTAGATCACACTACCCGGTTCTCATTCACTCCTAAGGAACAAAAGCCATAACAGCCACCAACTATATAATGTTCAATGCATGTTAACTCAATGCATAACTCAAGCCACCATTGTACTATTCACAATAATATTAAAACAATTGTCCATACAATTATCTAATACTATTAGGTATCAATGATATTATATAACAGCTCATACAATTATATAATATCAATGATCCACCCGGGTCTAGTATGTCGGCCCAACAGAAATTTGTTGTTTTCTCAATTGCGTAACCTTTTTGTCCCATTTTCACAATCACATGACGTTTTTGTCATGTTTTCAAATCACGTAATATTTTTTAACGTTTTTCCAATCGCATAAAAATATTTAAACGTTTTCAAAATTACGTAGCTCAAAAGTTATTATTTTTGAAACGCGTAAGGTTTTTCTACTATTTTTCACTGTATAAAATATTTCTTAACGCTCTGAATTAAATTTTGACATTCTCCAAGTTTAAAAATTTTGTTTGGACATCATTTCCCATTTTTCTCATAAAAACTCCTCTATGTAATAATTTCTGACATTTTCCTTAAAATCTGTATTATTTAAATTTAATAAAATCTTCTACCATTACCATTACGAAAATTATTTTTAAATAAAATACTTTGAGCTCTAATTCACTTTTAACACTTGTTCTCCATTATCATAAATCAAGATCACTTTTATCCAATAAAAACTTTGTTCCATTCTCTTTGAATAAATTACTTGAATTCTCAAATCACCTTTAAAAACTCCATTTTCATTTTAATTACTAAAAATCATTCTTTATCCAATAAAAGTCATATATTTCCATATTCATCTTTGTAATACTTTCTAATATATATTTTTTTCACAAAAATTTACATTACTTTAATTTAATCAAATCTTATAGATCAAAGTCCTCTAACGCGATTCAAAACCCAAATGGGTGAGCTATTTGTTAGTAATTTCAAAGTATAAATTCATTTTCCATCATAATCTAAATTCATCAATTTAATTAATTCCAAAAACGAGTTTACTTTCTTTATATTTTGAAATTCACTAAATTGAGTTCCTATTAATTAATCCTTTAAGACTACACTTGAGAAAATATTTTTGATGTAGAATATCAATTCTTAGCATGTTGTCCGAAAATAAATCTTTGCTTCATCATTGAATATTTATTCATTTTCTATCTCATTTTTCTTTGTAAAAATCTTTAATCCAATTACTTGTTACGAAAACATCAAAACTTACACTTAGTAAAACCTTTTCAATTGGTTTGCTCTAAATCAAGAGTGAATGCCGTGAGCCTCTTTATGGCCATTGGGACCAAACTTCTTTTCTTTGCAACATATACCATAATATACACATATCATTTTAATCATATTTATACTACCACATGTTCATGCATATTATTAAAGCAATAAAACTCATATTAAGCAATTTATCGTAAGGCAATCAAAATCATACTATCACACATACTAATCAAGCAATAAAATCATGCATGGCTATCAAAGAAATAAAGTCACATATAACATAGAACACTTAAGCATATATAACCAAGTGGATAAATCCTTATGGATTTTCCACCACACACATATCCACTCCTCACTACCAACACATGGTTGATGAGGGTAATCTCCCTCTTACCTTATTGTGAAGCCTCCAAAGCTCCTTGCTTTGCTTCTTGAACTAGTCCTTCACCACCAAGAGATTCTTGAAAAACAACATAAACATACACAAATTAATATCTAAGGCTTTGAAATAGGAAACCATGGATCAAACATGGCTTAGAAGAAAAAGATGAAATTAAAAATGAATATTCCATGAGTTTCACCTTAAACCTTAGAACTTAGGCTTTGAAGAAAGTCCTTGAAGATGAATGATTTAGGACTTGACCTTAACTACAAAGATGCTTGGATTGATGGAAGGATTCAAGAAATGATATTGGTAGGAATTATAGAAGTTTGGAGAGTGAGGAAGAGTGCTTGGCCAAATCTATGGAGAAAGGAAAGTGAGAGAGGTTTTTGCTTTGGTTCTTGAATGTTTGGAGAGAATGATAGCTAAGTGAACAAGTGATGTGAAATAATGAATATCGGCCTCCTAATTTGAGTGCATAACCATGGGGTTCAAGGAGAGTGAAGGTGAGATATTTTTGGTTTGTTTTCTTGAATGTTGAGTAAGAACATGACCAAGTGCATGATGGAAATGAACTTGCCCCCCCTTTGTACATGCAAGGCCGTGAAGCTCTCCATGGAGGTAGCCACCATTGTTGACTCCTTCATGACCACACAATGAAGTTCTCCATTGTTATTTGCCAACACCAAAAGTTGTCATAGCCACCTTTGTTGAATAGACTTCCTATTGGTTCTTGAAAAGTCCAAGGCACTAAGTTGGACTCATCACCACCATTGATTAGATCAACGGTGGATTTATAAAGGCTTCACCTCTAAGCTTGCTTAAGATATTTTCAATAATTATCAATCAATAAATAATAACTATTGTATTTTTATTGTCTAATAAATAAAATAGTAAAATACACAGTAAAAAAAATTTTGAAAACTATTTCCGGATTCGAGTTTAGTAAGATTCCCTAACCTCATATCAACAATACAAAATTTTTTAGCCATAGAAAAATTTTATTTTTTCGGACCCACCTTGGGCCCACATACAGCCTGAGAATAATATTAAAATAATCCAAAAATATATAAAAACACACAAGAATTCTCAAAAATCATAATAATTATGAAATTCATCAAAATCAATTCAGATTAGTAAAAAAATAGTTAAGGATTGATAGAAAGAAATAAAACACGAAAACTCACATACAAGTACAAAAATAATATTAAAATATTCAAAAACATAAAAACTCCCAAAAATTCTTAAAAATCTCAAAAATTATAAAATTCATGGAAGTCGAATCATATTATTCAAAATAATTAAGAATTGACCGAAATAAATAAAATACAAATTTTCGGGGTGTTACATTTCGCACTCTGAGGTCCACTCAAAGTTCTTACCCTTTTTTAAAGTTTTGAAAAAGAGGACAAATTTTTTAGCGACCTTGGCTAGGATACGTGTGAGGGTCGCGATCCGTCCTATGAGTTGCTACACTTCCTTGATAGATTGGGGACTACACATGTCGACCACAGCTCGACATTTCTCCAGGTTGGCCTCAATACCTCAGTTTATTAGCCAAAACCCTAGAAATTTGCCAGTCTATACTCCAAAGGCCTACTTCTCTAGATTCAATCACATGTTATGCTTCTGAGCCTCAGTGAAAACCTCCTCCAAGTCTTTAATGTGGTCATTAGTGTCAACTATCTTGACTATCATATCATCAATGTATACTTCTAACATTTTACCAATTTGTCCCTCAAAGACCTTGTTCATCGACATGACCCGATAACAGTAACTCCCCATCTTGGTTATGAAGATAGTATTGTCTTCATCTTCTTGGTTCATGGGGATCTGGTTGTATCTAGAATAGGTGTCCATGAAGGAGAGTAGCTTGAAACTAGACGAATTATCCACCAGCTTATCAATGTTGGGAACTGCATAGGGGTCTTTTAGACACGCCTTATTGAGATCGATGTAATTGACACACATGCGCTGCTTTATTGGCAAGTTTACCAAATCACAAAAGTAACAAAATGATGTGAAAGAGTATCGTCCCATGGAGATTATGTTGTCTAGTACTAAATTCGTCAAATTAACACTATTTAAGCTATCGAAAATTGAGGTTTAATTGAACTATAAATAACATTAACGTAAAAAAAATGTAAATTTAAAAACACTAACAAGAAAGTATTCAAAATTAATAAAAGTAAATTTAATTAATTAGACAAAGGATGAAAGATAGTGATATCAAAGTGTTAGGTTTCAAATTTCACTTGAACTCTTTTGATGCAAATTCAAAGATTAGTTTAACTAAGTTCTATTCCATGATTCATAGTCAAATTCTAAAAATTAATCAATATATCCAATCCCTTGGTATATTAATACTCTTCAGACTACTTTGAGTTAATAAATCCCTTAGTATAACCCTAAATAAAGAAGGCTTTATAAAAAAAACTAGGGAATAAAGAGCAAGACCACACAACCTACAACATCTATTCCTAGAAATTGTAGAAATTGAGGTGTTTATCACAAGTTCTAGGTTCGTGCACATTTTTCCCAAATCATACATAAACCCTACAATCATTCTAAGAATGGCCAAACGAAGAAAAACATTAAGAGAAGAGATAAACACGTAAATCATAAAATAGAAACTTAGATTAAACACAAAAACGAATGTACATCATCCAAGAACAAGATTCATCATCATCCTAACTAGAGAAGTTTAGCTACATATAGAGAAAGAAGAAAACAAAGATGAAAATCCAACAAACTCCATGGAAGAAAGGTGGAAAGGTTGAAGAAAACTCTTAATCTTCAAGCCTAGATGCTCCCACGTCAAAATAGGATTTTTGTCTCTACTTCTCCCTCTGAATGTCTGTCCCAAAGTATCACTCTTTTATTTATAGACCAAAAAATGCGTTAGAATATGTACTAAGCGCTTGAGTGCTCAATTTTGGGCACTTAGGCGCGTAGCCCCTTGCATTATGTGTTTGGGCGATTAAGCAGTGGAAAGTTGGACGCTTAATCGCCCAGCTCCAGAATCTCACTTTTAGCTTTTCGCTCATTGTTCAAGCATCCCGTCTTCTTCTTTCTGTAACCACCTAAGAAAACAAATAAAACACATAATAAAAGCTAAGTTTAAAACATAAAAAAACATGATAACATTCGAGAATAAAGCTCAATCAAAAGGGTAGGAAGAGGGTGAATACCAAGATTTTGAAATGGAAAAGCATGAGTTTTTACAAATTCATCATTCCCCCAAACTTAAGATTTGGCTTGTCCTTAAGCAAAACAAGACAAAGAATTCAAAACAAGACAAAGAAATTAAAAAGTAAATGTAACATCCTAATATTTCTATCTCGATATATTTGACATAAATAAGAATAACAAAAACTTGCCATGCTACTTCAAAACATACATCAACTAAACCCATAACATTTATACAAATAATTATGGAGAGCCACGATAACAAAAGTTATATATATACATCCTTGCCTCAACAAGCACATTGTAATACATGAACTTTCAAAACAACAAGATCTAGTATCATATACAAGCTTTGTCAACATCAAGCTTATAACTACATTAATCTTCATACATCTTCTTCCTTTTTGAAGAACTTGCACCTGAATTTATATGGCAACACAATTAGGGTGAGAAATCATAATTCTCAATAGAAGTATTCTAAAACAAACATTTTATACATTCATAGAGAATTTACAATTATCAAATTAACACTTCAATCATAGAAGCACACAATAACCTCATCTCCATCTCAGAGACACGCAATCACCCATACAATTGCAATGTTATGATTTCATGTCATGATAGTAATCGCCCATACAATTGCCATGATATGCCAAATTATGTCTACTATATATGCCTATGCAACAACTTATGTATGAAATGAATAATGTTATGATACCAAGTCCATGTTAATATTATAAATGCATGAGTCTTAAACAAGATAATGGAAGTCACATCCATAACCTTGAACAAGCACTGGAAATCCATCCAGTAATTTTCTCACTAAGTACTGAAGCCCATCAGCTATGCAATCATCGTTATCACAGAGGAAACCCATCCTCCCCTAGTAGTGAATTCCATTAACTACACGATTATCGACAACTAACAAGGAATTCCATCCTCAAAACCATAAAGAAATCCATCCTTAATATCACAACAACCATAAAGAGGATATTATCCACCTCAAATATGTTCCACAAACATCTCATGCAATATAATTACTAATTACTTCCTATAATTAGCTCTACAATTCATTTACATGCATCTCAAGTTCATTTCATAAACATTTCATCCAAACACTTCTAAAAGTACTTCAACACTTTTAAAAGAGTATACTTGAGTGATTCCAACACCTAGGGAAACTCATTTTCTCAATATTACAATACACAAATATATATATATATATATATATATATATATATATATATATATATATATATATATAGCCATGTCCAATTATTTCCAGTAATTAACATTATAAATCATTTTGATTCATTACATTCACTCTTCATTAAATACTCCTACAAGAGTTTCATTACTCACTAAGAAGCATAAAAGAAGAAACTACACCTTTCACAAGCTCCATTACATTACATTTCAAATTTTTTCCAAGTCTAGAAGCCTTGCCTAGGCGCCACCCTCCTATGCCTAGACGTGAAGGTGGCAGGGCAACAACCTTGTAACTCCCAGGAAACCATGCCTAGGTGCAATTCTATCACGCGTAGGCATGATACTCTCTGTCTAACCCATGCCTAAGCGTGGTTTAGTCATGCCTAGGCATGACCCTGCGACAGAGTTTTATGCAGAAAATAGCCACGGTTACATTAAGGAATAATGGCTTTCCATCCATTCAAACCTCAAAACCAAGTGATTTCCAATCACTTACAAGGTACCCAATTATGTTTTAACTCTTAAACCAATTTTAAAGCATCTCCACATGAATCAATGAATCAATTCATCCAACTTGAACCCTAAAACTAAACTTTTATCTTAAGAGAAACCAAAGGTGTTTAACTGATGACAACTCATCATTAATTATCAAACAACCTAAAAACATACTGATCAATCAATTTTGAGTCATTCATTATTGCTTCATATTTGGCCTAATTGATGTTAATTGTGTCCAATATTATGTTTGTAGATGAGTTTTAGATGATTGGTCTTCATTGAGCTTAATTGTAAAAACTTCATTAATTTTCGGATTTTAACTCATTTTGACCTTTCTGTCTTGTACAGGTCATAACTTGGGCTACAAATATCGTATTTGGATGATCTTGGAGTCCCCTGAAAGCTGAGATGAAGATCTACAATCTGGTGTCTAATGCAATTTTTCTAATTCAGCTGGATTCAAGGCGAAATTGGGCCTCAAAGTCAGGATGCTGTTGCTGTCACAATGCTTGGACCTTTCCTCAATGATTTAGGCCTATCTCTCTCAATTTAAGCCCAATTAAGGCAAATGATATGTCTCTGAAAAGCTTATTCAGAGGGCTACAGTTTGGGCTAGGGGTAGATTAGGAATTACAGAAGAACTTTCAGTTACAAATAGGTTTAGTCAGATTTCGAATTGAGCTTTTTGGTTGTGATTCAGTTTTAACAGATTTACAGAAACCCTTTTTCTCTATTCTCTCTATTTTTCGTTTTACTCTCTTCTCTGCAATTTTCGTGATGGCCATGGAAGGCTAAAGCTCCAATCAATCCAAGGAATTCAATGATGGTGGTTAGAATTTTGAGTTCTCTTGTTTGATTATAAATTCTCATTGTGTTCTTCCCTCTTCTCCTTCTTCAATTGAATTCTGATTGGAATTTCGAAATTGAAGTTAGAATTAGGGTTGATTAATCTGAATCTAAGGGAGAATAGATCATCGATTGATAATCTATGTTAATCTAAATTTGTTCCTAAATCAATCTTAATCAAGAATTGCGATTGTGATTCTGTTTTGAATTGATAAATTGTCAAGTGATTATCTAGTTGATTTCGAATTAACAGAGGTGTAAACAACGTAAATTCTCTTGAACAATGATTGATTCTGCCACTTGAATTGAAGACCTTGGATTGGTGTTTCCTTAATTGAATTTTCTCAATTTAAATTCGTTTCACATTGCAAATGAACAAAACCCCCTACTTATTGATAATTTCTAATATGCTTGAGAAATCCGAATTGGTCCTTGGGAGATGACCTAGGTTATGCATTATGCTACATTCCATGAATCCTAGTCTATTTTGAGGCGAGTGCGACATCGCTGATCAAAATTTGGCGCCGTTGCCGGGGATCTATTTTCGGTTTCTTAAGTTTATTAGGAGTTCCTATTTTCGTGATCAACTTTGCTGAAAGTCCTTAAGTGCATTTTGCTATTTTTTTCTGCTAATGTCCTGATTACTCTCATCGATCTTGCTGCATTCTCGTTGCTTTGAATTACGCTTCATTCCGTTGCTTTGCATTACACCGATTCTTGTTCCATTGGCTACATAATTCACTTCACTTCACTTCGCCGCATAATTACGCACTGGCCATTGTCTTTCGCAAAGATTTCATTTCATTTCTTCTGCATAATTCTGCAGAATTCTGCAGAATTCGGTTGTGATGCACAAATCTTGCTGGCTTTGTTGTTACATTTGTGTTTCTCCACCGCAATATATCATTGATCAATTCGGTATAAATCAGCTCTCCATTCTGCAGCTCATTGGATTTTTCGTTTTCACTGTTCCATTGGATTCATTCTTGTTCCATTGAGTTTTGCGCAATTGATGAGTCCCGTGTGAATGTGCATTGCTTCACTCAACACAGCTTGATACTTCATTGCACAAATAACACATTCATTTGCTGCAAAAATTCCTGCATAATCTAATTGAGCTGATAGCCTGATTTCTGCATAATTTTGTTATGGTTATTGTTCCATTGGTTTCTTTGCACCACATTCAGCTTTTGCATGTAATCTTGCTGCATTTGACCATCCATATACTTCATTATTGATAATTGAAAGTTTTGATTTTCATTTTTGAGTTTCACCTCCACTTTCACTTTTGAGTTTCACTTTGCTCTCATTTTTGTGAATCCAAAAAGGCACTAGTAGACAGGAATTGTACTTGCGATGGAGTCTTGACCTGAAACTTGGCCGCCAAAGGTAAGGGTTTTGAGCAAATTTGGGTGAGACAATGGCATTTTTGTAATTTTTGGGTGACCAAACATGCTCAGAATGAGCTGAAAATTGGTGGGTTGAAGGAAAATGGCATTCTCCACAAGGCTCACTGCTATGCCGTGAGCAACACCCTCTCCTGCTCTAATTCCTTCATTTAGGCCACTTTTTCATTTTTTTGAAGATTTTTCATTGCATTTTTGAGTTCCATTTTAGTGTAGTTTTAAGTGTGTGGTAGTCCCATATTTTTTAAAAATCATTTGATAGGTCAAATAGATTTATTTTGGTGCATTTCTAGTGTTGGATACTCCATTTTGCTGTTTTGCTATTTTTGAGTTTTGCATGTTATTTGACTAGGTCCAATCCTGGTTCCTTGCATCAATTTGATCCTGAGATAGATAGGACTTTTCATACTTTGCATAGGTTCAATAGAGTTGATTCTGTAACTGCTGAGCATATAGGAAGTAGAGGTTCTTCACTTAGTTACCATACTAGTGATTCTCGCTTCAATTATCTCGCTTCGAATTTTCTCGATTCGATCCATCTTTCAATTCGATTCTCGCCGATCATACCGAGATTATGGATAACAGAACCTTGAAGGAGCTAGTCGCTCTCCGATGTTACATACCGCCTTTATGCATTCAATATCCCGATGTTGATGTTCCATTTGAACTTAAATGCGGATTGATTCATTTGTTGCCTAAGTTCGGTGGTCATGCGGAGAAGATCCTCATAAGCACCTCAAGGAGTTCCACATTGTGTGTTCTACCATGAAGCCTCAAGGCATTTCGGAGGATCATATCAAACTTAGAGCATTCCCTTTCTCATTACAGATGCCGCTAAGGATTGGTCAGACTACCCGCATCCGAGATCCGTGAATAGTTGGAATGATCTTAAGAGGTCATTTTTGGAGAAATTCTTTCTGCATCAAGGGCTGCCTCAATCCGAAAAGAGATATGTGGCATCGTGCGCTTTGACAGAGAACCATTGTCTCGAATATTGGGAAAGATTCAAGAAGATGTGTGCTAGTCATCTCACCATCGATTAGTGATCAGCTACTAATCCAGTATTTTTATGAAGGTTTGCTGCCCATGGATAGGAGCATGATTGATGCTGCTAGTGGAGGAGCATTGGTAGACAAGACTCCTGTGGCTGCAAGGGCACTGATTGAGAATATGGCCACTAACTCCCAACAGTTTGGTACCAGAAGTAACTCAGTGGCATTAAGTAGAGGTGTCCACGAAATTGAGGCAACTTATGCTGCAGATCACAAGAAATTGGAAAGCAAAATTGATGACCTTGCTTCCTTGGTGAGGCAATTGGCTGTGACTCAACATCAACAACCTGCTGCAGTAGCTCCTGCCAGAGTGTGTGGCATTTGTATTTCTGCTGATCATTCCACAGATTCCTGTCCTACACTGCAAGAGGTTGATACTGATGGCACCCCCCAGGCCTATGCAGCAAACATCTACAATAATAGGCCTCAGCAGCAACAACAACAGAGTTATGATCTGTCTTCCAACAGATATAACCCAGGCTGGAGAAATCATCCAAATCTGAGGTGGGGGAATAACTCTACACAGCCTGCCCCTACTCAATTTAGGCACGACGGCGCTTTCCTTCCGGCGGCGGCCTCCCTTCCAAATCCACTACAGACCCGGCGGACCATACCACCACCTTTCATGCAAAGCGGCAAAAATAATGCCCTCCTCCTAAATCCGAGCCAACCTTGGAGGAATTGATGAAACAGATGGCGTGAACAACCCGCGCTTCCAGCGGAGGACGAAGCTACCATTCGAAATTTGGAGAATCGATTGGACAACTTGCAAGTTCTATGAACCAATTACAGTCCCAAGATTCTGATAAGCTTCCTGCACAAACTGTGGTGAATCCAAGAAATGTGAGTGTAATCACTCTAAGATCTGGTAAGACTGTTGAAGAATTAGATAAGGAGAAGCAAGCCATACCGAAATTCCATGTAGCAAAGAAAAGATCGAAAACCGATCCTGCTCCCATTCCCGTAGTTCTTCGCCGAGCAGTCCATCCCACTACCATTCCCTCAGAGAGTTGTGCAACTTAAGAAGACTCATGAGACTGATACAGATAGGGAGATCTTGGAGACATTTAGGAAGGTTGAGGTGAACATTCCTCTCATTGAAGCAATCAAGCAAATTCCAAGATATGCCAAGTTTCTTAAGGATTTGTGTACTCATAGAAGGAGACTCAAGGGAAATGAGAAGATCGCATGGGAAGAAATGTGTCGCACTTATTCACCTACAATGCCTCAAAAATGCAAGGATCCGAGGAATTTTTACTATTCCATGCACCATAGGCGTAGCAAATTCGAAAATGCCATGTTGGATTTAGGTGCTTCAATCAATGTTATGCCTATGTCGTGTTTCAATCTCTTGCCCTTGGACCTCTACGAGAATACGGGAGTCATCATTCGGTTGGCAAATAGGAGTAATGCATACCTATTTGGACTCATTGAGGATGTTCTTGTTAGAGTTAATGACTGATCTTCCCCTGCGGACTTCTACATTCGGATATGGATGGAGAATCAATCTGTAGAGCCCCCATCATTCTTGGTAGACCATTCCTCAAAACGCGTAACCAAAATTGATGTCCATGCGAGCACTCTTTCCATGGAGTTTGGAGATAATGTGGTTCGATTTAATATCTTGGATGCCATGAAGCACCCTATGGAAGAACATTCGAGTCTTCCATATAGATTTGTTGGGCGATATAGTTGATGATAGCTTTTCTCGAGCTCTTTCTTTGAAGACCTTCCATTCTTTTCTCGATTTTGTTGATACCTACACATGTGATGCTTGTATCTTGTTACGAAATGTGTAGTGTTTGTCTTTGAGATTGCATCTTGTTTACATGGTGATTCGATCTGATTGTGTGGAGTCCGAACAGGTTAAATGGTGTTGCGGCTGAAAATTTGAGGAAGTCGAATGTAGCAGGTTTGATTACGATAAATACCTCTGAATCGATTTCGTTGAATTGCTTTTCAGAAACACACTACTTCCACCGAATACTCCCATCTATAGTGCAGCCACCTACACCGGAGCTTAAGCCACTCCCGAGCACCTTAAGTATGCATACTTAGAGGAGGATCGAAGCTTCCGCTATCATTTCCACCGCCCTCCATGCCGACCGGGAGGAGAAGGCTGCTGCAAATCGAGGAAGCATAAGAAAGTTATTGGCTGGACCTTGGGCGACCTTCCCGGCATTAGTCCTTCTATGTGCATGCACAGGATACTACTTGAGGATGGTGCTAAACCGGTGAGACAACCACGGAGGCGACTCAACCCCTTGATCCTGGATGTGGTGAAGAAAGAGGTGACCAAGCTTTTGCAAGCGGGCATCATCTATCCTATCTCGGATAGTGCTTGGGTGAGTCCGGTTCAAGTGGTTCCAAAAAATCGGGAATCACAAGAGTGAAGAATGATCAAGATGAGTGATTCCTACTAGAGTGCGAGTAGGCGGAGAGTTTGTATCGATTACGTGCGACCGAACCAAGCGACAAGGAAGGACCATTTTCCTCTCGCCCTTTATCGATCGGATGCTTGAGCGCCCGGCTGGAAAGTCTTTCTATTGCTTTCTTGATGGCTTTTCTCGGATACTTCCAGGATCCATATAGCACCAGAGGACCAGAGAAGACCACCTTCACTTGCCCTTTTGGCACTTTTGCCTACAGGAGGATGCCTTTCGGCTTGTGCAATGCTCCTGGTACCTTCCAGCGATGCATGGTGAGTATCTTTACAGATTTTTTAGAGGATTGCATTGAGGTGTTTATGGATGATTTTACTGTTTATGGTTCCTCTTTTGATACATGCTTGGACAGTTTGGATAGAGTTTTGCATAGGTGCATTGAGACTAACCTTGTTCTTAATTATAAAAAATGTCATTTTATGGTAGAACAAGGCATAGTCTTAGGTCATATCATCTCTCAGAAGGGTATAGAAGTAGATCCTGCTAAAATTAATGTTATTTCCCAGTTACCTTACCCTCTTGCGTGCGAGAGGTTCGTTCTTTTCTTGGCCATGCAAGTTTCTACAGGCGGTTCATTAAAGACTTTAGCAAAAAGGCCCTTCCACTGTCCAACTTGTTGCAGAAAGAAGTTGTTTTTGATTTTGATGACAGGTGCAGAGAGGCTTTTGATTGCCTCAAAGGAGCTTTGACCACGACTCCCATCATTCAGCCACGGACACTTCCTTTTGAACTCATGTGTGACGCATCTAACTATGCATTGGGAGCTATCCTTGCACAGAGAGTTGGCAGACAACCTCATGTCATTTCATATGTTTCTCGAACTTTAGATGCTGCACAGGCTAACTATACTACCACTGAGAAAGAGTTGCTTGCTATTGTATTTGCACTTGATAAGTTTAGATCATATCTACTTGGCTCTAGAGTGGTTGTCTTTACTGATCATGCAGCATTAAAATTCTTGTTGAAAAAGGCGAGAATCGAAGCCGAGATTGATTAGATGGATCTTTGCTTCTCCGGGTTTGATTTGGAGATTAGAGATAGGAGTGGCACGAGAGAATTTGGTGGCGGATCATTTGAGCGAGATAGAAGGAGTTGTTGACCCTTCTCCTATCGAGATGACTTCCCGGATGAAAGCGGCTCATGCGGTACATGATACCACACTTTCTCCTTGGTTTGCTTGATCTAGTTAATTTCATAGTTGCATCTGTTTTCCTCCTCATGCATCTAGATCACAAAGAAGCTAAACTTAGGAGTGATGCTAAATATTATGTGTGGGATGATCCATATTTGTGGAAATTTTGTAGTGACCGGGTGATTCGCAGATGCATACCTGACCATGAGATCCATCAGTTCTTCACTTGTCATGCCTCTCCAGTAGGAGGACACTTTGGACCACAGCGGACAACTAGGAAGGTGCTGGATTCTGGATTCTATTGGCCTACCATTTTCAGAGATGCATATCAGGTTTTCAGTACTTGTGAGCAGTGCCAGAGAGCAGGAGTGGCCATTACTCGGAGGCAGGAGATGCCCCAACAGCCCATTCTGTTTTGCGAGGTCTTTGATGTTTGGGGTATCGATTTTATGGGCCCTTTCCCTGTTTCTTTTGGTTTTTCATATATTGTACTTGCAGTTGATTATGTTTCTAAGTGGGTGGAAGCTAAGGCCACCAGGACTAATGATGCTCGAGTTGTTGTGGATTTTGTCAGGTCTAATATATTTTGCAGGTTTGGAGTGCCCCGAGCTATCATTAGTGACCAAGGGACTCATTTCTGTAACCGGACTTTGGATGGTTTGTTTCGAAGTATGGGGTTATACATAGAGTGTCTACTGCATATCATCCCCAAACTAATGGGCGGTGCAGAGATTTCTAACAGAGAGATCAAGCAGATTCTGGAGAAGATGGTGCAGCCAAATATGAAGGATTGGAGCCACCGGTTAGAAGATGCTCTTTGGGCTCATCGTACCGCTTACAAGACACCTATAGAGATGTCTCCTTTCAGGGTTGTCTTTGGTAAACCATGTCACCTTCCGGTGGAGATAGAGCATCGTGCATACCGGGGCGGTGAAGAGTTGTAACTTAGCATTTGACCAAGCAAGTTCGGAGAGGAAGCTTCAATTGCAACAATGGAAGAACTTCGCTTGGAGGCTTATGAGAATTCCAGATCTATAAGGAAAAGACCAAGCATTTCCATGATAAGATGATTTCTAGAAAGGAGTTCTCCATTGGCCAAAAGGTGCTTTTGTTCAACTCTCGCCTTAAACTCATGCCCTGGTAAGCTCCGTTCTAGGTGGGATGGTCCTTTTGTTGTCACTAGCATCTTTCCTTATGGTGCAGTGGAGATTTCGAATGAAGCCACCAACAAGAGTTTCAAGGTTAATGGCCACCGTCTTAAGCCCTTTCTTGAGAGCCCCACAAGCCCTGCAAGCCCAAAGATCTGTAGAGGAGCTCTCCTTGGCAAAGCCCACCTTTCTCCAAGTGCAAATTTTCCCACCATGATGAGGGTGTTCTCTTCCCTTACTCTTTTATTACACATGTCTTCTTGTCTTTTGCTTTGTGTTTCATTGAGGACAATGTATGATTTAAGTGTGGGGGAGGGAATTTCTGCTATTTTTCTCGCTCGTTACTTTTCTGTTTTCTGCGAGAATTTTGCTTTTTGCTTTGTTTTCGATTTTCTGTTTCTGTTTTCTGCGAATTTTGCTGTTTTCTATTTTCTGAATTTTGTTGTTTTGTTGATTTTCTGTTTTTTTTACGCTTCTTGTTTTTTAATTCGTTTTAATTCTGTTTTTTTTTTGTTTCCATTTTGATATTTTGCATGCCTTTCATTGAATATCTTGGTTTGTACAGTTGTGAATCATTTCATCATTCTTAGTTAGAGGTTTCATGACATGATGTGAATACTTTTCTTGCATTTTTGGTTTAGCAAGCTGGCATTGAGAATTAAAGTGTTGCATCAATTGTGATAGGCTTGTCCTTGGTGAGATTTTGGACCTTATACATGGATGGATTGCATTATGCCATTCTCTTTTCTTTCTTGTGTGATTTCACTCATGATTGTTGGTGCTCTAGAACTTGACTTGATTCTTTTTGAAGCTTCTTGTTCACATGCATGTATTGAGATGATTGAGGCCTTCTTTCTTTGTTTAGCTACTTTGGCCAAATAGCCAACCTTGCATCATTTTCCTTTGATTACCCCCCTTGAGCCTAATTGCCTATTCTTTGCTTTAGCTCATTTTATGCCATTGTGAAAAACCATGATTTTACCGTACCTTAGGGAATGGGAAAGCATTGGTTTATTTCATTTGAGGAGCTCTTTTGGCTTGTAGGCAGTTGATAGTTTGAGTGGTGTGGTTATACAAATTGATGTGTATGTATGCAAGGTTATTATTATAAAAAAAAAATTTTGAAATAAAAAGAAGAAAAAGAGTTTAAAAAAAAAAAAGGTTCAAGAAAGGTTGTAAAAGCAAAAGGAAAGGTGATAAAGGTGATCAAAGTAAGAGAATGTACATTACTTGTCATTTGAGTTCCTCCTCATTGCTCTTTTATTCTCTTGGGTGCTTAACTTGTCATATCCATATTGTTCCTACCCTTACCTTGGCCCCATTACAACCTTGAATAAAGTCCTTTTGATCTTTATTTGCATGTGTTTCAAGTGGTGGAAATTAGAGACTTGTCAAGCTTATGGTAGTACTTGCTTTCATGGGTGCCTTGAGTGTAAATACAATCCTAAACACTTGAGAGTAGAGTATGCCTAGTGAGGATCTTATCACTTTTTGTTCATCATTTGATTCGAGTTGTCTTCTTGCTTGCTTGAGATGTTGAGAGATATATTCATGTTTGTCTTGATTCCTTGATACTTTGGATGTTTGAATCTTGATCACTACCTTGCATTCTTGCAATTCATTGGAAGGCATGTTGCTTTTGTGGTTCAAATTTTGAATGTTGCCCAGGAGTGCAAAGGTTCAAGTGTGGGGGATTTTGATCAATCAATTTTGAGTCATTCATTATTGCTTCATATTTGGCCTAATTGATGTTAATTGTGTCCAATATTATGTTTGTAGATGAGTTTTAGATGATTGGTCTTCATTGAGCTTAATTGTAAAAACTTCATTAATTTTCGGATTTTAACTCATTTTGACCTTTCTGTCTTGTACAGGCCATAACTTGGGCTACAAATATCGTATTTGGATGATCTTGGAGTCCCCTGAAAGCTGAGATGAAGATCTACAATCTGGTGTCTAATGAAATTTTTCTAATTCAGCTGGATTCAAGGCGAAATTGGGCCTCAAAGTCAGGATGCTGTTGCTGTCACAATGCTTGGACCTTTCCTCAATGATTTGGGCCTATCTCTCTCAATTTAAGCCCAATTAAGGCAAATGATATGTCTCTGAAAAGCTTATTCAGAGGGCTACAGTTTGGGCTAGGGGTAGATTAGGAATTACAGAAGAACTTTCAGTTACAAATAGGTTTAGTCAGATTTCGAATTGAGCTTTTTGGTTGTGATTCAGTTTTAACAGATTTACAGAAACCCTTTTTCTCTATTCTCTCTATTTTTCGTTTTACTCTCTTCTCTGCAATTTTCGTGATGGCCATGGAAGGCTAAAGCTCCAATCAATCCAAGGAATTCAATGATGGTGGTTAGAATTTTGAGTTCTCTTGTTTGATTATAAATTGTTGTGTTCTTCCTCTTCTCCTTCTTCAATTGAATTCTGATTGGAATTTCGAAATTGAAGTTAGAATTAGGGTTGATTAATCTGAATCTAAGGGAGAATAGATCATCGATTGATAATCTATGTTAATCTAAATTTGTTCCTAAATCAATCTTAATCAAGAATTGCGATTGTGATTCTGTTTGAATTGATAAATTGCTGGGTGATTATCTAGTTGATTTCGGATTAACAGAGGTGTAAACAACAGAAATTCTCTTGAACAATGATTGATTCTGCCACTTGAATTGAAGACCTTGGATTGGTGTTTCCTTAATTGAATTTTCTCAATTTAAATTCGTTTTCTGTTATTGCAATGAACAAAACCCCCTACTTATTGATAATTTCTAATATGCTTGAGAAATCCGAATTGGTCCTTGGGAGATGACCTAGGTTATGCATTATGCTACATTCCATGAATCCTAGTCTATTTTGAGGCGAGTGCGACATCACTGATCACATACTATACTAAAGTTCTACAATAAGATTTAAGCATTAAACAAGAAAAACAACACTCCACCATCACTTGCCTCATCAAGGCCTCTCTAGAACAACATGAAAAAAATAAAGTAAAGAGTCAAGAACATGGTTCCCCCTACCTCTAATGACTAGAAATAAAGTCACTTAGCAGTTCCTCTCCACCATTACGCTCTTCTTTCTCTTTGTTTGTTGTTGCATCACCTTGGTTTTCTCTCTTTTCTTTCCCTTTGCTCTTCCTTGTGGCTACTGTGTGAAATGAAAAGAAAATGAGAGAAATATCTCATTTTAAACAAGAAAGTCAAGGCAGATAAGAAGAAAGGAACTGTAGGATACTTAAGTCACTTAAATGTCTGAAGTTAGAAATTCTGATCTGCTAAGAACAATTAGATTTCACCAAATCAAATTTTCTAACTTCCAACAAGTTTAAAATAAATCCTAAGATTCATCAAAAATTTTGTTTCACCATTTCCATATTTTTCCATATCTATCGGTAGTTAATCTGGCATTAAAACAAATAATCAGTTTGCTTAAAAATACCAAACTAACTCCGATTAACCTCAAAATTCAGTTGTAGCATAGTTTACACATTTGTGACCAAAGAATGAACTCTAGACATTCATTTTCACTAACTAAGTAGTTTAACCCATACAGGAGCTAAAAACAATTATATTCCACATAAAACATTGCAACAAGTCTATCATGGAAAAATAGGTGACTAAATGTGCATGATAATCAAGTATTAAGTTAGCTTTGTAACCATTTACAAGTCTATCATGTTTTTTATGGGTGTTACATTTCTCCCTTCCTTTTTAAGATTTTATCCCCAAAATTTAGTTTACCTATGGTAAGAATCCCTAACTACTCACACACAACAACAAGTACAACCAAATCTCAAGAAAACAAAATTACTCAATAAGTACAACCATGTACTTACTTTTTCCTGAACCTGGACACTATGTTGTCTCCTCACCTCGTAGAATATAGACTCTCCCTTGGCTGTAGGTCTAGTATTCGTCTTAGCCTCTTGCCTTTGAGGACAACTCTTTGCATAGTGTCTCTTCTTGCCACACTTATAACATGATATCTGATCCACTATGCACATTTATTCCCATGATGTCTACCACACTTGCTACACCTCTGAACTTGATCATCCCTCTTAACTTGCTCATCTTTTTCTTATGGGTAACTAGATTTAGGAACACCTTTCCCATATCCACCCTCCACCTATTTCTTGTTTAGAAGGTTTTCTAATATTCACTCTGATTGAAATTGGAGATTGTCAGACTCCACGATTCTACACTTGTTCACCAAGGATGGAAAATCCCTGATCTCCAAAGCCCTCGTTGCTCTTTTTACATTTCCCCTCAGTCCAGATTCAAACCTGACATACTTCCAGTTCTCATTCAGATTGAGTCTAAATTGAGAAGAAAACTTGGACAACTCATAAAACTTAGTCTCATATTGCCTAATTGTCATATCCCATAGTTGAAGACTAAGAAACTTCATTTCCTTGTCCTCTTGTAAACTTCATGGAAAATATTTCTCCAAAAAGGTCTCCTTGAACACTTCTCATGTAACTAAAGTCCCTGCTGCCTCCAATAATTTCCTAGCACTTCGCCACCACTACTCCGTTTCCCATCCCAACATAAAGGAAGCAAAAGAAACTATTTGCTCATTCGAGCAAACCATTACCTCAAAGATCTTTTCTGACTAAGCCAACCACTCTTCAGCTTTCATCGGATTGTAGTCACCCCTGAACATCAAAGGATTCATCTTCCTGAACTCTGAAATATCAAGAAAATTCTGATTTCTCACAACTGGTACCTTATGTGCTGGTGGTGGTACTGGTTATTGAGGTCCCAACCTCTCTAGCACTCTAGCAGTTACTGCTTCATGTTCTCTCATTGCGTTGGCAATAGCAGCTGCCTACTCTGTTTGATGCATCATGGCATTGGCCATTGCCATAAAAGATATGGCCATATCAGTACCTTCATTAAGTGTATTCCTGGTTTCTCTAACTCGCTTCTTGGGTTCCATAGTTTCCTATACACACAGAACAATCCATATTGAGTTGATATATCTCAATATCATGTAACCATGCAACCGTAGCTAACAACACACATCGCAAGGCAAGACATGCAATTTCACTCAAACATCACATGTAAGGGATAAAAAATGCACAACCAACTCTAAACATGCATAAGCATACTTAGTCTATACCCCAGCTGAACATGATAAACTGCTCTGATATTATATTGTAACATCCTAATATTTCTACCTCGATATATCTGACATATATAAGAATAATAAATATTAGTCATGCTACTTCAGAACATATATAAACTAAATCCATAACATTTATACAAATAATTATGGAGAGCCGCAATAACAAAAGTTATATATATCCATCCTTACCTCAACAGGCATATTGTAATACATAAACTTTCAAAACAACAAGATCTAGTATAATATACAAGCTTTGTCAACATCAAGCCTATAGCTACACTAATCTTCATATATTTTCTTCTTCCCTTTTGAAGAACTTGCCCCTGGATTTACATGGCAACATAATCAGGGTGATAAATCACAATTCTCAATAGAAGTATTCCAAAACCAACATTTTATACATTCATGGAGAATTTATAATTATCAAATTAACACTTCAATCACAGAAGCACATAATAACCTCATCTCCATCTCAGAGACACACAATCGCCTATACAATTGCAATGTTATGATTTCTTGTCATGATAGCAACTGCCCATATAATTGCCATGATATTGCAAATTATGTCTAGTGTGTATGCCTATGTAATAACTTATGTATGAAATGAAAAATGTTATGATACTAAGTCCATGGTAATGTTATGAATGCATGAGTCTTGAACAAGGTAATGGAAGTCATATCCATAACCTTGAACAAGCACTAAAAATCTATCCAGCAATTTTCTCACCGAGTAGTGAAGTCCATCAGTTACTCAATCATCATTGTCACAAAGGAAACCTATCCTCACTGGGTAGTGAATTCCATCAACTACACGATTATCGAAAACTAACAAGGAATTCCATTCTCAAAACCATAAGGAAATCCATCCTTATTATCACAACAACCATAAAAAGGATATTAACACTCTCAAATATGTTCCACAAACATCCCATACAATACAATTACTAATTACTTCCCATAATTAGCTCCATAATTGATTTACATGCATCTTAAGTTCATTTCATAAACATTTTATCCAAACACTTCTAAAAGTACTTCAACACTTTTAAATGAGTGTACATGAGTGATTCCAACACCTAAGGAAACTCATTTTCTCAATATTACAATACACAATATATGTATATATATATATATATATATATATATATATATATATATATATATATATATATACATGTCCAATTATTTCCTATAATTAACATTACAAACCATTTTGATTCATTACATTCACTCTTCATTAAATACTCCTACAAAAGTCATATTAATCACTAAGAAACATAAAAGAAGAAACTACACCTTCTAAAGGCTCCATTGCATCACATTACAAATCTTTTCCAAGTCTAGAAGCCACATTTACGTGCCACCCTCCCATGCCTAGGTGTGAAGGTGGCAGGGCAACAACCCTATAACTCCTAGGAAACCAAGCCCAAGCGTAGTTCTACCATGCCTAGGCATGATTCTCTTTGTCTCACACACGCCTAAGCGTGGTTCAGTCACACCTAGGCGTGATCCTGCGATAGAGTTTTCTGGAGAATTCTATAGAAAATAACCACCGTTCCATTAAGGAACAATGGCTTTTCAACCATTCAAACCTCCAAACTAAGTGATTTCCAATCACATACAAGGTCCCTAATCATATTTTAACTCTCAAAACAATTTTAAAACATCTCCACATAAATCAACGAATCAATTCATCCAACTTGAACCCTAAAACTCAACTTTTACCTTAAGAGAAACCAAAGGTGTTTAATTGATGAAAACTCATCATCAATTATCAAGCAACCTAAAAACATGCTATACTCAAGTTCTACAACAAGATTTAAGCATAAAACAACAAAAACAACACTCCACCATCAATTACCTCACCAAGGCCTCTCTAGAACAAGATGAAGAAAATGAAGTAAAGAGTCAAGAACAAGGTTCCCCCTACCTCTAATGACTAGAAATAAAGTCACGTAGCAGCTCCTCTCCACCACTAAGCTCTTCCTTCACTTTGGTTGTTATTGTTGCACCTTGGTCTTCTTTCTTTTCTTTCCCTTTGCTCTTCGTTGTGGCTGTCGAGTGAAATGAAAAGAAAATGAGAGAAATATATCATTTTAAACAAGAAAGACAAGGCAGAAAACAAGGAAGGAATCATAGGATACTTAAGTCACTTAAATGACTTAAGCTGGAAATTCTAATCTCCTAAGAACACTTAGATTTCACCAAATCAAGTTTCCTAACTTCTAACAAGTTTAAAATAAATCCTAAGATTCATCAAAAATCTTGTTTCACCATTTCCATTTTTTCCATATATGCTGGTAGTCAACTCGGCATTAAAACAAACAACCACCATGCTTAAAAATACCAAACTAACTCTGATTAACCTCAAAATTTAACTGTAGCACAATTTACACATTTGTGACCTAAGAATGAACTCTCCACATTTATTTCCACTAACTAAGCAGTTTAAGCCATTACCAGAGCTAAAATCAGTTATATTTCACACATAACGTTACAACAAGGTGACTAAATGTGCTTAGAAGGTCACAAAATTTAATAGGCATGATAATCAAGTATTAAGCTACCTCCGTAACCATTTACAAGTCTATCATCTTTTTTCATGGGTGTTATAGTAAACAACTAAAAACTCAAAACATGCAGACTCAAACATGGCAATACCGATTATTAAAAATCATTCATATCCTCATAAACTACTTCACAATCTCACCTCAACGTATCACACATGTACAATTCAATTTCCATGTCGACTCTCACATACAACTTTCATGCATAAATGACTTGCCATAGATATGTAAGACCAATTCCTATTCATGAAGTACAAGCCCGAAAAGGTTTATAAAATTACAAATGCACATCAAACCCACATCCATAGGGTTGTTTTTCATCTCTCTCTCCACTAATGTAAACAAAACATAACCAAGGATCAAAATGATCTTTTTAAGCTTGTTATGTAAAGCCAAGGGTAGGGGTTAAGAAAGAAGGAATATGATAAAGCAAACAATAGTTGAGATACAAAATCATACAAATTTCAAAATTCAAGCCACAAAATATCACAGAAGTGCAAAACAGAGCACAAGAATCAATCACTTTATTTTTTTCATTTCCTTCCATTCTTTATCACTATTTTTTGCCTTTCTTCTTTGCTCCTTTAATACTTCATGCACAAAAATAACTAATCAGATGACTTGAATAATAAAATAAGACATGATATGCATTCAACAAAGGGTATGTGAAAGGAGAAATTTTAATTTTATTTTAAGGGTAAGAGAAAGGAAAATGTAGGTAGAGAAAAGAAATAAAAGACAAACACAAACAAGGCTGCAAAAGGGGACCTAGGGATATAATGTTTTTAAAGGTTAACTTGAAAGGCCTAAACGATTAAAAGAATGCCCTTATCATTTCCTTAATTATAGATTATTTAGGATTTCGCCTCAAGAGAGAATCTAAACAACTTCTGTAACACCCCAAACTTTATGATAAATGACTGTTGTATCCTAAATTGTACTGTTTGTTGTTTTTCTGTATGATATAGAATTTTATTTTACTGTCTATGATTTAATTTGAACTTTCTGTGTGATTTGCTCTGGGACAGGAAAATAATAATTTTGGGGCCGGGGAAATCTTATTTTAATTATTCGGAGCTGGGGGATCTTACTAAACCCAATTCTGAATGATACTGTTCTTAATCTTTTAATTTTTAAGATTTTACTGTGAAATAAAATAATTTTATATTATTATAATATTATTTTATTAGGCAGTATAAATAAATGACAGCGAACTCGAAAATATTTTGCGAGACCCATGTTTAGAGAAACAGTCAACGATTTTTACTAGAGAGATTTCTAAGCCAATAAGAGTGAGTCAACGAAGTAGGCCTGAAATTTCTAACCAATAGGAGGAGGTCAACAAAAGTGGTTAGACTAGTTAGTTTATAACTAGAAAACCTAAGCTAGTTAGTTTGAAACCTAATTAAATTAGTTTAGAAGACTTGTTAAGTAACTAAGTGATAGTAAATTATTTAACTATCTAGTTGGTTTCTAAGTTAATAAAAAAATCTATTAGTACCAAGTTAACTAAGTTAACCTAAGTAACTAACTAGTTAGATAAGTAACTAGATTGTTTCACCTAAGTGTAACTAAATAACTAAGGAGAAGCAAACTTGGTTAGTTGCCTAAGGAGGCCACACGGCCAAGAGCTTTTGGAAGCTCCAAGAAGTGCATAGTCATAAGCATGACTAGGTTTGCATGCACCAATGAGAGCTAAGCTTGGAGGCCAAGGGTTTATCTTAGCCTTTGATCATTTCTAAGGTTTGGATGAAGCCAACAAAGTGGACACCTCTCCAAGTGACTCCACGGCTACAAGGGGGAGAGAAGAGTTAGGTTTGTTAAGTTTTCTATCACTTTTCTCTCTTGCAAAAACGAAACTCCATTGAAGCTCTCTTTGTGCTCTATTAGGCCAAACCACCCACATAACCATCCATTCACCCAAAATTTTATCTACTTCACTTTTCTAAACCTAAACACAATTCTAAGAACATCTCTAGTTGAGAGTTCTTTCAAAATCCATCATCTTGAGCTTGAAAAACTACTTTGGAGATTCTACCTAGAAGGTGAAAATCCTTGTTTTTCATTTCTAATCTTATTTCTAAAGTCATAAGCCATGATTGATCCATAGTATATAGTTTTCTCTTATAGTAGTAACTCTTTAAAATTTTGTTTAAGATCCCTAGGTTCTTGGAAGGTGAAACCGAAATCTATAGGAAGGAGAGGAGAAGAGTTTGTCTTCATTTAAGGTAAGAGAAAGACTTAAATCTTATCATCCTTGGGTGGTGATAAGAAAATGGAGTTGTTTGTGATTGTAGAATCCATAAGGATTCATTTGTGTGGAATTGTGATTTGTATTGATATGCATGTCTACAAGCTTTAAATATATTGTATGTGTTAGAAAATGCATGAATAATTAGTAGGATGTGAATAACATGTTAAGGTTTGCATGAGTGTTCCAATGAACACAAATCCAAGGCTCACGACCTCAACACAAAATGGGAACCAAAATGTTCTCAACCATTTTCCAAAAGAGTGATTTAATTGACTTATGTAAATTGACAAGATACAATTTGATTTAGAACAAGAAAAATGAATTTAAAGATCAAATGGAAAATTTTGTAGATTTCGGCCAACATGCCAAAGTTAAGTGTTTTTAGTTTCTAAAATTGTTTTCGATCAAGGTTAAGTAAAAAGGTCAAAAGATTTTTTTAGTGTAATGAGTTTTGAGGAATAAAAATGATTAGATTAAGTTTAAAGAGCTAAAACTAATGATTTTACTGTTTAGGAGAAAATACAGTAGCTTTTGTGAAATTTCTAACGTAGAGCTCACATTATGTTTTGAAGCCCGTTAGTGGTTTTTAAAAGTTTAATTAGATGGTTGTAATATAATTAAAAGAATTTTTAACAAAAAAAAAGAAGAAAAAATTTAGAAAAACTATTATCATAGATTTTCAAAACAAAATACTATCAATTTTTGTTAAAAACAGACAAATAAGTTAGAAAAGATATCCAGTATATTGTATACAGTATGGAAAATATTATACGTAGTTCAAAACGTATTAAATATTATTTTTGTTTATTTTAATAGTAATTTTTAAGGAATTCGAACACGAAAACGATTTAAAAATCTTACGCGATTGAGAAAACGTTTTAAAAACAGTACGCGATTTCAAAAATAGTAAAATATATTTATGCGATTTAAAAATGTTTCTAAAAAAGGAAAAATTGTGAAAACGCGATAAAATTTCTACGTGATTGACGAAAACAGTAAGTTTTACTATCGGGCCAAAGTGGTGGACTCAGACAGATTGAGAAACAGTACTGTCAAGTGAGACGTGTTGCGTTAGATGTTTGAGGGCGTTTTAGTAATTATTTGAGATTGAAGGTTATTTTTGTAATTATAATGTTGTTCATATTTTTAGAGTCAAGTCGATTCGTTTTGGAATTGGCGATTGATTGACGAGATGAATTACACTGTGTTGTCAGTGTGATAAGCGTAGTGTGGGTCAACTTGTGTGAACTTGGAGACATTAGTGTGCGGATTATTCCATATGTGGACAGTTGGTCGCTCCTCTGGGCCGTGGTAACTGGTAACACACTAGTGGTCTCGACACGCACTATACTTAATCGAGATCTTGTAAGAACTATTTTAGTACATGCCTGTAGTTACACGATGTTTAGACTGTGTACTACACCATGATGTTTTGACAGTGGGCTATAGACACAATGTGAGACAGTGCAATAGTTGGTTGGGCAGCCTGAGGTACTAAACGAACTTGCAGGTCATTCTCTCTGATGTCTGTGGTTGTAACTCCATGGAGTAGGATTGAGTCACATTACATATGATTATGTGTTGTATATTATAATATTATTATCTGTAATATTTTTATCTATCCGTAACTTATCTATCTGTAACATTATATGATGTTGTTTTTGTGTATATTATATACTATTATGGTATGTTATATTGTATAAATTGTTGTATTTTGTTGTATTGGCGTTTTCTTGTTTACCATGTTTGTGATGATATAGATTGTCTTACCTCTTTATTGTATGTGTTCCTGTATTTTTAAATTGTATGATAAAAGAGTTTGAGGAAGAGGAACAGCCTCTTGATTGTGTATACCCTGAGGAAGAGGAACAACAACAAGCCGAGGATCAGTTCGACGACCAAGAACCATCCGATCATCCGTACCCATTGGATTGATTGTGTGAGTTTGACGCTACCAGGATTCTTTGGTTTCGTGAGGTTGGATTTTCATGGAGGCTCAGAAGCCTGGCGACTGCAGAAGGACAGAGATTCGGTGACTTACGTAGGGCGTCTGACTGTGACCATACGTACAAAGTTTGATGGAGTGCCTATCTTTTCTACTATGTTATATTTACATGTGGAGCTACCGTTATCTCTTAGGCGTCATTGGGGTGGTATGTTCGATGCGTCTAGTGAGATTATCAGTATGTCGACAGCACGGACTAGAGTCCGTAGAGGGTCGAGGCATCCTGGATACTTATCACCTGAAGTTTCATCCGAGAGTGATCCTTCAGAGGGTTAGAATTCTGTGATGTGTACTTGGGCGCGTCTGCGTTTTGTATATATAAACTTCTTACTGCTTTGTTTACTGTGTTGGTTTTAAATATTTGTAGTTGTAAATTATTTGTATAACTTAAAACAAAAATATATGTATATTATGTGTGATGACAGTTTACTAATTTTATGTTCTGTCTTATTTTATTTCGTAATATTCTGTTTAACCGGAAAAATTTTACAACCCGTATTACTATGTAACAAATGTTTTACAACTTGGGTAGAATTTTATTTATGTTTATTTTATTTTAGTAGTAAATGTGATATCCCCACAAGGGTGTTACATTAGTTGGTATCAGAGCCCAAGTTAGACTCTTTTGGGGTTGTGGTTGGGTCTGTTTTTGCTTGTGTTGTGTGATTCTCTGTGATTTACTTCCGAAAGAATGTATCTGACTTTGCTTTGTTATGATTGAAGAAAGAAGATGTCTGGCGGAAGAGGAGCACGTACAAATACGAATCATGCTGTGGATCCAATGATTGTAGCTGCTGAGGCTATGCAGAGAATGGCTGAAGTAATTACTCAACAGAATCAAAGAGCAGCTCAACAGCAAGATGCTATTGCTGATGCCCTAAATTTATCTGAATTTAGGCGTAACAATCCACCGCAGTTTAGAGGCGAGATTGACCCTGAGAAGGCAAGTCAATGGATACAAGACTTGGAGAAGATATTTGAAGGAATGAGATGCACAAATGATAAGAAGGTGACATATGCAACTTTTATGCTGAGAGGAGACAGTGAACATTGGTGGAGAGGAACCCGTCGATTGTTGCAGGCTGAAGGAACAGAAATTACATGGGAGGTATTTTCTGATGTGTTTCTGGAGAAGTATTTTCCTGCGAATGCTAGACATGCCAAGGAGATGGAATTTCTTGGTTTACGTCAAGGCAACATGACGGTTAATGAGTATGCTTCTAAATTTGAGAGCTTGTCTCAGTTCTCAGATTATGCTCAAACTCGACAGGATGACGTGTGGAGATGTAGGAAGTTTGAGGCAGGGCTGAGAGTGGAATTGAAATGAGGAGTGTTATCCTTGAGAATGAATTAATTTCATACGTTGGTGGATACTTGTGCACGACTCGAGGAGTTGGAGCCGTCACGGGATCCTAGAAACCATGATTTTGGACCAACAAGATTTCAGAGGGGTGGTAACAGTAACAACAGTTGGTTTCAGCGCAAGCCATATTCTAGACCACCAGGGAATCAACCTCAACGACCACCTGTTTGGAAAAATGCTAGTGGTAGTAGAGCTGGACAGAGAGTGACGTTTACACCAATATGTTTTAAGTGCAGAAAGAAAGGTCATATCTCTACTGATTGCTCAATTAGAGGAACAATTTGCTTTAATTGCAGACAACCTGGACATATAGCTAAGGATTGTACTCAGCCGGAGAGGAAACCTACTATGAGAAATGTTCGTGCTACTCAGCCGAGGTCAGCAGGGCGAGTATACACTATGACTGGAACTGAAGTTTCACAGTCTGAGGATCTGATTCAAGGGGAAGGAGTTATTGAAGGTAATCTTTTGACTGTGTTATATGATTCTGGTGTAACACATTCATTTATTGCATATGACTGTGTGGAAATATTGAAGTTGCCTGTATCTTCTTTGAATTTTCAATTAGTTGTGTCTACACCAACTGCTAAACCTGTACTTACATCTAAGATATGTCTGAATTATCCTATTGTTATAAAGGATTGTGTGTTTTTGGTCAACTTGATTTGTTTGCCTCTTGTTGAGTTAGATGTAATATTAGGGATGGATTGGTTATCTTCTAACCATATCCTTATAGACTGTGCAAGCAAAACTATAGTCTTTCCTAAGGAAGAAAAATCTGAATTTTTGACTGCTGTTAAAGTCAATTCATTGCTGAGAGATAGAGCATAGGGATATATGTTATTATTGTAACACCCCAATTTTTAGAAAATATTCCGAATGTACTGTTTACTGTTTTTCAAGCTTTTGTGTGAATGACCGTTGTGTCCCTATTTTACTGTTTCTCGATTTTTGCATGAAATGCAAATACGTTTATACAGGCTCAAATTTTATTTGGTCTTTTTACGTAATTTGTTTCGAGACGGTAAAATAAAAGTTTTTCCGAACTCTTTGTTTTAATTTTTTCTCGGATGATATACGCACAATTAATACTGTCTGTAATTTTATTTGAACGTTTTGGACGATTAGCTACGTTGTGGGAAAAAATGGGAAAATGACCGTTACGTCCCGAACGTCTTTGTTTATCTTGTTTTTGTTGTTTTTAATTGTTTTCTACTTGATTTAGTGTCCAATATTACTTGTCTGTGATTTTATATGGACTGACTTTTGTGTGATTTGCTACAAGGGCGGAAAATAATATTTTTCCTGACCGATAAAATCTGTTTTTAATTATTCGAGGGGGGGGATCTTACTAAACCCAATTCTCGAATGAGCCTAAAATTAATCTTTTAATTTTTAGGATTTAATCACAAATAAAATAATTTTATATTATTATAATATTATTTTATTAGTCAAGATAACTTAGTGACAGTGGACCCGAAATGTTTTGCGGGACCCACGTTTAGCTAATACAGTTAACTTAGTAGCTTAATTAATCATCATTAGTGAAGAAACTCTCTAGAACATGGTGACTTAGCTAATGACTAGGCTTAAGAGTTAATGAAGCTTAATGACTAAGCATGGTGACTATGCTTGAACCAACCAATAGGAAACAAGCTTGCTAACCAAGTTTTAATCTTAACCCTTGATGCATTCTAAGGCTTAGATGAAGCCAAGCCATGGACACCTTGCAAGCCATGAAGTCTACGGCCAAGTGAGGGTTAGGAGACCATTCTTCACTTTTCTTTCATGCAAAATTCTCTCTTCTCTCTCATCAAAAAACCCTAGCCACCATTGTTGTTTTCTTTCTTCACCATTCGGCCAAGCTTCATACTCCACCATCCAACCACCCAAAATTCTATCTAACCAACTTTTCTAAACCTACACACTATCCTAAGAACATCTCTACTTGAGAGTTCTTGCAAATTCTTGCATTTGAAGCTTGAAAACCTACTTGGAAGTTTGTATCAAGGAGGTGAAATCTCTTGCTTTTCTTTTCTAAATTCTTTTTCAAATTTCTAAGCCATGATTTATCCATGGCTTAGGTTCTCTTTTAATGGTTAGTAACTTGTAGTTTTTGTTTAAGTTTGCTAGGTATTTTGAAGGAGAAAACCGTGACCTAGGAGGAGTGAAAGAAATCCATTTGTCTTCATTTAAGGTAAGAGGAAGACAAATCTTATCACCTATGGGTGGTGGTAAGAAGATGGAGTTTGATTTTGTGATTGTAGAATCCATAAGGATTCATGTTTGTGTTTGTTAGTAGCTTATTTGATGTGGTTGTGTAATTGTTAGTAGCTTTCCTATTTGTGGTTTGTAATAGTTTGCATGTCTACAAGCTTTAAGTTGCATGTCTACAAGCTTTGATAATATTGCATGTGTTAGAATTGCATGATAAAGTATAGAATTGCATGATAATGTATAGGATGTGAATAACATGTCAAGGAAATGCATGTGTGTTCCAAAGAACACTCCATGAGGCTCACGGCCACTAATCAAATGGAGAACCAAAATGTTCTCTTAATTTTCTTAAAAAGGTAATTTAATTAACCTAGGAGAATTAAGAAGGTTTCAAGTTGATTAGATCAAAGAAAATGAATTTAGAAATCAAATGGTAAGACTTAGTATTTTCGGCCAACATGCCTAAAATGAATGTGTTGTTTTCAAAAAAACCATTTTCTAAAACAATGGTGAAATGAATTTAGATAATACAATAAGTTTGACATATAGTTAGAAGATGAGAAATAATTTAGAAATCAATTTCAAAATATTTAGGAAATTCGGCCAACATGCCAAACCAAGTATCTATGGTTTCTAAAATTAAATCCAAACCTTTTCTAAGTATAAGGATGCAATATGTGTTAAAAAGAATTTTTCTAAAATGAGTTTTAAAGAAAAGAATCAATTAGAAATAAGTTTGAGAACTTAGAACTAATGATTTTGTTATTAGAAATGAAATACAGTAACTTTCAAAAATTTCTAACATATAGCTCATACTGTATTTTGAAGCATGTTAGTAGTTTTCAAAAGGATTAAGTATATGGTTTTAAAAATTTAATAAACAGAATTTTTACGGTAAAATTAGGAAACCATTAATATAATTTTCTAAACAAAATACTGTCAATTTTTAGTAAAAACGGACAAATAAGATAGAAAAGATGTCCAAAAGACAGTATACGGTATGGAAAATATTATACGTAGTTTAAATGTATTAATTATTATTTCTATTTATTTAAACAGTGATTTTTAAGGGATTTGGACAAGAAAATGATTTAAAAATCTTACGCGATTGAGAAAACGTATTAAAAATTCTACGCGATTTTAAAAATAGAAAAATATATTTACGCGATTTATAAACGTTTGTAAAAGCAATGGAATTGTGAAAACGCGATAAAATTTCTACGCGATTGACCGTTACTGTATTTAATTTTCGCTATCGGGAAAATGTGAACCCGTACAGGCTTTGGAACAGTATTTGTCCAGTGGGACTTACTGTATATATTTATCTTTGAGGATATGTTTTCTCAAGGGTATTTTGGTAATATGCCAATTTTTGGTGTTTTGGTTGACGAGACGAATCACATCGTGTTGTCGATGCGATAAACGTAGTGTGGTTCATTGTTCTAATGAACTTGGAGACTTTAGTGTACGGGATCCCATATATGGACAGTTGGTAGCTCACTGGTCGTGGTAAACCGATAGCACACTAATGGACTCGACACGCACTATATTTAATCGAGGTTTGTAAAGTCTAGTAGTACATTGCCTATAGTGCCACAACGGGAGACCGTGAACTATACTACGCTTGGATGGTGGATTCCCAGTGTCGTATGCTATTGACGCAACGTGTGACAGCGCGATAGTTGGTTGGGCAGCCGTGGTACTAATAGATTTTGCAAGTCATTCTCTCTGATATCTGTTTGTGTTTAGCTCCATGGAGTAGGATCGTGTCTTAGTGTTTATGATTATATCTTGGATATTATTCTATTTTCTCTATTTATCTTTATCTGGTAATTATTATGATGGTTGTCTATTTCTTATTTTATTCTATTTGTGATATTGTTTTATCTGTGTTTTTATCTGTATATCTGTGATGTTATGTAACGTTATGATATCTAAGCTTTACTCTATTCCATTATTATTACTGTTATAGCTTTTCGTATTGCATGAACTGTATATATGTTGTTTGTCGTCTTCTTATTGGCCATGTTTATGGTGATTTTAGATTGTCTTACCTCTTCGTTGTATGTATTTCTGTATATTTATTTTACGCGATAAAGACTTTGAGGAAGAGGACCAGCCTCTTGAAATCCTGTATCCCGAGGAGGAGGAGGAGGAAGATCAGCAAATCAACGACCAGTTTTACGATCAAGAACCATCTGATCATCCATATCCATTGGATTGATTTGATTGGGTATGGCGGTACCTGGATTTTTAGGATTTGTACAGCTGGAGTTTCATGGAGGATCGCTAGCTTGGCATCTACGAGGAGACCGAGACTCTGTGACGTATGTAGGATGGCTGACAGTGACACTACGTCAACAGTTTGATGGAGAGCCGGTTATGACTACTACTGTATTTTTACATTTATAGTTACCCTTATCTCTTAGGCGATATTTTGGTGGTATGACCATGGAGCCTAGTGAGATTAGTATCGTATCGACTGCGCGATCTCGTTATCGCCGAGAGTCGAGACATCCGGGATATTTGTCTCCTGATGATCATTTTCATGTTGAGAGTGATCCTTCAGAGGATTAAATATGCATGATGTTTTTTTTGGGCGCGTCTGCGTATGTCTGTATATATTTACTTTTTATTGCTTTATTTAATATTTTCGTTTAAATATTTGTACTTTTAGTGTAAATTATTTGTATAACTTATAACTTGGATCATATGTATATTATAAGTAATGTTGTTTTGTTTTATGTTTTTTTTTTATTTGCTATTTCCGCATATTTTATTTAAGAATATTCTGTTTAACAGGAATTATTTTACAACCCGTAATAGTATGTAACAAATGTTTCACAACTTGGGTAGATTTTATTTCTCTTTCTTTTATTTTCTTTTATGTGTGACATCCTCCAAAGGGGTGTTACAATTATCTTCTCTAGAAGTCAAGAACGAGAAAGATATGAATATTATTCCTGTCGTTAATGAATTTCTAGAGATTTTTCCTGATGACGTACCTGGTTTGCCACCGGAGAGGGAGATCGAGTTTTTAATTGATTTAGTACCAGGAGCAGGTCCTATCTCGATTGCACCGTATCGGATGTCTCCAGCGGAGTTGGGGGAGTTAAAGAAGCAATTAAAGGAACTGTTGGAGAAGCAGTTTATGCGACCTAGTGTTTCACCATGGGGAGCACCAGTGCTTTTGGTCAAGAAGAAGGACGGAACTTCTCGACTTTGCGTGGATTATCATCAGCTGAACAAGGTGACTATAAAGAATAAATATCCACTTCCAAGGATTAATGATTTGCTAGATCAGTTAAAGGGAGCAGCTATTTTCTCTAAGATAGATCTACGATCGGGATATCATCAGATTTGTGTTAAGGTGGAGAATGTACCTAAAACAGCTTTTCGAACTCGTTATGGACATTATGAGTATCAGGTAATGCCATTCGGAGTGACGAATGCTCCTGCCATCTTCATGGACTATATGAATATGATTTTTCGTCCATACCTAGATAGATTTGCCATTGTCTTTATCGATGACATTCTGATCTATTCTCAGACCAACAAAGAGCATGCTGAACATCTCAGCTTAGTCCTTCAGATTCTGAAAGAAAAGAAGCTGTATGTGAAGTTGGCGAAGTGTGAGTTCTGGTTGGAGGAAGTTCAATTTTTAGGTCACGTGATTTCCAAGGAAGGTATTGCAGTAGATCCATCGAAGGTGGAGACTGTTTTACAATGGGAAAGGCCTAAAACAGTGACAGAAGTTTGAAGTTTTGTTGGACTTGCTAGATATTACCGGAGGTTTATCGAAAGTTTTTCCAAGATTGCCGGACCGCTTACACAGCTCACAAGGAAAAGTCAAGCTTTTGAATGGACAGAGGAACGTGAAGCAAGTTTTCAAGAGTTGAAGAAGAGGCTGACAACTGCACCAGTGCTAATTTTACTGGATCCTAACAGATCTTTTGAGGTGTATTGTGATGCTTCTTACCAAGGGTTAGGATGTGTATTGATGCAAAACCGAAATGTGGTGGCTTATGCTTCTAGACAGTTGAAGGCTCATGAAAGGAATTATCCAACACATAACTTGGAATTAGCTGCAGTGGTTTTTGCATTGAAGGTGTGGAGGCATTTTCTATATGGAGCTATGTTCAATGTCTTTAGCAATTACAAGAGTTTGAAATACTTGTTTGATCAGAAAGAATTGAATATGAGGCAGAGGCGATGGTTGGAATTCTTAAAGGATTATGATTTTCAACTCCAATACCATCCAGGAAAAGCAAATGTGGTAGCTGATGCTCTGAGTAGAAAAGTGATCAGTGTTTCTACAATGATGATAAAGGAGGAAGAATTAATTAACAAGTTTAGAGATTCGTGGGTGTCAGTGGAATTGGAGCCTGGAAGGATTCATCTAGGTAGAGTTGTGATCTTGAATGAGGTACTTAATATAATTCGAGATAAATAGGAGGAGGATGCGTTTTTGCAAAACGAAAGGGAATTATTGGAGCAAGGTCATAAAGCAACAGTGGAAGAAGGATCAGATGGAATCTCAAGATTCAAGGGAAGGATTTGTATACCTGATGACCCTGAACTTAAGAAAGCAATTATGGATGAAGCCCATACTAGTGATTTGAGTATGCATCCGGGAATGACCAAGATGTACCAAGACTTGAAAAAGTTATTTTGTTGGCCAAGGATGAAAAGAGATGCAACGGAGCGTGTGGCGTCGTGTCTGGTTTGTCAGAAGGCGAAAGTAGAACATTAGAGGCCAGCTGGTATGTTACAACCGTTAGCTATTCCAAAATGGAAGTGGGATAGTATCTCTATGGATTTCATTACTGGATTACCAAAGACGAGGAAAGGTCATGATTCGATATGGGTTATAGTTGATAGGCTTACGAAGTCAGCACACTTCTTGCCAATCAATATTAAGTATTCATTGGAAAGATTAACCCAGATGTATATCAGTGAGATTGTTAGACTGCATGGTGTGCCTACATGTATAGTTTCTGACAGAGATCCAAGGTTTACGTCAAGGTTCTGGTGAAGTTTGCAAGAAGCCATGGGAACTAAACTGCGATTGAGTTCTGCTTATCATCCGCAGACTGATGGACAGACGGAGAAAACTATACAGTCTTTGGAAGATTTGTTGCGAGCTTGTGTATTCGAACAACGAGGAAGTTGGGATGAATTTTTATCTTTGATAGAATTCACCTACAACAATAGTTTTCACTCGAGTATAGGGATGGCACCCTATGAAGCGCTATATGGACGACGATGCCGAACACCTTTATGTTGGTATCAAGATGGGGAGAGTATAACTATTAGACCAGATCTTGTTTAACAGACTACAGAAAAGGTGAAGATGATACAAGAGAAGATGAAAACGACACAAAGCAGACAGAAGAGTTATGCTGATAAGCGAAGACGACCTCTTGAGTTTGAGGAGGGTGAGCATGTGTTTCTAAGAGTGACTCCTACGACTGGTGTCGGAAGAGTTATCAAATCTAAGAAACTTACTCCTAAGTTCATTGGACCGTATCAAATTATCCGTCGAATAGGTCCTGTAGCATATCAAATTGCTTTGCCGCCTTTTCTATCCAATCTGCATGATGTATTTCATGTGTCTCAGTTGAGGAAGTATATTCCCGATCCGACGCATGTAATACAGCCAGACGAGGTATAGTTAAAGGATAACTTGACATATGAGACATTTCCTGTTAGGATTGAAGACAGGAAAGTGAAGCAGCTTCGAGGGAAGATGATCGAGCTGGTGAAGGTGATATGAAATGATGTGACAGGTGATGCTACCTGGGAGCTAGAGGATAAAATAAGGGAGCAGTATCCTCATTCGTTTTGATGTATAACATTTTTCGAGGATGGAATTTTTGTTTGTAGGGGAGAGTTGTAACACCCCAAACTTTAGGATAAATGACCGTTGTAGTTAGATAAGTAACTAGATTGTTTCACCTAAGTGTAACTAAATAACTAAGGAGAAGCAAACTTGGTTAGTTGCCTAAGGAGGCCACACGGCCAAGAACTTTTGGAAGCTCCAAGAAGTGCATAGTCATAAGCATGACTAGGTTTGCATGCACCAATGAGAGCTAAGCTTGGAGGCCAAGGGTTTATCTTAGCCTTTGATCATTTCTAAGGTTTGGATGAAGCCAACAAAGTGGACACCTCTCCAAGTGACTCCACGGCTACAAGGGGGAGAGAAGAGTTAGGTTTGTTAAGTTTTCTATCACTTTTCTCTCTTGCAAAAACAAAACTCCATTGAAGCTCTCTTTGTGCTCTATTCGGCCAAACCACCCACATAACCATCCATTCACCCAAAATTTTATCTACTTCACTTTTCTAAACCTAAACACAATTCTAAGAACATATCTAGTTGAGAGTTCTTTCAAAATCCATCATCTTGAGCTTGAAAAACTACTTTGGAGATTCTACCTAGAAGGTGAAAATCCTTGTTTTTCATTTCTAATCTTATTTCTAAAGTCATAAGCCATGATTGATCCATGGTATATAGTTTTCTCTTATAGTACTAACTCTTTAAAATTTTGTTTAAGATCCCTAGGTTCTTGGAAGGTGAAACCGAAATCTATAGGAAGGAGAGGAGAAGAGTTTGTCTTCATTTAAGGTAAGAGGAAGACTTAAATCTTATCATCCTTGGGTAGTGATAAGAAAATGGAGTTGTTTATGATTGTAGAATCCATAAGGATTTATTTGTGTGGTTGTTATAATAGCTTTCTTAATTGTGATTTGTATTGATATGCATGTCTACAAGCTTTAAATATATTGTATGTGTTAGAAAATGCATGAATAATTAGTAGGATGTGAATAACATGTTAAGGTTTGCATGAGTGTTCCAAAGAACACAAATCCAAGGCTCACGGCCTCAACACAAAATGAGAACCAAACTGTTCTCAACCATTTTCTAAAAGAGTGATTTAATTGACTTAGGTAAATTGACAAGATACAATTTGATTTAGAACAAGAAAAATGAATTTAAAGATCAAATGGAAAATTTTGTAGATTTCGGCCAACATGCCAAAGTTAAGTGTTTTTAGTTTCTAAAATTGTTTTCAATCAAGGTTAAGTAAAAATGTCAAAAGATTTTTTTAGTGTAATGAGTTTTGAGGAATAAAAATGATTAGATTAAGTTTAAAGAGCTAAAACTAATGATTTTACTGTTTAGGAGAAAATACAGTAGCTTTTGTAAAATTTCTAACGTAGAGCTCACATTATGTTTTGAAGCCCGTTAGTGGTTTTCAAAAGTGTAATTAGATGGTTGTAATATAATTAAACAAATTTTTAACAAAAAAAAAGAAGAAAAAATTTAGAAAAACCATTATCATAGATTTTCAAAATAAAATACTGTCAATTTTTCTTAAAAACAGACAAATAAGATAGAAAAGATATCCAGTATATTGTATATGGTATGGAAAATATTCTATGAAGTTCAAAACGTATTAAATATTATTTCTGTTTATTTTAATAGTAATTTTTAAGGAATTCGAATACGAAAACAATTTAAAAATCTTACGCGATTGAGAAAACATTTTAAAAACAGTACGTGATTTCAAAAATAGTAAAATATATTTACGCGATTTAAAAACATTTGTAAAAATGACAAAATTATGAAAACGCGACAAAATTTCTACGCGATTGACGAAAATAGTAAGTTTTACTGTCAGGCCACAATGGTGGACCCGGACAGATTGAGAAACAGTACTGTTAAGTGGGACGTGTTGCGTTAGATGTTTGAGCGCGTTTTAGTAATTATTTGAGATTGAAGGGTATTTTTGTAATTATAATCTTATTCATATTTTTAGAGTCAAGTCGATTCGTTTTGGAATTGGCAATTGATTGACGAGATGAATTACACTATGTTGTCAGTGTGATAAGCGTAGTGTGGTTCAACTTGTGTCAACTTGGAGACATTAGTGTGTGGATTATTCCATATGTGGACAGTTGGTCGCTCCTCTGAGCCGTGGTAACTGGTAACATACTAGTGGTCTCGACACGCACTATACTTAATCGAGATCTTGTAAGAACTATTTTAGTACAATGCCTGTAGTTACACGATGTTTAGACTGTGTACTACACCACGATGTTTTGGATAGTGGGCTATAGACACAATGTGAGACAGTGCAATAGTTGGTTGGGCAGCCTGAGGTACTAATAGAACTTGCAGGTCATTCTCTCTTATGTTTGTGGTTATAGCTCCATGGAGTAGGATTGAGTCACATTACATATGATTATGTGTTGTACATTATAATATTATTTTCTGTAAAATTTTTATCTATCCGTAACTTATCTATCTATAACATTATATGATGCTATTTCTGTGTATATTATATACTGTTGTGGTATATTATATTGTATAAACTGTTGTATTTTGTTGTATTGGCGTTTTCTTGTTTACCATATTTGTAATGATATAGATTGTCTTACCTCTTTATTGTATGTGTTCCTGTATTTTTAAATTATATGACAAAAGAGTTTGAGGAAGAGGAACAACCTCTTGATTGTGTATACCTTAAGGAAGAGGAACAACAACAAGCCGAGGATCAGTTCGACGACCAAGAACCATCTGATCATCCATACCCATTGGATTGATTGTGTGAGTATGACGCTACCAGGATTCTTTGGTTTCGTGAGGTTGGATTTTCATGGAGGCTCAGAAGCATGGCGACTGCAGAAGGACAGAGATTCGGTGACTTACGTAGGGCGTCTGACTGTGACTATACGTACAGAGTTTGATGGAGTGCCTATCTTTTCTACTATGTTATATTTACATGTGGAGATACCGCTATCTCTTAGGCGTCATCGGGGTGGTATGTTCGATGCGTCTAGTGAGATTAGCAGCGTGTCGATAGCACGGACTAGAGTCCGTAGAGGGTCGAGGCATCCTGGATACTTATCACCTGAAGTTTCATCCGAGAGTGATCCTTCAGAGGGTTAGAATTCTGTGATGTGTACTTGGGCGCGTCTACATTTTGTATATATAAACTTCTTACTGCTTTGTTTATTGTGTTGGTTTTAAATATTTGTAGTTGTAAATTATTTGTATAACTTAAAACAAAAATATATGTATATTATATGTGATGGCAGTTTACTAATTTTATGTTCTGTGTTATTTTATTTCGTAATATTCTGTTTAACCGGAAAAATTTTACAACCCGTATTACTATGTAACAAATGTTTTACAACTTGGGTAGAATTTTATTTATGTTTATTTTATTTTAGTAGTAAATGTGACATCCCCACAAGGGTGTTACAACTTCTAGATGCAAGTAATCTACACACATATTTTCATAAACTTTCTCTAAGCTTAACATGCATTCATATTTCAAGGTCTAGCAAACATAAAGATGAGAGATGCACTCATACACAATTGAAGCAATAGACATAAATACCACTTCTGAACTCTCATATGATTTTCCAAGAAAAGATATCAATCCATAGTTCATGTAATCATTGGATATTCAATTTAACACACTGATATGCTTAGTTTCAACTAAATGACCCAAAACAAAATACCAAAATAAAAGACCTACTCCCCCAAACTTAAAAAAAATAGTGCCCCCATTGTGCAAGCAAAATATAAACAATTAACAAAAATAAAGTTAAAATAATAAAATAAAAGTGAAGGGAAAAGAAAGGCTCATTGTTTAGCGGTCTAATCCTCATCCTGCTCCTCATTATCATCTTTCTCATCCTCTTGTTCTTCTTAGAGAACGTAAATGGGAAGGCCTCTAAGCTCGTCAAGATCCAAGTTCAGTTGAAAATTGCGTATCATTCTTTCCATTCCAACTATGCAATGGGAAAGATAAGTTAATATCCCTCTACATTCTCGCACTTCTCTTTTGACTCTGGTTAACCTTTCTCTGACCGGTCACTGCTGCCTCTTCCATCTTACAAAAGCTAGTAGGGGAGGATGTTGGATTAGCACGATGTCCTCTATGAAGTATGCCTCCAACATGGCAGATTCCACCAATAGGGCTGGTCTTTCTTCCACATCATTCTCCAGTGGAATGCCCTACTTCAAGCATAATTTTGTGATGATAGAGGGATATGCCAATTTAGCTACGTTATTATGAGCTAAATCATAAATGTAGGATACGATTAATTCACCCACATTCACTGGCAGACTAGTCACAATTGCAAAGATGAGAAGGGTGTGCGAGTAAGGAAGTAGGGTGACTTGAACAAAGGTACGCCAAGCTTTGGGAATGAGCTTCAAGTCACTCTATTTTAGATGCATGGGTGCATCATTGACATCACACTCCTAAGCAGCTCCTTCTTTGCAAAGCTCTTGAAGCACTCCCTCTTGATCTAATTCTTGATTCATTGGCCTAACATAGCCACAATATCCCGTGTAACACCCCAAAATTTGGTTATTTTATAGTAATGACTAAATTGTACTATTTTGTGATTTCTGTGTCCTGTAATTTTATTTTAACTGTTCTATGACTATTTTTGATCGTTATGTGTCATTTACTATGGGTCAGGAAAATAATAATTTTCGGACCGGGAAAAATCTTTACTGATTTCTTCGGAGCTGGGAGATCTTACTAAACCAAAATCTGAGAGATACGTGTCACGATCTTTTAATTTTTATAATTTATCTGCAAAATAAAAATATTCTATATTTTTTTATTCAGCGAACAAATTTATACTGACTTGTGAACAATATGTTATGTCCATTGGGTAATAATTTTTGTAACTATTGTCCATTAGATAATAGTTTGTAGAAAAAGATTTAATGATTTATTTAATGAACTAATTAGAATAATTGAAACTTGAAATTGAGAACTAATATGAAATGGTCAACGAAAATGGCTAGACTAGTTAGCTATGTAACTAGATGACTTAAACTAAGTTAGATTGAAGCATAAGTAGTAACTAAATGGAGCAAACTTAGTTTTTCTACTCATTCGAGTTCCTAGTTACAAGAGTTTTCTAGAGTCTTCTTGAAGAATGGTTAGTCACACTTGAGTAACTAGATAGTTAGTAATGAAGCTAGGAATTCTAACTAAGTTAGCTTAATCTAGTTAGGATGTAATTGAACTAAAACTTGGTTAGTCTTCTCTTTAGAGCTCCACGACTAGGAAGCTTCATGGATCATCTAGAATTAGGTGATTCATTGCATGACTAATAGGTTTAAGCCAATGGAAATTTACATGATCAAAGCATGACAAGTTGGTGACATTAACCATGTGATGGTCATAATTGATAGCAAAAATCCTTAACTCTCCTTTCCTATGCATCTCACGATAATCACTAGAGGGGGAGGGTGTTTAGTGTTCATTTCTATCTCAATTTGAATCTATTAGCTTCTCTTTCTCTTAAAATACAACAAAGAACTCTCTTTCTCTCCAAATTGAAGCTCTCAGCTAGCATACCAAAAGCCACCATCCAAATTTCCTAAAATTCATCCAACTTGATTGCCTAAACCCAAATACCATTCTAAACATCTTTCAAGTTGTGAACAAAGTCTAATTCTTCCATCTACTCTCATGAAAATCAAGCTAAAGTTTTCTATTCTACAAAGTAAAATTCTTGTTCTTGTTTCTAAGGTTGATTTCTAAATTTCTAAGCCATGATTGATCCATGGTTTCTCTTTGTAAAGCTTAGTTTATGACTTTGTGTTGGTTTAAGTTTGTTAAGGTTTCCTTTGGAGGACTACACGAAATTCTTGGAAGGAGCACTTGTCGGATTTTGTCTTCCTTGAGGTAAGAGGGAGATTAACCTCATTAAGCATATGTTGGTGGTGAGGAAGTGACTTGTTTGTGGTGAAAAATCTATAAGGATTTATTCACATGTATGGTTTATAGCTTACTTTGTTTGTGATAATTCTTGGTTGGTATGTTTATTGCTTTGATTATATTCTTGATTATGTGATTTTGAAGTATGTTAATTTAGTGTGTTAAGTAAGATGTGATTCACATGTTGATAAGTTATATGAAGGTTCCAAAGAACCTATGGAGGCTCACGGTTTTACACCACCAAGAGGACAAGATGTTTCAAAAGTATTTTTCTAAATCATCGATTAAAGGATTTAATGATAAGAAATTGGATTAATAGGTTTTGTAAAGGATTATGTGATGGAAAGTGATTAAATATGATTTATAAAGTATAAAAGAATTTTTAACCAACATGCCAAAGTTTAGTGTTTTAGATCCAAAATTATTTTCCTAAGTGTAGACTTAGGTAATTAATTAACAAGAATTCAATTTGTTGAATTTTTAGTAGAAAAAGGAAAATGGATTTAAACTTTAGAATTAAATTAGCATATTTAAGTTATAATGAGGAATAAAGCCAAAACTTGAAATTGGCTAATGTATAGCTTACCCATTGGGTTTTGAAGCACGTTAGAAAATTTTAAGCTGTAATATTTAAGTAAATGAAGGAAGTCAAATTTCTGTATAGAATAAGTAGAAATATTACGTTAAGAATTTTTAGTAGGATAATATTCTATATACAACCAAAAGGATTATATTATGTAGAAAAAATTATAAATAACTTTAGAAAGCTACGAAATATTTTACGTAAGTTAAAAATGCTAAGAAAACCTTACGCGATTTAAAAATAGTGATTTTTATGTTACGCAATTTAGAAAATGATTTAAAATCACTACACGATTGAGAAAGCATTTAAAAATCTTTTTTCAATTTAGAAAATGTTTAAAAAAATTTCTGCGATTTGAAAACGTAAGAAAAATATTATGCGATTTGAAAACGTAAGAAAAATATTATGCGATTTTAAAAATGCGATAAAATGTTTATGCGATTGGAAATAACAGCAGTTTGTTGTCAGGCTATAGTGGTGGGCCCAGTTATGTTAGAAAGTGATACTGCCAAGAAATGGTGTGTGTATGTGAAATACTATAAAAATAAGGTTGTACGTGTTTTGGATCATACATCATGCATAGAAAAGCGTGTCAGCTTAGTTGGTTAAGGCAAGTGTGCCAAGGAGATAGAAATTACACCTTCATGCAGGTGAGAATTGCGTAGTTACGATTTTTAGTGATCTTGGAGACGTTGGGATGTGGAAAGTCACATGTGGCCAGTTGGTAGCACCTCTGCGTCGTGGTATCCTATGCAAACACACCAACGGTCTTGATGGATTTACTACTTTTTTTGTGATTTGTTGAAAGTGTCTTGTATTAGCCATGTTGTGCACCATGATATGAAATATTGGCACATGATTTTAGGCTAACGATATATAGACATATACTCCCTATCTTCCTCTACGAAATTGTGGTTAGCTCCATGGAGTAGGATTTGGTCTTAGTACATACGCATAATGAGTCAGCATATTGTCATGTAATTATGTTAATTGATATATTATTTGTGATGTGATAATATAACTGTATGTGAAAATATTGTATCTGTACTATTTATTATCATTTTCTATATTGCCTCATTAGTATTGATGTAGGGGATCTCACATCTTTGCTATATTACATTTGTTTTATTGTATATGATTGATGAAGACTAAGGAGACAAAGGAGCTGGTAATTTTATTTACCACCAGTAGTGTATCTTTTGTTGTGTTTGTTTTATGGTGGCAAGAAGTCAAGTTTTGGGTTTCATCACAATGCAGTTCCATGGGGGAACTAACGCGTGGAGGTTTGACTATGGGAATGAGCAGTTTGTGTATACTGGGGACTTAACTCTTAACCTAAGTGGTATAAGAGGTGGAACTCTTGTGTTAACGCAGCATGCTTCAATGCGTCTTGAGTTTATGATGCCTATACGTGAACTCTGGGGTGGTAGTTTTTATACCCCGCAGGAGGATTCAATGGTATCATTAGCTAGGACTCCCGCTAGGCGTATGTTATATCCGTCGGGTTTCTTTAATGATGACACCGAGGAAGAGGAGGAGGATCCTGCTGAGGGCTCGAATCCTTAGTTTGTTTAGGGAAAGTTATGCTTAAGTATTTTATATTTTTGTCGTGTGTAATGTATAAATTAACTTTTGGGCTTGAGTGTGTAATTGTATAAATTATTTGTACACAATGTTTCACTATGTATGTAAATATGGCAAGTTTACTTTCAGTTACGTTTTAAGTTTTAACTTTTTTATTTAATTATAGTTATTCTGCAAAAGAAATTTTAAAATATGTATTTTTACAAGATTAATTCTTTTACAACTTGGGTAAGTTATATTAGGATTAGTCTTAAATGTGATACCCTATTGTGGGTGTTACATTAGTTGATATCAGAGCCCCGATTAGAGTGTTTTGGGTTTTGTAGTTAGGTCTGTTTTGCTTAAGTTGTGTGATTCTCTATGTTTGGTTTTCGAAAGGTTTCATCTGACTCTTATTTGTGTTTTTGATTACTGGTGAAGAAAGCTATGTCTCGTAATAGAGGAGCCCGTGCGAGCGTGGGATGCAATGAGGACCCAATGACTAAGTAGCAACAGCAATGCAGCGTATGGCAGATATGATTGTGCAATAAAATCAACAAGCTGCACAGCAACAAGAAGCTAATGCTGATGTTTTAAATTTGTCTGAATTCCATCATAATAACCCGCCATAGTTTAGGGGCAAGTTTGATTCGGAAAAGGCAAGTTTATATATATAAGAATTGGAGAAGATCTTCGAAAGAATGGGATGTGCAGATGATCGCAAGGTGACTTATGCTACTTTTATGCTAATAGGAGATAGAGAAAATTGATGGAAAGTAACTCGAAGAGTGTTACAAGCAGAATGACTAGAAATTACCTGCGAGATATTTTGTGATGTATTTCTGGAAAAGTATTTTCCAGATAGTGCGAGGCACGCCAAGGAGATGGAATTTCTTGGATTAAGGCAAGGTGGAATGTCAGTGAATGAGTATGTTGCGAAGTTTGAGAGCTTGTCTAAGTTCTCACAATATCTATAGGTCCAACCGGATGAGGTTTGGAAATGTCATAAGTTTGAGGAAGGTTTAAGGGTTGAACTGAAGAGAGGAGTACTGCCAATGCGGATGAACTAGTTCTCGGCATTGATGGATATGTGCTGTAGGATAGAAGGATTGGAGCCATTGCGTGATTCAAGGAATCGTAACTTTGGACCATATATGTTCCAAAGAGGAGGAAATAACAACAACAACCGGTTTTAGCGGAAACCATATTCAAGACCATCGGGTAGTCAGCAACAACAACAACAGCCATGTGGAGGAGGTTCTAGTGGTAATCATTTTGGTCAGACTTTGGCACTGCCAAGAAAATGTATGAAGTGTGGAAAGGGCTATATGATGAGGGATTGTACGATCAGGGGAATCATTTGTTTTAGATGCGGGAGGCCTGGTCATTTCTCAAGGGATTGTAATCAAGCGAAGATGGACCCTTCGGTGAGCAATGTTCGTGCTGCCAAGACTCAAGCTGGAGGACGAGTATATACGATGAGTGGAGTTGAAGCTTCTCAGTACGATGATCTTATCAAGGGAGAGGGTGTCATATAAGGTAATCTTTTAACTGTACTCTATGATTCAGGTGCAATTCATTCATTTATTGCATATGACTATGTGGATCAGTTGGAATTATTTGTGTCTTCTTTGAACATTCAATTGATTGTTTCTACACTTACTACCAAGCTTGTTAGTACTTTAAAAGTATGTCTAAATTGCCCTATTACTATCAACAATAGAGTCTTTCCTGTTAATTTAATTTGTTTGCCTCTTATCGATATAGATATAATCTTAGGAATGGATTGATTATCTTCTAACGATATCCTATTAAACTGTTCTAAAAAGACCTTAGTATTTCCTGAGGATGAGATTTCTGGATTTTTGACTGCCAATCATGTTGAATCTTTATTAAGGGATGGAGCCCAAGGATACATGTTGTTATCTTCTTTAGAAGTCAAGAATGAAAAAAATGTGAATGCTATTTCTGTCGTAAATGAGTTTCCTGAAGTTTTTACTGATGAAGTACCTGTATTACCACCAGAAAGAGAGATAAAATTTTCTATCGATCTTGTACCAGGAGCAGGTCCTATTTCGATTGCACCGTGCCGGATGTCACCATCAGAATTAGTTGTGCTAAAGAAGTAATTTGAGGAACTGTTGGAAAAACAATTTGTGAGACTAATTATTTCATCATGGGGAGCTTTAGTGCTGCTAGGCAAAAAGAAGGATAGATCTTCGCGTTTGTGTGTGGACTATCACCAATTGAACAAAGTTACAATAAAAAGCAAGTATCCATTTCCAAGGATTGATGATTTGATGGACCAGTTGAAAGGAACAGTTGTTTTCTCTAAGATAGATCTGCAATCAGGTTATCATCAAATTCGTGTCAATGTAGCGGATATACCTAAGATAGCTTTTCAAACGCGTTACGGTCATTATGAGTATCTTGTAATGTCGTTTGGAGTGACAAATACTCCTGCAATATTCATGGATTACATGAATAGGATTTTTCATCCATATCTAGACATATTTGTCGTTGTTTTATCGATAACATTATGATCTATTCTCAAAGTTCGGAAGAGCATATTGAACACCTCAGTATAGTTATCCAAATTTTAAAGGAGAAAAAATTGTACGCAAAGTTATCAAAATGTAAATTTTGGTTGGACGAAGTTCAGTTTTTGGGTCATGTAATTTCTAAGGATGGAATTGCAGTGGATCTAGCAAAGGTAAAGACGGTTCTTCAGTAGGAAAGGCCAACAACAGTGACTGAGATTCGAAGTTTTGTTGGATTAGTCGGATATTATCGAAGATTTATTGAAGGTTTTTCCAAGATAGTCGGACCTTTTATACAACTCACAAGGAAGAATCAAGCTTTCGTCTAGATGGATGAGTGTGAAAAAAGTTTTCAAGAGCTAAAGAAAAGGTTGACTACTGCACCAGTGCTGATTTTACCATATTTGAACGAGTCTTTTGAAGTATAATGTAATGCTTCTTATCAAGGATTAGGATATGTATTGATGCAAAATAGAAATATGGTAGCATATGCTTCAAGACAATTGAAGGTACATGAAAGGAATTACCCAACGCATAATTTGGAATTAACTGCAGTTGTTTTCGCATTGAAAATTTGGAGACATTTTCTATATGGAGCTACATTCAATGTCTTTAGTGATCATAAAAGTTTGAAATATTTCTTTGATTAGAAGGAATTGAACATGAGGCAGAGAAGATGGTTATAATTTCTAAAGGATTACGACTTTCAACTTCAATATCATCTTTGAAAAACAAATGTTGTGGCAGATGCTTTGAGTAGGAAAGTGCTCAGTGTTTTTGCTATGATGATTAAAAAGGAATAACTGATAGAACAATTCAGAGATATGTAGTTATCTGCATAGTTAACGCCTGGAAGGATTCGTTTGAACAAGGTCACTATTCTGAATGATTTGTTGGAAGAAATCCGAGAAAAATAAGAAGATGATGAGTTCTTGCAAAAAGAAAGGGAATGTTTCAAGCAAGGTCGTGTGGCAACAATTGAGGAAGGGTCTGATGGGGTCTTAAGGTTCAAAGGTAGTATTTGTATACCTAGTGATCCCGATCTTAGGAAGGCGATTCTTGATGAAGCTCACAATAGTAGGTTGAGTATACATCCCAGAATGACCAAGATGTATCAAGATTTAAAGAGATTATTTTGGTGGCCTGGGATGAAGAGAGATGTTGCTGAACATATGTCATCATGTCTGGTGTGTCAAAAAGCGAAGGTTAAACATCAAAGGCCAGTAGATATGCTACAATAGATTTTGTTGTGGGTTTGGGAAAGACTAGAAAAGGATATGATTCTATATGGGTCATTATTGATAGGCTTACGAAGTTTGCTCACTTCTTGCTAATCAATATCAAGTATTCACTGGAAAAGTTGACCCAAGTTTACATTGATGAAATTGTTAAACTTCATGGTGTATCCACTAGTATCATTTCTGATAGTGATCCAAGGTTTATGTCAAGGTTTGGCAAAGCCCACAAGAAGCAATGGGGACTAAACTTTATTTGAGTTCTACTTATCATCCACAGACTGATGGTCAAACGGAGAGGACAATACAATCACTGGAGGATCTGTTAAGAGCTTGCGTGTTAGAACAAAAAGGGAGTTGGGATGAATTCTTGCCTTTAGTAGAATTCACTTACAATAACAATTTCCATTCAAGCATAGGGATGGTACCTTATGAAGTGCTATATGGACGACAATGGCTAACACCTTTGTGTTGGTATCAAGATGATGAGAGTATGACCCTTGGACTTGAAATGGTACAACAAACGACTGAGAAGGTCAAGATAATTCAAGAGAAAATGAGAGCAACTCATAGTAGACAAAAAAGCTATGTTGATAAAAGAAGAAGACCTCTTGAATTTGAGGAAGGTGAGCATGTGTTTTTGCGAGTCACACCCATTACTGGTGTCCAAAGGGTTATAAAATCCAGAAAACTCAGTCCTAAATTCATTGGACCTTATCAAAATATTCATCGGATAGGTCCAGTTGCATACCAAATAGCTTTACTGCCTTTTCTTTCAAACCTTCATAATGTTTTCCATGTGTCCCAGTTGAGAAAGTATATTCCCAATCCAACTCATGTCATTTAGCCCGATAAGGTACAATTGAAAGAAAATTTGACGTATGAGACACTTCCTGTTAAGATTGAAGACATGAGGATGAAACAACTCAGAGGTAAGAATATTCCATTAGTAAAAGTGATTTGGAATGAAACAACAAGAGATGCTACGTGAGAGTTAGAAGATAGGATAAGGGAATAATATCCTCAATTGTTCTAAGGTATGGTAATTTAAGGGATGAAATTCTTTTTAGTGGGGGAGAGTTGTAACACTCCAAAATTTGGTTATTTTATAGTAATGACTGAATTGTACTATTTTGTGATTTGTGTGCTGTAAATTTATTTTGACTGTTCTATGACTATTTTTTATCATTGTGTGTGATTTACTCCGAGTCAGGAAAATAATAATTTTAGGATCGGAAAAAATATTTACTGATTTATTCAGAGCTGGGGGATCTTACTAAACCCAAATATGATAGATACGTGTCATGATGTTTTAATTTTTACAATTTATCTATGAAATAAAAATATTTTGTATTTTATTATTTGTTAGACAAATTTATACTGACTTGTGAACAGTATGTTTTGTTCATTGGGTAATAGTTTCTGTAACTATTATCCATTGGATAATGGATAATAGTTTGTAGAAAAAGATTTAATGATTTATTTTATGAACCAATTAGAATAATTGAAACTTGATGAGAACCAATAGGAAATGGTCAACGAAAATGGCTAGACTAGTTAGCGTTGTAACTAGATGTAACTAGATGACTTAAACTAAGTTAAAATGAAGCATAAGTAGTAACTAAATGGAGGAAACTTAGTTTGCTACTCATTAAAGTTCCTAGTTACAAGAGTTTTCTAGAGTCTTCTAGAAGAATGGTTAGTCACACTTGAGTAACTAGATAGTTAGTAATGAAGCTAGGAATTCTAACTAAGTTAGCTTAATCTAGTTAGGACGTAATTGAACTAAAACTTGGTTAGTCTTCTCTTTGGAGCTCCACGACTAGGAAGCTTCATGGATCATCTAGAATTAGGTGATTCATTGCATGACTAATAGGTTTAAGCCAATGGAAATTTACATGATCAAAGCATGACAAGTTGGTGACATTAACCATGTGGTGGTCATAATTGATAGCAAAAATCCTTGACTCTCCTTTCCTATGCATCTCACGGCAATCATTAGAGCGGGAGGGTGTTTAGTGTTCATTTCTATCTCACTTTGAATCTATTAGCTTCTCTTTCTCTCAAAATACAACAAAGAACTCTCTTTCTCTCCAAATTGAAACTCTCGGCTAGCACACCAAAAACCACCTCCCAAATTTCCTAAATTTTACCCAACTTGATTTCCTAAACCCAAACACCATTCTAAACATCTTTCATGTTGTGAACAAAGTCTAGTTCTTCCATCTACTCTGTTGAAAATCAAGCTCAAGGTTTCTATTCTAGAAGGTAAAATTCTTGTTCTTGTTTCTAAGGTTGATTTCTAAATTTTTAAGCCATGATTGATCCATGGTTTTTCTTTGTAAAGCTTAGTTTATGACTTTGTGTTGGTTTAAGTTTGTTAAGGTTTCCTTTGGAGGACTACACGAAATTCTTGGAGGGAGCACTTATAGGATTTTGTCTTCTTTAAGATAAGAAGGAGATTAACCTCATCAGCCATATGTTGGTGGTGAGGAAGTGGCTTGTTTGTGGTAGAAAATCCATAAGAATTTATTCACTTGTATGGCTTATAGCTTACTTTGTGATAATTCTTGGTTGATATGTTTATTGCTTTGATTATATGCTTGATTATATGATTTTGAAGTATGTTAATTTAGTGTGTTAAGTAAGATGTGATTCACATGTTGATAAGTTGTATGAAGGTTCCAAAGAACTTATAGGGGCTCACGATTTTACACAACCAAGAGGACAAGATGTTTCAAAATTATTTTTCTAAATCATGGATTCAAGGATTTAATGATAAGAAATTGGATTAATAGGTTTTGTAAAGGATTATGTGATGGAAAGTGATTAAATATGATTTATAAAGTATAAATGAATTTTTGGCCAACTTGCCAAAGTTTAGTGTTTTAGATCCAAAATTATTTTCCTAAGTGTAGACTGTAACACCCCAAACTTTCTAACTAGTTGACAGTAATTTTGACAGTTAACAGAATTCTACTGTTTAGTGATTTCTATGTATTGTAAAATTATTTTGAGTATTCCGTCAGTACATTTGATCGTTTTGTGTGATTTACTCTGTGTCAGGAAAATAATAATTTTCAGGCTAGAGAAAATTTTACGTAATTTAATTATTACTGATAAGTCTTAATTATTTTATGCAATCTGATTTGATTTTCGTATATTTTATAATTTTTGTGATTTTGTGGATGATTATGAAATTTTTATATTACTCTGATTATTTTAGTATTATCTGTGGGCCATCTGTGGGCCCAGGGAGGTCGTATTTGGGCCCGACGTAGGTCCAGAAAAGTAAAAAATTTTCTGTAGCTAGAAAAATTCATACTATTGACATGGAGACAGGGGATCTTACTAAACCTGAATCCGGAAATAGTTTTTAAAATTTTCTTTTACTGTGTTTTGTACTGTATTTAATTATCGAGTGATAAAAATACAGTAAAAATATTATTTGAAGGGCAATTACAGATAAAATAAATAAATATTATACTGCATAGTCAACATTAGTGGCTTGTATATCCACCATTGATTTAATCAACGGTGGAGATTTAATCTTGATTTAATCAACGGTTGAGATTTAGTCTTACAAAGTGGCTAGGACCATTAATGACCCTTGGATGTAAAGTTTGAAGGAGTAATCTTGACCCTTCATTTTGGAGATACATCTAATGGCTAGGATTTCAAGGAGGAAAGATCCAATGGCCTAGATTAAGTCTTCTATCTAAAGGCTAAGCCTAGAAGCTACATTAATTCTAACCATTGATCTAATCAATGGTTAAGGTTGCCTAAAATGGTGGCTAGGAGATTGGTCACACTTTGAAGAATGCATGGAGGGGGGGATGGTTTTGTGAAGCTTAAGAGCATGGATAGGTTTCAAGACCACATTATTGATATCATTAATCACCTTTGTCTCCTCCAAAAAGCTAAAGCTTCATCAAAATTTTTCTCTCCATCTTCTCCAAGCTTGTTTCGGCCAAGCACTCTAAGTTTACCTTCCATCACTCTTTAATTTCAAACAACGATATTTCTTGAACCTCATTCTAAGACACTTTGTAGTTTACACCAAGTTCTAAATCTTTCATCTTCAAGGACTTTTTCCAAGTGCAAGTTCTGGGGTTTATGAGGTGAAGTGTAAGGAAACTTCATTTCTTCTCTTCTTATTCATGTTCTAAGCCATGTTTGATCCGTGTTTCCTCTTATTCAAGCTTAATATACTAATAAACTTGTGTTTGTTTTATGTTCAAGAGACTTTTGTTGGTGGAGAACTTGTGCAAAGTGCAAAGCAAGGAGCTTTTTGATGTTCTTCAAGAGGTAAGAGGGAAATCCATCTCACCAACCAAGTATGGTGGTGAGAGATGGTTTGTGTATTTGATGGATGGTGAATCTATGTGAGGATTCATATCCATGGTTATGTAATTATTTGTGTATGTTTATGTGCTTTGATTATTTGCCTATGCTTGGTATGATTTGTATGATTTATTGCTTTGATTATGGCATGCTTGTGATATATATGTTGAATATGTATATGTATGTCATGATTTGATGATGGAAAGGAAAGTGATTTTTGGTTCCAAGGACCATGGTGAATTCGGCCAAACACATCAAAATAGGTGTTCACAAATTAATATTTTCATGAATGACAAAATTGAATGTTTAGAGAAGCAAAGAAAATAAACAAAGGGTTTATTTCCAAAGAATAAAGTGTCACAATTTTTGTGAGGAATTTTTAATGGTTGTTTGTGTAAAACCGTGAATGGAACTTAGATGATTTAGAAGGAAAAGAATATAAGAATGGTTTCAATGGCCATGTCCACAGTTTTGAAGGCTTGTAAATGCCTTGATTTTATGAAGCAAAGTGATTTTCAAAGTGGAAATATAACTTGATTTAATACAAGGATTTTGGAAAGGGAATCAGAGTGTTTTATCACTTGAGAAATAGAAAATTCGGTTATGAAAAGAAAATAAAGGTTGTAAGGGTTTGAACCTCAAATTATTTTGGAAGAGGATTGAATTTGAAAATTTATTTTGATTTATAAAGGAAACGTTGATAATTTAAAATTTACTAACGTAAAACTCATCCTTTGGGTTTTGGAGAGCGTTAGGGAATTTTAAGTGAGAAACATTCATTTAATTCAATGAAATGGTGATTTTATGGAATAAATTGCGAAAAGGATTTTCTTGAGTAAGAAAATGTAGAAAATAATATGAGAAGTCATATTATTTTGAGAAAGGTTGAAATGGAATTTTTGAATGTTGAGCAATATTTACGAAGTTGAAAAATGGTGAAAAATGATTTACGTAACTTAAAAATGTGATTTTTAAGCTACGCAATTTGACAAAATGTTTAAATATTTCCACGCGATTTGAAAAATGTTGAAATATTTCTACGCAATTTGGAAAGCGTTTAAATATTTTTACGCGTTTGAGATATTGTTGAAAAATCGCTACGCGATTTAAAAATGGTGGAATATTTTTATGTGATTGATGAAAACATTGAAAAATCACTGCGTGATTGAAAAATGATGGAATAATTTTACGTGATGAGAAAACGATGGAAAATCGCTATGCGATTTGAAAATGTAACAGAAATGTTGCGCGATTGTGAAAACGTGATGAAAGTGTTGCACGACTATGAAAATGCGATAATATGATTTTCACGATTAAATATACAGTAAGATTACTGTTGAACCAGTGGATGGACACTGTATGAGAAAATGATGAATTTTTCCTGTGATTGGCATTGGTGCATTTTATATGCATGAACTAGTGTATGGACACTGTATATGAATTTTGCCTATGATTGGCATTAGTGCATTGAACATGCATTGGAAAGGTCTGATGGATTGTGTGAGGCTATTTGCCTAGGAGAGACGTACACCTCTTGAGTGGGTGCGATATGCGTAGTGTAAGTCACTTGTTGACCTTGGGGCATCGGGGTGCAGGTTGCTTACATGGGTGGTTGGTAGCTCTTCTTACCGTAAGTTAGACTGATGCAACGCACCAATGATCCTGACCGAGACACTAGTCTTAATCGAGATCTAGTAAAGACTATCGTGTATATGCTAGATGTGCAAACACATATGAAAAATGTGGCATGTGGTTTGAGGCATATTGGTACAGACAGATTTTTGGGATCAACTTCTCCGAACTGAGTATTAGCTCCATGGAGTAGGAAATTGAGTCTATGTGCGCATGCATAAATCTGAACATTTATATCTATATGATAAAATAATTGAGGAATATTGGCTATGACAATTATTTTGTTGAGGAATATTGGATGATGATGATGATAATAATGTGATGGCATTATTGTAACTATTGTTATTTTATACATTATGATGATGGCATAATTGTAATTATGGTATGATATATTCGTATGGTATGCTGTTTGTATTATCTCTGTGCTACCATGTTGGTATTGGCGTAGGTGATCTCATCTCTTTGTATATTATTTTGTATTATATTTATATTTGGTAAAGACGTTGAGCAAGGCATAAAACCAGAGGGTGAAGAAGAGCAGGTTCTTGTGGAAGAAGCGGAGTTTTGATAGGATGACATCAAGACCTAGTTTCTTTGGTTACGTGAGACTACAGTTCCGCAGTGGAGCTGGAGCATGGAGGACCAGTCCTAATGAGAGGGGACTTATATATCAAAGAAATCTGACGGTCAACATGAGCCAGAAATTTCATGGAGATCTGTTTCTTTCCGTAACTATATATGTACATGTCGAATTTCCATTGTCAATTAGGCAGTATTAGGATACTAGGTATTACGTCCCAACAGAAATTAGTATCGTGTCGTCAGCTCGGACACCTGTCTGTAAGACTTTGCGTTATGCTGGATTCCTTCCTGCTGAGGAATTTGAAGAGGGCCCGTCTGAGGGTTCTGCTGTCTAGTTTATACTTGGGCAGTATGTTAGTTTTATATTATGTTCAAATACTTTGAGAACTTGGTCTGTATATAAATAATGTCGACAGTGCGTTTGTAATGAATAATGATGCATATTATGTGTGATGATGTATAATATTTCTATTTTTCGCTAAGTTTATTTATCAATATATTAAAAAAAAGAAATTTTACAACTCGTATTTTTATCACAACATCACATTTTATGAACGTGGGGGTAATTTGGCAATTAAGTAACATAAATGTGGCACCCTACGGTGGGTGTTACATTAGTTGGTATCAGAGCCCAAGTTAGAGTCTTTTGGGTTTGTGGTTAGGTCTGTTTTGTTTGTGTTGTGTGATTCTCTGTGATTGTTTTCTAAAAAGAAACAATATTATTTGAAGATTGACCTTACTTTCTTGTGTTGTCTAGTTTAAGTAGAGAAAAGTAATGGCTGGATGAGGAAGAGGACGTGTCAATACTAGAGCAGGAATAGAAAATATTGGTAATGATAACCAAAGTATGGTTGCGGCAGCAGCAGCAATGCAACGAATGACTGATATTGTGGTACAGCAAAACAAAGGGCAATTGAGGATGCTCACAGTTTGTCTAAATTCTATAAAAACAATCCACCAAAGTTTCAGGGAGAATTTGACCCAAACAAAGTTGATTTGTGGATCAAGGAATTAAAGAAAATATTTGAAGGTATGGGTTGTACTGATGAGTGGTTTGCAACATTTATACTAGTGGGTGATGGTGAAAACTGGTGGGCAGGAGCCCGAAGATTGTTACAAGCTGAAGGAAGAGTTGTGACATGGCAGCTCTTTAGACAGAAGTTTTTGGCAAAGAATTTTCCAGCAAGTGTTCGTCATGCTAAGGAGATGGAATTCCTTAGTTTAAGGCAATGGGTGATGTTTGTAAGTGAGTATGCTGCGAAATTCGAGAGCTTGTCTAAGTTTTTGAGGTATTTCTAAATGCACCCGGATGAGGATTGGAAGTGTAGAAAATTTGAGGAAGGATTGAAGCTTGACATTGAGTGAGCTGTAGCAACCCTGGGAATTGAACAATTTCCAGAATTGTTGGACAAGTGCTGTAAGGTTGAGGAGATTGATCAGCAGCGTGCGGCAAGAAATAAGAACTCCGGACCGATAAGATTCCAAAGAGGAAAGAGTAGTGGAGGAAACCGTTTTCAACAGAAACCGTATACAAAATAGACAGGAAGTCAGAACCGGCAGCAATATGTTAGAGGAAGTTCTGGTGGTAGTAAGGCAAGTTAAGCTGGAACTCCTATGACTAAATGTTACAAGTGTGGGAAGGACCATCTGACCAAAGATTGTCAGCATAAGGGAATTGTTTGTTATAGATGTAGGAAACCTGGACATTTATCTAGGGATTTTGATCAGATAAAGAGGGAACCTTCTGTGGGAAATGTTCGTACTGCAAGGCCACAGGCAGGTGGTCGAGTGTATACTATGAGCGGGGAAGAAGCCGCAAAATCTGAAGACTTAATCATGGAGAAGTGTGCTATTGAAGGTAATCCTTTAACCGTACTCTATGATTTGGGAGCAACATATTCTTTTATTACATGTGATTGTATGGAGCATTTGGGATTGATTGTGACTACATTGCCATATGATTTGAGTGTTGTTACTCCTACTGATAAGCCTATGATAACTACAAAAGTATGTTTGAATTGTCTTGTATGTGTTAGGGATAGAATCTTTCATGTGGATTTGATATGTTTGCCTCTTTCCAAGATTAATATAATCTTAGGAATGGATTGGTTATCTTCTAACCATATCCTAATTGATTGTTCGAATAAGACATTAGTATTTCTTGAGGCTAAAGATCCTAGATTCCTAACGGCAACTCAAGTAGAAGCTTGTTTGAAGGAAGGAGATCATGGGTATCTATTGTTGTCTTCTTTGGAGGGTCAATGTGAAGATGTCTTGAAAGATATTGTTGTTGTTAATGAATTTCTTGAGGTATTTCCTGAAGATATACCTGGACTACCGCCAGAAAGAGAAATTGAGTTTGTTATTGATTTAGTACCTGGAGCTGGACCTATATCTATAGCGCCATATCGGATGTCACCAGTAGAGTTAGCAGAGCTTAAGAAACAGCTGGAGGATTTGTAGGAGAAACAATTCGTGAGACCAAGTGTGTCACCCTGGGGAGCACCAATATTGTTGGTAAAGAAGAAGAATGGAACTTCACGTCTATGTGTAGACTACCGACAATTGAACAAGATTACGATTAAGAATAAATATCCACTTGCAAGAATCGATAATCTGATGGATCAATTGCAAGGAGCCGCAATATTTTTCAAGATTGATTTACGATCTGGCTATCACCAGATTCGTGTGAAAGTGGAAGATATTCCCAAAACTGCATTTTGGACTCATTATGTGCATTATGAGTATCAAGTGATGCCATTTGGTGTGATGAATGCACCGGCCATATTCATGGACTTCATGAACAGAATTTTCCGTTCGTACTTGGATAAGTTTGTTGTTGTATTTATAGATGACATTTTGATTTATTCTCGAAGTCAGGAGGAACATGTTGAACATCTCAAAGTGATTCTCCAGATTTTGAAGGAGAATAAGTTGTATGCCAAGTTGTCCAAATGTGAATTTTGGCTAAGCGAAGTTTACTTTTTGGGACACATGATATCGGAGGAAGGAATTGAAGTTGATGCTTCAAAGGTGGAGACAGTTTTGGAATGGGAAAGACCAAAGACTATATCAGAAATCCGTAGTTTTGTCAGATTAGCTGGTTACCATCGACGATTTATTGAGGAGTTTTCGAAGATAGCAGGACCTCTTACCCAACTTACCCAGAAGAATCAATAGTTCGTATGGACTGATGCATGCGAAGAAAGTTTTCAGGAGTTGAAAAGACGACTGACTACTTCACCGGTATTGATTCTACCTGATCCGAACGAACCTTTCGAAGTATATTGTGAAGCTTTGTATCAAGGATTGGGTTGTGTACTTATGCAGAATCGTAAAGTGGTGGCTTATGCTTCAAGGCAGTTGAAATTGCATGAGAAGAATTATCCGACTCATGACTTGGAATTGGCAGCTGTGGTGTTTGCGATGAAAGTGTGGAGGCATTTTCTCTATGAAGCAGCGTTCACTGTTTTTAGTGATCATAAAAGTTTGAAGTACCTGTTTGACCAGAAAGAGTTGAACATGAGACAAAGGCAATGGTTAGAGTTTCTAAAGGATTATGACTTTCAGTTACAATATCATCCCAGAAAAGCGAATGTCGTAGCAGATGCATTGAGTAGGAAAATGCTTAGTGCTTCTGTTATGATGATTAAGGAGAAGGAATTAATAGAAGAATTTCAGGATATGCGTTTGTCTATGAAATTGACACCGGGGAGGATGTGTTTAAACATGATCACCATTTCAAATGGTTTGATGGATAAAATACGAGAAGGACAAAACAGTGACCAGTATTTTCAAGAAGCTAAGGAAGCAAGGAGCCAAGGAGCGGTGTTGGAATTTACCGAAGGTGCTAATGGAATTCTGAAGTTTAAAGGAAGAGTTTGTGTACCTAACAATCCAGAACTTAGGAAACTGATTTTGGATGAAGCTCACAGAAGTAAGTTGAGTATGCATCTAGGAGCCACAAAGATGTACTAGGATTTAAAACAATTATATTGGTCGCAAGGAATGAAGAAGGATGTCGCTAAATATGTATCATCTTGTTTAGTTTGTCAGAAGGCTAAGGTGGAACACCAAAGACCTTCGGGAATGTTGCAACCTTTGACTATTCCTGAATGGAAATGGGATGACATAGCAATGGATTTTGTGACAGGAGTACCAAAGACTCAGAAAGGTCACGATTCTATTTAGGTAATTGTTGATCGGCTTACTAAGTCGGCGCACTTTTTACCGATTAATATTAAGTACTCAATGGAAAAGTTAGCCCAAGTGTACATCAATGAAATTGTTAGACTTCATGGTGTACCATCCAGAATTATTTTGGATCAAGATCCAAGATTTACGTCGAGATTTTGGAATGGTTTGCAAGAAGCGATGGGAACAAAGCTACGTTTGAGTTCTGCTTGTTACCCAAGTGGCTTCCAGTACTCAAGAGGGGGGTGAATTGAGTATTTAAAACTTTTTCACAAATCTTTTTTTTTAACACAAATTTCTTGAAGCAATATAATGAATATATAAAGATGATGAAATGCCTTAAGAACAGTAAATAAACAATTAAGCAATAATAAATGAACTGCTGAAAATAAAGAGATAAAGAAGAAAAGAGCAGGCACGATATTTATCCTGGTTCGACCACCAACCACTTGTGGCCTACGTCTAGTCCCCGAAACACAGTTCGAGATTTTACACTAATCAATACAAGCTTAAAGCGGGTGCTTGCAACATTTACAAACAAGAGCACTCCTCACACCTTGGGATACCTCACCCTTGTGCTTGAGTCTCAACAAACAGGGATACCTCACCCTATTTACTAGAGGGATACCTCACCCCCTTTGAAGGATACCTCACCTTCTTTACAACAAAGGATACCTCACCCTATTTACTAGAGGGATAGCTCACCCCCTTTGAAGGATACCTCACCTTCTTTACAATAAGGGATACCTTACCCTTTTCACTAGAGGGATACCTCACTCCCTTACAGAAGCAGAAAATAGATGAAATAGAAAACTCTCACAAAGAGTAAATAATACAACTTGAAGCACTATGGAGCTCTTTAAGGATATCTCAAGGTTTTGGCAAAAAAAACACAGAAAATATGTAAAATTGAAAACCACGTTTTAGCACAAGCAAAGAATAATTCAGACAGTTGGGTAACCTTTAGAAGAGACCCAAGGTCTCTATTTATAGAGCCTTTGAGGAAAATAGTCGTTGGGTATAATTAATATCACATTAAATGTAGAAAATGGTCGTTTTCTTCCATATCAGGATCCCGTAGTTATTTGAATACCTACCTGGATATTCGAATACCACTGTTTAGTGAAAAACAATTCTGAAGGAGGTTATTCGAATAACTTTGTTTTAAAAGGCTTGTGAAAACAGATTAGAAGATGGTTATTCGAATACCTCTCAATGTATTCGAATACTTCAGTCTAAAAACGTTTTTCTGAGATCAGGTGTATTCGAATACCAAAAATGGTTATTCGAATACCTTACTTTCAAATACAATTCTGGATACGAGTATCTGACATGTTATTCGAATACCTTATGGGGTATTCGAATACCCCTGATATAAAATCAGTTTTAAATACTTTTAAATATCCAGAAAATGATTCTTTAAGTTTGGAAAAACAATTTTGAAAATATTTCTTTGTGTCCAAAACCAATAAGATATCCAATAAGTCTCCTTACAAAGGTCCTAAGTCCTAAAGCTATTCTTGAAGGTCTTGGACTTAGTCTTGCCATCATCTTCATTATGTTTGTTATCATCAAAACTATAATTAATGGCAGCTAGCCAATTACATTCTCCCCCTTTTTGATGATGACAAACTAACATTTGAGAAAAAGAGTTAGTTATGTAAATTGGAATTCATAGGGTTGTTTAGAAATACTTACTCCCCCTCTTTTTCATAAGAGATGAATTATATCAGAGATGTACGCAGCTCCCCCTTACTTTTTGAATCCAATTTCTATTTTATTTTTACCTATTTTTTCTCAAAATATTCTCAAACTGTGAGAATTGTAACTTTTTCTCCCCCTTTTGTCATGATCAAAAAGATGGGGCAAGAGAACAGCATCGAGATAAACAGAGTGTACTCCAGTTCAACAAGATATATTCATTCAGAGCATACCAGAATAGCAATAAAGTATAATTTGATAAATTTAGCAAGATAAACACAATATTCATCACATTAGCAAAGATATATTCATTCTTTGATCAACTACTTGCATTGTATTATCATCAAAACAATCATTACATTTACCAAGAGAATTGCTTATATTTGATACCACTTGTTATCAAAATGTAAAACATTTACCACTTGTTATTAATTTCTTATAAATCTGCCATATATCAAGAGAATCATAGATATTAAACATTTTACTTTGATGAAATATGCTATAGGGATCAGAGCATTGTATAGAATTAACTTTATTTACCCTATATGCAATGACAACATTAGCAAGTTAATATCTAATTTGGCACATTTTCAATGCTAAGCATACTACTCACGTAAGGAAAATATTTAATCATTTAAGATCAATTAATCAACGAGTATCATACAATCCATATAGAATATCACAATCGCTTAGGGATAGATATACTTATTGAATTAGATAAAGAGAGATGCTTTTCTTCGTTTATTGGTCCTTTAAGTTTGAGCTTTCTTCCATTGAGTATTCCATTCCATTGTACTTGAAGAAAGTCTCATCATGTCTTTCTTCATTCATTTCCCTCAAGTTGAATAATTTTAATTTAAATGTGTGTTTGAGGTAGTTATCATCCTACAATAAAATTTAAAGAACTTTCCTTGGTATCCATTAATTTTTGGATCCATAGAGGTTAGCCAAACTCATAAGCCAATAAGCATTCAAAACAATGAGCCAAAACAGCAAATGAGTTCACAAGAAAAAATATTTCATTTTATTGATTAATTTAGCCAAGTACAAATACCACTTGCTTGTTATAAAAAAATAATAGCCAATTACATTTGGTTAAGAATTTGCATTACAAAGAATTCAACATATACAATAAATTCTTGAGAAATGAAGGAGCAAGAACAAGCTAAAGCAGAAGCAAGGAGTATGCATTTAGACAAATTATATCCATATTTGTATATGTATCAAAAAGGGCAGAAACAGAATAGAAATTAGGCCGTAAACTTGGCTTTTAGCCATGGGTTATTCGAATAACTCTGTGAGTATTCGAATGCCCAAAACAGATAAGAGAATAAAGGCATGTGCAAGTATTCGAATGCCTTGTAGAGTATTTGAATACTCCAGAGGTAAGTGAGAAACACTGATATGATAAGTCTCTGGTTATTCGAATAGCAATATTAGTTATTCGAATACTCTAGCTTCATAGAGACATAATATTGTTGTACTAATGTATGGTATTCGAATACCTTATGATGGTATTCGAATAGACCTATCAGAAAAACATAGATTTTCACGTACAGATGCAAAATGAGAGAGGAAAACTTACCCGATGATGGAAATACTTATCCAAAAAAAAAAAATTACAAGTCCAAGCCTCATAGAGAATGATGAAGAAAGCTTGGAATTATTTTTCGTTTTGTGCTTGCAGTAGCCACTTTCAAAATGCCAAAGTCAGCTCTTGGCCTTCAAGCACACCTACAACACATTTCAATTTTTGATTTTTGGTACCCACATTTTCTTAGGTCCTTGAGTGTCAGTTTTGGGTATAGTTCCCTTAGGAACCCAAATCATTTTTGTTCCAATTTTTGTGTTAACATTTTTTCTTGCATTGCATGTTGAAGTACTGTGACCCTTCTTCCCACAATAAAAACATTTAATAAATGGGCTACTAGAAGTACTTGAATAAATAAAGAAATTTTTATACGGTTTGTGCTGATTTTTCGGGTTGTAACCAATTCTAGCTTTTTCAAAAACAACTATTTGTTTTTCTAATATGATATTTAAGTTATCTCTTTCGAGAGTGAATTTTGCAAGAGTGTTCTTTAAATCTTCAATTTCTTTTTCAAGCAAATGACATGAAGAACAAGACAAAGAAGTAACGGCATGTGATGAATTAGATGAACATGCATTAATAATTCCTAACGTTTCATTTTCAATTTTTAATTCTCCAATCTCTTTATTTAAAATAAGAATTTGATTTTCTAAAGAAGAAATTGTTTTATTAGATAAAGAAATTATTTTAGTGAGCTTAAGAGATTCCTCATGCAACTCTTCAAAAGCATGTTATAATTCAACATAAGAAGGTAATAAATTATGATTAGAACTTACCTCATATTTGCTTTCTTGATCTTCGTCTCCTATGGCCATAAGACATAGAAGGGCTTCCTCACTGTCTATACTATCGGTTGAGTCGATGTCGTTGCCGTCCCATGCTATATAAGCTCTTCTTTCCTTTGAGGGCTTCTTTTCAAATTTCTTTGGAGAAAAATGTGATCTTCTTTAAGTTCCTTTCTTTTTGAGAAACCTTCCAAATTTCTTCACTAGAAGACTGAGGTTCTCTTCCTTTAACTCAATGTTGTCCACGTCATCTCCATCGTCTTCTTCTTCATTATTGATAGTGGAGGTGGTGGCTTTAAGTGCAATCCTTTTATTTTTCTTATCATTTTCCTCACTTAGGACAAGCCTGTTGAGTTCTAATTCGTGCTCTTGAAGTTTTTCAAAAAGCGTAGCTAATGTCATTGTTGACAAGTCTCTTGATTCATATATAGTTGTCACCTTAGGCTGCCAAATCCTGCTCAAACATCTCAGCACTTTGTTAATTAGATCTTTGTTAGAAAAATTCTTTCCTAATGATGCATGATGATTTACAATGTGGGTGAACCTCTTTTGCATTTCTTGAATGCTTTCAGCATGGTTCATTCTAAATAATTCATATTCATGAGTAAGAGAATTTATTCTCGATCTCTTTACTTCACTAGAACCCTCATGGGTAACTTGTAAAGTGTCTCACATTTCTTTAGTAGTTTTACAATTTGAAATTCTGAAAAATTCATCATATCCCAAAGCAATGGTAATGATGTTTTTGGCTATCAAGTTATATTGAACTTTTATTTTATCATCTTTAGACCAATCATTTCTAGGTGTCTAGGTTTTTACACCATCAATAACTCGTATAGGTATAAATGTGCCGTTTTCGACAGCATCCAACACATCTAGATCAATAGCCTCAATAAAGATTTTCATTCTTTCCTTCCAATATGCATAACCATCCCCATTGAAAAAGGGTGGTCGATTTATGGAAGTTGCTTCTGAAAAACCATTTAAAGAAGTCATGTTCTCTTGAAGTGGCTAAGCTCTTTATACAAGAGTCTAGCTTTGATACCACTTGAGTATTTAAAACTTTTTCACAAACCTTTTTTTTTAACACAAATTTCTTGAAGCAATATAATGAATATATAAAGATGATGAAATGCCTTAAGAACAGTAAATAAACAATTAAGCAATAATAAATGAACTGCTGAAAATAAAGAGATAAAGAAGAGAAGAGCAGGCACGATATTTATCCTGGTTCGACCACCAACCACTTATGGCCTATGTCCAGTCCCCGAAACACAGTTTGAGATTTTACACTAATTAATACAAGCTTAAAGCAAGTGCTTGCAACCTTTACAAATAAGAGCACTCCTCATACCTTGGGATACCTCACCCTTGTGCTTGAGTCTCAATAAACAGGGATACCTCACCCTATTTACTAGAGGGATACCTCACCCCTTTTGAAGGATACCTCACCTTCTTTACAACAAGGGATACCTCACCCTTTTCACTAGAGGGATACCTCACCCCCTTACAGAAGCAGAAAATAGATGAAATAGAAAACTCTCACAAAGAGTAAATAATACAACTTGAAGCACTATGGAGCTCTTTAAGGATATCTCAAGGTTTTGGCAAAAAAAGCACAGAAAATATGTAAAATTGAAAACCACGTTTTAGCACAAGCAAAGAATAATTCAGACAGTTGGGTAACCTTCAGAAGAGACCCAAGGTCTCTATTTATAGAGCCTTTGAGGAAAATAGCCGTTGGGTATAATTAATATCACATTAAATGTAGAAAATGGTTGTTTCCTTCCATATCAGGATCTCGTAGTTATTTGAATACCTACCTGGATATTCGAATACCACTGTTTAGTGAAAAATAATTCTGAAGGAGGTTATTCGAATAACTTTGTTTTAAAAGGCTTGTGAAAATAGATTAGAAGATGGTTATTCGAATACCTCTCAATGTATTCGAATACTTCAGTCTAAAAACGTTTTTCTAAGATCAGGTATATTCGAATACCAAAAATGGTTATTCGAATACCTTACTTTCAAATGCAATTCTGGATATGAGTATCAGGCATATTATTTGAATACCTTATGGGGTATTCGAATACCCCTGATATAAAATCAGTTTTAAATACTTTCAAATATCCAGAAAATGATTCTTTAAGTTTGGAAAAACAATTTTGAAAATATTTCTTTGTGTCCAAAACCAATGAGATATCCAATAAGTCTCCTTACAAAGGACCTAAGTCCTAAAGCTATTCTTGAAGGTCTTGGACTTAGTCTTGCCATCATCTTCATTATGTTTGTTATCATCAAAACTATAATTAATGGCAGCTAGCCAATTACACTGCTTACCATCCACAAATTGATGGTCAGTCAGAAAGAACGATTCAGTCATTAGAGGACTTGTTGAGAGCTTATGTTCTAGAAGAAACTGGTTGTTGGGATGAATTTTTACCATTAATAGAATTCACATATAACAACAGTTTTCATTCGAGTGTAGGGATGGCACCCTATGAGGCATTGTATGGAAGACGATGCAGAACACCGTTGTGTTGGTATCATGATGGTGAAAGTGCTATGGTAGGACCAGAATTTGTACAGCAGACAATTGAGAAAGTGAAGATGATTCAAGACAAGATGAGAATGACTCAAACTCAGTAAAAGAGCTATGCTGATAAAAGGAGAAAATCGCTTGAGTTTGAAGAAGGTGACTATGTATTTTGCGAGTGACACCTATGACTGGAGTTGGACGAGTGCTTAAGTCTAAGAAACTCATTGCAAAGTTTATCGGGCCGTATCAAATACTTCGTCTGGTAGGTCCGGCAGCTTATCAGATTGCATTACAACCTTTTCTATCAAATCTTCACAATGTATTTCACGTATCACAACTGTGAAAGTATATTCCTGATCCTACCTATGTTATCAAGCCAAATATAGTACAGCTGAAAGAAAATTTAACCTATGAAACGTTTCCAGTCAAGATTGAGGATCGAAGGACGAAGCAACTTCGAGGTAAAGAAATTTCATTGGGTAAAATCGTTTGGAACGATGTAAGCGGTGAAGTTACATGGGAACTAGAAGAAAAGATAAAGGAACAATATCCATATTTATTCTGAGATTGTGAAATCAAGTTTATCAAGTTTCGAGGATGAAACTTCTTTTTAGAGGGGGAGTATTGTACCACCCCAAACTTCCTAACTAGTTGACAATAATTTTGACAGTTAATAGAATTCTACTGTTTAGTGATTTCTGTGTACTGTAAAATTATTTTGAGTATTCCATTAGTACATTTGATCATTTTGTGTGATTTACTCCGTGTCAGAAAAATAATAATTTTCGGGCCGAGGAAAATTTTACGTAATTTAATTGTTACTTATAAGTCTTAATTATTTTACGTAATCTGATTTGATTTTCATACGTTTTATAATTTTTATGATTTTGTGGATGATTATAAAAATTTTTATATTACTCTGATTATTTTAGTGTTATCCGTGGGCCGTCTGTGGGCCCAGGGAGGTCGTATGTGGGCCCACCGTGGGTCTAGAAAAGTGAAAATTTTTCTGTAGCCAAAAAATTCATACTGTTGAGACGGAGTTGAGGGATCTCACTAAACCTGAATCCGGAAACAATTTTTAAATTTTTTTTTTACTGTGTTTTGTACTGTATTTAATTGTCAGGTGATAAAAATACAGTAAAAATATTATTCGAAGGGCAATTGTAGATAAAATAAATAAATATTATACTGCGTAGTTAACATTAGTGGCTTGGATATCCACCATTGATTTAATCAACGGTAGAGATTTAATCTTGATTTAATCAACAGTTGAGATTTAGTCTTACAAAGTGGCTAGGACCATTAATGACCCTTGGATGTAAAGTTTGAAAGAATAATCTTGACCCTTCATTTTGGAGATACATCTAATGGCTAGGATTTCAAGGAGGTAACATCCAATGGCCTAGATTAAGTCTTCTATCTAAAGGCTAAACCTAGAAGCTACATTAATCCTAACCATTGATCTAATCAATGGTTAAGGTTGCCTAAAATGGTGGCTAGGAGATTGGTCACACTTTGAAGAGTGCATGGAAGGGGGGGACGGTTTTAGGAAGCTTAAGAGGATGGATAGGTTTCAAGACCACATTATTGATATCATTGATCACCTTTGTCTCCTCCAAAAAGCTAAAGCTTCATCAAAAATTTTCTCTCCATCTTCTCCAAGCTTGTTTCGGCCAAGCACTCTAAGTTTACCTTCCATCACTCTTTAATTTCAAACAACCATATTTCTTGAATCTATACCTCATTCTAAGACACTTTGTAGTTTCCACCAAGTTCTAAATCTTTCATCTTCAAGGACTTTTTCCAAGTGCAAGTTCTAGGGTTTTTGAGGTTAAGTGTAAGAAAACTTCATTTCTTCTCTTCTTATTCATGTTCTAAGCCATGTTTGATCCGTGGTTCCTTTTATTCAAGCTTAATATACTAATAAACTTGTGTTTGTTTTATGTTCAAGAGACTTTTGCTGGTGGAGAATTTGTGCAAAGTGCAAAGCAATGAGCTTTTTGAGGTTCTTCAAGAGGTAAGAGGGAGATCCATCTCACCAACCAAGTATGGTGGTGAGAGATTGTTTGTGGATTTGATGGATGGTGAATCCATGTGAAGATTCATATCCATGGTTATGTAATTATTTGTGTACGTTTATGTACTTTGATTATTTGCTTATGCTTGGTATGATTTGCATGATTTATTGCTTTGATTATGGCATGCTTGTGATATATATGTTGAATATATATATGTATGTCATGATTTGATGATGGAAAGGAAAGTGATTTTTGGTTCCAAGGACCATGGTGAATTCGGCCAAACACCTCAAAATAGGTGTTCACAAATTAATATGTTCATGAATGACAAAATTGGATGTTTTGAGAAGCAAAGAAAATAAACAAAGGGTTTGTTTCCAAAGAATAAAGTGTCATGGTTTTTGTGAGGAATTTTTAATGATTTTGTTTGTGTAAAACCATAAATGGACCTTAAATGATTTAAAAGGAAAAAATATATAAGAATGGTTTCAATGGCCATGTCCACGGTTTTGAAGGCATTTGCATGCCTTGTGTAACACCCTTGTGGGGATGTCACATATATAAATAAAATAAAAGAAAGATAAATAAAATCTACCCAAGTTGTAAAACATTTGTAACATAATATTGTGGGTTGTAAAATTTTTCTTGTTAAACAGAATAGTGTTAAATAAAATAACGCGGAAACACAAAATAAACAAACCAACATCTCACATAATATACATATGGTACTAGTTATAAGTTATACAAATAATTTACAACTATAAGTATTTAAACTAAAACAATAAACAAAGCAGTAAAAGGTTAATATATACAAATGCAAACGCGCCCAAGTACACATCATGTATATCTAACCCTCTGAAGGATCACTCTCAGATGAAACTTCAGGTGATAGATATCCAGGATGCCTCGACCCTCTACGGACACGGGTCCGTGCAGTCGATACGCTGCTGATCTCACTAGGTGCATCAAACATACCGCCCCAATGACGCCTAAGAGATAGCGGCAACTCCACATGTAAGTACAACATAGTGGAAAAGATCGGCACTCCATCAAACTCCGTACGTATGGTCACAGTTAGACGCCCTACGTACGTCACTGAATCTCTGTCTTCTCGCAAACGCCAGGCTTCAGAGCCTCCGTGAAACTCAAGTTGCACGAATCCAAAGAATCCTGATAGCGTCATATCCACACAATCAACCCAAAGGATATGGATGATCGGATGGTTCTTGATCGTAGAACTGATCTTCGGCTTGCTGCTCCTCCTCCTCTTCGGGATACTCACACTCAAGAGGTTGTTCCTCTTCCTCAAACTCTTTATCACATAATTTAAATATACAGATAACACATACAAGAAAGAGGTAAGACAATCTGTATCACCACAAACGTGGTAAAATAAGAAAACGACAATACAACAAGCATAACAGTTCATACAATATAGCATACCATAATAACATAAATCATAATATTAAATAATACGAAAACTCAATACAACAACATACAATGTTACATATGAATAAAATGGTACAGATAAATAAAATAATACAGATAGATAAAATAATACAGATAGATAAAATAGTGCAACTAAATAACATTAAAATGTATAAAACATAAATATATGAAATGTGACTCAACCCTACTCCATGGAGCTAAAAATACAGACATCAGAGAGAACGACCCGCAAAATCTATTAGTACCATCGACCCCCCAATAACTATTCCGCTATCTCACGTTGCGTCAATAGCCCACTGAAATAGCATAGTGGTGTAGCACACTATCATACGTCGTGTCATTATAGGCTTGCACTAATAGATTTCACAAGATCTTGATTAAGTATAGTGCGTGTCGAGTCCATTAGTGTGTTACCAGTTACCACGGCCCAGAGGAGCGACCAACTGTCCACAAATAGAATAATCTGCACACTAATGTCTCCAAGTTCATTCAAGTTAAACCACACTACGCTTATCACACCGACAACACGATGTTATTCATCTCGTCAATCATTCCACCAATCATCAACCAAATTGGCACAACTCAATGCATGACAAAAATTCCAAATATACCCTCACTGGCAAAAATTCCAACTATGCCCTCGTTGGCAAAAATTCCAAATATGCCCTCACTGGCAAAATTCCAAATATGCCCTCATTGGCAAAATTCCAAATATGCCCTCACTGGCAAAAATTACAAATATGCTCTCACTGGCAAATCACATATATATACAGTACGTCCCACCTGACAGTACTGTTTCACAATCTGTCCGAGTCCACCACTTTGGCCCGACAGTAAAACTTGTTGTTTTTGTCAATCGCGTAGAAATTTTATCGTGCTTTCAAAATCACATCGTTTTTACAAACGTTTTTAAATCGCGTAAATATATTTTACTGTTTTTAAAATCGCGTAGAGTTTTTAATACATTTTCTCAATCGCATAAGGTTTTTAAATTATTTTCTTGTCCGAATTCCTTAAAATTACTGTTTAAATAAACAGAAATAATATTTAGTATGTTTAAACTATGTAGAATATTTTTCATACCGTATACTGCCTTTTGGACATCTTTTCTATCTTATTTGTCCATTTTTACTAAAAATTGACAGTATTTTGGTTAGAAACTTATAATAATGGTTTCCTAATTTTTCTGTAAAAATTCCTTTTACTTAATTTTTAACCGTATAATTTAACTTTTGAAAACCACTAACATGCTTCAAAATATAATATGAGCTATATGTTAGAAATTTACAAAAGCTACTATATTTTCTTCAAACACTAAAATCATTAGTTTTAACTTCTTAAACTTAATCTAATTAATTTATTTCTTCAAAACTCATTGTAGAAAAATTTCTTTTTAACATATATTGCTTCTTTTTGATTGAAAATGGTTTGGAAATGATTTTAGAAATCATAAATCCTTGGCTTTGGCATGTTGGCCGAAACACTTAAAATTACCATTAGATCTCTACATTCATTTTTCTTGTTCTAAACAATTTTGCATCTTGTTAATTTTCCTAGGTTAATTAAATCACACTCTTAGAAAATTTATGAGAACATTTTGGTTCTCCTTTTTGGTTGAGGCCGTGAGCCTTGTGGTGTGTTCTTTGGAACACTCATGCAATCCTTGACAAGTTGTTCACATCCTAATATTTATACATGCATCTACTAACACATACAATATTTCAAAGCTTGTAGACATGCAAATTAATACAAATCACAAATAGGAAAGCTAATAACAAACACACAAATGAATCCTTATGGATTCTACAATCACAAACAATTTTCATCTTCTTACCACCACCCAAGGATGATAAGATTAAGTCTTCCTCTTACCTTAAATGAAGACAAATACTCTTTCACTCCTTCCTAGGGTTTCGGTTTTCACCCTCCAAGATACCTATCAAGCTTAAACAAAATTCTACAAATTATAATCATGAAAGAAAGCTTAAACCATGGATCAATCATGGCTTAGAACTTTGAAAAAGAATTTAGAAATGAAAAACAAGAAATTTCACCTTCTAGGTAAAATCTCCCAAGTAGATTTTCAAGCTCCAAATGATGGATTTTGCAAGAACTCTCAACTAAAGATGTTCTTAGAATTGTGTTTAGGTTTAGAAAAGTTGGTTGGATGAAATTTTGGGTGGTTGAATGGTGTATAAGGGTGCTTGGCCGAATGCTTCACAAAGGAAACAACAATGGAGTTTTGTGTTTTTGGAAGAGAGAGAAGAGAGAAAATGCATGAAAATTAAGTGATTAATGGCCTTCCAAGAGCCATATGGCCGTAGACATCAAGGACCAAGAGGTGTCCATTAGGTTGGCTCCATCCTAGCCTTAGAATTGATCAATGGTGAGGATTAAGACTTGATCACCAAGCTTTTCTCTCATTGGTTAATCCTAGCCTTGTCACTAACCTTGTCATCAAGCTTAGTCACTAATTAAGCTTAGTCATTAAGCTTAGTCACTAACCTAGTCACTAACCTAGTCACTAACCTAATCATTAAAAATCTGCTCTAGCTTAAAACATTAACTGCTTTGCTAAACGTGGGTCCCGCAAGATATTTTCGGGTCCACTGTCATTTATTTATACTGACTAATAAAATAATATTATAATAATTATTTTATTTTACAGTTAAATCCTAAAAATTAAAAAATTACTAACTGTATCATTCAGAATTGGGTTTAGTAAGACCCCCAGCTCCGAATAATTAAAATAAGATTTCCTTGGCCTGGAAAATATTATTTTCCTGTCCCAGAGCAAATCACACAAAAAGTTCAAATAAAATAACAGACAGTAATATAAAATAGTAATTCATACAGAAAAATAACAAACAGTACAAAAAGGACAAAACGGTCATTTATCCTAAAGTTAAAAAACATCAAACAGTACAAAAAGGACAAAACGGTCATTTATCCTAAAGTTAAAAAACATCAAACAGTACATTCGGGGTACATTCGGGACACAACAGTAATTCACCCAAAAGTTTAGGGTGTTACACCTTGATTTTTTGAAGCAAAGTGATTTTCAAAGTGTTACACCTTGATTTTCAGAGTCTTTTATCACTTGAGAAACAGAAAATTCGGTTATGAAAAGAAAATAGAGGTTGTAAGGGTTTGAACCTCAAATTATTTTGGAAGAGGATTGAATTTGAAAATTCATTTTGATTTATAAAGGAAACATTGATGATTTAAAATTTACTAATGTAAAATTCATCCTTTGGGTTTTGGAGAGCATTAAGGAATTTTAAGTGAGAAACATTGATTTAATTCAATGAAATGGTGATTTTATGGAATAAATTGCGAAAAGGATTTTCTTGAGTATGAAAATGTGGAAAATAATGTGAGAAGTCATATTATTTTGAGAAAGGTTGAAATGGAATTTTTGAAGGTTGAGAAATATTTTACGAAGTTGAAAAATGGTGAAAAATGATTTACGTAACTTAAAAATGTGATTTTTAAGCTACGCGATTTGAAAAAACGTTTAAATATTTCCACGCAATTTGAAAAGCGTTGAAATATTTCTACACAATTTGGAAAGTGTTTAAATATTTTTACGCGTTTGAGATATTGTTGAAAAATCGCTATGCGATTTAAAAATGGTGGAATATTTTTATGTGATTGATGAAAACGTTGAAAAATCACTACGTGATTGAAAAAAGATAGAATATTTTTACGTGATGAGAAAACGATGGAAAATCGCTATGCGATTTAAAAATGTAACAAAAATGTTGTGCAATTGTGAAAACGCGATGAAAGTGTTGCGCAACTATGAAACACGATAATATGATTTTCGTGATTAAATATACAGTAGGATTACTATTGAACCAGTGGATGGACATTGCATGAGAAAATGATGAATTTTTCCTGTGATTGGCATTGGTGCATTTCATATGCATAAACTAGTGTATGGACACTGTATATGAATTTTGCCTCTGATTGACATTGGCGCATTGAACATGCATTGGAAAGGTTCGATGGACTGTATGAGGCTATTTGCCTAGGAGAGACGTATACCTCTTGAGTGGGTGCGATATGCGTAGTGTAAATCACTTGTTGACCTTGGGGGCATTGGGGTTTGGGTTGCTTACATGGGCGGTTGGTAGCTCTTCTTACCGTAAGTTAGACTGATGCAACGCACCGATGATCCTGACCGAGACACTATTCTTAATCATGATCTAGTAAAGACTACCGTGTATATGCTAGATGTGCAAACACATATGAGAAATGTGGCACGTAGTTTGAGGCATATTGGTACAGACAGATTTTTCGGATCAACTTCTCCGAACTGAGTATTAGCTCCATGGAGTAGGAAATTGAGTCTATGTGCGCATGCATAAATCTGAACATTTATATCTGTATGATATAATAATTGAGGAATATTGGCTATGACAATTGTTTTATTAAGGAATATTGGATGATGATAATGATAATAATGTGATGGCATTATTGTAATTATTGTTATTTTATACATTATGATGATGGCATAATTGTAATTATGGTATGATATATCTGTATAGTATGTTGTTTGTATTATCTCTGTGCTACCATGTTGGTATTGGCGTAGGTGATCCCACCTCTTTGTATATTATTTTGTACTGTATTTATATTTGGTAAAGGCATTGAGCAAGGGATAGAACCAGAGGGTGAAGAAGAGCAGGTTCCTGTGGAACAAGCGGAGTTTTGATAGGATGACATCAAGACCTAGTTTCTTTGGTTACGTGAGACTACAGTTCCGCGGTGGAGTTGGAGCATGGAGGACTAGTCCCAATGAGAGGGGACTTATATATCAAGAAAATCTGACGGTCAACATGAGCCGAAAATTTCATGGAGATTTGTTTCTTTTCGTAACTATACATGTACATGTCAAATTTTTGCTGTCAATCAGGCAATATTGGGATACTAGGTATTACATCCCAACAGAAATTAGTATCGTGTCGTCTGCTCAGACACCTGTCCGTAGGACTTCGCGTCGTGCTAGATTCCTTTCTGCTGAGAAATCTGAGGAGGACCCGTCTGAGGGTTCTGCTGTCTAGTTTATACTTAGGCAGTATGTTAGTTTTATATTTTGTTGAAATACTTTGAGAACTTGGTCTGTATATAAATAATGTCGACAGTACGTTTGTAATGTATAATGATGTATATTATGTGTGATGATGTATAATATTTCTATTTTCTGCTAAGTTTATTTATCAATATAAAGAAATTTTACAACCGATTAATATTAAGTACTCAATGGAAAAGTTAGCCCAAGTGTACATCAATGAAATTGTTAGACTTCATGGTGTATCATCCAGTATTATTTCGGATCAAAATCCAATATTTACTTCGAGATTTTGGAATAGTTTGCAAGAAGCGATAGGAACAAAGCTACGTTTGATTTCTTCTTACCATCCACAAACTGATGGTCAGTCAGAAAGAATGATTCAGTCATTAGAGGACTTGTTGAGAGCTTGTGTTCTAGAAGAAACTGGTTGTTGGGATGAATTTTTGCCATTAATAGAATTCACATGTAACAACAGTTTTCATTCGAGTATATGGATGACACCCTATGAGGCATTGTATGGGAGACGATGCAGAACACCGTTGTGTTGGTATCATGATGGTGAAAGTGCTTTGGTAGCACCAGAATTTGTACAGCAGACAACTGAGAAAGTGAAGATGATTCAAGACAAGATAAGAATGACTCAAACTTGGCAAAAGAGCTATGCTGATAAAAGGAGAAAATCGTTTGAGTTTGAAGAAGGTGACCATGTATTTCTGCAAGTGACACCTATGACTGGAGTTGGACGAGTGCTTAATTCTAAGAAATTCACTCCAAAGTTTATCGGGTCGTATCAGATACTTCATCGGGTAGGTCCGGTAGCTTATCAGATTGCATTACAACCTTTTCTATTAAATCTTCACAATATATTTCACGTATCACAACGACGGAAGTATATTCCTAATCCTACCCATGTTATCGAGCCAGATACAGTACAGTTGAAGGAAAATTTAACCTATGAAATGTTTCCAGTCTAGATTGAGGATCGAAGGACGAAGCAACTTCGAGGTAAGGAAATTTCATTGGTTAAAATCGTTTAGAACGATGTAAGCGGTGAAGCTACATAGGAACTAGAAGAAAAGATAAAGGAACAATATCCATATTTATTCTGAGGTTGTGAAATCAAGTTTATCAAGTTTCGAGGATGAAACTTCTTTTTAGAGGGGGAGTATTGTAACACCCCAAACTTCCTAACTAGCTGACAGTAATTTTGACAGTTAACAGAATTCTACTGTTTAGTAATTTATGTGTACTATAAAATTATTTTGAGTATTTTGTCAGTACATTTGATCATTTTGTGTGATTTACTTTGTGTCAGAAAAATAATAATTTTCGGGCCAGGGAAAATTTTATGTAATTTAATTATTATTGATAAGTCTTAATTATTTTACGTAATCTGATTTGATTTTCGTACGTTTTATAATTTTTGTGATTTTGTGGATGATTATGAAATTTTTATATTACTCTGATTATTTTAGTGTTATCTGTGGGCCCAGGGAGGTCGTATGTGGGCTCGACGTAGGTCCAGAAAAGTGAAAAATTTTCTGTAGCCAGAAAAATTTATACTGTTGAGATGAAGACGAGGGATCTTACTAAACCTGAATCCGGAAACAGTTTTTAAAAATTTTTTTTACTATGTTTTGTACTGTATTTAATTATCGGGTGATAAAAATACAGTAAAAATATTATTCGAAGGGCAATTACCGATAAAAAAATAAATATTATACTGCGTAGTCAACATTAGTGGCTTGGATATCCACCATTGATTTAATCAACGGTGGAGATTTAATCTTGATTTAATCAACGGTTGAGATTTAGTCTTACAAAGTGGCTAGGACCATAATGACCCTTGGATGTAAAGTTTGAAGGAGTAATCTTGACCCTTCATTTTGGAGATACATCTAATGGCTAGGATTTCAAGGAGGAAAGATCCAATGGCCTAGATTAAGTCTTCTATGTAAAGGCTAAACCTAGAAGCTACATTAATCCTAACCATTGATCTAATCAATGGTTAAGGTTGCCTAAAATGGTGGCTAGGAGATTGGTCACACTTTGAAGAGTGCATGGAGGGGGGGGACGGTTTTGTGAAGCTTAAGAGCATGGATAGGTTTCAAGACCACATTATTGATATCATTGATCACCTTTGTCTCCTCCAAAATGCTAAAGCTTCATCAAAAATTTTCTCTCCATCTTCTCCAAGCTTGTTTCGGCCAAGCACTCTAAGTTTACCTTCCATCACTCTTTAATTTCAAACAACCATATTTCTTGAACCTCATTCTAAGACACTTTGTAGTTTACACCAAGTTCTAAATCTTTCATCTTCAAGGATGTTTTCCAAGAGCAAGTTCTAGGGTTTTTGAGGTTAAGTGTAAGGAAACTTCATTTCTTCTCTTCTTATTCATGTTCCAAGCCATGTTTGATCCGTAGTTCCTCTTATTCAAGCTTAATATACTAATAAACTTGTGTTTGTTTTATGTTCAAGAGACTTTTGTTGGTGGAGAACTTGTGCAAAGTGCAAAGCAAGAAGCTTTTTGAGGTTCTTCAAGAGGTAAGAGGGAGATCCATCTCACCAACCAAGTATGGTGGTGAGAGATGGTTTGTGTATTTGATGGATGGTGAATCCATGTGAGGATTCATATCCATGGTTATGTAATTATTTGTGTATGTTTATGTGCTTTGATTATTTGCCTATGCTTGGTATAATTTGCATGATTTATTGCTTTGATTATGGCATGCTTGTGATATATATGTTGAATATGTATATGTATGTCAAGATTTGATGATGGAAAGGAAAGTGATTTTTGGTTCCATGGACCATGGTGAATTCGGCCAAACACCTCAAAATAGGTGTTCACAAATTAATATTTTCATGAATGATAAAATTGGAGGTTTAGAGAAGCAAAGAAAATAAACAAAGGGTTTGTTTCCAAAGAATAAAGTGTCACAGTTTTTGTGAGGAATTTTTAATGGTTTTGTTTGTGTAAAACCGCGAATGGAACTTAGATGATTTAGAAGGAAAAAAAATATAAGAATGGTTTCAATGGCCATGTCCACGGTTTTGAAGGCTTGTAAATGCCTTGATTTTATAAAGCAAAGTGATTTTCAAACTGGAAATATAACTTGATTTAATACAAGGATTTTTGAAAAGGAATCAGAGTGCTCTATCACTTGAGAAACAGAAAATTCGGTTCTGAAAAGAAAATAGAGGTTGTAAGGGTTTGAACCTCAAATTATTTTGGAAGAGGATTGAATTTGAAAATTCATTTTGATTTATAAAGGAAACATTGATGATTTAAAATTTACTAGCGTAAAACTCATCCTTTAAGTTTTGGAGAGCGTTAGGGAATTTTAAGTGAGAAACATTGATTTAATTCAATGAAATGATGATTTTATGGAATAAATTGTGAAAAGGATTTTCTTGAGTAAGAAAATGTGGAAAATAATGTGAGAAGTCATATGATTTTGAGAAAGGTTGAAATAGAATTTTTGAAGGTTGAGAAATATTTTACAAAGTTGAAAAATGGTGAAAAATGATTTACGAAACTTAAAAACGTGAGTTTTAAACTATGCGATTTGAAAAAATATTTAAATATTTCCACGCGATTTGAAAAACATTGAAATATTTTTACGCAATTTGGAAAACATTTAAATATTTTTATGTGATTGATGAAAACGTTGAAAAATCACTACGTGATTGAAAAATGATGGAATATTTTTACGTGATGAGAATACAATGAAAAATCGCTACGCAATTTGAAAACGTAACAGAAATGTTGCGCGATTGTGAAAATGCGATAAAAGTGTTACGCGACTATGAAAACGCGATAATATGATTTTTGCGATTAAATATACAGTAGGATTACTATTGAACCAGTGAATGGATATTGTATGAGAAAATGATGAATTTTGCCTGTGATTGGCATTGGTGCATTTTATGTGCATGAACTAGTGTATAGACACTGTATATGAATTTTGCCTATGATTGGCATTGGTGCCTTGAACATGCATTGGAAAAGTCCAATGGACTGTATGAGGCTATTTGCCTAGGAGAGACGTACACCTCTTGAGTAGGTGCGATATGCGTAATGTAAGTCACTTGTTGACCTTGGGGGCATCAGGGTGTGGGTTGCTTACATGGGCGGTTGGTAGCTCTTCTTATCGTAAGTTAGACAGATGTAACACACCGATGATCCTGACCGAGATACTATTCATAATCGAGATCTAGTAAAGACTGTCATGTATATGCTAGATGTGCAAACACATATGAGAAATGTGGCACGTGGTCTGAGGTATGTTGCTACAGACAGATCTTTCGGATCAACTTCTCCGAACTGAGTATTAGCTCCATGGAGTAGGAAATTGAGTCTATGTATGCATACATAAATCTGAATATTTATATCTGTATGATATAATAATTGAGGAATATTGGCTATGACAATTGTTTTGTTAAGGAATATTGGATGATGATGATGATAATAATATGATGGCATTATTATAATTATTGTAATTTTATACATTATGATGATGGCATAATTATAATTATGCTATGATATATCTGTATGGTATGCTGTTTGTATTATCTCTGTGCTACCATGTTGGTATTGGCGTAGGTGATCTCACCTCTTTGTATATTATTTTGTACTGTATTTATATTTGGTAAAGAAGTTGAGTAAGGCATAGAACCAGAGGGTGAAGAAGAGCAGGTTCCTGTGGAAGAAGCGGAATTTTGACAGGATGACATCAAGACCTAGTTTCTTTGGTTACGTGAGACTACAGTTCCATGGTGGAGCTGGAGCATGGAGGACTAGTCCCAATAAGAGGGGACTTATATATCAAGAAAATCTGACAGTCAACATGAGCCAGGAATTTCATGGAAATCCGTTTCTTTCCGTAACTATATATGTATATGTCGAATTTTCGCTATCAATCAGGCAGTATTGGGATACAAGGTATTATGTCCCAACAGGAATTAGTATCGTGTCGTCTGCTCGGACACATGTCTGTAGGACTTCATGTCATGCTGGATTCCTTCCTGCTGAGGAATCTGAGGAGGGCCTGTCTGAGGGTTCTGCTGTCTAGTTTATACTTGGACAGTATGTTAGTTTTATATTATGTTCAAATACTTTGAGAACTTGGTCTGTATATAAATAATGTCGACAGTACATTTGTAATGTATAAGGATGTATATTATGTGTGATGATGTATAATATTTCTATTTTCCGCTAAGTTTATTTATCAATATAAAAAAAAATTTACAACTCGTATTTTTATCACAACATCACATTTTATGAACTTAAGGATAATTTGGTAATTAAGTAACATAAATGTGGCACCCTACGGTGGGTGTTACATAGACTTAGGTAATTAATTAACAAGAATTCAATTTGTTGAATTTTTAGTACAATGGAATTAATCTTTAGAATTAAATTAGCATATTTAAGTTATATTGAGGAATAAAGTCAAAACTTGAAATTGGCTAACATATAGCTCACTCATTGGGTTTTGAAGCGCATTAGAAAATTTTGAGCTGTAATATTTAAGTAAATCAAGGAAGTCAGATTTTTGTAAAGAAGTAGAAATATTACGTTAGGAATTTTTAGTACGATAATATTCTAAATAAAGCCAAAGGGATTATATTATGTAGAAAATTTTATAAATAAATTTTGAAAGCTATGAAATATTTTATGTAAGTGAAAAATGCTAAGCAAACCTTATGCGATTTAAAAATAGTGATTTTTATGTTACACAATTTAGAAAATGATTTAAAGTCACTACGCGATTGAGAAAACGTTTAAAATTTTTTTCGCGATTTAGAAAATGTTTAAAAATATTTCCGCAATTGCAAAAATGTTGGAAAATATTTACATGATTTGAAAACATAAGAAAAATGTTATGCGATTTCAAAAACGCGATAAAATGTTTACGAGATTGGAAATAACAACAGTTTGTTGTCGGGCTATAGTGGTGGGCCCATTTATGTTAGAAAGTGATACTGTCAAGAAATGGTGTGTGTATGTGAAATACTGTAAAAATAAGGTTATATGTGTTTTGAATCATACATCATCCATTGAAAAACGTGTCAACTTAGTTGGTTAAGGCAAGTGTGCCTAGGAGATGGAAATTACACCTTCGTGCGGGTGAGAATTGCGTAGTTACAATCTTCAGTGATCTTGGAGACATTGAGGTGTGAAAAGTCATATGTGGCCTATTAGTAGCACCTCTGCGTCGTGGTATCCTATGCAAACACACCAACAGTCTTGGCAGAGTTGCTACTCTTTTCGTGATTTGTTGAAAGTGTCTTGTATTAGCCATGTTGCGCACCATGATATGAAATATTGGCACATGATTTGTGGCTAATGTTATACAGACATGTACTCCCTATCTTTCTCTCTGAAATTATTGTTAGCTCCATGGAGTAGGATTTGGTCTTGGTACATGCACATAATGAGTTAGCATATTGTCATGATAATTATGTTAATTGATATATTATTTGTGATGTGATAATATGACTATATGTGAAAATATTGTATTTGTACTATTTACTGTCATTTTCTATACTGCCTCATTAGTATTGATGTAGGGGATCTCACCTCTTTGCTATATTATATTTGTTTTATTGTATATGAATGATAAAGACCGAGTAGACGAAGGAGCTAGTAATTTTATTTACCACCAGTAGTGTATCTTTCACTGTGTTTGTTTTATGGCGGCAAGACATCAAGTTATGGGTTTTGTAACACTCCTTTGGAGGATGTCACACATAAAAGAAAATAAAAGAAATAGAAATAAAATCTACCCCAAGTTGTGAAACGTTTATTACATATTATTACGGGTTGTAAAATAATTCTTGATAAACAGAAATATGATATAGAAAGATAATGCGGAAATACGAAATAAAAATAAAACGTCATTACTGATAATATACATATGATTTAAGTTATAAGCTGTACAAGTAATTCACAACTAAGACTACAAATATTTAAACAAAAATAGCAAGGAAAGCAATAAAAGAGTTAATATATACATACATACGCCGACGCGCCTAAAAAACATCATGGTTATCTAATCCTCTGATGGATCACTCTCAGCATGAAAATGATCATCAGGAGATAGATATCCTGGATGTCTCGACACACGACGATAACGGGATCGCGCAGTCGATACGATGCTTATCTCACTAGGCTCAGGGTTTTCAGCACCCCAGTGACGCCTAATGGATAAGGGTAACTCTAAATGCAGAAAAAGTGCCGTAGTCATAATAGGTTCTCCATCAAACCGTTAACGTAGAATCACGGTCACACGTCCTGCATACGTCACAGATTCACGATCGCCTCGTAGATGCCAAGCTAGCGAACTCCCATGAAATACTAGCTCTACGAACCCCAAAAACTCGGTGTTATCCCACACAATCAATCCAAAGGGTATGGATGATCGGATGGTTCTTGATCGTAAAACTGGTCGTCACGCTCGCTGATCTTCCTCCTCCTCGGGGTACAAGATCTCAATAGGCTGATCCTCTTCCTCGAAGTCTTTACCGCGTAAAATAAATAAACAGAAAATACATATAACAAAGAGGTAAGACAACATAAAATCATCACAACATGGCCAATAAGAAGACGACAAACAACATATATACGGTTCATGCAATACAAAATACTATAACAGAAAAAGAATAATGAGATTAGAGTAAGATTTAGATATCATAACAATATATCACATCACGTATAAAACATCACGAGATAAAATAAGAAAGATAAGAATAAACAGATAAGATATAATAACCAAATATAGTAACAAGAACTCAGATAAAATAAACAAATAAAATACGATAAATAATAAATAGATAAGATGGAAATAAATAGACATAGAGATAAATAAATAATATGACAAAACCCTACTCCATGGAGCTAACGAAAACACAAGTATCGTAGAGCGGAATGACTCGTAAAATCTATTAGTACCACGGCTGCCCAACCAACTATTGCGCGGTCACACGTTGCGTCTATAGCCCCACGACACAGAATCCATCATCCAGCGTGGTGTAGTTCACGGTCTCACGTTGTGGCACTACAGTAAATGTACTACTAGATTTCACAAATCTCGATTAAATATAGTGCGTGTCGAGTACCATAGTGTGCTATCGGTTTACCACGGCCAAATGAGCTACCAACCGTCCACATGTGGGATCCCGTACACTAAAGTCTCCAAGTTCATTAGAACAATGAACCATACTACGTTTATCGCATCGACAACACGATGTGATTCGTCTCGTCAACCAATCCACCAAAAACTTGGCACACATAAATAGAAAGCACATGACGGGTTCACATTTTCCCGACAATGAGATAAACTCTCAAAAGCCTCAGACGGGTTCACATTTTCCCGACAAATAAAAATCCTCAAAATAATCAGACGGGTTCACATTTTCCCGACAAATGAAAAGATCCTCAAAAATAATCTGTACGGGTTCACATTTTCCCGACAGCATAAAATAAATATAGTAACGGTCAATCGCGTAGAAATTTTATCGCGTTTTCATAATTCCGTCGTTTTTACAAACGTTTAAAAATTGGGTAAAGATATTTTTCTGTTTCTAAAATCGCGTAGCATTTTTAATACGTTTTCTCAATCGCGTAGGATTTTCAAATCATTTTCTTATTCGAATGCCTTTAAAATTACTGTTTAAACAAACAGAAATAGTACTTAGTACATTTAAACTACGTAGAATAATTTTTCATACCGCATACTGTCTTTTGGATATTTTTGCTATCTTATTGGTTCATTTTTACTAAAAATTGACAGTATTTTGTTTAGAAAATCATAATAATGGTTTACTAAATTTTTCCATAAAATTTCCATTTACCTAATTTTTAACCACATCATTTAATTCTTTTTGAAATCTCTAACATGCTTCAAAACCTAAAGTGAGCTATATGTTAGAAAATTTCTCAACATTACTGTATTTCCTTCCTAATGATAAAATTATGAATTTTAACCCTTTAAACTTACTTCTAATCAACTTGTTTCTTCAAAAATCATTATAGAAAATTTCTTTTTAACTTGTATTGTCTCTTTTTAATTGAAAAAGGTTTAGAATTAAGTTTTAGAAATCATGATTACCTATATTGGCATGTTGGCCAAATTTCGTAAAACTTTTGCATTTGATTTCTAAATTGTCTTTCACTTTCCAAATCGTATCAAATGTGTTACATTGTCTAAGTTCACTAAATCATATTAGAAAATAGTTAGTAGGAGTTAAATTAATCCTTTAGGCATGTTGGCCCAAAATACTAAGTCTTTACCATTTGATTTCTAAATGCATTTTCTTTGATCAAATCAATTTGAAACTTTCTTGATTCTCCTAGGTTAATTAAGTTACACTTTAGGAAAAATCAAGAGAACATTTTGGTCCTCCACATTTGTCATTGCCGTGAGCTATTGGATGTGTTCTTTGGAACACTCATGCAAATTTAAACATGTTATTCACATCCTATACCTTATCATACAATTCTAACACATGCATTATATTTCTAACACATGCCATATATTTTCTAACACCTAAACCTAAATTAAAGCTTGTAGACATGCACCTAAAAACTAATAGACATGCAAAATTATTACAATCATCAAACAAGAAAGCTACTAACAATTACCACATAAACTACTAGCAAACATAAAAATTAACACATACACACCAAACAAAGACAACACCACCGAATCCTTATGGACTCTTCAAACATTACAAATCATTCCATCTTCTTACCACCACCAAGGGATGATAAGAATTGTCTTCCTCTTACCTTAAATGAAGACAAAAGGTTTGCTTTCACACCTCCTAGGTCACGGTTTTCACCTTCAAAAATACCTAGAAATCTCAAACAAAATTTACATGTTACTAACCATGAAAAAGAAGCTAAACCATGGAGAAATCATGGCTTAGAACTTTGAAAAAGAAGAGAGGAAAGAAAAGCATGAAATTTCACCTTCTAGGTAAAACTTTCAAGGTTGTTTTCCAAGCCCTAAATGGAAGATTTTGAAGAAACTCCCAACTAGAAAGGTTCTTAGAATAGTGTTTAGGTTAAGAAAACTTGGTTAGAAAAATTTTTGGATGGTTGGATGGTCAAGAATGGCTCTTGGCCGAATGGTAGGAGAAAAGAACAACAATGGTGGCTAGGGTTCTTGGAAGAGAGAGAAGAGAGAAAAGTGATGAAGATGAAGTGTTATTTTGGCCTTCTCACTCCTCTTGGCCGTAGCCATCAAGTGGCAAGGGATGTGCATGGATTTGGCTTCATCCAAGCCATAGATTGCATCAAAGGCTAGGATTAAATCTTGCTTAACAAGCTTGATTCCTATTGGTTCTCCTTGATGACTCACATGCCGAGTCACACAAGGTATTTAATTCTCTGTCATTGAGTCACCTAGTTGAGTCACTGTTCGAAAGTTCTACGCTAACGGTGATTAATTAAGCTACCGATCAAACTGTTACGCTAATTGTGGGTCCCGCAAAACATTTTTTCCTGGTCCACTGTCACTAAATTATACTGACTAATAAAATAATATTATAATAATATAAAATTATTTTATTTGACAGTTAAATCCTAAAAATTAAAAGATTAATTTTAGTCTCATTCAGAATCGGGTTTAGTAAGATCCCCCAATTCTAAATAATAAAATAAGATTTCTCCGGCCCGAAAAAATATTATTTTCCTGCCTCAGAGCAAATCACACAAAAAGTCCATATAAAATCACAGACAGTATTTTCAGGCATTAAATCATATAGAAAACAATTAAAAACAGCAAAAACAGCACGTTCGGGACGTAACGGTTATTTTCTTATTTTTTCCCACAACGTAGCTAATCGTCCAAAACGTTCAAATAAAATATCCAGCAGTATTATATAGCTGTATATCATTCAGAAAAATTAAAACAGTAACTCCGAGAAATTTTTTATTTTACCGTCTCGAAGCAAATTACGTAAAACGATCAAATAAAATTTGAGCCAGGATTATCGTAATTGTTTTTATACGTAAATCGAGAACAAGAAAATAGGGACACAAATGTCATTCACACAAAAGCATGAAAAACAACAAACAAGACATTCTGTAATATTTTCTAAAAATTGGGCGTTACAACTCTCCCCAACAAATAAAAATTTCGTCCTCGAAATTCGATGTTCATCCAAACAAATGAGGATACTGATCCTTCATTTTATCTTCCAGCTCCCAGGTAGCCTCACCCGTCACATCATTCCATATGACTTTCACTAGCTCGATCATCTTCCCTCGAAGTTGCTTTACCTTTCTGTCCTCTATTCTGACAGGTAAAGTTTCGTAAGTCAGATTCTCCTTCAACTGTACGTCATCTGGCTGTATAACATGTGTCGGATCTGGTATATACTTCCGTAACTGAGACACATGAAACACGTCATGCAAATTCGATAGAAAAGGCGGCAAAGCAATCTGATATGCTACAGGACCAATACGTCGGATAATCTGATATGGTCCAATGAACTTAGGAGTAAGCTTCTTAGACTTAATCACTCTTCCGACACCAGTCGTAGGAGTAACTCTTAAAAACACATGCTCACCCTCCTTAAACTCAAGAGATCGTCTTCGTTTGTCCGCATAACTCTTCTGCCTGCTTTGCGTCGTTCTCATCTTCTCTTGTATCATCTTTACCTTTTCTGTCGTTTGTTGCACAAGATCTGGTCCAATAGTCATACTCTCCCCATCTTGATACCAACACAACGGTGTTTGACATCGCCTTCCATACAATGCTTCATAAGGTGCCATTCCGATGCTTGCGTGAAAACTATTGTTGTAGGTGAATTCTATCAAAGATAAAAATTCATCCCAACTTCCTCGTTGTTCCAAAACACAAGCACGCAATAAATCCTCCAAAGACTGTATAGTTCTCTCGTCGACCATCCGTCTGCGGATGATATGCTTTGAACTCAATCGTAACTTGGTTCCCATAGCTTCTTGCGGACTTCGCCAAAATCTTGACGTAAACCTCGGATCTCTTTCGAAACTATGCACGTCGGTACACCATGTAGTCTGACAATCTCACAGATGTACAACTGGGTTAACCTTTCCAATGAATATTTAATATTGATTGGTAAGAAATGAGCCGATTCCGTAAGTCTATCGACTATAACCCATATCGAATCATGACCTTTCCTTGTCTTTGGCAAACCAGTAACGAAATCCATAGAAATGCTGTCCCATTTCCATTCTGGAATCGATAATGGTTGCAACATCCCAGCTGGTCTTTGGTGTTCCACTTTCGTTTTCTGACAGATTAGGCAAGTTGACACGCACCTAACAACATCACCCTTCATTCCATGCCACCAGAATAACTTTTTCAAGTCTTGGTACATCTTCGTTATGCCCGGATGCATACTTAACATACTAGTATGGGCATGTTCCACAATATATTGCCTCAGCTCCCTGGCCACGAGGAATACGATTCTACCCCGAAACCTCGAATTCCATCAGTTCCTTCTTTGAACTCGACTGTCTCGTCTTGCTTCATTTGCTCCCTTATTCCTTGCAAAAATTTATCGGCATTCTGCTTTTCCTTTATGTCTTCCATCGCTCGCTTGAGATAGTAACCATATTCATACGATCTTTCCCTGGTTTCAACTCAACAAATGACCACTCATCTCTAAACTGTTCAATGAGCTCCTTTTCCTTGATCATCAGAGCAGAAACACTGATAATCTTTCTACTCAAGGCATCGGCCACGACATTCGCTTTACCAGGGTGGTACAAAAGTTGAAAATCGTAATCGTTCAGAAATTCTAACCATCTTCGCTGCCTCATATTCAGCTTCTTCTGGTCGTACAAGCACTTTAAACTCTTGTGATCACTGAAGATGTTGAACGTTGCTCCATAGAGAAAATGTCTCCATATCTTCAAAGCAAAAACCACCGTGGCCAATTCCAAATCATGCGTAGGATAATTCTTCTCATGAACCTTCAATTGTCGAGAAGCATATGCCACCACGTTCCGGTCTTGCATCAACACGCATCCTAGTCCTTGATAAGAAGCGTCACAATACACATCGAAAGATTTCTTCGAATCGGTAGGATCAACACCGGCAGCGTTGTTAACCTCTTCTTCAACTCTTGAAAACTCGGCTTCACGCTCTTCCGTCCATTCAAAAGCTTGACTTTTCCTCGTCGCCATGTAAGTGGTCCAAAGAATCTTCGAAAAGCCTTCGATAAATCTCTAATAATAACCAAAGAAGTCCAACAAAACTTCGAACTTCATTCTTGTCTTAGGTCTTTCCCACCGTAAAACAGGTCTCCACTTTCGATGGGTCCACCGCAATACCTTCTTTAGAAATTACGTGACCAAGAAATTGGACTTCTTCCAACCGAACTCACACTTAGCCAACTTCGCAAACAAATGCTTCTCCCTCAAAATCAAGAACAATATTCGGATGTTCAAAGATGCTCTTCCTTCGACCGAGAATAGATCGAATGTCATCGATAAAGACAACGATAAATCTGTCTAGATATGGACGAAATATCCTGTTCATATAATCCATAAATATGGCAGAGCATTCGTCACCCCGAATGGCATTACCGATACTCATAATGTCCATAACGAGTTCGAAAAGCGTCTTGGCACATCTTCCCCTCTTACACGAATCTGGTGATAACCCGATCGCAGATCTATCTTGGAAAATATCACAGCTCCTCTCAATTGATCCATCAAATCGTCGATTCTTGGAAGCGGATATTTATTCTTGATAGTCACCTTGTTCAACTGCCGATAGTCCACACAAAGTCGTGAAGTTCCATCCTTCTTCTTAACCAAAAGCACTGGCGCACCCCATGGGGAAACGCTAGGTCGTACAAATTCTTTCTCCAACAGTTCCACCAATTGCTTTTTCAGCTCCCCCAACTCTACTGGCGACATACGATACGGTGCAATTGAGATAGGACCTGCTCCCTGTTACTAAATCAATTGAGAACTCGATCTCCCGCTCAAAGCGGTAAACCAGTGTCTTCGGAAAACATCCGAAAAATTGTTGACAACAGAATAGTATTCACATCCTTCTCATTCTTAACTTCTAGAGAAGACAATACCGTATATCCCTCGCGCTCCATCTCTCAACAAAGACTTGACCTTAACAAAGAGCTAAGAATCCAGACTCTCCTTCCTTAGGAAAGACTATGGTTTTCTTTGCACAATCTATAAGTATATGGTTAGAACATAACCACCCATCCCTAAGATTACATCTATCTCAATAAGAGGCAAACAAATCAAATTGACCAAAAACAAACGGCCCTTCACAACAATAGGACAATCCAAACAAATCTTAGAAGTAACTACAGGTTTAGCAGTTGGCGTAGATACACTCAACTTAACATTCGTAGAAGACACAGTGCAACTTCGGTCTTTCCATACAATCATAGGCAATAAACAAGTGTGTAGCACCCGAGTCATACAATACGGTCGAAGGTTACCTCCAATGTCACCTTCTCCTTGAATAAGGTCATCGATTGAGAAACTTCAGATCCCATCATTGTATACACTCGCCTCCGGATCTCGGTTGAGTATTTCCGCATTTTTGCCGATTAGCTCTAACATGACGAATGAACAGGTTTCTTCTCTGTCGAGTACAATCCTTCGACATATGTCCAGTGTCATCCACGCTTAAAACAGAGACAGCTCCCTTGACTGTACAATCTAGAGATATATGGCCCTTCTTACCACATTTAAAACACGTCGGCGTAAACACCACTCTCTGTCCTGCTCCACCACTAGGTACACTCCCTCCAACTGGCGGTCACTGAGTCTGACTTCCTTGTGGTCTAGAATACGGCTTACGCAGAAACCGATTTGTATTGCTACCTCCATCTCTTTGAAACCTCGTCGGTCCAAAGTTCCGATTCCTCTGATCTCGCGACGGTTCAAGCTCCTCAAGTCGCGCACATGCATCCACTAAAGCATGAAACTGATTCATATTCAGAGATATCACTCCTCGCTTCAATTCCACTCTTAATCCGGACTCAAACTTCCGACATTTCCATACCTCATCTTGTCAATTTTGAGCATAATCCGAAAATTGAGACAAACTTTCAAATTTGGTGGCGTACTCATTCACTGTCAGATTTCCCTGTCGCAACCCAAGAAATTCCATCTCCTTGGCATGCCTAGCACTTGTAGGAAAATACTTATCCAGAAAAGTATTAGAAAACACTTCCCAGGTGATCTCAGTCCCTTCACTTGCAACACTCGGATTCCTCTCCACCAATGTTCTCGCATCTCCTCTCAGTATGAAGACAGCATAAGTTACTTTCTTTTCATCTGTGCATCTCATCCCCTCAAAGATTCTCTCTAAATCTTGTATCCATTGACTCGCTTTCTCCGGATCCACCTCGCCTCTAAACTGTGGCGGATAATGGCGCCTAAATTCGATAAATTTAGGGCATCACCGTAGCATCTTGTCTTTGTTGGTCGCTCTCAAATTTTGCTTTGAGTAATCACTTCACCATCTCGCGCATAGCTTCAAGAAGAACCAACATCGGGTCCTCAACACGATTCACGTTAGCACGTCCTCTCCTCTACCAGCCATCTTCTTTCTTCAAACATAACAAAACAAAGTTAGATACATCCTTCTAGATATTTCCGAAAGGATATAAATCACAAAGATCACAGAGGATCACACAAAGACAAACAAAAACAGACCCAACCACAACCCCAAAAGACTCTAACTTGGGCTCGATACAACTAATGTAACACCCCTTTGGAGGATGTCACACATAAAAGAAAATAAAAGAAATAGAAATAAAATCTACCCCAAGTTGTGAAACGTTTATTACATACTATTACGGGTTGTAAAATAATTCTTGATAAACGTAAATATGATATAGAAAGATAATGCGGAAATACGAAATAAAAATAAAACATCATTACTGATAATATACATATGATTTAAGTTATAAGCTATACAAGTAATTCACAACTAAGACTACAAATATTTAAACAAAAACAGCAAGGAAAGCAATAAAAGAGTTAATATATACAAACATACGCTGACGCGCTCAAAAAAAACATCATGGTTATCTAATCCTCTGATGGATCACTTTCAGCATGAAAATGATCATCAGGAGATAGATATCCCGGATGTCTCGACACACGGCGATAACGGGATCGCGCAGTCGATACGATGCTTATCTCACTAGGCTCAGGGTTTTCAGCACCCCAGTGACGCCTAATGGATAAGGGTAACTCTAAATGCAGAAAAAGTGTCGTAGTCATAATCGGTTCTCCATCAAACCGTTGACGTAGAATCACGGTCACACGTCCTGCATACGTCACAGATTCACGATCGCCTCGTAGATGCCAAGCTAGCGAACTCCCATGAAATACTAGCTCTACGAACCCCAAAAACTCTGGTGCTGCCATCCCACATAATCAATCCAAAGGGTATGGATGATCGGATGGTTCTTGATCGTAAACCGGTCGTCGTCACCTGCCGATCTTCCTCCTCCTCGGTACAAGATCTCAATAGGCTGATCCTCTTCCTCGAAGTCTTTACCGCGTAAAATAAATAAACAGAAAATACATATAACAAAGAGGTAAGACAACATAAAATCATCACAACATGGCCAATAAGAAGACGACAAACAACATATATACGCTCATGCAATACAAAATACTATAACGTAAAGAATAACAGATTAGAGTAAGATTTAGATATCATAACAATATATCACATCACGTATAAAACATCACGATAAAATAAGAAAGATAAGAATAAACAGATAAGATATAATAACCAAATATAGTAACAAAAGAATCCGATAAAATAAACAAATAAAATACGTATAAACAATAAATAGATAAGATGGAAATAAATAGACATAGAGATAAATAAATAATATGACAAAACCCTACTCCATGGAGCTAACGAAAACACAAGTATCAGAGAGCGGAATGACTCGTAAAATCTATTAGTACAACGGCTGCCCAACCAACTATTGCGCGGTCACACGTTGCGTCTATAGCCCCACGACACAGGAATCCATCATCCAGGCGTGGTGTAGTTCACGGTCTCACGTTGTGGCACTACAGGCAAATGTACTACTAGATTTCACAAATCTCGATTAAATATAGTGCGTGTCGAGTACCATAGTGTGCTATCGGTTTACCACGGCCCAGCGGAGCTACCAACTGTCCACATGTGGGATCCCGTACACTAAAGTCTCCAAGTTCATTAGAACAATGAACCACACTACGTTTATCGCATCGACAACACGATGTGATTCGTCTCGTCAACCAATCCACCAAAAACTTGGCACACATAAATAGAAAGCCTGTACGGGTTCACATTTTCCCGACAAATAAATTCTCAAAAGCCTGTACGGGTTCACATTTTCCCGACAAAAAAAATCCTCAAAATAATCAGACGGGTTCACATTTTCCCGACAAATGAAAGATTCTCAAAAATAATGCAGACGGGTTCACATTTTCCCGACAGAAAAGATCCTCAAAAATAATTTGTACGGGTTCACATTTTCCCGACAAGATAAAATAAATATAGTAACGGTCAATCGCGTAGAAATTTTATCGCGTTTTCATAATTCCGTCGTTTTTACAAACGTTTAAAAATCGGGTAAAGATATTTTTCTGTTTTTAAAATCGCGTAGCATTTTTAATACGTTTTCTCAATCGCGTAGGATTTTCAAATCATTTTCTTATTCGAATGCCTTTAAAATTACCGTTTAAACAAACATGAAATAGTACTTAGTACATTTAAACTACGTAGAATAATTTTTCATACCGCATAATCTTGTCTTTTGGATATTTTTGCTATCTTATTGGTTCATTCTTACTAAAAATTGACAAGATTTTGTTTAGAAAATCATAATAATGGTTTACTAAATTTTTCCATAAAATTTCCATTTACCTAATTTTTAACCACATCATTTAATTCTTTTTGAAATCTCTAACATGCTTCAAAACCTAAAGTGAGCTATATGTTAGAAAATTTCTCAACATTACTGTATTTCCTTCCTAATGATAAAATTATGAATTTTAACCCTTTAAACTTACTTCTAATCAACTTGTTTCTTCAAAAATCATTATAGAAAATTTCTTTTTAACTTGTATTGTCTCTTTTTAATTGAAAAAGGTTTAGAATTAAGTTTTAGAAATCATGATTACCTATATTGGCATGTTGGCCAAATTTCGTAAAACTTTTGCATTTGATTTCTAAATTGTCTTTCACTTTCCAAATCATATCAAATGTGTTACATTGTCTAAGTTCACTAAATCATATTAGAAAATAGTTAGTAGGAGTTAAATTAATCCTTTAGGCATGTTGGCCCAAAATACTAAGTCTTTACCATTTGATTTCTAAATGCATTTTCTTTGATCAAATCAATTTGAAACTTTCTTGATTCTCCTAGGTTAATTAAGTTACACTTTAGGAAAAATCAAGAGAACATTTTGGTCCTCCACATTTGTCATTGCCGTGAGCTATTGGATGTGTTCTTTGGAACACTCATGCAAATTTAAACATGTTATTCACATCCTATACCTTATCATACAATTCTAACACATGCATTATATTTCTAACACATGCCATATATTTTCTAACACCTAAACCTAAATTAAAGCTTGTAGACATGCACCTAAAAACTAATAGACATGCAAAATTATTACAATCATCAAACAAGAAAGCTACTAACAATTACCACATAAACTACTAGCAAACATAAAAATTAACACATACACACCAAACAAAGACAACACCACCGAATCCTTATGGACTCTTCAAACATTACAAATCATTCCATCTTCTTACCACCACCAAGGATGATAAGAATTGTCTTCCTCTTACCTTAAATGAAGACAAAAGGTTTGCTTTCACACCTCCTAGGTCACGGTTTTCACCTTCAAAAATACCTAGAAATCTCAAACAAAATTTACATGTTACTAACCATGAAAAAGAAGCTAAACCATGGAGAAATCATGGCTTAGAACTTTGAAAAAGAAGAGAGGAAAGAAAAGCATGAAATTTCACCTTCTAGGTAAAACTTTCAAGGTTGTTTTCCAAGCCCTAAATGGAAGATTTTGAAGAAACTCCCAACTAGAAAGGTTCTTAGAATAGTGTTTAGGTTAAGAAAACTTGGTTAGAAAAATTTTTGGATGGTTGGATGGTCAAGAATGGCTCTTGGCCGAATGGTAGGAGAAAAGAACAACAATGGTGGCTAGGGTTCTTGGAAGAGAGAGAAGAGAGAAAAGTGATGAAGATGAAGTGTTATTTTGGCCTTCTCACTCCTCTTGGCCGTAGCCATCAAGTGGCAAGGGATGTGCATGGATTTGGCTTCATCCAAGCCATAGATTGCATCAAAGGCTAGGATTAAATCTTGCTTAACAAGCTTGATTCCTATTAGTTCTCCTTGATGACTCACATGCTGAGTCACACAAGCATTTAATTCTCATGTGAGTCGCCTAGTAGTCACTGTTCGAAAGTTCTACTGCTAACGGTGATTAATTAAGCTACCGATCAAACCGTTTCGCCAATTGTGGGTCCCGCAAAACATTTTCCTGGTCCACTTGTCACTAAATTATACTGACTAATAAAATAATATTATAATAATATAAAATTATTTTATTTGACAGTTAAATCCTAAAAATTAAAAGATTAATTTTAGTCTCATTCAGAATCGGGTTTAGTAAGATCCCCCAATTCTAAATAATAAAATAAGATTTCTCCGGCCCGGAAAAATATTATTTTCCTGCCTCAGAGCAAATCACACAAAAAGTCCATATAAAATCACAGACAGTATTTTCAGGCATTAAATCATATAGAAAACAATTAAAAACAGCAAAAACAGCAAAAACAGCACGTTCGGGACGTAACGGTCATTTTCCCATTTTTTTCCCACAACGTAGCTAATCGTCCAAAACGTTCAAATAAAATATCCAGCAAAAGATATATAGTCGTATATCATTCGAGAAAAATTAAAACAAGAACTTTCAGAAATTTTTTATTTTACTGTCTCAAACAAATTACGTAAAACGATCAAATAAAATTTGAGCCAAGATATCGTAATTGTTTTCATACAGAAATCGAGAACAGTAAAATAGGGACACAGCGGTCATTCACGCAAAAGCATGAAAAACAGCAAACAGTACATTCAGAATATTTTCTAAAAATTGGGGCGTTACAGGTTTCGTCACAGTGCAGTTCCATGGGGGAACTGATGCGTGGAGGTTTGACTATGGGAATGAGCGGTTTGTGTATATTGGGGACTTAACTCTTAACCTGAGTGGTACTGGAGGTGGAACTCTTGTGTTGACGCAACATACTTCAGTGCGTCTTGAGTTTACGATGCCTATTCGTGAATTCTGGGGTGGTAGTTTTTATACCCCGTAGGAGGATTGAATGGTATCATCTGCTAGGACACCTGTTAGGCGTATGTTATGTCCACCGGGTTTCTTTAATGATGACACCGAGGAAGAGGAGGAGGATCCTACTGAGGGCCCGAATCCTTAGTTTGTTTTGGGAAGGTTATGCTTAAGTATTTTATATTTTTGTCGTGTGTAATGTATAAATTAACTTTTAGGCCTGAGTGTGTAATTATGTAAATTATTTGTACACAATGTTTCACTATGTATGTAAATATGGCAAGTTTACTTTCAGTTACGTTTTAAATGTAAAGGTTTTTATTTAATTATAGTTATTCCGCAAAAAAAATTTAAAAATCAGTTTTTTTACAAGATTAATTCTTTTACAACTTAGGTAAGTTATATTAGGATTAGTCTTAAATGTGATACCCTATTGTGGGTGTTACATCTCGCTTGTTGGATATCGCCTCCCGTACCAAGCAGATTATTCAATTCATCTTTGCTGATCCATGACTCACGACCTCTCACATAGGTCGTGAATCATTCAACATATATTAATGGAATTCCTTTTTCTTCTTCTTCACAAAGTTATTTGTGTAGAATTCATTAACCAATGTAGGGCGGCTTAGTTGAGGCGGCACATAGAATCTTTCTTATCTTCTCCTCCTAATTTCATTAATAATGGGGTGATACCTCTCACTCTACAAGTTAATTCCCCTTTCTTTGATCATGCTCTTCTTTCCTACTACATTTTTGTATCTCTCTTCATGTTTAGAAGAGTGAAAGTGGTGCTCATTGAAAGTGGTGCTTCTATAACTAGACCCTCCCGTTTCCTTTCTTTTTTTGTTGGGAGCCATTGGAAAGAGATATTTCGACACAAAAGAAGAATACAAGCAGTGAATCTTTGCTCAATTTATCATATCCAAAATTATACATTGTGAGTAAGAATTTGAGCATAAAAGGAAAGACAACAATGCATAATGTGATCAAATTCAAAGCCAGATCTTCAATTCAAAACACAAGCTTAATATCCACCCATCAAATATACAAATAAATTGCCAAGACAAAATCTAGGCGTTCACAACAAAGACTATGCATTTATAACAACAACTCAACTCATCTGAACATTTTCATAATTAACACCTTAGAGTTCCTGAGAAGCCTAGGTATTCATAACAAAATCTACTCATCAAACTCAATGTATCAACAACATCAACCCAGCAATAATTCAAAACATTCCTCAGATATCCCACATGCATTTCGAAATTGCAAGGAAACTTAACAAAGCACAAAAATTGTATTCACAATAACCCATCAAACTCATAGTGAGCATTTTTCTAAGTTTATCTTCAAAAATATGTCATTAAACCTCTAGAACCCAACAACCTTTAGAAAACCCCAAATATCCAAAATTCTCAAAATTTCAAAATGGGTATTTAACAATTTCTAAAGTGAAATCCTAACTTAGACAGGTAGAAGAGGAAGTATTTACCTAAATCATGGAAGAATAAGGGTTAGGTGAGCACCAAATGGGAGTTTCCAAGTTTTCCCCCAAATTCACGCTCTAGCTCTCCAATGGGTGCTTCAATGGAGTTTTCCCTCGAATTGGAGGGAATGAAGACAGGGGTTAGGTGCGGTTTTGATGTGGGAATGGGGTTGGGTTGGTGTTTAGATGGGTAGAGAGTGATTGAGAAGGATTTGGGTTGAAGGTAGGAGAGAAAGTTAGTGTTTTTAGAGAGAGATTTAGGAAAAAGATGAAAAAATGGGTTAGAAACCCTCTTCAATCAATGTTTTTGGTGTTGTGCACTTAAGCGGTGAGAAATCTACTGCTTAATCGCTAGCTAGCAGAGAGTGGTGCGCCCTTTTGGTGTTGCATGCTTAAACAATGACTTTCACACCACTTAATCATTGGCTGGCAAAGAGCAAAGGCACTGAGTGCTTGAGCGCTCACCTTTTGGGCGTCTAATCAGTGAATGGTAGAGAACAAGTGTTTTGAGCAATTGAGCACCCAGTTTTTGGGTGCTTAAGCACTCAATGACTGGAAAACAACTCTTTTTTTTTACTAATATCTAGTGATTAAGTGCCTAGCATTAGGGAATCACATAGAAAAATTGAAAAATCACTAACTATATCATTGATACCAAATTTTCGTCAAACAAGAAACTAAACAAACAATTCAACTTTGAAGGGGGAAGGGAAACTAAACAACCACTAATAAAAAAAAATAATCAAACTAAATAACTGACATAATTTAAAAGCAATGCATTAATGTAAAATAAAAGGGAAAAGAAACTTGGGTTGCCTCCCAAAAAGTGTTTGTTTATCGTCATTAACTTGACGTTGTCTAGTGATATGATCACAATGGTCTAAATTGAAAGGAAGGTGATAGCTCTTCTTCTTTATTAAAATATGGAGTCATATCATGACAAATGCCCTTTAGTGTGCTTCTAGGGCCATGTTGTTCCCCAAATGTCGTTTGTGGACCATGTCCCCTAAGAGGGCCTTTCTCTTTTACAACAACTTGAGTCTTAGGAAGGTCAACATCAACTTTGTATAATGATGGGCATCCTTAATAGCCAAATCTTCATGCTTCTTAGCTTGAATGAACTTTATAGGGGCATAGAGATTTGACATTAGGGAAGATTTAGCATTCCCGAAGACATTGGTTGTCACATAGTCTCCATCCACTCTCAAGATGAGTTCACCCCTAGGTATATCAATTACAGCTCCTGAAGTTGCCAAAAATGGTCTTCCAAGAATAAGAGGGATGTCGACATCTTTTTCCATATCCAAAACCACAAAATCAACTGGGGAAATAAATTTATCTTGCTTTACTAACACATCTTCAACTATACTGTATGGATGTTTGATAGATCGATCTACTAGTTGAAGGGAGATCATTGTCGGCTTTATCTTTTCAATTCCCAGCTTATGCATCATAGGTATTGGCATAAGATTTATACTTGCCCCAAGATCACATAAAGCCTTACCAATAGTCAACTTCCTAATAGTGCAAGGGATGGTGAAACTACCTGGATCTTTCAGTTTAGGTGACAATTTCCTCTGAATTATAGCACTACACTCCTCTGTCAGCATTATTGTCTCATCTTCCTTGATCTTTCTCTTCTTTGATAACAACTCCTTCATGAACTTAGCATAAGATGACATTTGTTCAAGTACTTTAGCAAAAGAAATGTTTATCTGCAGTTTCTTGAAGACATCTAGAAACTTAGAGAATTGCATATCTTGATTTTCCTTCTTTAACCTCTGAGGGAATAGGATCTTTGCATAAGGTGATGGTTCGTATGCTTTGTTTTGCTTAAGATTCTTCTTTTTTCTCCGCACCTTCGGTTGTTCTTCCTTAGCTTCTTCTTCTTTACTGCCTTCTTGAATTGAGACATCATCATTGGGAACATCAGTTTTCTCATTCTCTATTCTAGCGGAGCTTAGCACTTCTTTCACTTGTCTTCTATTGTCTTGCCACTTCTCAAAGTGATTTCCATGCAATGCTCCTTTAGATTAACCACAGTATCACTAGGTACCTAGAAGTCTCTCTGCAAGCTGTCTTGATATCTGGCCCATTTGGGTTTCCAGACTTCGAATGGATGCCTCATGATTCTTAAAGTTGGCTATCATTTCCTGCATGAAATTGGAAGTTGTTGAGAGAGTTTTTCAAGAGCAATCTCTAGAGGAGATTTCTTCTCTTGTTGAGCATTTTGTTGCATCCATTGATTATTCCAAGAAAAGTTAGGATGATTCCTCCATCTTGGATTATAAGTGTTTGAATATGGATTGCCTTGGGATCTTTGAGGATTGCCTATGTAATTAACTTTCTCTTGAGAGGTAAAACCTGAATTTTTTGCCTCACATTCACCATTGACATGATTTTCCCCATATAAATTGCAAGTTAAAGCTTTATGATTGACTGAGCTTACTTGCATGTTGCCAATTTGCTTAGTAAAATTGGCTATTTGTTGTGAAAAAGTGTTGTTTTGTGTAAGTATGGAATCAAAGGTCCCAAGCTCCATGACTCCTTGCTTAACCATTAATCTTCCACTTAGCATTTGATATTCATTTGTAGCTATAGTTTCGAACAATTCTTGAGCTTCTTTAGGAGTTTTGGTGTTGAGAGACCCACCTGCAGATGCATCAACCATAGCCCTGGTGGAATGGTTTAAGCCATTATAGAATATTTGAACTTGTTGCCAGATTTCAAATGCATGAGGAGGGCATCTTCTCAACAATTTCTTGTATCTTTTTTAACATCTTTTTTGACATTTTAGACTTATATATGGTTACAGAAGTATCATAATACTTGTATGACAAGCTTGTTTAGTTTTGTGGCATTCTGAGTTAGATTAGGCACTTTGCTACAACACTAAATGTGATAAGTAACTTAAAATGACTCAGAAAATGACATAAATTGCTTAGTTAAAGGAAATAAATATGTATAATTTATTTCTAGGACACAAATATATGGGTTGAGATATAGATAAAGTTTGAGGGTAGTGAGTGAGTGTTTAAATACCAGAATGATGAGTTAGAAACAAGGAAATTTATAGAAATGGTGAAACTAGGATTGAGATGAATCCTATGATTTTTTATAATGCTTATGGAAGTTAGGAAACTTGATTTAGTAAGATTAAAGTATTCCTAAGAGATATAAAGTTTTAAGCAAATATCTCAGTTTTCTTTGTGACTCACGGTTTCTACTCCTCTATCTTTGACTTTTTGGCCATTCCCCCTTCCTTTTCACACTTAATCTCACTCACTCTCTCACATCTAAAAGCAATAGCAGCAACAAGAGGGGAATACAAGGGAAAGCTAGAGCTTAGGATCACCAACCACACAAGTGAGGTAGGGGTGCTTGTTTTCAACCTCTACCTCTTGCTATTCTCTCTTCATGTTTGTGATATGCATGATTTGGTTTGAAAATGGGTTTTGTATATTTTTTCCATGGTTTAAATTGGATGAACTTGTTGTAAGCCTATTTAGTGATTCAACGTGAATTGATATGTGTATGGTTGATGGTTTTTATCTTAGGAATATCCATGAAACCCCTTAAGGTTGAAGTTGAGAAATGGGTATTTGAGATTGTGGGTTTTGTTTAGAAATCCACGTTTTTATGAGTTGAGATTGTGCATGAGGATTATAACATGTTTAGAAACTATGTATTGGGTTGAAAACCATTCAAGACTTGTGTTTGGAAGTCAAGGATTGGTTAGAAACTCAATAGAACAAAGCATCTGAGTTTGGTGTTGGGCACCTAAGCTAGAAAGCAGATGCCTTACCCACTTGTAAGATTATTATGGATTTATTCAACGCCTAAGCGCCCAAGGCCAGAAAGCAGAAATGTGATGGGTGCTCAAGCACCCAAAGAATGACCGCCTAAGTGGTTAAGACTAGAAGGCTCTAGTGCTGAGCATTTGATCGCTCAGAAGTTGCGTGCCTAAGCGCCCAATAGCAGATGAAACAGAGAAGGTTTGCTGTCATGGAGCACCTACGCACCCAGAAAGTGAGCGCTTAAGCGCCTAGATAGAGAACATCCCAAGCTATTTAGTTTAAGGAATCAAAGTTTCCTACTTGTTGGGATCTTTCATATATGTTTTTTAAAGTATGTTAAGACACTAATAGAGGTATTTCATAGAGGAAATGACCACCTTGAATGTATAAGAAAGTAGGAGACTTCAGCATCCAATGGTTGTGATGTTTAAGTGAGGTTTTGAAAATAACTTTGCATCTTTTTAAACTTGCTATTCCTAAGTGAGGTAGGGGTACTTATTTTCAAACTCTACCTCTTGCTATTCTCTTTTCATGTTTGTGATATGCATGATTTGATTTGAAAATGGGTTTTGTATGGTTCTTCCATGGTTTGGGTTAGATGACCTTGTTGTAAGCCTATTTTGTGATTCAACTTGTATTGATGTGTATATTGTTGATGGTTTTGATCTCAGGAATATCCATGAAACCCCTTGAGGTAGAAGTTAAGAAACAGGTATTTAAGATTGTAGGTTTTGTTCCTAAATCCATGCTTTTATGAGTTGAGATAAAAACCATGTTTTGGGTTGAAAACCATCCAAGACTAGTGTTTGGAGGTCAAGGATTGGTTAAAAACTCAGTAGAACAGAGCCTTTGAGTTTGGTGTTGCGTGCCTAAGCGTCCAAGGCCAGGAAGCATATTCTAATGTACTTATTGCATGTCAACCAATAGTAAAGCAAATATTAAGGTTGTATTTGGAATGAATAAAAATGTGAAATGATTTGATTTGATTTGATTTAAATTGAATTAATTTGATTTAAAAATCAAATTTTGTGTTTGGAACTTTTTTTTTTAAAAAAGGAATTAAATTGATTTAGAAATTAAATTTTGTATTTGGAATTAATTAAAATGAGAATTGATTTTATTTATTTTATTATTTTACATTTTAACCCTTATGAGAGGTTATTAGAGGTAGTAACTAAGGGCAAAATAGTCTATTTATTTCAAATCAAATCAAATCCTAACAAATCTTATTAAATTTGATGGAATTTCTAAAACAGAAGGAATAAAATCCATGAGATTTTAGAAATCAAATCATTTCCCATTTTTTAACATTCCAAACACAAAATTTAATTAAATTTGATTTACAAATTAAATCATTTCCTTTTTTTTACATTTCAAACACACTCTAAAAAGAGTGTTCAAAAGAGTATGTTGCTAATATTCCTCTTTTTTAAATTCCATCACTATCTATTTTGTCCACTTCCCATAATAAGTAGTAGCTTGTGTACTTATTGTAAACATATTCTGATGTAACTGAATTTGTTTATTCATTGTAAATGGATAATTGTGTAATAATTATGTCATGTTTTATAAATGAATGAACTGTCTGCCTCAAGAAGAGAAATGACTGTTTTGGCTTATGCCACCTTTCTAATTATTGTTATATAACTTGTTTTTTTCTGAAGCAGCTAAAGGTATCATGATGATATGTTTTGGAAACATATATTGAGAATTGTGAATTCTTACGCCGTTTGTTGCTTCCATGATCAATCTAGGTTCTAGCCCTTCAAAGGGAAAGAAGAATAAGTAGTAGAAAGACTACTATAGTTTTTTAGCTTTTAGAGGTAAATCTTGTATTTATTATATTTCCTTTGTGATGTATAAAGAAGTTATGTATTACTATGTGCCTTTTGAGGCTTATAATGTATTTATGTAGCTTTTCTTTCCCTCTTAGCTCTCTATAATGACTTGTAAGGTTATTATGGATTTATAGTGTAATTGGCTAGCTATCATGGATAATGGTTTTAATGATAACAAACATGAAGATGATGAGAAGACCAAGTCCCAGATCTTCAAAGAATAGTTTACGACTTAGGATCTTTGTAAGGAGCCTTTTGAATATCTCATTAGTTAAATTTAAAAGATCTAAAAATCTGTTCCTTAAAATCAAATTGAGGTTTTCAAAATGGTTTTGAAAGATCAAAGGTTTTAGGCATTGGAAATGGTTTTTCGAAGCAATTACAAATGGGTTTTTTAACTGTTTTTAACTGAGGTATTCGAATACACCTCTATGGTATTCGAATAACCTGCATCATTTACATACGTTTTTGTTTTCCAAATCAGAGGTATTCGAATACCCTTCATGCCATTCGAATACAGTGCTTCTTAAAAACCTGTTTTAAGTGATAGGTATTCGAATAACCCTTGTGGTATTCGAATAACCTGATTTTAGAAAATACCTTTTAAACTGAGGTATTCGAATACCCTTAACTGGTATTCGAATAACCCTGCTTTGATCAGCCTTTTTAAATAAGTTTTGACAGAGGTATTCGAATACCCCCTGATGGTATTCGAATAACCCACGAGACTCTGCTCTAGTTTTTGAAAATGGCAACCAACGTTCTTGCATTTAATATGGTTTTAATGGCATAATGGGTAAGAAAAGGGAACGTCGCACCATAGTGAAACGACGCACAAATGATTACGTAAAGTTTGAACTTTTTTTTTGGATGTATTTATCATAAATTCGGTTAGAACTTCCATTAGTGTACATATACACCTGTTTGTAAATATATCGCGTGATTGAGTTAAAATTTAAAAGTTCCATCTTTCATATAAAACTTATTATCAAAAACGTTAAAGAGAAATCAACATGTAACGGGACATACAACCATGTACAATATAGATAGCTACATACTTTGTACCATAATTACAAGCCTGTTTAAATTACATTTCCAAAAGATATACAAAAAAGCAAAATGTGTACCTACCCCAAGAGATACAAATATCTACCCACTAATCCAGTAATACGTCAGGCTGCCTCAAAATAAACGGATAGCTATCAGTAGCCATCAGTCTAAAAAAAAACAACCCTAAGATTGCCTGGAATGAGAAGGAACCGTAGACGGGTCCTTCTCAGGGTCCTCGTCGTCCGACGAGACATCCATCGGGACAACAGAACAGCGGGCAGGAGCCTGGGCAGTAGACAAAAAGGAATCCTCACGAGGGGTATAATACATTTCACCCCACATGTCCCTCACGGGCATATAGAACTTCAGCCATACAAAAGTATGAAAATAAAAAATAGAAGCAGTGTAGCGTCCCCATGCTAAAGACACGGTCAATTCGCCGTGGTACACACATCGATCAGTCTGCACGTTGATATGCCAGCAATCCAGACCACCATAAAAGTTGATCCGCACATAACCAAAAAATCCACGGGGGCGAAAAGACATTCTCAGCAACTTCGGTATTAATCGAGATAAGGCCAGAAACCTTGAAACTCAGTAGCTTTCTTATTCTCCTCACGAGTGTCTCCAATAGAGTATACGATTCAACCAAGATACAAAATAGAGAAAAGTACCGAAAGAGGTGAGATTCCCGGCTTTCAGTACCAACAAGGCAGCAAGAAAATAAACGGCGTCGAACGCCCACATAAGACACAGTTAATACATACAGGTATAGTAATACATGAAAGCAATTAATGAGAGTAAAGCAACAAAGAACAGTAGTTCACATCATCCATAGCCAACTAGCAACACTAGCATTACCAAGAGTCAAATAAATATCACAGTCATAATAGTAAACACATAATCCAATCATGAATGCTCAATGGACCATGTGAATGACGACTCACAATGCAACAAGGGTACCAAAGTTCCTACTCTATGGAGCTAGACATAAACATTTTCGGAGTGAATGATCAAGGAGTAATGCCAGCATATCATTAGCCTTAAAAATATAATGTGCTCATCACATAAAAACATTTGCGCAAAATGGCTCACACATGGCACCTTAACAGTTGATCGCGACATAGGACAGCATCTCAGGGAGGATCGTCGGTGTGTTGCATTGGTCTATCCCACCGCCCTAGTGGAGCTACCACTGTCTATTGTGAGACACCCACACCCCGACGCCCCCAGGGTCAACAACATATGACACCTACGCTTAGTCTATTCGCACCCGCACATAGGTGTTATTCAAACTCCTAGGCAACATAGCCTTCTCAACAATGTCCCACGGATAATACACATGCATGATGACACAATGTCCAATCATGTATGTTCATCAATGATGCATTCAGCATAAGCCTTTCCTCAATGGTACATAAGCATTATTCCATGTCCAACATGACATATCAACAATACATTTATTAAAACATTGCCTCAATGGCACATCATCATTCTTATCTCATTGAGTACTATATCAATAATCTCAGCATCAACATGTATTCCTCAGTACACACATATCACAATTCCCATATCAGAGATCCAAGGATTCCCTATTCAAAAATCATTTCTTCCCTATTGGGGTGAATGCACCTTCCTATCACAAATTAATAAAGTAAAATCCTTGAATCCAGGGTTTTTAGGTTATGTTTGAGTTACAAAGGACAAAAAACCACCATCTTAACCATTTCCAGCTCAGAAATCTCATTTTTGGTCTTGGTAATCGATTACAACACCTTTGTAATCGATTACTTGAGAAACAGAACCTCTGTAATCGATTACAATCTCATTGTAATCGATTACGTGATTCCCAGAATCACGTTTCGTAACTCCAAGGCCCTGGTAATCGATTACACAACTGTGGTAATCGATTACCAATTGGACAGAACCTCCGTAATCGATTACCCACGGTGGTGTAATCGATTACGTGATTCCCAGCAGCACCATTTTGTGATATCAGAGGCTTGGTAATCGATTACACTCTCCTTGTAATTTAAAGCTAAACAGAATCTCTGTAATCGATTACACACCAGATGTAATCGATTACCAGATTTCCAGAATCACGATTTTGCATCTTTAAGAGCTTGGTAATCGATTACAAGCCCCGTGTAATCGATTACCACGCGTAAGTTTGCAGAAAAACAGAGTTCTCAGGTCCTCTAACTCAAACCAAACCATTCCTCATCATATTTAATCAACAAGATACTCGAATACACCTTCAAATCATGCAAGAGACATCAATAAATCATACAAACCCAACAAAATACATTATCATCAAGAACAACATAAAAATGAGAGAACTTTATACATGGATTCCAAAAATCAACAACAATACACATACAAGACATTCCCTTACTACCAAGGTTGGTTGAAGAGGATCATCTCCCTCTTACCTATATGGAAAACAACACAATGTGCCACTCCTTCTTGTCTTAGATTTTCGTTTTCCCTCCTTCAAGAAAACCCCAATGTGAGTGATCACCACAATGTTCACTCAAACCATGAAAAATAGGTTCTTGGTCACCAAGGTGGCCAAGAGAAAACGAAAATAGCAAGGAAATGGAAGAAAGTTGAAGACTTTACCTTAAAGCTCCAAGCTTTAGCTTTAATGGTGGAAGAGAAATGGAAGAAGAAGAAGAAGAAGAAGAACCAACCAAGGGATAACAACCAAGGAGAATAGTTTTGAAAGGGTGGAAGGAACAAGAAAATGTGATTGGTTTGGCAAGTGAGGAAGTTGGTCTTCCAATGTGATGGTGTGTGTGTGTTCGGTGGAGAGGAAGAAGAAGAGAAAAAAAGAAAGAAATGGGTATTTGGGTGTAGAGAAATGAGTGAAATATGAAAGTAATGGAAGGGAAATATTTGGACTCCCCCCCCCTTGTAGTGTCTGCCGTAGAAGAGTGAAAAAAAAAGGAGAGAGAAAAATATGTTGCAAGGGAAATTGCTAGGAAGCTTCCCATAATAAGATTGGATTAAATTTAATCTTTCTTTTGAAATTAAAACTAATAGGTGTGATACAAAAATTAGATTTTGGATAATGTGATAATATTTTTAATACATGTTATTATTTATTGGATAATAGTTATAGTTGGTAGAAGTCAGCACTACAAATCTGACAGATAAATTCCTCACAGTGTTTTATTATCTCATCGGCTAAGATTTTTCGAAAAATGTGAAACCTTGTAAACTGTGTCCGGCCTCGGGTTTAGTAAGATCCTCCGTCGACGTTTCCATAGTTCAAGGTTCTCGGAGAAAATATCTCATTTCTCCGGTTCCGCTCAGTACACACGTAAAACGAGAAATATATTAAAATATTCCGCATTTTCAGAAAATTCCAAGAAAATTCCAGAAAATCACAAATATTTTTAGAATGAAGTCTGATAATAGAAAAGTAAATTTTTGGGGTGTTGCACCCAACCACTTGAATTATTTTTGCTTATGTAAAAAACGTGATTCACTATTTTCTCATATTTTCTGTGCTCTTTTCACCAAAATCTTGAGATATCCTTAGAGAGCTCTATAGTGCTTCAACTTGTGATATTTACTCTTTGTGAGAGTTTATTTTTCATCTATTCTCTGTTGTATTTCTGAGAGGGTGAGGTATCCCTCAAAGGCTTTTGTAAAAGGGTGAGGTATCCCTTAGTGAAATTGTGAGGGTGAGGTATCCCTCAGTAAAAGGGTGAGGTATCCCTTGTTGTAAAGAAGGTGAGGTATCCTTCATAGGGGGTGAGGTATCCCTCTAGTATATAGGGTGAGGTATCCCTGTTGTGTAAAGGTTGCAAGCACCTGTTTTAAGCTTGTTTTGAATAGTAAAAAATCTCGAACTGTGTTTCGGGGACTGGACGTAGGCCACAAGTGGTTGGTGGTCGAACCAGGATAAATATCGTGCCTGCTTTTCTTCTCTTTATCTCTTTATTTATTGCAATTTATTTATCATTGTTTAATTATTTATTTTCTGTTCTTAAAGCATTTTATCATCTTTATATATATTCATTATATTACTTCAAGAAATTTGTATTAAAAAGGGTTTGCGAAAAAGTTTTTAATTACTCAATTCACCCTCCTCTTGAGTACTGAAGCCACTTGGATAACAAGTGGTATCAGAGCTAGACTCTTGTATAAAGAGCTTAGCCACTTCAAGAGTACATGGCTTCATCAAATGGTTTTCATAAGCAACTTCCATAAATCAACCACCCTTTTTCAATGGGGATGGTTATGCATATTGGAAGGAAAGAATGAAAATCTTTATTGAGGCTATTGATCTAGATGTGTGGGATGCTGTCGAAAATGGCGCATTTATACCTACGTGAGTTGTTGATGGTGTAAAAACTGATACACCTAGAAATGATTGGTCTAAAGATGATAAAAGAAAAGTTCAATATAACTTGATAGCCAAAAACATCATGACCACTGCGTTGAGGTATGATGAATTTTTCAGAATTTCAAATTGTAAAACTGCTAAAGAAACGTGGGACACTTTAGAAGTTACCCATGAGGGTACTAGTGAAGTAAAGAGATCGAGAATAAATTCTCTTACTCGAGAATATGAATTATTTAGAATGAACCATGCAGAAAGCATTCAAGAAATGCAAAAGAGGTTCACCCACATTGTAAATCATCTTGCATCTTTAGGAAAAAGTTTTTCTAACGAAGATTTGATTAACAAAGTGTTGAGATGTCTTAGCAGGATTTGGCAACCCAAGGTAACAGCCATATCAGAATCGAGAGACTTGTCAACAATGACATTAGCTATGCTTTTTGGAAAACTTCAAGAGCACGAATTAGAACTCAACAGGCTTGACCTAAGTGAAGAAAATGATACAAAAAATAAAGGGATTGCACTTAAAGCCACCACCTCCGCTATCAATAATGAAGAAGAAGACGATGGAGATGACGTGGACAACATTGAGTTAAATGAAGAGAACCTCAGTCTTCTAGTGAAGAAATTCAGAAGGTTCTAAAAAGAAAGGAACTCAAAGAAGACTGCATTTTTCTCCAAAGAAATTTGAAAAGAAGCCCTCAAAGGAAAGAATAGCTTACATAGCATGGGACGACAATGACATGGACTCAACCGATAATTCAGATAGTGAAGAAGCCCATCTATGTTTTATGGCCAAAGGAGAAGAAGAAGAAGAAGAAGAAAGCGACACTGAGGTAATTTCTAATTATGAATTATCTCATTCTTATGATGAATTACAAGATGCTTTTGAAGAGTTGCATGAGGAATCTCTTAAGCTCACTAAAATAATTTCTTCATCTAAGAAAACTATTTCTTCTTTGGAAAATCAAATTCTTATTTTAAATGAAGAAATTAAAGAATTAAAAATTAAAAATGAGACATTAGGATTAATTGATGCATGCTCAACCTGCATTTCACATGCTTCTACATCTTCATCTTGTTCTTCGTGTCACTTGCTTGAAAAAGAAATTAAAGATTTAAAGAACACTCTTGCTAAATTCACTCTCGGAAGAGATAATTTAAATATCATATTAGGAAAACAAAGGGTTGTTTTTGAAAAAGCTGGAATTGGTTATAACCCAAAAAATCAGCACAAACCATATAAAAATTTCTTTATTTATTCAAGTACTTCTAGTAGACCATTTACTAAATGTTTTTATTGTGGGAAAAAGGGTCATAGTGCATCAACATGCAATGCAAGGAAAAACATTAATACAAAAATTGGAACTAAAATGGTATGGGTTCCCAAGGGTACTATACCCAAAACTGACATTCAAGGACCCAAGAAAATTTGGGTACCAAGAGCCAAAAATTAAAATGTGTTGCAGGTGTGCTTGAAGGCCAAGAGCTGACTTTGGCATTTTGAAAGTGGTTGCTGCACAAGATTAGAAATAATTTTAAGTTCTCCTTGTCTCTATGAGGCTTGGACTTGCATTTTTTTCCATCAAAAGGTAAGTTTTCATATCTCAAATATACCTTTCTGGACGTAAAATATGTGTTTTTATGTTTAAGTTATTCAAATACCTCCCTATGGTATTCGAATACCATTGCATATGTACGTGAAAATCTATATTTTTCTGATAGGTCTATTCGAATATCATCATAAGGTATTCGAATATCATACATCAGTACAGCGTTCTTATAGTTTTATAAGCTAGAGTATTCGAATAACTTATATAGTTATTCGAATACCCAAAAACTTATCATATCAGTGTTTCTCACATGCCTCTGGAGCATTCGAATACCTTCTAAGGCATTCGAATACTTGCACCTGCCTTGTCTTCTTTTCTGTGGTGGGTATTCGAATACAGCAAGAGGTATTTGAATACCACATGGCTGAAAATCAAATTTACGTTGTGATCTCTGTTCTGTTTCTATTCTTTTTTTTTATGCAAATGCAATATAAATATACTTGATTTTATGAATATCATGCTTTTGATGAAATACATCTCTTTTTTTTAGCCTAAATTTATGCCTTAAATGAAAATTACATGATGCTCTTAAATGCATATTTCTTAGCTTGTTCTTTGCTCCTTCTTTTTCTGAAAAATATGCTGCATACTTAATTTCTTTGTAATACAAATGCTTAATGTAATTGGCTACTGTTTTGATATATATATGAACGTGATAACAAGTGTAACAAGTGGTATCAAACAAGTGGTTACTTGGCCAAATTAATCAATGAAATATCTTTTGCCCTTGTGAACTCATTTGTTATTTTGCCTTATTATTTTGAATGATTATTTGCTTATGAGTTTGGCTAACCTCTATGGATCCAAAAATTAATGGATACCAATGAAAATACTTTGAATTGTTTTGTAGGGTTATAACTACCTCAAGCAAACTCTTGAATGAAAAAGATTATTCAACTTGAGGAAAATGAATGAAGAGGACATGAGGAGACTTTCTTCAAGTACATTAAAATGGAATACTCAATGGAAGAAAGCTCAAGACTATCTTAAATGACTAATTTTTTTTACATGAGAAGCATACTTAGCATTGACAAAAGTGCCAAATTGGATATTATTATTATTATTTTTGTCATTGCATATAGGGTAAATAATGGTAGTTCTATACAATGCTCTGATCCCTATAACATATTTCATAAAGGTAAAATGTTTAATATTTATGTTTCTCTTGATATATGGCAGATTTATAAGAAATTGATAACAAGTAGTAAATGTTTTACATTTTGATAATAAGTGGTATCAAATATAAGTAATTCTCTTGGTAAATGTAATGACTGTTTTGATGATAAAACAATTCAATTAGTTGATCAAATGAATGAATATATCTTTGCTCATGTGCTGAATAATGTGCTTATATTGCTAAATTTATAAAATTAAACTCTGTTGCTATTCTTGTATGCTATGAATGAACATATCTTGTTAGACTGGAATATACTCTGTTTATCCTTATGCTTTATCTTGCCCCATCTTTTTTATCATGTCAAAAGGGGAAGAAAAAGCTTGAATTCTTTGTTTGAGAAAAGTCAGGGGGAGAAAAAGTAAAAGTTCAGTAACACAAAAATGGAAATTGGATTCCAAAAGTAAGGGGTAGCTGCTGTGCACATCTCTGATATAAATCACCTCTTAAGAAAAAGAGGGGGAGTAAGTATCTCTAAACATCTTTGTGAATTCCAATTTATATGAACTAATTCTTTTCTCAAATGTTAGTTTGTCATCATCGAAAAGGGGGAAAATGTAATTGCTAGCTATCATGGATAATGGTTTTGATGATAACAAACATGAAGATGATGAGAAGACCAAGTCTAAGATCTTCAAAGAATAGTTTAGGACTTAGGATCTTTGTAAGGAGCCTTTCGGATATCTCATTGGTTAAATTTAAAAGATCTAAAAATCTGTTCCTTAAAATCAAACTGAGGTTTTCAAAATGGTTTTGAAAAATCAAAGGTTTTAGACATTGGAAATGGTTTTTTGAAGCAATTACAAATGGGTTTTTTAACTGTTTTTAACTGAGGTATTTGAATACACCTTTATGGTATTCGAATAACCTGCACATTTACATACGTTTTTGTTTTCCAAATCAAAGGTATTCGAATACCCTTCATGGCATTCGAATACAGTGCTTCTTAAAAACCTATTTTAAGTGATAGGTATTCGAATAACCCTTGTGGTATTCGAATAACCTGATTTTAGAAAATACTTTTTAAACTGAGGTATTCGAATACCCTTGACTGGTATTCGAATAACCCTGCTTTGATCAGCCTTTTTAAATAAGTTTTGACAGAGGTATTCGAATACCTCCTGATGGTATTCGAATAACCCACGAGACTCTGCTCTGGTTTTTGAAAATGGCAGCCAATGTTCTTGCATTTAATATGGTTTTAATGGCACCCAACGACTCTTTTCTTCATTACTCTATAAATAGAGACCTTGGGTCTCTTCTGAAGGTTGCCCAACCACTTGAATTATTTTTGCTTGTGCCAAAAACGTGATTCACTATTTTCTCATATTTTTTGTGCTCTTTTCGCCAAAATCTTGAGATATCCTTAGAGAGCTCTATAGTGCTTCAACTTGTGATATTTACTCTTTGTGAAAGTTTATTTTTCATCTATTCTCTACTGTATTTCTGAGAGGATGAGGTATCCCTCGAAGGCTTTTGTAAAAGGGTGAGGTATCCCTTAGTGAAATTGTGAGGGTGAGGTATCCCTCAGTAAAAGGGTGAGGTATCCCTTGTTGTAAAGAAGGTGAGGTATCCTTCATAGGGGGTGAGGTACCCATCTAGTATATAGGGTGAGGTATCCCTGTTGTGTAAAGGTTGCAAGCACCTATTTTAAGCTTGTTTTGAATAGTGAAAAATCTTGAACTATGTTTCGGGGACTGAACGTAGGCCACAAGTGGTTGGTGGTCAAATCAGGATAAATATCGTGCTTGCTTTTCTTCTCTTTATCTATTTATTTATTGCAATTTATTTATCATTGTTTAATGATTTATTTTCTGTTCTTAAAGCATTTTATCATCTTTATATATATTCATTATATTGCTTCAAGAAATTTGTATTAAAAAGAGTTTGCGAAAAAGTTTTTAATTACTAAATTCACCCCCCCTCTTGAGTACTGAAGCCACTTGGGTAACGTATAGTATTGTCTTTAAGTTAGAAGTGATGTGCTTGATACTATTTATCTTTGAATATACCCATTATATTGAGATAATTGTATTAGTGCATTACATCTTTCCTAAGCTTCATATAAAAATTCCCCCTGATTCTGAGCGAAACATGCAATCTCACTTCTCATCTTCATAAACATTTATGGAGGAAAATACCGAGTAAGAAACTTGCTAACCAAATCATCTCAAGTAGTATTGCTTCCTTGAGGTTATGCTTGTAACTAACCTTTAGCTTTATCCCTTAGTGAGAATGGAAAAAACCTTAGTTGTATAGCATCATCACTCGCTTCATTGATCTTAATGATATCATACAGCTGTAAGAAATTGATGTGCAAATTTGGATCTTTTGACTGATTTCCCGCAAACTAATCTTGCTGAACCAACTGTAGAAGAGTTGGCTTAATTTCAAACTCCTCAGAAATGGTGCCAAATTTGATTCAAGTACCGAGCTCAACCAAATAACAAAATTCTAGTTCACTTGTAGTATAAGGTAGCGAACCGAGTCATCTCTCGAAGATCAAGATACTAATCAAACTAAATCATCAATTAAATCAATATGAAAGACATAATGTTTCTCCATGGGATGTTTCATAGCATTAAGAATATTAAATCTCATAATGGAATCTCCAAACTCCATGGATAGAACTCCTGCATGTATATCAATCTTTATCTGTGCTGTTTTGAGGAAAGACCAAATAACAAAATTCTAGTTCACTTGTAGTATAAGGTAGCGAACCGAGTCATCTCTCGAAGATCAAGATACTAATCAAACTAAATCATCAATTAAATCAATATGAAAGACATAATGTTTCTCCATGGGATGTTTCATAGCATTAAGAATATTAAATCTCATAATGGAATCTCCAAACTCCATGGATAGAACTCCTGCATGTATATCAATCTTTATCTGTGCTGTTTTGAGGAAAGGTCTCCATAAAATAAGGGAAGTCTTGTTGGGTGGTAACTCTCCCTCCATCTCCAAAATATAAAAGTCAGCTGAGAATATCTTCACCCAGACCAGCACATCTTCCATCGAATCAGCTGGGTAAGCATTACTCCTATTAGCTAGCTAGATCACCACACTTGTGGCCTACAAAGGACCAAGTTCAAGGGAGTTAAAAATAGTCATAGGCATTACATTAATGGAAGCACCTAAGTTTAGCATGACATTCTCAAATCTACAATTTCCTATTATGGAAGGAATTGTAAAAGTCCTTGGATCCTTGCATTTCTATGGCATAGGCTGGATGAAAGCTGAAACATTCTGCCTCATGTTGATTCTCTCATTGCTCTTCAGCCTCCTTTTGTGTGTACACAGTTCCTTCAAGAACTTGGCATACTTCAGTATCTGCTTGATTGCATCTAGTAGTGGGATGTTTACTTCTATTTTCCTAAAAGTCTCAAGCAACTCTTTGTCTTTCTCAAGCTCTTTTATTTTTCTGGACTGTGTGGCTCTTTGTGGAAAAATAAGAGTTATGGCAAGTTGAGGCCTATGTTTCGCTCAAGTGGCTACTTTCTTATCATCATTACCAAATTTATGGGCTGGTGCACTAGAATCAGGTGTGGCTACTGTTAATGGCTTATGTAGTTGTTTGTTCACTGCTAGTTGGGAATCCACCTCCACTGTTTTTCCAGACCTCGGTATAATAGAACTCACATTCCCATTTGGATTGGGAATTGTTTGGGAAGGGAGTTGCCTAGATCCTTGATTCTATATTTGACTCAAAGTAGAAGCTAACTATCCAATTTGAGTTTCCAAGATTTGAATTGAAGCTTTTATCCTATATTGAAACTGTATGTTATTGGTGGTCATCTGCTTCATTAGATCCTCCAAAGTAGACTCAGATTTTGTGGTTGCAGTACCTTGAGGTTGTTGCTAGAAGGGTGGTTTGTTTAGTTCAACCTATTGTTGAAATCCTTACTGTCTTATTAGTCGTTGAAAGGGCTGCTAGTACTGTTGTTGTGGTATTGCATTCCTATATCTTAAGTTAGGATGATCTCTCCATCTAGGATTGTATGTGTTGGAGAATGAATCATATCTTTGTTGCTGCTACTGGAATTGTGGTTTACCAGGAAAGATACTTGCTGCAACAACAAATTGGTCTTGGAATGCAGAATTGTCATCCTGAAGTGTAGAGCATGCATATGTGGGGTGTGAAGGACAAGAACAAATACTGCACACTCGAGTAAGTCCTTGCACAAATAGTTTGTGCCTCTCTACTTCTAATTGTCTCATCAAAGAGGTTAGTTCATCAAGTCTATGTTCTAGTCTTTATTCATTAACATTAGAAAGTTGGACTTCATTGACTCATTTGGCTGGAGTTATCATTCTAGTACCAAATTATTATGAGTTGACAGCCATATTTGCAATCAAGTCTTTGGCAATAGCTGGTATTTTGTCAACTAAGGCACCTCCACTTGCAGCATCCACCATGCTTCTGTCCATTGGGAGCAAGCCTTCATAAAAGTACTAAATCAACAGTTGATCATTAATATGGTGGTGTGGGTAACTGGCGCATAATTTCTTGAATTTATCCCAATATTCATATAAGGTCTCACCACTCATCTGTCTGATCGCACGTATATCCTTTTTTATTGCAATAACTCTTGAGGTAGGGAAAAACTTCTCTAGAAAAAGTCTCTTTATGACATTCCAACTAGTGATAACTCTTGGTTATAAGTAGTATAACCAGTCCTTGGCTACAACATCTAATGAAAAGGGAAAGACACTCATCTTGATGTGTTCCTTCACAATTCCTTGTGGTTTCATGGTGAAATAGACCACGTAGAACTCCTTTAAATGCTTGTGAGGGTCCTCTCCTGCAAGGCCATGAAACTTAAGTAGCAAATGAATTAAACTATATTTAAGTTCAAAATCAGCATCCAAATCAGGGTATCAAATGCATAATGGTTGATAGTTCACATCAAGTGCAGCTAGTTCCTTTAAGGTCCTATTTTACATGTTATCAACTATAGGTGTAATGTAATCAGGAGTAGTGTTATCAGCCATATGTGTAGTGTTATTTATATGCTCACCTTCAGTTTCAAAATCAATGCTAGTCTCAACCTCAGATGTTGTTCTTTTACTAATCCTATGAGTCTTATTCAATACATGCAAGGTTCTTTCAATTTCAAGATCAATGTCAAGTATATGACTTTCAGAAGACCTAGTCATGCATCAGATAGCACTATAGGGACTCAAAACTGACTCAAAACACAAAAACACAAAAAAAAATCAGCAGAAACTATATCTAAAGATTTTTTAAAAAATGACCATCACAGCATGAAAACTACACAAAAATGAAACTAAAAAATGTAATAAAATTATTAAAAAAATTTGAAAAAGTGGTCTAAACGATGAAATTTGGCCAAAATCTAAGTGACCTTTTCCTTGAGCTTGTCTTAAAATCACATTTTCCCTTCAACCCACAAATTTTCAACCCATTCTAAACACCAAGTTTCGAACAAGAATTACCAGAAATGTCATTCGTAAAAACCACCTGAAACAAGCAAAATAGAAGCAAACCAAAGGGTTAGAAGAAGTCTTGATATGATTAATTAGCACCTAGTGATCCCTGGCAACGGTGCCAACTTTGATTCAAGTGTTGAGTTCAACCAAATAATAAAATTTTAGTTCTACCGAACTTGTAGCACAAGGTAGCAAATTGAGTCTTCTCTCAAAGATCAAGGTACCAATCAAACCAAATCAATATCAAACAAAGGGGGATTGTGTATACATAATGTAAATGTAATAATTAAATGTAAGAAAAAGAATCAAATTACAAAGCAACTAATCTAAGAAACCATCAGAAACCTTGTTGGCTTGTCATCGATCACTAAACATGCATCTGGATTGAATTAATTAATTAATCTATGATTGACCAAAATCTTTGCATCAAACACATAGAATTCAACACTAGATAATCACCTAGAATTTAACTAACAAACGATTCATAAATCTGCGATTGCTGGAATCATACAACCTATGCTAGTTTAACAACCAGAATTCAATTAACCCAGATTAACAAATCTGCCAACCTAATTGTTTCCAATTCATGTGACTAAACCATAATTAATTAATCACACCTTAATCATAAATCTTAATTAGAATTAAGGATCCAATCAAATCACATCACACAACAGAAATTTCTAATCATGCAATTCGAAATCCAAATTAACAGAAGAAGAAGATAATTAATTCAATTCAAAATCAAAATTAGGTACAAAATCTCAAAGCCAAACCAAAATTTCCTCAAGATCCTTGGATTGATCTCAAATGTTTAGTTCTCAATTGCTACCACACACAGTTTGCAAAAAAAAAAAAGGAGAAAACTCTAGGTAAAAGAATCAAGTAGTACAACTTACCCTACTATCTATCTCAAATTCCCTGTTTATAAAAAAATAATTGACCTAAAAATTAAGAATCCTAATTTGTCCCTAGGTTATTCATCCTCTGCCTCTTAGCTTTCCTTGGCCACCGAAATCACTTGAATTAGACTTAAGATAAGAAAGTTATGCCCAAGTCACTCTTAATAGGTCTCTGATCCTGCCAGCCGATGTAGAAGGATGAAAACACCATCAAAATGTTACATTTTGGATAAATGATCTCAAAAGAATTGGATATCTATGTCTTAGATTTCAAATGCCTCCAGTTTTAGGTCCATATCACACTTATAACCTGAATTATGGACCAACTAGTGCACTCTGCTCGGGTTACATGACAAAACCTATGCTCTATCTTCCAATCCCAATTCGGTCCATTAGATATTCGATTCAACTCTAGGGCTCTTCATGAAAGTTGTAGAACTCTCTCTTATCTTTCCTACAAGGCAAGATATAAAATTTAGATATGTAAAACTCAAGATATGGTCAAAATATAAAAATAATGTAAAATCCTAATAATGCTGGAAAAGATCAATAAAGCCCAATTTGAGTAAAAACTTACAAAACATGGTCAAGCTAATCAATTAAGTACATGAAGAGTGTAAATGACTAAAAATGAAAGTTTATTAATGTATGAAATATGTGATTATGAATGGCAAGTCTCACTATACTAGTTGCACACCTTTCAGCAGTAGGAGTTGCATAATCTCTCAAAGTGCATCTTCGTTCTTCATTTGGTTCTGTCATTATTTCTTTTTCAATTCTTTTTCTCTATTTTGCTAATTTTCTATTTGCCCTTCCTATTTTCTCAATTTTCAGATCAAAAAGTAATGCATCCGGATTTACAGTACCTTGCATAAACAAAACAAACAAGAGGGAACTAAAGAGAAACAATTGAAAAAGAAAATTAAACAAAGAAAATAAATGCCTAAGCTAGTGTCTTTCTAACTACTCTTTAATATTAACAAACAAATAATCTCCGGTAACGGTGCTAAAAACTTGTTACTCTATTGGCAAGTGTACTAAATCATAAAAGTAATAAAATGATGAGAAAGAGTATTGTCTCACAAAAATTATGTTGTCAAGTACTAAATTCATCAAATTGGCACTATTTAAACTGTTGAAAATTGAGGTTTAATAGAATTGTAAATAACATTAACATAAAAAATTTAAATTTAAAAACACTAACAAGAAAGTATTCAAAATTAACGAAAGTAAATTTAATCAATTAGACAAGGATGAAAGATAATGATATCAATGTGTTGGGGTTTAGATTTCACTTGAACTTTTTTATACAAATTCACATATTAGTTTAACCAAGTTCTATTTCATGATTCATAGTAAAATTCTCAAAATTAATCAATATCTAATCCCTTGGTATATTAATCATCTTCACACTACTTTGAGTTAACCAATCCTTTAGTATAACCCTAAATAGAGAAGACTTTATCAAAAACTAGGAAATAAAGAGTGAGACCATACAACATACAATATTTATTCCTAGAAATTATAGAAATTGAGGTATTTATCACAAGTTCTAGGTTTGTGCATAATTTTCTCAAATCATACATAAACCCTAAAATCATTCCAAAGAAATGCTAAATCAAGAAAAGCATTAAGAGAGGAGATAAACACATAAATCATGAAATAAAAACTTAGATTAAACACAAAAATGGATTTACATCATCCAAGAACAAGATTCATTGTCACCCTAGCTAGAGATGCTACTAGGTTACAACACAACCCTAGTCGTACCTACAGAAAGTAAGTGAGAGATAGTGAGGTCTTCTTCTCCTCTCTTCGTAGCTAGCACTACGAAAATAGAGGCGTGACTCCCTTTTGCAAGTCTGTTCATGTGGATACCGCAGAGACATCGTCACTATTACGTGTTGGTGATTCACCTCGCTTGTGATTATCACGCTTCAAGAGGTAATTTAAAAAAAAAACTCGGATTATGGACCTTTTCGCATGGATCTTGAGAGGGAATTCTTTTATTCCGCTGCGAGACTTTTGATCCACAATTCCCAATAGTGGTATCAGAGACACTTGCGAAACCATGATTCAGTTTTCTGCTTTTCTTGTTATATGCGATAACATGATTCGTTGCTTTCTTTTGATAAAAGATATGATCTTTATATGTTTTTTTTTTCTGAAATCGAAATAATGATGTATGAAACCGTGTTCTGTTTTATTTATTGTTTACGAAACATGTTGATGTTTCTGAAACCATGAAGATGTTCATATATTTATGCGTTTCTCTTATATATATGTGTGATATGTATGAATGAAAATCGTTTTGAATGCTTTCTGTTTTTGCGTTTATCTGGTATATATATATATGTGGTATGTATGATTCTGCGAAAACTGTTTTGAATGCTTTCTATTTCTGCATATTTTCTGTATGAGTGTGATATACACAGCAGCACGACACAAGGTTTTGGAAACCTTGTTTCCATTTTGCGGCGGCTATGAAGCTTCCTCATGACATGAAGTGTTCATGTCTTCACGCATTCTGGAAACCTTGTTTCGGATAGGTGATGACGACTGTGAGGAACCCCTGCGGCACATGAAGCGTTCATGTGTTTGCGGGCCTTAGGGTTCAAGTGTTGTTGCCCTAGCCGTCATAGAGGCAGAAGGGGTCCGACTCGAATTTTTGTTCAAGTAACCAGTGGTGGTATATGAATGAAAAATTTTGGACCGAGGCGCTACCCCTGCACCCCGCAAGGGGCGGCCTCCCCTTGACCCCCGTCGGGGCGCTGCCCCGAACCCCGTTTCATGGTGTGTGATATTCGAAAGTGCAATATTCAAAACTATTTTTATAATTCACAAAAATAATAATGTGTTATTGCTTTGTGTTTATGTATTCTTAGAGATGCATGGCGCATGGTTATGGCCTTAGTCTTTATACTATTTTGGTTATTTTAAATACGACCTGCGTGTCGTGCCTTTCTCTCTACATTCTGATTGTACATTCTCTTTTCATCTAACTCCCCTCGAATGTAAAAGAGGTTTCTATAATGTAATCTTCATGTGGAGACAAGGAGACGACATCAAGTGAGGACGTTGGTGGGAGACGCTTGGTGAAACTGGCATTAATTAATGCTACTTTCTTAGAGGCCATAACCATGTCACATTTATTATATGCTTTATATGTATGAGATGCATGAATGATGTTTATGGTATGTTAAACAAGTTTAATAAATGGTGAGATCTAATAATAAAATTCCCTTAAAAAAAATATTAAGTCATTATGTGATGCCTTCCAATGTGTGGCACTCGTCAAGACTAATATCGATCAAGTGTAGGTCTGCCAAAGCAGGGTGCCTTTATCTATATTAGTAAGATGCGATAGGATAATAGTAATATCCAAATGTCAACCATTGGGTTTGACTTAACTAGGCCATTTCAATAGGATTAAAAGCTTAGAGGCATGAAGTTGGGCTTTAGTCTATTAGATGGATTAGAATAAGTGTTATTCACCCAACTATCCAAGAGTTGCATGTGATGTAATTGGAAATAGTTTCCTACCTAAATAACTAAATTTTGGGCGATCAGCCAAAGCTGACTCAAAACTAGGTGAAATATGGATCTTGGCCCACTAGGAAATCTTTCAATGGGATTTTCCGAGTCAATGCTGAGGGTCATTGATTTGAATAAAATAGTGGGAGGCATATTTAATTAAAAGACCTTGTTAAATATGTTTATAGCATAATACTTATATTTTGTATATTTCTGTTGATAGATTACCATGGCAACAAACACATCAAGTAACTTATCATTGCGATCGGTCCTTGAGAAGGACAAGTTGTCTAGGACAAATTTCCTAGACTAGTACAGGAACTTGAGGATTGTCCTCAAGCAAGAGAAAAAGCATTTGTATGTTTTAGAACGACCTATTCTTGAGCCACTGCCGCTAATGCGCACTAGAGCTGAAAGAGATGCTTATAAGAAGCATCAAGATGATGCCTTGGACATTGGATGTCTAATGCTAGTCACCATGAACTCTGAGCTCCAAAAGCAACACGAGAACATGGAAGCCTACGATATGATCGTACACCTTAAAAAGCTTTATCAAGAGCAGGCTAGACATGAGAGATATGAGGTCTCCAAAGCACTCTTTCAAGGTAAGTCCGGTAGAGGAAGCCCTGTTAGTGCTCATGTACTCAAGATGATTGGGTACATTGAAAACCTTGAGAGACTCGGTTTTCCTATGGGCCAAGAGTTGGCCACTGACTTAGTCCTGCTATCATTACCAGAGATTTTTAGTCAATTTGTCATGAACTACAACATGAATGAAATTGACAAATCACTACCAGAGCTCCTAAGCATGTTGAGAACTGCTGAGCAGAACATAAACAAAGGCAAAGGAAAGGCCATAATGATGGTCCATAAGAATAAGGGCAAGAAACAGCAGAAAAAGCCCCAGGACAAGTGGAAGGGTATGGGCAAGGGTAAGGAAAAGTCCAAGCCTAGCACTTCTAGCTTGAAACCTGTGGGTGGAGTGGCTAAGGAAGGTACATGTTTCTATTGCGATCAGACCAGACATTGGAAGAGGAACTGTGCCAAGTACCTAGAGGAGCTCAAGAAGAAGAAGGGAAGTGAGACTTCCACTTCAGGTATTTTTGTTATAGAAGTCAATTTATCTACTTCTGCATCATGGGTATTAGAAACTGGATGTGGATCTCACATTTGTGTAAATGTGCAGGATCTAAAGAGCAGTAGACCATTGACTAAGGGCGAAGTTGACCTACAAGTGGGAAATGGAGCAAAGGTTGTTGCATTAGCCATAGGGACTTATTTATTAGCTTTGCCCACTGGACTTGTAATTGAATTGGATAATTGTTATTTTGTGCCTGCTATTAGCAGGAATATCATTTCTGTTTCTTGTTTGGACAAGAAAGGTTTTACTTTTATAATAAAGAACAAATGTTGTTCTATTTATATTAATGATATTTTCTATGGTAGTGCACATTTGAGTAATGGATTTTATGTCCTTGATCTCGAAACGCCCATTTATAACGTAAATACAAAGAGGTTCAAGTCAAATGATATGAACTCGACTTATCTTTGGCATTGTCATTTGGGCCATATAAATGAGAACCGCATTTTCAAACTCCATAAAGATGGATTCTTGGACTCGTTTGATTACGAATCATATGAGACATGTGAATCTTGTTTATTGGGAAAGATGACTAAGGCCCCATTCACTGGACAAGGTGAAAGGGCTAGTGATCTTTTAGGCCTTATACATAGTGATGTATGTGGGCCACTAAACACACTAACTAGAGGCGATTTTCAGTATTTCATTACATTTACTGATGATTTCAGTAGATATGGATTTGTATATCTTATGAAGCACAAATCAGAATCCTTTGAAAAGTTTAAAAAGTTCAAGAATGAAGTACAAAACCAACTTGGCAAGAGTATTAAAATCCTTCGATCAGATCGAGGAGGTGAATACTTAAGCCAATAGTTTGATGATCATCTGAAAGAGTGTGGGATAATATCTCAACTCACTCCTCCTGGAGCACCACAATGGAATGGTGTTTCTGAAAGGAGGAACCGGACCTTGTTGGACATGGTCCGAACCATGATGAGTCATGCAGACCTTCCAGGCTCCTTCTGGGGACATGCTTTGTTAACATCAGCTTTTACACTTAACCGTGTTCCATCTAAGATGGTTCAACAGACACCATATGAGATGTGGACTGTAACACCCCAAATTTTTGGAAAAATATTTTGAATGTCCTGTCTGTTGTTTTTTAAACTTTTAGGTGAAAGACCGTTGTGTCCCTGTTTTACTGTTTCTTGTTTTTCTGTATGAAATACAAAAAAATAATACTGTTTGTTATTTTATTTGGTCGTTTTACATAATTTGTTTCGATACAGTAAAATAAAAATTTTATCAAATTACTGTTTTAAATTTTTCTGTGTGAAAAATAGATGTATAATACTGTCTGGTATTTTATATAATCATTTTACGTATTTTTCTTCAAGACAGTGAGATAAAATTTTTCTTGAATCCGCTGTTTTAAATTTTTCGGTGTAATATACAGTTATATAATACTGCTGGATATTTTATTTGAACGTTTTGGATGATTAGCTACATTATGGGAAAAAATGGGAAAATGACCATTACGTCCCGAATGTGCTGTTTTTGTTGTTTTTAATTGTTTTCTACTTGATACGATTAGGTCAATATTACTTGTCTGTGATTTTATTTGGACTTTTTGTGTGATTTGCTCCAGGGTAGAAAAATAATATTTTTCCGGACCGGAAAATCTGTTTTTAATTATTCGGAGGCGAGGATCTTACTAAACCTAATTGAATGAGCCTAAAATTAATCTTTTAATTTTTAGGATTTAATCATTAGATAAAATAATTTTATATTATTATAATATTATTTTATTAGTCAAGACAAATAAGTGACAATGACCCGAAAATATTTTCTTTGGACCCACGTTTAGTCATCAAGTACTTGTACACGTGGACCAATGAGGAGCCGGTCAAAATTGGTGGCTATGACTCATCGCAACGGGCCAATAGGATGATGACACGTGGCGTGACACCTCAAAGATCATGACTCGGCTTCTAGAAGGTTCCGAAGTGGTGACTCGACTGTGACTCACCATGATGACTCGCCAGCCTCGAAGCTTCTTCGATGACTCAAGATGTCGACTCACCATCTTGACACGACACGCCCAATGATGCGATCAAGTGACTCACCGATAACTCGCCATGTTTGACTCATCTGCTCTAGAAAATATCTACGCTGACTCGCCATGTTGACTCACCCGTTCTAGAAAATTCCACGATGACTCATCATACTGACTCATCGTAGTGAGTCACATGTTCTAGAAATTTCTCTTTGATGACTCGCTTTATGACTCATCAAGGGTAATCAGTAGAAAAAAAAATGAACAATAATAATCACTACTCTGTTAGTATAAAATAAAAATCTATGTGTATTTTATTATCCATTGGATAATAGATACTGACTTTATAAATAATAAATATTGTTCATTGGTTAAAGTATACTATAAAAAAATATATATATAGAGTGCACCAATAGAAATTGGTCAACAAAAATAGCAACCAACAAGAATCAAGTTAGTAAATATTTAACCAATAGAAATTGGTCAAGATTAATGGCTTGAATTTTTAAGAACCAATAGAAAACAAGCTATCAAATAAATTTAGGCTTCTTGAAATGCAATGGTTCTACGGTGGAGGAATTGGCTCTAATAGCCAAATTCATAAAGTAAATTCACGTAGAAGGCTTTGTGAAATGCATGTAGGATGCCAAATTGAATAAAAGGAAGACTAGTCAAATTTAGTGGCTTTTCTTTGTTGCTTCCACGGCAAAGCTAAATCTTTGTAAGGCAAAATATTACAATTGATTTCTTTCTATCTTTTATTAATTAACTAAGTATGACAAAGTCAATATTGATGGCTTCTTTTCATGATGCATTTACGGCAATGCATGCCTTTAGGAAGGCAATTCCAACACTTCAATATATTCTTGCTCTCCAAGCATTTCAAAAAGGAAATAAAGCTAATTTCCATTTCCTAAAATTAGTCAATTTTGGTGGCTCTCCTTGTTGGCTTCTACGGCAATTCACCTTTGGTGAAATCCTACAATTAGCTATCATTCAAGGAAACAAAACAACCAATATTTCTTACTTTCTCTCAAGGTCATTCACGGCCAAGCATAGTCAAGACCTTCCTCTTACTCCAAAATTCTCCAAATAGCAAAAGCTCTCATCCCTTTTTCCTTCCTTGTGTTTCATGGCCATAGCTTCCAAGAAGAGGGCAAACTTCACCCATTTATCTCACTTGTTCTCTTCTATATCCTTTTCTCCAAAGAACCAAGATCAAACAACCAAAATTCTCTCCTTTTTCTCTTCCCCATGGATTCGGCCAAACACACTTCAAGACCATCCAACCACTCAAAAATTTATCCAACCAAGTTTTCTAAACCTAAACACAATTCTAAGAACATCTCTAGTTGAGAGTTCTTGCAAAATCCTTCATTTGAAGCTTGGAAACCTACTTGGGAGATTTTACCTAGAAGGTGAAATTTCTTGTTTTCTATTTCTAAATTCATTTTCAAAGTTCTAAGCCATGATTTATCCATGGTTTAAGCTCTCTTTAATATTAGTAATTTGTAGAAATTTTGTTTAAACTTGTTAGGTGATTTTGGTGGAGAAAACCGAAGACCCTAGAAGGAGTGAAAGCATACTTGTCTTCAAGAGGTAAGAGGAGATTACCCTCATCAACCATGTGTTGGTGGTGAGGAATGTTTGTGTTTGTGGTGAAGAATCCATAAGGATTCATTCACTTAATTGTTTATAGTTTTTCCTAATTGTGTTTGATTATGTGTGTAGCATGTTTAATGGCTTTAATATTTTGTATGTGTTATGTGTGTAACATGTCTAAAAGCTTTAATATTTTGTATGTGTTTATGGTTGTTTTAAATATATGGTATGTGTACTTATATGTATGATAATTATTGTAACATGTGAATAATATACAAGGAATTGCATGAGTGTTCCAAAGAACACAAACCTAAGCTCACGGCCTCAAGGCAAAAAGGAAAACCAAAATATTCTCATCAATTTTCTAAATGTGGAATTTAATTAACCTAGGAAAATTGACAAGTTACAAATTGATTTAAAGTAAGAAAAATGAATTTATGGATCCAAGAATAAAATTAGGTATTTCGGCCAACATGCCTAAGTTAAATGTTTTGATTTCTAAATTCATTTTCTAAAACAATGATTTAATGAATACAATGAATTTGACATTGATTTAAGAGATGAAAACTAATTTAAAGATCAAATGCAAAGACTTTGTTAAATTTGGCCAACATGCCACATACTTTTAATCCAAATTTATTTTCTAATTATGGACTAGCTAATTTAATAAAAATAAATTAGATCAAGAGTTTTATAAGAGATTAAATGTATAGAAATAATTAGGAATGAATTATAAAGCATAGAATGATTTTCGGCCAACATGCCAAATTTAAATCTTTTTGATTTATAGAATTGTTTTCAACCAAGGTTAAGTAATAAATGCCAAAAGGATTTTATTACAATGAGTTTTGAAGAAATAAATTGATTAGAACTAAGTTTAAGAAGTTTAAGCTAATGATTTTTACTGTTAGAAGAAATACAATAGCTTTGTAAAAATTTCTAACGTATAGCTCATCTTGTGTTTTGAAGCACGTTAGTAATTTTTAAAAGTGTAATTTATTGGTTGTAATAAAAATAAAAAGGATTTTTGACAATAAACCTAGAAAATCATTATTATAATTTTTCTAAACATATCTTGTCAATTTATATTAAAAATGGACAAATAAGATAGAAAAGATGTCCAAAAGACAGTATACGATATGAAAAATATTCTACATAGTTTAAATGTATTAAATATTATTTCTGTTTGTTTTAAACAGTGTTTTTAAGGAATTCGGACAAGAAAATGATTTAAAAATCTTACGCGATTGAGAAAACGTATTAAAAACTCTGCGATTTTAAAAACAAGAAAATAAATTTACGCGATTTAAAGACGTTTATAAAAACGACGAGATTGTGAAAACGCGATAAAATTTCTACGCGATTGACCGTTCTTTGTATTTATTTTGTCTTTGTCGGGAAAATGTGAACCCGCATTGAGGATTTTTCGGGGAAAATGTGAACTCGTACTGTGCTTTTGAGGATTTTTCATTTGTCGGAAAATGTGAACCCGTCATGAGCTTTCTATTTTTACGCCATTGAGGGCATATTATTATCTTGAGGGTATCTTCGTAATTTCATATTTTTGGAATTATGTGTTGAGTTTATGCCAAATTTTTGGTGGATTGATTGACGAGGTGAATCACATCGTATTGTCGGTGCGATAAGCGTAATGTGGTTCGATCTTGAATGGACTTGGAGACGTTAGTGTGCATAATTCCATATGTGACGTTGGTTGCTTCTTCTGGGCCGTGGTAATTGGCAACACACTAACGGACTCGACACACACTATGTTTAATCGAGATCTTGTAAAGTCTAATAGTACATTGCACAGTAGTGCCACAACGTGAGACCGTGAACTACACCACGCCTTGGATGATGGATTCCATGTGACGTGGGGCTATAGACGCAACGTGTGACAAATAAGAATAGTTTGGTTGGGCAGCCGTGGTACTAATAGATTTTGAGGATCATTCGCTCTCGATGTCTGTTTGTTTTTAGTTCCATGGAGTAGGATTGTGTCATATTGTATATGTTTATATGCTGTACATTATTATCTTTTATCTATGATCTTTTATATGTGATCTTATGATTATATTTTTTTTATCTGTGATCTTTTATCGGTAATATTATATGTTTATATGGTATATTTTGTCTGTACATTGTTATCTTTTATTTGTGATATTATATGTTGTTGTTATCTTTAATCTTCCTTTTATATTGTTATGATTTACTGTTATGGCATTTTATATTGTATGAATTGTTATATCTATCCTGGTAATGTTATTGTAGTTTATTTTATTATGATATATGCTTATTCAAATTAATTGAAAAATGATAACATGACTATATTTGTGATATCTGTGTGTATGGAATGACTTTGTCATTCGTATAATTCTTTGCTACTGTACTAGTATTGGTGAAAGGGGATCTCACCTCTTTACTATATTGCTTGTTGTGTTTGTATTGTTAAATTCGTATAGTAGATGAAGGAAGTTTCTTAGACCTACTGGAGGCTATGTTCTGAAGATGGTGATGGCGTCAAGGTGTAATCTTCCAAGTTTCGATAGGATGCAGTTGGTGAAGAAATGGAACATGTAGGTTGAGTTTTGTTAGTGTTGTTACCGTGCTATTAGTAGTAACCTTCTTTGGGTTTGCTACTGTTTCTCTGAGTCTGTAAATGTTATGTTTTAAATTGTTGTTGAATATTTTGTGACATATATAATATGAGTATTAATTAATTCAATCTAATTTCTGTTTTACTTATAATTTTTGGTAAGTTTATATTTTCGCGAAATGAAATTTTAAAATTCATCTTTTAATAATCAAAACTTTTATAAAATGGTTTCAGTTGATTTTATATTTTATTTAAAATGTGACGCCCTACGGAGGGTGTTACATGGACTGGGAGACGACCCAGTATATCTTTTATGAAGATTTGGGGTTGCGAAGCTTATGTGAAACGTCAAGTTTCTGACAAGCTTGGCCCAAAATCAGATAAATGCTTCTTTGTGGGGTATCCTAAGGAAACCAAGGGATACTATTTCTATAATCCTACCGAGGGCAAAGTGTTTGTTGCACGGACTGCTGTATTCCTAGAAAAAGAGTTTATCTCCAAAGGAATCAGTGGGAGGAAAGTAGAACTTAAAGAAATTCAAAGTTCACAGAGTAGCAGCGAATCAATGGTGGAAATAGAGCAGCCTCCACAAGTCGTTGTGGAACCACAATCTGCTCTAGTAGCACAAGACCCGCGTAGGTCTAACAGGATACGTCGTCAACCAAAGAGATATGGATTTCTCATAACTCAACAAGGTAACGTATTGCTCATGGATCAAGATGAGCCTGTGACTTACCAGGAAGCCATTATTGGCCCAGAATCTGAAAAATAGCTTGAGGCCATGAGATCTGAAATAGAATCCATGTATGCCAACCAGGTATGGATCTTGGTTGACCTACCTGAAGGGGTAAAACCCATTGGGTGCAAGTGGGTTTTTAAGAAGAAAACTGACATGGATGGTAATGTGCATACCTTTAAGGCGCGATTGGTTGCTAAAGGTTTCAAGCAAATTCATGGTGTAGACTATGATGAAACTTTTTCCCTAGTTGTGATGCTTAAATCCGTTCGAATCTTGCTTGCTATTGCAGCATACCATGATTATGAAATCTGGCAAATGGATGTCAAAACTGCTTTCCTTAATGGAAATCTTCTTGAGGATGTGTACATGACACAACCTGAGGGTTTTGCCACTCCACAGGATGCTAGAAAGGTATGCAAGTTGCAACGATCGATTTATGGATTGAAGCAAGCTTCCAGAAACTAGAATCTTTGTTTTGATGATACAATCAAATAGTTTAGTTTCATTAAGAGTGAAGAAGAATCTTGTGTCTACAAGAAGGTTAGTGGGAGCACAATTGTCTTTTTAGTATTGTATGTAGATGACATACTACTAATTGAAAATGACATCCCTACCCTACAATCTGTAAAGACTTGGTTAGGGAAGTGCTTTTCTATGAAGGACATAGGCGAAGCCACCTATGTATTAGGTATAAGGATCTATAGAGATAGATCGCAGAGATTGCTTGGCCTAAGTCAGAGTACATACATAGATAAAGTGTTAAGACAATTTAACATGCATGAATCCAAGAAAGGACTCTTGCCTATGTCGCATGGTATAAGCCTATCTAAGGCTCAATCCCCTTCCACCCAGAATGAGAGGGATCGCATGAGTAAGATTCCATATGCATCTGCAATTGGATCTATCATGTATGCCATGTTATGTACTCGACCAGATATCTCGTATGCTTTGAGCATGACGAGCAGGTACCAGTTTGATCCCGGTGAGAGTCATTGGAGTGCTGTCAAGAACATCCTTAAGTACTTAAGAAGGACTAAGGATTCGTTCTTGGTATATGGAGCTGAGGAGGGACAAATCCTGTTATTACTGGAGTGCTCCCTGATTGAGTGAGACTACGAAATGCATAGCCATGCTCAAATGAGTCAGTATAAGATATTGATCTCATTTGTTATTACTATGTCTACTTGAGAATCAGGAAACTGAAGATTGAACTAAACAAGGGTGACACGTTCCATGCCTTGTGTTCAATCTAGATATCTGGACAAAGGGACTAAACTACACAGAAACATTGGTCACGGATAGGTTATGTCAAATCACTGACATTCTCATTACTTGGGTAGTAGTGATGTGTTGCTAGATACCGCTCACTGTTTGTCATATTAAAATGAGATTTTAATATTACTACCAACATCATGAGAACCTACAGGGTCGCACACTTAGAACAGACTAGATTGGAGCAATAAGGATCCAAGTTAGACTCAGATTCAATTGTGGGCCTTACTCATGACAGATGGGTTTAGGGTTGCACAACTTACCTTGCTACTACTCACACTCACTTAAGGTAGCCACTATTATAAATAGTACTGCTAAGGGGGCTGCTACTAGGTTACGACACAACCCTAGCCGCACCTACAGAAAGTGAGTGAGAGATAGTGAAGTCTTCTTCTCCTCTCTTCACAGCTAGCACTACGAAAACAGAGGCGTGACTCCCTTTTGCAAGTTTGTTCGTGTGGATACCGCAGAGACATCGTCACTATTATGGTGTTGGTGATTCACCTCGCTTGTGATTATCACGCTTCAAGAGATAATTTTTTTAAAAAAAACTCGGATTATGGACCTTTTTGCATGGATCCTGAGAGGGAATTCTTTTATTCCGCTGCGAGACTTTTGATCCGCAATTCCCACCAAGAGAAGTTTAGCTACACATAGGGAAAGAAGAAAACAAAGATGAAAATCCAACAAACTCTATGGAAGATAGGTGGAAAGGTTGAATAAAACTCTTAATCTTTAAGTCGGATGCTCCTACGTCAAAATAGGGTTTTTACCTTTACTTTTCTCTCTGAATGTGTGCCCCAAAACATCACTCTTCTATTTATAGACAGAAAAACACATCAAAATACATACTAAGCTCTTGAGCACTCAATTTTTGGGCGCTTAGGCGCGTAGCTCCTTGCATTTTGTGCTTGGGTGATTAAGCGGTGGAAAGTTTGGTGCTTAATTACCCAGCTCTAGAATCTCCCTTTTAGCTTTTCGCTCATTGTTCAAGCATCCCGTCTTCTTCCTTGTGTAACCATCTAAGAAAACAAATAAAACACATAAAGAAAACCAAGTTTAGAATATAAAAAACATCATAAAATTTGAGAATAAAGTTCAATAAAAAAGGTAGAAAGAGGATGAAAACCATGATTTTGCAATGGAAAAACATAAGTTTTAACAAGTCCATCACATGCCACTTCCCATTGGCTTTCTTGACAAAAACCATGTTAGAAAGTCATGTGGTATATGAGACTTCTCCGATGAACCCAACGTCCAGGTGCTCATTCACTTGTTTCTAGATTACCTCTTGCTTCTCTGTACCCACCTTCCTTTTACTTGGAGCCACCAATTTTGCATCCTTTTTAATGGAAAATCAATGGCAGATGAAGTCTAGGTTTAGGCCCAACATGTCTATTGAAGTCCATGCTAACATATCCTTGTTTTTTAGAAAGACCTTGGACAATCGGGCTTTTTTCTCCTGACTGAGTTGCCCCCCAATCTTGGTTACATGGTCTGGCTTGCCCCCAAGTTAAAAGGGCTGAAGCTCTCCTTCAGGTTAGGGACGTGTACCATAGATCTTTTCGCTCACATCCAACTCAGTCAAAAGGACATTAACGGAGTCCGTAGTGACTATAATTGAATCGCTGCGTCGGTCTGTGGTCTGGGGTTTTTTAGCGATCTTTAGGCTCTTGTTGTAGCACTTCTTTGTAATAACTTGATCTCCTTTAATTGTCACGACTCTGTCCTAGTGGTCCAAAAACTTCATGGTTAAGTGGCGTGTGAAAATCACGGCCCCAAAGGCATTGAGTGAGGGGCGGCCCAAAATAACATTATATGCAGAAGGGTAATCAACCACCAAGAACTTAACTCTAACAGTAAAGTAAGGAGAGTGTTAATATACCCAACCAAGGTAATCTTGTCCCCTGTGAACTCAATCAACTAGCCGGTGTGCGGGATGAGCTCTTCTTTTGATAGTCCCAACTTGTTTAATAAGTCTATGAACATTATGTTGGCTAAGCTTTCTTGATCCATGAACATTCTTCGGACCTCTGCATTTGTGATTATTCCGATAATGACCATGGAGTCATTGTGATCTTGGATGATTTTTCCATAATCCTTATTAGAAAATGAGATCGGAGGGGTTTTCCTTAATCCACTTCCTGATTTGGAATCTGTGAGGGAGGCCATAGTCATCACTGTCTGGAGGGCCCATTTTCTAGGGTTTCATGACTTACCACCGCCCGCGTAGTCCCCTAAAATGGTGTTTACTATTTGAGTTACTTTAGTGTGGCAACAATTGTCTACCAGAATCTTGCCCTTCATTTGATCTCCAAGGTGTTGTGGCGTTGATAACCACTATCCAACATCCCCAAAAGGTGCTCTTAGATGGCTTATATGTTGCCTCATCGGAATTCGCAGTTAAGAAAGGGGGAGATTCTTTTCAGTGGAAGAGGTCTCCAGCTCGTTCTACCTTAGTTTTGGGTGGGCCACGACTGGTACCAAGAGTGGTTTATAAGTAGCAGAGACAGATACTGGACAGTGATTCGTGACAAAGGCGTGGCGCGCTCTGGTTTGTTGAGGTTTGTCTCCTCTTCGTGTTCACCATGACGATGGCTGAGAAGGTAATGTTGATGGTGGTGTTGGAAGTAGAAATTTATGATTCCCATAGACGGCGTCAATGTTCAAAACTAAGTTTTGAAGGTTACATGAGAAGGAAAGTGGTGGTGGTTTTCTCTGTGGCGTAGCCGCCGCAGCGACGAGCAAGGGGTAAGTACCTATAAAAAGCACTTCGACGCTCAAGTTAATTTGTACGCAAGGAGGGTATATTGGTTGTTGTGAATTAGGTCTTACATTTGTCCACTTGTGAATACCTTTTTTATGTGAGCATTTTAGGGTTGGAATATGTGAACATTTAGTGAGTATTGAATGTTGTCCCCCCGGATCATGGAAATCATTATTCCTTGTCATGATTTTTCCCTTTGGCATGATGAGGGTTGATTTTTGATGAGGAGGTTACATCTTGTGCATAAGCTGTTTCACGTGCATGTAATGTTAGGGTACCAGACTAGTAGGTTAGATTGGGTTGGATTGAGTTACTCTAAATTCATGTATCCTTTTCCTAATCCAGAACAAATATCAACTAAGATTATGAAAGTAGGACCCAATAAATTTGATACTAATTTTTCAAAACATGATACACGCAGACACATTTGGCAATATATATACTTGGCAATTTATAGCTCAAATTGGTACCGGTGTGTGATGATATCGAAATTGAATTCAATCTTATGCCTAACTACTTTTCCCCTTTTACTGCTATGTGCTTGCGCATCCAATGTAGCTAAAAAGAAATACATCATTGAGGTTGATCAGGGCATGCGTACTTACCAATGACATATTTAGAAATTTTAAATAATTGGGTTAATGTAATATACAATCATAAAAAAAATTCAAAAAAAATGTTAATGTAAAATAATAAAAAAATAATTTATAATTATTTCTTTCAAATTAAATGATCTTTTTAATATTAATATTATCAAATATTTTTTTTATATATATAAATAATCTTGACAGTTAATAAAGTAAAATATAATTTGAGAAAAAAATAAATTTTAATTTTTAACTTCTTTTGCTATAAATTTATTCATTTATTTATTATATAAAAATAAAATTAAAAATGAGAGAAAGTATAAATGACAAATGAACATCATCAATAAAATATATTTCAAAATTGAATGGTGAGCATGTGTTCTTACTCCGTCAAGTAGGTCCGTCCGTGCGTACTACCCAATTGGTTATGAGGTAATTTTCCTGGGAACCAAACTTCTAGTTTCGGATCACCGAGTAGATGTACCAAGTAGAACCGTCATTTACAGTCAGTTTTGTAAAATGTTTATACATAATGGAATCTAATATTTTACAAAAAGCTTAATAATAAAGTTTTGTACGACAAATAGGCTTAACATATTTTAAATGATTTTTGTTTTGTTTGCGTGTGCGGGTGTGTTTTTTTTTTTTTTTGCAGCTGGAAGCATAGTAATTAAGAAAATAAACATCAAATGAAAATTAAATTTTCTTTTAAAAATATTGGAGACTCAAATTGGATAGTGTGAATTGGATGAGAATGAATTTTGAGGGACAAAAAGTGAAAACAAAATATTTCTCTTCTTTAAGTATAAAAAATAAGGATAAGACTCTCTAAAAATAAAAGGAATGATTTCAAAAAATATTTTAATCAATTCAACTATATAAAATTATTTCAATATGATCTTACATAAATTTAAAGATAATCTTTACCGTCTACCCAAAAAAAGATAATCCTTACTGATAAAACATAAACCATAAATTATATATGGTTGTTTGATATATTTTTTAGCATTGAACATATATTTATCATCGTTATCATGACATATCAGCCATCATTTTTAATTTATAGATGAAGTATTATGATGATCATTTGTACCCAACAAAAATTTATAGTATGTTGATTACGTCCAACATGATTTCATAATGTACTATTCTTGGATTTTCTCTTTCGTTGTCTTTTTCTTACTGACCATTGGACTATTCGGTGTCTTGATTCATTCCCATGACAAACTCAAGTTTCCCTGTCCAAATTGCGTGAGACTTCTTAATAAATTAATTTAAGTATTTGTTAAATAAAGTATTTTGATTTTAAGGTCAATTTTTTTTTTTTTTATGATATTATCTATATATATTCCAATACATTCTACTTTTTTTTTTTTTAATTTTCTTATTCAACTATCCCTTTTATTATAGTTAATATCACTTGGTCATAAACTTATTTTATGGTTTTATTTGCTTTTAGGACCACATTATTATTACGTTTCTGCTTGTATTTTTCTACAATTTTTGGAAACGAATTTGTACGTAGTGTATTGATAAATACAGATAAAATTAAAGATTACTTGATAGCAAGTTGGACCACATTTCTTCAAGGGAAGTGCTACGAAGCGTTCGAGTGTACAAATGCTTTGAGCCTTCAGAGCACATACTTTTTGCTTTTTCCTAAGTATATTTTTCTTAAAAATTTAAAGGACCAACTAATCTAACAACTTCGTCAATCACAGCTTGACCGTTTTTATACTCGAACGCATTGCAGCATAGTCCTATCTTCAATTTTCGTAAAAGGATACGTAGTGCATTGATAAATTCACCTATGACAATTATGTATAAAAAAAAAATGCACCTAACTAAAGATCAATTTACAGCAACAACAAAATTTATAGCAACTGGTAATTTATTTTTGTGGTCCAAGTTTTATATATTGCCCTAGCTAGGACCACTTGTTTTTTATTTGTTTTATTTTATTAAAACAATCGTTGTTTTTCACATCAAATCTTTCGATTTCATTGGAAAATAACTTCTGTTTCACGCACGTCTGCTTATGCTAAGAAACAGTGTGTCGTTTTCTATTATGCTTTTTAATTTGTTATATTTATTATAAAACCATGCAGAGTCCACATATATATAAAAAAAGAAAGAAAAACCATGCGGAGTCTGGACGATATTCCTAGCGATGGACGCATGGAGTACCGAGTGGGGCTCAATGGTATAGGTTGTAGAAATGTGTTGGTATAAAATAAAATCCTTTCTATCTTTAAAATAAATAAATTAACATTTGAGCACTCTTGATCAATCTAATTGATAAATTTAGATTTTGGACATTTCATCGAAAACTAGCTATTTTCGAATTCTGTTCAAATTAAGGTTTGTACGTTAACAGATAACCAAAGATATTGTTAAGGTGAATTTGATTTGAAGGGTAAGAGGTCATTCGAGTCATATTGGAAGAACGAAGAATTTGTAAGAGGACAACACTTAGCAAGTTTTCAAGATTGCAAAGAAAGTTTTTCATTCCAAAGATATTTCAAGAACAAATTCAAAGCAGTTACAAATTTAAGTTTAAAATTCAAACTTAAATGTTTGAATTTGAATTTAAGAAGTTTTAAACAATTGAGTATGTAATATTAGGACAAGGCAATCATTATTGTTAGATTATGATATTATTTTTGTCAATGACACTTGTCCTAATCTTATTAGAGTGACAATTACTTCTCTTGTCTATAAAAACTCAAGGAGATGAAGGCATTTAATTAGTTAGAAATACTTGAAGAAGTTCTATCACATTCCGTATTACGTTTATAGCAAACACAAAAGGATTATCAAAATGAACTAGTCAAGTATATCTTTCACCCTATTTTCTTTCTATAATCTTTACCAATCAATACAAATTTAAAGTGATTTATTTACGTTTCTTGCAAACTCTTTTCTTCTTTTGATTGAGTGATTCTTGAAATCATTTGATTTCATATTCGTTTTATTTACTTTTATGCAAGTTTACTTTTCTGTATCTTTATTGCTTTATAGTCATTGCTTTCAATTTATTACTTAGTTTACATTGTTCCTTTTACTTGCTTTCATTTAAATTCTAGTTGAAGATTATCCTTATTCAAGTTCTGTTATTTGTTCTTTTGCATTATTTTTCTTGTTTATTATTCTAGAAGTCATTTATTCTTTACATGCTTTGTTTTACTTATTTCATCTACTTTCGTTTATTCCATTGTTATTTTCAATTGTTATTTACAATACTTGCATATTCACTCAGTTCATTTACATTTCTTTTAATTTCAAATATCGATTTAATTTTCGATTATTGCTTCAATACTTTATTCTTTTTTATTATATTTTCTTGTTAAATTCGAAGTAAATTTCTAATATTCTTTAAGATTCACATATCACCAAGTACTTGAGAGTTATTGAGAGGAAGAGATTCACTTCCCAGATTGATAACATGAATCGAGATTTGTCTTGGACAAATTTATAATAAACAAATTGGCACATCCAGTGGGACCAAGTCTAGAGACTGGTTTGTGAAAAAAATCCACTTAAAAGCTTATGCGATTAAGAAATGGTAGAATAGTGCCAAGAATGTCAGAAAATAACTCAAACAACTCTCAAAATCTTCTTCGACAAAATAATGGAGTTAGTGGCAACGATCACACTATAGTTTCTGGAACTTCGCCATCAAATCTGGTAGTTAGCGAAATTGTGTTAACTACAGCGGTTCTTATTTCTACTCTAGAAATTAATAGGAGCCTTGGGGTTAATCGAACGACACTAATACAGTTTGCCTCCTAATTTTGTACCCTAAACTGCAGCGCAACCTTTAGGTTCTGCTCAGGCCACTTACACTACAACATTACCAAATATTTCACCAAGAAATCAATTCAATGTTAATGGTCAAGGAGCAGAAACAAGTACAAATCAAAACAAAAGGTTGAATCTGGGGACACTTGTTTACCCAATGTAACACCCCAATTTTTGGTTAATTATGTTTTTGCCCTTATTGTACTGTTTTCTATTTTCTGTGTGTTATAAAATTAATTTGACTATTTCGTAACTGTATTTGATTGTTTCGTGTGATTTGCTCCGAGTCAAGAAAATAATAATTTTCGGGTCGGGGAAAATCTTGTTTGATTATTTGGACCTGAGCGATCTTACTAAACCCAATCCGAATAATACATATATCAATCTTTTAATTTTTAGAATTTTTCTGTATAATAAAAATATTTATCATGCAAAAAAGTCTGTGGGACCCCCGTTTGCCTTGTGGGACCCACATTTATTTTGTGGGACTCACGTTTGGGTTTGGTGACCCACTTTTAGGAAAAATTTACCAATATAAATGGCTTGTAAAATTCTAAACCAAAAGGTTGAAAATCCATAAAAATAGTTAGATTTAGTAGATTAGTTAGTTTAAAATCTAACTTAATGGAATAATTAGTCTAAAACTTAATTAAGTTAATCTAAAGGATTTGAGTGGTAATTAAATGGATTAAAACCTAATTAGTTTTTATCAAATTTTAGTTAGACAATCTATTAGTATAATTAAGTAGAAGATTAAGGACTATAAGTAAACTAATGATTAACTAAACTACAAAGGAATCTAACTAACTTTTAATTAAACCTAACTAGGAGGACTTAAACATAAATAAGCTATTAAAATCAATCAAATTTTGATTGAGTTTCCTATGCTCAATTTCGGCCATATGCTATAATTATGCATTCAATTATTCAATCAAATGCAATCATGGATTTTAGATGCTTCACCATCCACCATTCAAATAATCAATGGCCATTAGTAAGTCAAGTTTGTCAACAAAGGAGACAAGCTCCATAATTTGTGTCCTACGGCCATGCATTATGCATTTAGGCAATCATTCACCTCCTTCATCATTTATTCAATCATTCCACACCTTCATCCATTTCTTTTCCTACCAAAGAACTCAAAGAAAATTCCTAAGTTTCCATTTTCTCTACCATTCGGCCATAGCATCTTCTAACACTTCTATCCATCAAAAATTTTATTCAACACAATTTCTTAAATCTAAACCATATTCTAAGAACATCTCTAGTTGTGAGTTTTCACAAAATCATCCATTTGGAGCTTGGAAAATCACTTTGAAGTTTCTTTCCTATAAGGTGAAAATTCTTGTTTCTTGTTTCTAATTTGATTTTTGATGTTCTAAGCCATGATTGATCCATGGTTTATCTTTTTCATCCATAGTTTATGACTTTATAATTTGTTTAAGCTTGTTAGGATTTTTGTTGAAGCTACACAAATTTTCTAAGGAGGAGTCCAAGGAGATCTTGTCTTCCTTATAGGCAAGAGGGAGATTTAATCTCATCAACCATGTGTGGTGATGAGAAAATAGATGTATTTGTGGTGAAGAATCCATAAGGATTCATTCACTTGGTTGTTTATTGTCTTCTCTATTTGTGATTGTATATGTGTGCATGTTATTTTCTTTTTTATTTGTGGTTTATTATGCATACAAGCATGTTTATAGCTTTGATATTTGGTATATGTTTTATTATTGCTTTAATATATTGTATGTGTTCATAAATATATGTATATGTTCATGGATCTATGATAATTATTGTTAGATGTGCAAATATGTTGAGATTTGCAAAAGTGTTCCAAAGAACACAAGATGAAGAGCTTATGATTTTACTATGAAAAGAGAACCAATATGTTCTCAACCATTTTCTAAAAGGATAACCTAATTGATCTAATTAAGTTAAAGGATTTTTCAATGATTTAATGGATGAAAAATAATTTTAAACATGGTTTGTATAAAAATGGTGATTTTCGGCCAAAATATATTTTTAATGTTTAATTGATCCAAAATTTATTTTCTAAGTGTAAATCAGTTTATTAACCTAAAACGAATTCAATTACGATGGATTTTCAAGAGTCAAATAAGTAAATGAATTTTTACTAGAAGTCTAGTATGGTAAAGAACTAAATTTTAACACTTGAAAAATACTTATCTTTGAGTTTTTAAAGTATGTTAGCAATTTTCAAAATGTATTTGATGGTTATAATTAAATAAAATATTTTTTTAAAAAAGAAAACGTAGAAAATATCATTTAGTGGATTTTCTAAACTAAATGCTGTCAAAATTGATTAAAAATGAGCAAGTATTGAAGAACATTTCAAAATGGCATTTAGAAAGCAAGGAAATATTTTACGTAGTTAAAGAATAAAATTAATTATAGAAGAATTTATTAAAATCGAATTTTTGAGAAAAACGTATGAAATTATTACTTAGAGTAATTTTTGTAAAGAAAAATGAAAAATAATGTCTAAATAATATTTTTAGTTTTGGAAAGTTTCAAAATTTAATTTGGAGCGTCAAGAAATATTTTATACAGTAAAAAATAGTAGAAATAGTTTATGCGTATTTAAAATAGTGGATTTTAAACTACGCGATTGAGAAAAACGTTGAAAAATATTTACGCAATTGAAAAACGTTTGTCAAATGCAACATAATTGTGAAAAGGCAATCAAATTTTTACGCGACTTATGGAAAAAGTAAGTTTTTACTGTCGGGCCAAAGTGGTGGACCTGGACATGTTGGGAAATAGTACTGTCAAGTGGAGACATACTATTTTTGGAATTATTAATACTAAGGGTATTTTTGTAATTATGGTGACAATGATGATATTTATGATTCATGGTGATACTGAGGGTATTTTTGTAATTATGGATCATTACATACATAGAGTGGTATGTCAATTTGCTTGAAATTGACAATTGACTGACGAGATGAATTACACCATGTTGCGGGTGTGATAGGCGTAGTGTGTTCATGTGGAGAACTTGGAGGCGTTAGTGTGCAATAGATTCCACATATGGACAGTTGGTAGCTCTTTTGGGCCGTGGTAACTGATAACACACACTAGCGATCTCGACAAATACTATTCTTAATCAGGATCTATTGGGGACTGTCTGGTACTATGCCTGGTCGTACACGACGTATTTGACTGTGTACCATTCACACGACATATTTGACTGTGTGCTGTTTACACGACGTATTTAACTGTGTACCATTCACACGACGTATTTGATCCGTGTGTCTTTGTTTACACGACGTATTTGATCGTGTAACAGCTTGGTTGAGAACACGACGATGTGCGGACATGTCTACCGGATCATTCTCTCTGATGTTTGTGTTTAGCTCCATGGAGTAAGAACGAATCTGAGTACATGTCATATTTAATCTGCATCACTGTGTGAATAGTTATAATTTGATTTATGATATTTTGCATCTGTGACATTTATACTTGGTTGAGATATGATATATGTTGTGCTAATATGATTTTGTTGTTTTAACTGCTATATCTGTATGTTTTGGCATTTTCTTACTGCTATACTGGTAATGATGTAAATTGTCTCACCTCTTTGCATATATTTTATGTATTATTATTTATGTTCTGTAAAGTCATTGAGGAAGTAGAAGAGGAGCAGCCGTTGGATTTTCAGTACGAACAACAACTGAATGAGCAGTTTGAGGAGGGCGAGCCTCGAGATCATCCATATCATATGGATTGATTGCGACGTGGGATAACATTGACCGAAGTTTTCTGTATTCTAATGATCTCCCCGAGGAAGATCCTTCGGAGAATCAAAACTCTTAGTGTTATGCTTGGGCTAGTTTATGGTTTACTTTAAACGAGACAGTTTACTGTTTTATTAAATAGTTTGTAATATGTAAATTATTTGTATCTATAATTATGGTGTGTATGTAATAGTTTGTTTTATTTGATGTACTATTTACTTTATTTTATAATATAAGGTCCAAAAAGAATATTTTTACAACCTATATTATTATATATTACGAAATAATTTATAACTTGGGTAAAAGTTTTATTATTATTATTTGAAAATGTGACATCCCCAGTAGGGTGTTGCACCCAACCTTGCTTAGGGATTTATCATCAATCCAACTAGGGAACACAAACATTGCTCCAAGTAATATTTGACAAGAATTTGACAAGAGCAAGCATGAAATGGTAAATATGTTGACTCATCAAATGACAACAATTCTAACACCCCTAATTGAGTCAATTAATAATACCTATAACACCTTAGCCAGGCAAATGGGTTGAATTGCTTATGTGTTTGGACAACCTGAGGATCCTATTGTGAACTAAGTAGGTAATGTCCAGCCAGCATAAAATGAGCATAATCAACCTGCTCAACTTATACAGCCTAATGGGGCTCAATTAGTAAATCAAAATTAGAATATTGATCAACACTTGGAAAGGTTTAGACAAAACAATCTTGGGAGGCATCATAATATAAACCTGGTTGTTAAAAAAATTTTAAATAGGTATGGTTTTAATGTGGGTTATGTTGACCAAACTTATTTTGTTTTAGCATTTCCAAATTTCGTTCAACATGCAGAGTTGCCTAGGGGTTGTAAAGTCCCAAAGCTAACCAAGTTTGCTATGGAATGTGGTGAATCCACAATTGAACATGTGGGCAGATATACAATCGAGTTAGGGGATATTGCTAATAATAAGTATTTAAAAATGAAATATTTCCATAGTTCTTTGACCAAGAATGCATTTACTTAGTTTTCGACTCTCCTTTCGAACTCAATTCATTCATTGAATCAATTAGAAAGAAATTTTCATGAACAATTCTTTCGAGGAGAGACAAAAGTAATCCTAATAGATTTATTCAATATAAAACGAATAAGTTGGGAATCAATTGATGATTACCTAGCTCAGTTTAGGCAGATGAAGGCTAGATGTTTCACAACCGTTCTAGAATATGAAGTAGTCAAAATGACTACTAGTGGTTCAGACTATTCGAATAGAAATAAATTATTAAACAAATATATTCTAGACATGTCTCAACTCGCTGATAGGGTGAGACAACTCGAACATCTTAAACTCGAAAAAGAAATATATAAGAAACATTTAAGGAGAGAGAAGATAACCTATGTCAAAATAGACGAAATGAAGACATAGATGAGGAGGTAAATGAAGTACATATTGCTGAACTTCAATCTGGTCCCCTTTATGTATGCGCATCTTTTAAAACCAGTTTGAGCTAAAAATAAATCGAAATTTGCAAATAAGTAATCTTATGGTTTCGATATAACTAAAGCTAATCATATATTTGATGTGTTGTTGATAGATAAACAAATCAAATTATCTGATGATCACAAAATTCCCTCCCCTGAGAAAATAAAAGGTAAAAATATTATAAATACCATAATAAATATGGTCATTCAACTAAAATTGTGTTCAATTCAGGGATCTTATTCAAAAAGGAATTAAAGAAGGTAGATTAAAATTTGAGGAGAAAATGTAGAAGGAAATGACGGTTGACTTAAATCCTTTTGAAGTTAATGCTTGTTATGTCAAACCAGCAGACTTCTTTCAAGAGGTTTAAGAGGACAAGGCTCCTAGAGATCAATATTGAAGTTGATCTTGATATGTATGAAGCTAATGAGAAGAAGGTGTAACAACCTCTTTTTAGAATGTTAGACTAGTTTATGATTGCTAAGATAACATAACATTTGTTTTACATGTTTATCTATTCTTGTGACAAACTGAGTTAGTTTATGCACCTTATTGCAACCTAGAGTGTGAAAAATAGCCTAAAATAACTCATAAAATAGCATAAATGGCTAAGAAAAAGAGAAATAAATTTAGAGAATTTGTTTCTAAGTCACAAATAGGTGTAAAAGGATGAAGTTAAAATTTGAGAATAATCAGAGTTAGTTTGATATTTTTAGGCATACTAGTTATGCATTTGATACTAGATTGACTAGCAGCAGATATGAAAAATTAAGATATTGATGAAACAATAATTTTGATGAATCTTAGTATTTATTTCAAAGTTGTTGGAAGTTGAAAAACTTGATTTAGGTAAATCTAAGTGTTCTTAGCAGATTAGAAAGTTTCAGTGAAATACTTAAGTGTTACAAGTCACATACGGCCAGCCCTCTTTGCTGACTTTTAACCCTTGATATTTCACTCTTTCTCAACTCATTTTCTCTCACTTTTTCCTCCCAAAAATAGCCAAGGCAGTAGCAATAGGGAAATAAGAAACAAAGGAAGAGAAAGCTAAGGAGGAAGAAGAGGAAAAGAGAAAGAGAGCCAATGGCAAAGCCAAGTTTGATCTTCCACTATCACAAACCACTTGAGGTAGGGGATTCTAACCTTAAATTTCATCTCTTTCCTTCATCAATTTCATTTGTTGATGTTAGGTCATTAGATGGAGAAAAATGGGTTTAATAAGTAAAAAATTATTTTCTTCTCTTAGTTTCTGTTTTCATTGTTTGGAATTGGCTATTTCAGTTTAATAAGGGTAAGGTGATTGAAATTGTCTTTGGACATGGTTAGATAGTTCCTTAAGTTGGAACATAGAACTTTGATTGGTGTGATTGTGATTTTTGTCATTAATCCATACCTAAGTGAGTTAATAAATTGAGTGTTACAACATGAATATTTGGTTATATTCCAATGGAACAGTAACCAATTCTGCAAAATTTATTAATATGCGACCAGCGCTTCCAAACGCTTAGGCATGCGTAACTCAGTGAGCTGATGCATGAAGCAGAGCATTGAGTGCTCTGGCACCAGGAGCTGAGCGCTTAAGCACCCAACGATAGAATAGAACAAAGCATTGCTCTGCCCATCCAACACTTAGGTGTTGGAGAGGGAGTGCCTAGGCACTGGTTCTAGAATTGGCAAAGGCCATTTTATGGACATGTTGAGCTTCTCAATTAATTAAGATCCTTAGTATATACTTTCTAAAGTCTGTTAAGATATTTTTAGAGATATTTCATAAAGGGAATAACCACCTAGTATATAAGAACAAGTTTGAGTTTTTAAGCTCTTCTAGAGTTATGAATTGCTTAAAATGGAGTATTAGTAAAGTGTTAGTTCTTTTACTTGTTAGAGTTGAACCTTAGTACAATTAACCTAATTAAGGGAGTGAGATAAACCCCTTACCCTTGCAAATGAGTGAGTTAAGCTCTTTGTTAAGGAGGTAATTATGAGAGTAAAGTGTCAGTACAACACTTTGCCTAAGACAAAATAGTGAGTTAAGCTATTTGTCAAGTAACATGAGAAATATGCTCAACCCTTATGTAGTGTAGTAAAGTGAGTCAGACTTACTACTAAGAACTATAGGATGAGTTAAGTCCTAAGTTAGGCAATGAAGCGAGTTAAGCAATTTCCCAAGTTTAGTTGATATTATACAGTTGTATGAACGATTATGTAATATCGAGATAGCTTAGATTTATATACGTTATACAGTTGTATGGACGATTGTATAATGTTGATATAGTTTATATATATATATATATATATATATATATATATATATATATATATATATATATATATATATATGTAATTTGCACTAATAAGTGCCATGAGATACATGTATATTATTGAGAATTTTTATATTTTCACCCCTTTCTGTGTTTCCATGGTAAAAGCAAGTCAAGAACCTTGCAAAGGGGCAAAGTAGTTAAAGAAAGAGCAACAAGACTACATAGTTTTTAGTTTTTGTTATATGGCCAACTGATGGACGATGTCGTACTCACCTCAAAATAGTCTAGGTTTTAAAAATGGAATATAGTATAGTGCATAACCTAGGTCATTTCCCAAGGACCAATTCGGATTTCTCAAACATATTAGAAGTTGTCAATAGGTAGGCAGTTTTGTTCATCAAGTAGCAGAATACAAATTCAAACAAAAATTAAAGAAAATAGAATTCAATTATGGAAACACCAATCCAAGTCCTTCAATTCAATGGTAGAGTTAATCATAGTTCAAAGAGAATAGAATTCTATATGCATACACCTCTGTTAATTCAAATTCAACTAGATAATCATCTAAAATTTGATCAACTAAAACAGAATCACAATCGTAATTCTTGATTAAAATTGATTTAGGCACAATTTCAAATTAACATAGATTACCAATCGATGATCTATTCTCCTTTAGATTCAGATTAATCAATCCTAATTCTATCTTCAATTTCGAAAACATAATCTAGATTCAATCAAATCTAGATCTAGATCAACATAATCATGTTGCAAAGACAAATCACAATTGAAGAAGGAGAAGGGGAGAGAATACAAACAAAATTCACAATTAAACAAAAGAACTCAAAACTCTAACCACAATCATTGAATTCCTTGGATTGATTCAATCTTTAGCCTTCCATGGCCATCACCATTAGAAAAACAAACTTCAAGAAAAGTGCAGAACCCTAAGAGAAGAGAGAAGAGAGAAAACGAAAAGACAGAAAAGAACTTTTTCTTTCAATCTGTAAAACTAAACAAAGTAATTCCAAAGTATTTTTTGAATTCTGAAATCCCCTATTTGTAACTAATAATTCTTCTGTAATTCCTAATCTACCCATAGCCCAAACTGTAGCCCTTTGAATAAGCTTTTCATAGACATATAATTTGCCTTATTTGGGCTTAAATTAAGAAAGTTAAGCCCAAATTAGTGAGGGAAGGTCCAAGCTTTGTGATAGCAACAACGTCCTAATTTTGAGGCTCAATTTCGCCTTGAATCCAGCTGAAATAGAAAAATTGCATTAGACACAAAATTGAATATCTTTGTCTCAGCTTTCAGGGGACACTAAGATCATTTAAATGTGATATTTGTAGCCCAAGATATGGCCTGTATGAGACAGAAAGGTCAAAATGAGCTAAATTCTGATAATTAATGAAGTTTTACAACTAAGCTCAATAAGACCCAATCAAGTAAAACTGACCCACAAAAATAATATTGGATACAATTAACATCTAATTAGGCCAAAAATAAAGTAATAATGAATGTCTCAAAACTGATTGATCACCAACTATTTTATATTTTACTCTGAGTTGTAATTTTGTTGTATATACAACACTATGCCCTTATAGGCTTTTGGATGTATATATGTATAACCTTCTTTTATCATGGCTCTCTATATTTAATTTTTTAATTATATGAAATTACAAGGATGGCGTAACGCCCCTTTTCCTTGTCTCACGAAGAAGGAACTTCACACCATAAGGAGATTAAAACGAAAATGCGAAAAACAATAATTACATTGATTAATTAAGACCCAGTTCATTTTTAACATGTGATTAAATAATTTGTGTTCTTGGATTGTAAAGTAATTTGAGTATTGAAATATGTGTGCATTCTTTTTTGAAATGACGATAAAGAGATAATAATAATTATAGACACAATGGAATCAACACAGAATTGAAAGTCATACATTCACAATTCATATATAATATTATATGTATCAGCCTGTTTAATTACATCATGATTTACACAAAAAGCAAAAGACGTACCCACCCAAAATGATACAAATATACACCCATCAAGTACGGCAAAACATCAGGCTTCCCCAAAAAGATAAACGATTAGCCATCAGTAGCCACTAACAGTATCAGCCCCTAAGACTGACAAGAAGGGACCGTAGCCGAGTCCTCCTCAAGGTCCTCTTCATCCAATGAAATTACCATCAAAGCTGCCGAATTTCGGGCAAAAGCCTGAGCAGTGGAGAGGAAAGAGTCCTCTTGTGGGGTGTAGTAAAGGTCATCCCACAAATCTCTAACAAGCAGGTAAAATTCCAAGTGGACAAAAGTAGTAAAATAAAAAACAGGCGAGTCATAGCGGCCCCACGCCAAAGACACAGTCAGCTCCCTGTGATAGATGCAACAGTCAATGTTCAAGTTAATGTGCCAGCAATCGGGTCCTCCATGAAAGGTTATCCTAGCATACCCCAAAAATCGGCGCGGACGCGAAGACATCTCAGATCAGCATTAATCGTAGTCGGGCCAAAAGCCAAGAAACTCAGGCGCTTTCTTTTCTTCCTCACGAACGTCTTCTCGGTAGTACATAATTTAAAATAAAAATACAGATACGTAGGAAAAGAGGTGAGACACCCAGCTTTCATTACCAATATGGTAGCAAGAAAACAGAAGATCGCTGGACACCCACATAGCATTACAGTACATATATTCATCAACAGAATAATTAAAATAATAGTAATAACTAATTAAGCAATAAAAGAGAAATGACAGCAGAATCTCATGCATTACAGTACATATATGCTCAATGAAATATAAGACTGACAATGGGCAATGCACAATGCATTATGATACCAAAAATCCTACTCCATGGAGCTAGACATAAACATTTTCAGAATAAATGATCAAGGAGTTATGCCAGTATCTCATTAGCCTTAAAAATAGAGTGTTTCATCTCATAAAAATATTTGTGCAATACGGCTTATACAAGGCACCTCAACAGTTGATCGCGATATAGGACAGTGTCTCAGTCCGAACGTCGGTGTATTTGCATCGATCTATCCCACGGCCTTAGTGGAGCTACCACTGTCTATTGTGAGACACCTGCACCCTGATGCCCCTTGGGCCAACTACTATGACCCTACGCTTAGTCCACTCGCACCCGCATATAGGTGTTATTCAAACTCCTAGGCATACATCGCCTTTCCAACAATGTCCAACGGACAACACATATGCATGATGACACAATGTACATCATGTATGTTTATCAATGATACATTTATTATAAAGCATACCACAATGGCATATGATCATTTCTCAATATCAACATATTATAATTTCCTCAAGTACACAATCAACAAATAATTAGCCCCACATAGGGACTCGCAATAACGTAGAACTAATTCTTAACATCAATATATATTCATGGTTCATTAATTATCACAATTTCATATTATAGAATCTAACATTTCCAATGTCTTAAGTCTTGATCAATTATGAAAATTTTTGGTTAAATAACCCTTAAAACCGTGGCCTCCCTAGGTCTTTAGAGTTCCAATTTCTTTCCATATTATGCATTAGTCACTTGATATCTAATCACTTAGCTTTTATTTCACACAAGATCAATCCAATCGCTCAAGATCCAAGCCAAAACCGTGGCCTCACATTAGGGTAAGAAACCCTCAAAATTTTTATTTCATGTCTTAATCGTTTTATAATTAATCACATAAGTTTTGTTTGCATAAATCAATTCCAACCCTAGGAATTTCAAGCCAAAACCATGGCCTCTAAAATGGGTAGTAAACCCTCAAAATTTTCCATTCATTATCATTATTAAATATTTCAATACCACCAATGCATTCCAAATCATTATTCAATCATCTATCTCAATTAAGAACATGTACACATGCAAAATCATCAAACAAATTAAGCATAGAAATATGGATTTCTCCATCAAACAATCACACAAGGTCTCCTCACCACCAATAATGGTTGAAGTGAGTAAATCTCCCTCTTATCTAAAGGAAGAACATGAAAATGGTCTCCTATTTGCTCATTGGTGGATTCAGTTTTGAGCTTCCAAAACCCTAGAAATTTCAACACAAAGAATCAACACCAATGGTTGAAAAAGAAGAGTCTTTAGTCTCCAATGAAACCATATAACATGAAAATAAAGAAAAGGAAAATAAAAAATAGAAACTTTACCTTAAAGTTGTAAGCTTAGTCTTGGAAGACAATGGAGGAAGTGATGGATTTTGAAGAAACTTTCTAAATAGGAAGTGTAGAAGAGGTTGAGAGGAGTGTAGAAATAGTGTTAATGAAGAGAAAAGTGAGGAGAAGTGGTCTCTAATGGGGGCTGCAAACCATGGTCAAGGAGGAGAAGAAGAGAGAAGGAGGAGAGAAAATGAAGATGAAAACTGTGATTGGCATTGTTTCAAGAAATTGGTTTTGATGTTTACAAACAAGAAAGGATGGATGTGCATTGATCAAGCTCCAAGGTTCTTCAAGAATAGCTTATAGGACTTAGATCTCGTGTAAAGGTAAAAAGGAATCACACTAAGCTCAAAACATGTTTTAACATCTTTAAAAAGTGTTTTCTAAAAAGTTTAAATGCCCAACAAAGTGTTTCTCGGAAAAATTAGTGCTTGGTGGTAGGCCAAACCATTGAAAAATAGCCAAGTTTGTGTTTTGCAAAACTGACCTTTGATTACTCTTTTGATCATATCTTTCAAAATACTTTGAGTTTTGTTTTGAAACTTATTTCATATGAAAATAGACTCAAAGATCTTTCTAATGAGTAGTCATTTGCTTAAAACGGATAAGAAACAAAGAAGTTATGATCGTTTAAAGTTAGCAAAACCAGAGTGTCCTAACCGATTAGGGACTTTCCCTAACCGATTATTCACTCTACCAGAAGCCATTTTCACATTTCTGAAATGTCTTAACCGATTAGGAACTTGTCCTAACTGATTAGGATGATAAAAAGGAGCCTTTTTCATGTTTTAAATGGCCTCCTAACTGATTAGGAAGATTTCTAACCTAAGGTTAGAACATGTTTTTAAGTGAAAATGCAATTCGCTATCAAAATGGCCTAACCGATTATTAACTCCCTAACCGGTTAGTATGTGTTTAAAATGATCGTGAAAAGCACTTTGTGGCCTAACCGATTAGGCCAAATGCCTAACCTGGTTATTTGATAAGTCGAAGGCTTTTCCTAAAAGGCCTAACCGATTAGGATAATGTCCTAACCGATTAGTTGCAAACCGGCTTTCATAAAACGGCTACTTAATTAATATTTCCAAACTTTACCCAATGATGCTAAATATTAGTGGGCTATAAATACAAGTGTTTGGGCATCAAAGAAATGTTGGAGAACATTCAAAAATTACCCTTGAGTATTAAAAATTTCATCATCTTTTTCTCCAAATCTTTGTTTTGAGCTAAGTGTGTAAATCCTTTATACCCATAAGCTTCAAGTTGTATTATCTACTCTTCAAGAGAGTTTCTATCTTCTACACTTTGTGTAATATATAAAGAGAGGTGAGGTATCTCAGAGTAAAGGGTGAGGTATCCGAGGGGTGGGTGAGGCATCCCTCAAAAGTTGTAAAGGGTTATCCCTATTTGAGGCTCAAGCACAAGGGTGAGGTATCCCAAGGTGTGTTGAGTGCTCTCAATTGTAAAGGTTATCAAGCACCCGTTGAAGCTTGAAGATAGTGGAAAATCTCTAGCAATTGCTTGAGGATTTGGACGTAGATCACAAGTGATTGGTGATCGAACCGGATAAACTATTGTGTTTGATCTTCTAAACTCTATTCTTTACATTTGCACCTTAATTATATATGCTTGAGTTGAACTTGATATTTAGCTTATTTGCTTGATTTATCCTATATCTCAAGTTGCAAAGTAATCTATAATAGTTGTACATTTATTGTGCATATTCCATTTGCATTTATTTATTGAGTGATTTAAAATGCATAATTTGTCAAAGTTGCATTAAAACTAGTCATCACCCAATTCACCCCCCCTCTTGGGTAATGGTTGCCACGAACCAAAAATCCCAATGTACCTCCAGCCTCTGACCCTAAGTTTGATATTCCTCTTAGCTTGGACCACCGAAAATATTTCTCTCACAAGAATCAAATGCACACATACAAGCTGAAATTTCAAGCTAGGAATATCATCCAAAGCACATGGATTGAGAATTCTTCGTTCAAGAGGGTTTCACTTTTCTCAACCTCTTAGAATTTCATGGCACGAAAAAGCCTTTGTCTCTCGCTTGCTCCAAGTAAGTACTACTATCTTGAAGCTACTAAAGTATATTCAATATGAGTATTTCGGGTAGCAACTTAATTTCGATGTTAGAAGGCATAGGTTAGTAGTAACTCCTACCCATTGGAATACCTTATTTGGACTTGTTCATGCTTTGGAGAAAATATTTACTATGGATTAAGGATTTAATAAAAATGAGGCTCTTGCATATTCAACCTAATATTCACATTGGAGACAAGAAAAGTCTCACCGGCTTTGGCTAAATCCCAAGACCGTTTTTCATTATATTGTGACCCACATTCTTGCTCTGGCAGGGCTAGCAATTATGCCTTGGTGGAAGAAGAAGACATTTTCTTAATGTAGGCTATGAAACAGAGGCTTCACATCAATTGGCCATTTTTCATCATGCACTACATGATGAAGGCCAAGGATAAGACATGATGGACCTTCCTTATGCCCTGGTTGTTGCAAAAATCTTGGATCAATACCGCCTAATCTTCAAGAAGATGGTGTGATTGATCTAATCGTCCACAACAAGTTTGGTCTAGCCTTCTTCCACCGCATGCAACTCAAAAAGATAGATGGTGTATGGGTCTACGGAAGAAAGCAAGAAGCACCAGGCATTGCAAATTAACCGAACCCGATGAGCCTATTCGTGCTACAAATGAAGACCGCATCCTTGAAGCCATTGCCAACATGCAAGTGAGTATTGAAGCTAGGATTGCGACTTTTCAAACATATCAAGAACACAGCAACACTATTATCTATGATCGCCTGAGTGCTATGGAAGATCGTTTGGATAGACTTGAGCGTCGTTTTCCACAACCTGAAGATCATGGGACTTAGGCATGGAGCGGTTAAATTTCTTTATTATGCTTATGCTAATCTAATCTTACTGTTTATCTTTTGAAGTCTGCTGAACATTAGCTTGTCTTTGCTACTTTATGGTATGACTTGCACTCTGCTAAACATTAGTTTCTTCCTATGCATCTCCTTTGCTCTTATTGCTGGTTCGTTGTTGCATAAAACTAGTCTTGTCCTCAAGAATATGTTGTTATTTCTCTCCTTTTCGGAAAAGTTCTTTTTGATTATGTCAAAAGGGGGAGAAGGTTTTTGGCTTGAAATCCATTGAGAAAAGCAAGGTAAATTTCCAAAAGATATAATTATAAAATGAATTACATGATCTTGGGATTCCAAAACTAAGGGGGAGCTGTGCATCTCTGATATTATCATCTCTTGAAAAACAGAGGGGGAGTAAGTCTCTAATACCTTTTGTGAATTCCATTTTGTTTAACTAACCTTTTCTCAATTGTTGTTTGTCATCATCAAAAAGGGGGAGAATGTGATTGGCATTGTTTCAAGAAATTGGTTTTGATGTTTACAAACAAGAAAGGATGGATGTGCATTGATCAAGCTCCAAGGTTCTTCAAGAATAGCTTATAGGACTTAGATCTCGTGTAAAGGTAAAAAGGAATCACACTAAGCTCAAAACATGTTTTAACATCTTTAAAAAGTGTTTTCTAAAAAGTTTAAATGCCCAACAAAGTGTTTCTGGAAAGTTAGTCTTGGTGGTAGGCCAAACCATTGAAAAATAGCCAAGTTTGTGTTTTGCAAAACTGATCTTTGATTACTCTTTTGATCATATCTTTCAAAATACTGAGTTTTGCTTTGAAACTTATTTCATATGAAAATAGACTCAAAGATCTTTCTAATGAGTGGTCATTTGCTTAAAACGGATAAGGAAGTTATGATCGTTTAAAGTTAGTTTTCAAAACCAGAGTGTCCTAACCGATTAGGGACTTTCCCTAACCGATTATTCACTCTACCAGAAGCCATTTTCACGTTTCTGAAATGTCCTAACCGATTAGGAACTTGTCCTAACCGATTAGGATGATAAAAAGGAGCCTTTTTCATGTTTTAAATGGCCTCCTAACCGATTAGGAAGATTTCCTAACCGGTTAGAACATGTTTTTAAGTGAAATGCAATTTGGCTATCAAAATGGCCTAACCGATTAGGGTAACTCCCTAACCGGTTAGTATGTGTTTAAAATGATCGTGAAAAGCACTTTAAAGTGGCCTAACCGATTAGGCCAAATGCCTAACCGGTTATTTGATAAGTCAGAAGGCTTTTCCTAAAAGCCTAACCGATACAATGTCCTAACCGATTAGTTGCAAACCGAAAACGCTCGACGGTCATAAAACGACTAGTTTTCTTAATTAATCATTTCCAAACTTTACCCAATGATGCTAAATATTAGTGGGCTATAAATACAAGTGTTTGGGCATCAAAGAAATGTTGGAGAACATTATGAAAATTACCCTTGAGTATTAAAAACGAATTTCATCATCTTTTTATCCAAATCTTTGTTTTGAGCTAAGTGTGTAAATCCTTTATACCCATAAGTTTCAAGTTGTATTATCTACTCTTCAAGAGAGTTTCTATCTTCTACACTTTGTGTAATATATAAAGAGAGGGTGAGGTATCCCTCTAGAGTAAAGGGTGAGGTATCCCTCGAGGGTGAGGCATCCCTCAAAAGTTGTAAAGGTATCCCTATTTGAGGCTGAAGCATGAGGTATCCCAAGGTGTGTTGAGTGCTCTCAATTGTAAAGGTTATCAAGCACCTGTTGAAGCTTGAAGATAGTGGAAAATCTCTAGCAATTGCTTGAGAACGTAGATCACAAGTGGATTGGTGATCGAACCAGATAAACTATTGTGTTTGATCTTCTAAACTCTATCTCTTTACATTTGCACCTTAATTATATATGCTTGAGTTGAACTTGATATTTAGCTTATTTGCTTGATTTATCCTATATCTCAAGTTGCAGTTGAGTAATCTATAATAGTTGTACATTTATTGTGCATATTCCGCTGCATTTATTTATTGAGTGATTTAAAATGCATAATTTGTCAAAGTTGCATTAAAACTAGTCATCACACAATTCACCCCCCTCTTGGGTAATGGTTGCCATGACTAACAAAAACTAGAGAGAGAAATTGATAGATGAAAAATGAGTGAAATGTGATTAAGTGTGTTAAGTATGTGGGAGCAAAATTTTGCTCTAATGGGTGCGGCAAATGGAGAGGCTTCTCCAACAAGCCAAGGGTAACTTAGACATTTGGTGGTCAAAACTTCTCAAAGAAGTTTTTATTAAAATACACTAAATTTGAATTAAAGTGAATTTGATTAGGCATAAAGTGGATTACATTAGGATAATGTGATAGGGTTTTTAATACATAATATTATCCAATGGACAATTGTTACAGTTGACAAAAGTCAATATTAATTATCCGACAGATAAAATTTACATAGCAGTTATTATTTTATCTGATAAAATTTCTCAAAAAACATGAAACTTTGTAAATTATGTCCGGTCTCAGGTTTAATAAGATCCCCCGCTGACGTTTCCACAGATCAAGGTTCTCGGAAAAAATATCTCATTTTTTCAGCTCTGCTCAATTTGCACGCAAAATGAAGAATAATATTAAAATATTTTGCATTTTCAGAAAAATCCAGAAAAATTCTCAAAAATCATAAATATTATAAAATGAATATTCATAATGAAATAAATAAATTTTGGGGTGTTACAGATAGTAAGAATAGAAGTGGCATGATTAATACTTTATATCTTTATATATATAATTATATCGAGATATATGTATTAAGGTGTTATAGGAGGTGTATCCCAAGGCAGGAGAAACCTTGGTGGAGTTTTTAATTCATAAAAAATGAGGGTGAGATGGGGGTTTCTTTGTGCCCTAGGTGCAGTGCTGTGTTCGACAAACTAGCAGCAAAGTCTTTCGAGGTAGCAAGAAAGAAAAAGAAGCTGAACAAGATTCTTGTTCAGGGATCAAGAGTAGTCGAAAACTAGAACTAGCCAATGAGCTTGAAACCTGGGCTGATGGTTGATCCAAAAGGATATAGAAAGGGTAAGACTAGGGTACCACCAGCAAATGTGGTGCCTAATAAATGCTATTGAAACAGTAAAGTATGGAAAGGCCTAGTTCTCAAGCCAAATTGGCACAAATTTGAATTAGGTGTCCAATACCCCACGTTGGGGTATGGTGGGAATCCTAACACTTGGTTAAGAAATGAAGTTGGTCAGTTTTCAGCTCAGTTCAAGGGTCCATATATGTCAAAGACCCAGTGGAGGAAGGCCTAACGACTTCGAGACCAGCAACAAGCCATTCAGCAGAAGGCTGCTCAAATGAAAATTCGACCATATGCAAACATGGTCAAAGTAGTAGCAAGTCAAGTCAGGAAAGGAAAACAACCTATTCTTGTGGAAGAAGATATGATAATTAACTCTTTTGAGCCAAGGTTTAATGATGATTTGGAGGCCATTTTTAATGGTTTCCCAATAAATATGGTGTTGATTCGACTAAAAGAGTGTCAGTGAATTTGACTGATGACGGTATGGATGAAGATTTCTTCAACGAACTCGAAGAAGCAAATGAAGACCTAGTATTCGTGGAAGAAGATATAGTCAAAGCTAAGGAAAATTCAAAAGTTTTTAATGTCCCTTAAAAAGAGATGAAAGATCATTTGCGACCATTATCCATTAAGGTCATACCTAATGGAAAGTTGGTTAATAGGATGCTGGTTGATAGAGGTACTGCAATCAACCTAATGCCTTCCAATTTACTGAAAAAGTTTGGAAAAAGTGAAGCTACTTTGCTCCCACACAACATGACGATTACAGACTTTAATGGCAAATCCTCAAGCTCTGACGGGGTTATGACATTGAACATTAGAGTAGGAACTGTAACAAGGAATACTATTTCCATTATGGTACCATCAAAGGCCAACTACAACTTGCTACTTGAAATGTAACACCCGTGAAAATATGATAGACTTGTATATGGTTATAGATGTAGCTTAATACTTAATTATCATGTCTATTAAGTTTTGTGACTTTCTGAGCATGTTTAAGCACTTTGCTGCAATGCTATGTGTGAAAAATAATTATTTTTAGCTCCGAAAATGGCTTAAATTGCTTAGTTAATGGAAATAAATGTGGAGATCTTATTTTTAGGTCACTAATGTGTGAACTGTGTTACAGTTAAAGTTTGAGATTAATCTGAATTATTTTGGTATTTTTAAGCATACTAATTATGTGCTTTAATGTCAGATTGACTGCCAGCAGATATGAAAAAATGTGAAAATGGTAAAACAAGATTTTTGATGAATCCTAAGATTTATTTTAAACTTGTTGGAAGTTAGAAAAATAGATTTTGTGAAATCCAAGTGTTATTAGCAGATTGGGAGTTACAACTTGGCCACTTAAGTAACCAAGCCTTTCACGTTTCCCTCTCTTTGCTACCTTGACTATTTGAGGCTTCGTAATGAGATATTTATCTCATTTCTCATGTTTTCTCACGGCTGCAAGCATGAAAAGGCAAAGGGAAAGGGAAGCAAGGAGCAAAGGGAGGAAAATCAAGCAACCAAGGAAAAGAGGAAGGAAAGGAATGATTGGAGTTGCTCTCAGATTTCATTTTTGGTCATTAGAGGTAGGGAGAACTTTGTTTTGCTCATCCTTTTATTCTTTTCATCTTGTTCATAAGATTTGGTTTGATGTGAGGATTAGGTGTTGAGTGTGTGCTTTGGTGTTTTAAGCTTGAATCTTGTTAGAAAAGTAGAGGATAGCCTATGTTAGAGTTATTGGTTGCACGGTGATGCATTTTCATCCTTTAAACACTTAAGAATTCATTTGAGTTAAAAATGGGTTGTTAGGTTTTTATGGTGATGGATGATGCATGGATGCATGTTTAGGGTTTTAAAAATTGATTTGAGAGATAAAACATGTTTTTAGACCTTATGTGAGGTAGGAAATCACCTAGTTTGGAGATTTGAAAGGTGGGAAGGCAATTGTTCCTTAATAGAACAGTGGAATTTTTTGCAGAATTCTGCATAATTCTTTATTGCAAGGTCAAGCCTAGGCGTGACAGAACCACGCCTAGGCGTGGGTGAGACAGAGAGTGTCACGCCTAGGCATGACAAAGCTACGCCTAAGCGTGCTTTCCTAGAAGTTACAGGGCTGTTGCCTTGCCACCTTCACACCAAGGCGTGGACGATGGCGTCTAGGCTTGGCTTCTAGACTTGGGGAATAGCTGAAATGTGATGCAATGGAGCCTATGAAAGGTGTGGTTTCTTCTTTTATGCTTCTTAATGAGTATTGAGACTCTAATAGGAACATTCAGTGAGGTGAGATTGTGATAAATCAAGAATGATTTGTAATGTTAATTATGAGAAATAATTAAGAATGGATATATATATATATATATATATATATATATATATATATATGTATTGTTATCTTAAGGATAGATTTCCTTATGGTTTTTAGGATAGGTTTTCTTATTGGTTGATTAACATCGTGTAATTGATGGATTTCACTACATGAAGTGTTACTTTTCTAGATGGATTTCCAATGCTTGTCCAAGGTTATGGATGTGACTTCCATTTCTTTGTTTAGGATATATGCATTCATGACATTGCCATGGACTTGGTATCATATATTATTCATTTCATCCTTAGGTTATTGCATAGACATATACATTAGACATAACTTAGTAATTGTATAAGCGATTGCCATCATTCATTTAAAATTCATGACATGCAATTTAATAGACGGTTGTGTGCTTCTGGGAGGGAAGTGTTATGCGCTTCTGTGATTGAAGTGTTGATTCAATAAATGTGTAATACTTATGAATGTATAAGTTGCTGATTTTGGAATACTTTTATTGGGATGTGATTTCTCGCCCTGATTGTGTTGCCCTGTAAATCCAAGTACGAGTTCTTCTAAAAGAGAGATGAAGTGATGTGAAGACTAGGATAGTGTTGCTATATCAAATTTTGGATTATGTATTTATTATACTAGATCTAGTGTGTAAAAGCTTATATATTACAATATGCCTTTCTGAGGCAATGAAGTATATATAACTTTTAGTTTATCGTGGCTCTCTATAAAAGTTTGCATGATTTTTATGGAATAGAGTTGTTTAAGGTTAGAAGTGATACAACCAGTATTGATTATCCTTGTATGTGTAAGATGTATCGAGATGCCAATTTTGGGATGTTACATGGAAGGGAGTGGATTCATGTTGCAGGTGTTGTTCCTTTGACCGTTCATCAATAAATGTTTCACTGGGATGAGGAAGGGGAACTAGAATTGATAAAGGTAGAGGCAATTGACCATTTGATGTATCTTCAGAGCAATCATGTTGATTTTGACATGTACTATCCTGGGGTTAAGCTTCTGAACATTTGGGATACAGGAGCATTCGACAGTAAAACCATCGAGATGTTTCGTTTTGATGTAAATGGTTTTTACCAGGTCCCAAAGGTCAATTTGATTCGGCCTGATGAAATAGACTCAAATGAGTCTTGAGAGCCTCATGGCTCGATTGTTAGCCTATATGGCTGACAAAATGGTTTGTACCACTGGTGGTGCAAATTTGGATTGTATATATGATGACTCACCTCAAGGGTTTGAACAAACCTCTCTATCTGATGGCATTAAAAAGAGGTACAAGACCCTTTGGAGGAGATTAATTTAGGCGGTGATGTAATTAAACACCCTATTTGTATTAGTAGTTTATTAAATGTAAATCATAAACAAGGATTAGTCAGGTTGGTTAAAGAATACAAGGATTGCTCTACGTGGGACTATGAAGAAATGCCTGAACTTAGCAGAGAACTCATGGAACACGAGTTACCAATTCAAGCAGGTCAACGTCTAATTAAGCAGGCTCCTAGAAGGTTTGCACCAGAGGTGGTATTGAAAATCAAAGAGGAAATCAAAAGACTTTTAAAAGAAAAATCTATTTGAATCACTAGGTATGTAAATTGGATTTCAAATGTTGTTCCTGTAATGAAGAAAAATGGTAAGCTAAGAGTATGTATATATTTTTGAGATTTAAATTCTGTAATACCCAAAGACAAATACCCTATATAAATTGCTGACATGTTAGTCAATTTAGCTTCAGGCCTAAATTCTAAATTTCATGGATGGATATTATGGTTATAACTAGATATATATTGCTAAAGAGGACATATCGAAGACAACATTTCCATATCCTGGTGCAATTAGCATATTTGAATGGATAGTTATGCCTTTTTCATTTGAAAAAAGTTAGGGCCATTTATCAAAGGGCCATGAATACCATCTTTCATGATTTGATTGGAAAATTTATGAAAATATATATTGATGATGTGGTAGTTAAATCTAAATTGAAAGATGTGCATTTAACAAACTTTAAGGTAATGATTTGAAAGAATGAGAAAACATGGATTAAAGATTAATCCTATTAAGTTTACTTTTGGTGTAACTGCATGTAATTTTCTAGGCTTCTTAATCCATAAAAAAGGTGTTGAAGTTGATAAGAATAAGGAAAAGGCCATTCTGGAGGTTTCATCCCTTTCGAATAAGAAAAAACTTCAATCTTTATTAAGGAAGATAAATTTCCTTCAAAGATTCATTTCAAACCGATCTAACAAGACTAAAGTTTTTTCTCCATTAGTTAAACTTAAAGCTGAAGAGGAGTTTCAATGGGAAAAGGAACACCAAGAAGCCATTGATAAGATAAAAGAATGCCTGAGTAATCTTCTAATAATGGAGTCATTGATAAGAAGCCATTGATAAGATAAAAGAAGCCATTGTATATTTCAACATTTGAAGAAACCATTGGGAGTATGCTGACCTAAGAGGATGAAAATAGAGTCGAAAGAGCTATTTATTACCTTAGTAGAGTCCTGATTGATGCTAAAGTTAGGTATACAATAGTAGAAAAAATTATGTCTAGCATTGTACTTTTCATGTATCAAGTTAAAGTATTACATAAAGCCCTTTGATGTGTTTGTATTATCAAAAACTAATATAATAAAATATATGTTATCAAAATCTATCTTGCATGATCAAGTAAGGAAATAGACTCTTGCTTTAACAGATTTTTCTCTATAATATATGCCTTTAAAAGTTGTCAAAGGCCAAATATTAGCCGATTTCTTGGCTGAACACCCTTGTGAGGGAATTGAAGAAAAAGAAATTGACTTGGTAGGAATAAAACCCTAGAAGTTATACTTCGATGGATTGAAACACAATGGAGGTGTTAGGTTGGGAGTTCTAATTATTTCTCCAAAAAGAATCCTAACCAGATTTATGTTCGAATAAAGATATGAATGTTCGAATAATGATGCAGAATATGAAGCTTTAATTAATGGCCTACAAATTTTATTTCAATGAAGGCCTGAAATGTGATAATAATGGGTGATTCTTAATTAATTATCAAACAATAAGCTTGAGAATGTAGATGTATTAATAAAAATTTGATTAAATATTTAACTTTTTCAGTGAAGTTACTTAATAAATTCGATGAGGTTATAATTCAGCATATTCTTAGAGAGGAAAATGAAGAGGCCAATGAATTGACTTGGATAGCTTTAGGATATAAAATTTTTAGTAATTCTTTAAATAAGTTAATCGAAATTAAAGAAAAATTATATCTATTCAAAAACTTTGAGATTTGTACAATCAATAATTTCTTATATTTTATTCATTTTATAATCTCTCACTGAGCTTCTTAATGTTCAATTACGCTTAATTCAGTTAGCTTTTGTCACATTTTATGATATTGAGCTTAAATGGATCATTGAAGAAATTATTGCTTGAATTACTTTAATTTGTCTATTTGGTAGCGTTTAGTAAATTGGCTATAATTTGAGTTGCAAATATCTGATTGATGTGATTATGGTCAAGTAAGAAAGCTAAGATAATTCTCTACAACTTTCATGAAGTCCTCAAGAGCTAAATCACACATTTGGATAATTTAAATTGGAGTTGAAGCAAGATCCAGAGTGTTGATCCTGACAGCTTGACCTCTGCGCACTTATCAGCCCATATCTTAAGTTGTATGGGTTATTTTGGGCTGAAACTAACGGCATTAGAAATTTAAGACCCAAATCTACAACTTTCATGAATAATACATGAGTTAATTCAGATGTCTTGGAAGTCAGATTGGGATTAGCACAAATAAGCTGTAGCTGGGCCTGAGTAGTGTGCATAGATTGGGCTATAATTTGAGTTATAGGATTCAGATTAGGCTGAAACTATTGGCATTGGAAAGCTAAAAAAAAAGCCTACAACTTTCATGAAGTCCACTTTTTCATATTTTGACGGCAACCATGAGTTCAGCTCCAAATCATTTGGGGAACAAGAATCTCAATAATTTTTCACTCATTCACAATTATCAAACAACTCCTATTGCATTTTCTACTCTTCATCAAACCACTCTATAGTCATTTGTACTCCTTAAGCTCTATAAAAAGGAGCATTGGCTGATCATTTAGGCATCTTGGCTTAGAGATCAAGATCATGCTATTGTGTTATTTGTTTATCTTGTTGTAGTTTTCTTTTGTTCTAAATTGAAGTTATGTTCATCTTTTTCTTCTTATCTCTTTCTTTCTTCTTGTTCATAAATAACTAATTTTTATTTTGCTAAAGGTGAAACTTTTGGTAATAAATTAAGGTTAGATTAATTTCTTTCTTGTGCTTGAATGATGTATTATCAAGTGGTCATTATATGTGTTGTATTTTGTTTCCAATCAATTTAGAAGCCCTCCTCGTAAAGTGAAGATCTTGATTAATTGTAGATAAGAGGTTGGCACAATGAATTCTTGAGCCCATTTACAAGTGTTAGCAGTGGATAATTAAATGAACCATAATATAATTACATATATAATCTTAAATGAACTTTGAATGTTGTATTTTCCTATTATAACCTCCATTATATATGGATTTCAATTGAGTTATAAAAAGAAATAATGTTATCTTTAATTTATTACCAAGAATAGATCTCCTAGCCCAAGCAAATCCTTTTTTATTTGTGACCAACTTTTATCACCTTTATTGTTGTGACAAATCTTTTCTTTACCTCAAAGAATTTTTCTTCATCAATTTCCTTTGGATCGACCTCGGACTCTTGAGAATTTATTACTTGAAACAACTTACACTTAGGTTTGTAACTTATAATTCGCATCACCAACTATGGCTAAAGATTGTAATTCTTATGCTAAGTCTTATGAACAATGCCAAAAACTTGGAAACATTTAGCATGTTCTAGTTAGTGGATTACATTCGATTTTAAAACCTTGGCCATTTCAAGGATGGGCACTTGATTTAATTAGGTTAATTACGCCTGTTTCTTCGAAGGGTCATAGTTATATTTTAATTGTTGTTGACTATTTTACAAAATGGGTCAAAGTCATTCCTTTAAAAGGTGTCGCACAACAAGATGTGATTAATGTTATTAAAGAAAATATTGTGTATAGGTTTGGCATCCTCCAAACTATAACTACTGATCAACAAACAATATTTATTAGTCGAAGAGTCGCGCAATATGCCGAAATAAGGAATATTAAAATAATCACTTTAACTCCATATTACACTTAGGTAAATGGTCAAGTTGAAGCAACTAACAAAATAATTATTTGTTTAATCAAGAAGCATGTTGGACAAAGGCCAAGAAGTTGGCATGATACATTAAGTCAAATTTTATGGGCTTATCGAAATTCTCTAAGAGAGGCCACTGGTTGTACAACTTATAAATTGGTTTATGGTCATGAGGTTGTATTACCCATCAAAATTAACCTACAATCTATTTGATTACAACATCAAAATGATATTCCAAGTGAAGATTATTGGAACTTAATGTTTGACGAGTTGAATGATTTAGATGAAGAAAGGTTGTTGGCTTTGGAAAATTTAGTTTGCCAAATAGAAAGAATTGTAAAATTCTATGATCGAAAAGTTAAAGCCAAGGAATTTAAATTAAATGACTTAGTGTAGAAAGTTATTTGGCCAATGTGTGATTTTTGTTTTTGATAAAAAGGGTAGTATCGACTTTTCCTCTTGAAAAACCGCTTTCTAAAAGAAACTTACTTAACCTTTCATACCAAGCTCTAAGAGCTTGTTTTAAGCCGTACAAGGTCTTTTTGAGTTTAAAAACATGGTTGGGTAGTTCATGATTTTCAAAACCCGGAGGTTGTTCAACATAACCTCCTCTTCAATAAAGCCATTTAGAAAAGCACTTTTAACATCCATTTGATATAACTTGAAATCCATGATTCAAGCATATGCAAGTAACATTCAAATGGCTTCTAATCTAGCTATAGGTGCATAGGTTTCTTCAGAATCTATTCCTTCTTCTTGATTATAACCTTTTGCAACTAATCTAACTTTATTTCTTGTTATCAAGCCATTTTCATCAAGTTTGTTTCTAAAAACCCATTTAGTACCAATTATAGGATGATTATTAGGCCTAGGAACTAATTCTCAGACTTGGTTTCTTTCAAATTGATTTAATTCCTCTTGCATAACTAAGATCTAATGTTCATCATCAAAAGCTTCAATTATATACTTGGTTCAATTTGAGAAACAAAGGCTAAGTTGATTACATGCATTTCTAAGATAGTTTCTAGTACTTACCCCTTTTGACATATCACCTATCACGGAGTCAAGAGGATGGTGTCTTGATGTCCTCAATTCTTTAGGAAGGTACATGACTTGTGATTCTTCTTGATTTAGAGGTTCCTCTTCTTGTTTCCTTTCTTCCTTATTGTCTAAACGTGATTTCGCCAAAGCTTCTGCAACATCATCAACAACAAACTCCTTTCTCAATCCATTTAGATTAGTTTCATCAAATGCAACATGAATGAATTCTTCAATTGTCATAGTTCTTTTATTATAAGTTCTAAAAGCTTTGCTATGAATAGAATAGCCTAGAAATATACCTTCATCAGACTTAGCATCAAACTTTCCTAAGTTATCCTTTCCATTATTCAAAACAAAACATTTACATCCAAAAACATGAAAATGTGAGACATTTGGCTTTCTTCTCTTGTATAACTCATATGGGGTTTTCTTTAAAATCGGCTTTATAAGGGCTCTATTCATTATATAACACGCGGTATTTACCGCATCCGTCAAAAAATACTTAGGAAGAGAAGCCTCATTGAGCATAGTTCTTGCCATTTCTTCCAAAGATTGATTTTTCCTTTCTACAACTCCATTTTGTTGTAGAATTCTAGGGGCAGAAAAATTATGCTCCATGCCATGTTCATCACAGAAAGTTTCAAAAACATGATTTTCAAACTCACCACCATGGTCAGTTCTTATGGATGTAATTGAAAAACCTTTTTTCATTTTGGATAACTTTGGCAAGTTTCTTAAAAGCTAGAAATGCATCATTGTTGTGAGAAAGAAATAAAGTCCATGTAAATCTAGAAAAATTGTCCACAATCACTAACGCATCGTAATTCTCACCAAAGCTCATAGTTCTAGATGGTCCAAAAAGATCCATATGCAAAAGTTATAAATGTCTAGTAGTTGAAACAATGTTTTTGGCTTTAAAAGTGACCTTTACTTATTTTCCTTTTTGACATGCATCACATAATTTTTCTTTTTCAAAATTGAGCTTGGGTAGTCCAATTACTAGTTCTTTAGAAACAAACTTTTTTAAATGGTCTATGTGAATATGAGCAATTCTTTTATTTCATAACCAAGACTTATCTTCCTTACTTAAAAAGCATTTCGTCATTTGAAGATATATCATCAAGACTAATCATATAAATGTTATTAACACTATTACCAATAAACTTAACATGCTTGTCATTTTTATCTTCAATTATGCAATAATTTGAATCAAATATAACTCTATTTTCTTTATCACATAATTGACTAATACTAAGCAAGTTATGTTTCAAACTTTCAACAAGCAATACATTATCAATAGAGGAGTTAGGACTCTTACCGACTTTACTAACTCCAAGAATTTTTCCTTTGTTGTTATCTCCATAGGTTACATGTCCATGAGTTTTAGGAACAAGGAAAAAGAACTTTGAGTTGTCTCTGGTCATGTGCTTGGAACATCCACTATCGAGGTACCAATTTGAGCTCTTTGTTTTCAAGCACACCTACAACACAAATTTAATTTTTAACCTTTGGTGCCCAAATTTTCTTGGGTCCTTGAATGTTAGTTGTGGGAATTGTTCCCTTAGGAACCCAAATCATTTTTGTTCTAACCTTTGTATTAATTTTTTTCCTTGCATTGCAAGTTGATGCACTGTAACCCTTCTTCCCACAATAGAAATATTTAATAAATAGGCTACTAGAAGTACTTGAATAAACAAAGAAATTTTTATAAGATTTGTGTTGATTTTTTGCGTTATAACCAATTCCAGCCTTTTGAAAAATAACTCTTTGTTTTCCTAATATGATATTTAAATTATCTCTTCCAAAAGTGAATTTTGCAAGGGTGTTCTTTAAATCTTCAATTTCTTTTTCAAGTATATGACATAAAGAACAAGAAGAAGAAGTAGAAGCATGTGAAGGGCAAGTTGTGCATGCATTAATTAATCCTAAAGTTTCATTTTCAATTTGTAATTCTTCAATTATTTTATTTAAACTCAGAATTTGACTTTCTAAAGAAGAAATTGTTTTCTTAGAAGAAGAGATTAATTTAGTGAGCCTTAGTGATTCATCATATAGTTCTTCAAAGGCATCTTGTAATTCATTATAAGAAGGTAATAAATTAGAATTTACCTCATTGTCACTTTCTTCTTCTTCTTCTCATTTGGCTATAAGACATAGATGAGCTTCTTCGCTATCTGAACTATCAGTTGAGTCCATGTCGTTATCATCCCATGCTATGTAGGCTCTTCTTCCTTTTCTTTCCTTGAAGGGTTTCTTTTCAAATTTCTCCATCTTCTTTTAGTAAATTGGACACTCCATTTTCATATGTCTAGATTTTCCACACTCGTAGCAAGTTGGAGTTGAGGATGTTCCTTCCCTTTTGTTATATGTTTTCTTTGGAGGGAAAGGTGGTCTTCTTTGTGTCCCCTTTTCCCTTAGGAACTTACCAAATTTTCTTATTAGAAGGCTGAGATTTTCTTTATTAATCTCGTTGTTCTCCGTACCTTCATCCTCGTCATCATCATCGTCATTAATAGCTGAGGTCGTGGCTTTTTGAGCTATCCACTTTTTCTTCTTGTCATTTTCTTCACTTTGGCTTAATCAGTTCAACTCTAATTCGTGTTCATGAAGTTTTCCAAATAGAGTAGCTAGCGTCATTGTCAACAAGTCTCTTGATTATGAAATTGTAGTCACCTTTGGTTGCCAAATCTTGCTTAGACATCTCAAAACTTTGTTAATCAAGTCTTCATTAGAAAAACTCTTTCCTAATGATGCAAGATGATTAACAATGTGGGTGAACTTCTTTTGCATTTCTTGAATGCTTTCTTATTGGTTCATTCTAAATAATTCATATTCGCAAGTAAGAGAATTGATTCTCGACCTCTTAACTTCACTAGTACCCTTATGGGTAACTTGTAAAGTATCCCACATTTCTTTAGCGGTTTTGTAGTTTGAAATTCTAAAAAATTCATCATACCCCAAGGCAGTGGTAATGATGTTTTTGGCTTTTAAATTATGTTGAACTTTCCTTTTATCATCATCAGACCATTCATTCCTTGGAGTTTCAATCTTTACACCATCGACCGTTTTTGTAGGTATAAATGTACCATTTTCGATAGCATCCCACAAATGTAGATCAATAGTTTCGATGAAGATTTTTATTATTTCCTTCTAATATGTGTAACCATCCCTATTGAAAAAGGGTGCTCGGTTTATGGAAGATCCCTCTGAAAAGCCATTTGAGGAAGCCATGGTCTCTTGAAGCGGCTAAGCTCTTTATATAATAGTCTATCTCTGATACCACTTGTTACCAAGTGGCTTCCAGTACTCAAGAGGGGGGTGAATTGAGTATTAAATTCTTTTCACAAAAGCATAAACAAATTAAATACGCTAAAAATAAAATGTTAAAAAAGCGTGAAAGTAAAGGAAGAGAAGAAGAACAACCAATAAATAAATTATAAGAGATAATAAAATAAATGCAGATAAATAAAATATTAAGGATAAGAAAAGCAAACACGATATTTATCCTGGTTCGACCACTAATCACTTGTGGCCTACGTCCAGTCCTCGAAATACAATTCAAGATTTTTTACTATTTAAGATAAGCTTAAAACAAGTGCTTGCAACCTTTACAATCAAGAGCACTTTTCACACATAGAGAAAGTCTACCCTTGTGCTAAAGCCTCAAACTGTCAGGGATACCTCACCCTTACACAAACCTTCAAGGGATACCTCACCCTTGTTACAAAGCCTTTGAGGGATACCTCACCCTCTTAGAAATATAGTAGAAAATAAATGAAAATAAACTCTCACAAAGAGTAAATATCACAAATTGAAACATTATAGAACTCTCTAAGGATATCTCAGAATTCTGGCTAAAGAACATAGAAAATAAGATAGAAAATTGTAAATCACATTTTTAGCACAAGCAAAAATAGTTCAGATTGTTCGGGACCTGCAGAAGAGACCCAAGGTCTCTATTTATAAAGCCTCATATGAGAATGACTGTTGGGTGCAATTAATATGATAATAAATGATGAAAATGTTTACGTATGAATTCAAAATTCAAAGCAGAGCCTCGTGGGTTATTTGAATACCATCATGGTTATTCGAATACCACTGCTTAGTAAAAAACAAATCTGTAGGGGGTTATTCGAATACCTATAAGGTTATTCGAATACCTCTATTTCAAAATACTTGGAGAAAACAGTTCAAAAGAGGTTTATTAGAATATTTCTCAATCTATTCGAATACTTCTATTTAAAAGTTTTTTTCTATAATCAGGTGTACCACATGGGTTATTCGAATACCTCATTTTGAAAAATAGGTTTTAAGAAATCCCGTATTCGAATGCCTATTATGCTATTCAAATACTTTTGTTTGAAAACAAAAAAAAACGTAGCGGGTTATTCAAATACCTTGGGGGTTATTCGAATACCCCTGTTAGGAAATCATTTAAAAACCTTTAGAAAACTGCCCAGGTGATTTCCGAATTTCTAAAATATTTTGATATTTTAAAACCATATTAAAACTTTAGTTTAAATTTATAAGGAATAGGTTTTTAGATCTTTTAAACAAAATAATGAGATATCCAGTAAGAGCTCCGTATAAAAAGATCCTAAATCCTAAAGTTAATCTTTAAAGATCTTGGACATGGTCTTCTCATCATCTTCATATTTTTTATCATCAAAATTCATCTTCATTGTTGCATGGTAATCACACAATGGACTAGAAATCAAGGAAATATAGAAAACAGTCTCCACATTGGGGTGGACCATATCAAATTATAGAAGTGTTTTTAGGAAATGCTTATTCAATACTTAACACGAATTCGCAAGAAAGTATTTTTTTTATTAATGCAAGTACTTAAAAGCTTATAAACCTACATAAGAGGAGTTAAACATCATATATTAAACGATTCGAATTACAAAGATAGTTTGAAAAATATATAAAAAAAAATTATTATAAGTGTTGTAAAGAAAAATTGAGGCTTTGTAAAGTATCTTCAATTCATTTTCTCAAAGCTTCAGCATTGACAAACGCGGCCTCAGAGGTAGCAAGGACAACCATGACGTTTTGATTGGCATTTAACCACTAGATACTGTTAATCTTCGGTTAGTTCCTTTGAGCCTTTGACTCATCAATTGAAACTAGAATCTAACTTTGTTCAATTCTGAGTTCTTTCAGTTTGGCTTCAAGTGTCTCGGTTTCAGTGGTGAGACCACCCAATCTCACTTGAGCATTAGAAGTAATGGTTAAAAGTTAAGAACACTTGTCCTTAGCGATTTTTATTATGGCCATCAAATTATTTTTCTCTTCGAGAAGCTGTTTATGATCTTTTTGCTAGAAACCATTATAGTTGGCCATCAGGTCTTCGAAAAAACCTCTTGTTTTATTAACAATTTCTTTGGTAGTAGGGGAAAGTTAGTCAGTATATTGTCCAACTGGTTCTAAGAGGTGAATGAGCTTCTACTTTGACTCATCCACAATCATTATCTGATCCATGCCAAACTCAAACATGTCCTTCAAAGATTGAAGCAAAGCTATGATTGAAACATTTTGCACTTCAACTTCAGATTGGATAGTAAATTGTTGTGATTTCAATAAGACAGAAACCTTGTTAGTCAGAATATCCTCCATTTTAGCAAGAGGATCCCAATCATCATCTTCACGGTTTGGACCAATAGTCGAAGCAAGATTATCCTTCTGAGAATCTAGTTTGGATTCTCTTCTTGGACTTGAACATTTGAAATTTGAATAGCTTCCTCGATTACTTGTTCAATTACAGTAGAAATAACCTTTTCTGTAACGCCTATTTTTCAAGAGGAAAAAGGAACGTCACTCCATAATAAAGTGAAATAAAATTTGAAAAATAAATAAATAAATCGTAAATTAAGACCTGATTCATTTTTAATATATGAATAAACATCTTCAATTGTAATTGTATAGTAATTGGGTATTAAATAAATTATTATATATATATTTTGTTGTTGTGAGAATAATAAAATGTAATTACAAGTAAAAATCAGCATGAAAGGAAATCACACATCCACATTATATATATATATATATATATATATATATATATATATATATATATATATATATTTTGCATTAAGCCTGTTTAATTACATCATTAAATGTACAAAAACTAAAAGGCTTTACCCATCCCAAGATGTTTACAAATGTACAACCCATCAAAATAACAAAACATAAATCACACATCCACATATTATATATATATATATATATATATATATATATATATATATATATATATATTTGCATCAAACCTATTTAATTACATCATCAAATGTACAAAAAGTAAAAGGCTTTACCTACCCCAAGATGTTTACAAATGTACAACCCATCAAAATAGCAAAACATCAGGCTTCCCAAAAAGATATACGGATAGCCATTAGTAGCCACCGACAGTACCAGCCCCCTAAGACTGATGAGAAGGAACCATAGCAGGATCCTTCTCTGGGTCTTCCTCGTCAGATGAAATCATCATCAGAGTGACCGAATTTCGAGCAGAGGCTCAAGCAATGGAAAGAAATGAATCCTCTTGTGGGGTGTAATAGAGATCATCCCACAAATCGAGGACAGGTAGGTAAAATTCCAAATGAACAAAAGCAGTAAAATAAAAAACAGGCGGGTCATAGCGACCCCAAGCCAACGACACCGTCAAGTCCCCATGATAAATGCAATGGTCCGTGCGCAGGTTTATATGCTAACAGTCAGGACCTCCGTAGAAGGTCATCCTCGCATATCCCAAAAATCTCGGCAGACGTGACAACATCTTCAAGCAAGCACTAATCGTAGTCAGGCCCGAAACCAAGGAACTCGGGTGCTTCTCCTTCTTCACAAACGTCTTCACAGAAGCATATAAATAAAACAGAAATACAGGAGTACAGGAAAGAGGTGAGACACGTAGCATTCAATACCAATATGGCAGTAAGAAAACAAAATGGCGTTGGATGCCCACATCACATCACAATACATATATATATCAGCAGTAATAATAAAATAAACAATATAAGAGAAATAATCACAATATCTCAGGCAGTAAATAGTTTATCAATTAGATAATTATTTCAATAATTAAAAGGAGACAATTTAATAGTTATGGACATTTATGCCAGAAGAAATATGAGACCGACAATGCATAATGCATAAGTGACGAGCGCCGAACTCAGTCAAAATTATAACCGAAGTTATTACCTAAACTTGTAGTATAGTGAACAACACCGGATCGTCTCCTCAAGGATCGTAAATGCAATTTGATCAAATTAAGTTAAGTTAGAAAAAAGGAGGGTTTTGATGGTTCAAGGATCACAGTGACAAGATTTAAAGAGAAATAACAATTAGAAGAACAGTCAATTCAGAAATCTATCCGAGATTAGGTGGATTCAATCATAAACCTTTCAACAAACACTTGAAGCACATTTGAATGGTTAACTTGGATCTAACCGAGATCTCAGCATTAGATCCAGAATTCACACTAGACAATCGTCCAGAATTCAATTGACAAGTGATAAACACAAATCTGCAATCGCACCATTCATGTAGATATATGTCAATTTAAGCACCGAATTCAATTAACCTAGGCACCAATCAGTAACCTAACCTCTTCAATTACGTGATTAGTTTAGATCAATCAGTTCCAAGCTTCATCACAAATCTCAATCTTCACATGTGATTAGTTTAGATCAATCAGTTCTAAGTTCCATCACAAATCTTAATCTTAAATCAAGATCAAATCAGATCAAACATAAACAGAATAACCATTCATGCATTCAAGATTAAGAAGAAGAAGAAGAAGAAGAAGAAGAAGAAGAAGAAGAAGAAGAAGAAGAAGAAGAAGAAGAAGAAGAAGAAGAGGAATTCAAATATAAATCAAATACATTACATAACCAAGGTCTCAAGAATCCAAACCACAATCTCTTCAAGAGTCCCAAATTGACCGAAAGTAGCTTAGCCCTCCATTACCATGAAGGGGAGCATCAAAATATACAAAAGCTATGAGAAACTATGAAGAAACAAGAAGAAACTATAAGAGAATTGAAAGAGAATACAACTTGTTATTAATGATAACCAATGGTGCCCTTTTATAGAAGTCTAGGGTAACAAAATGACAAAGGGGAGTGGGTGGATGAGTGGGTTGGTGAAAGGAGTGGTTGAATGGGTTGGAGTGAGTGGTTGGTGAGTGGAGTGGTTGAGTGGAGTGGTTGAATGGGTTGGTGAGTGGGGTGGTTGAGTGGGTTGGTGAGAGGAGTGGTTGAGGATGAAAATTTTGACGTCTGACTTGGAAGCCAAAAACAACTAACTATACTTCAGATCCACGAAAAGTACTTTTCTTGAAAGTTGTAGATCTTTGTCTTGGCTATAACATGTATATCTGGATCGTCCAATTTGGCTTCCTGCAGCCCAAGATATGGCTCAAATACCGCAGGTCACTCAAACCCAACTTCAGCACCTCTATTCCGACTTGCAGGCTCAAACTGACCCATTAGACTTCATTTTTTCAAAAAGTGTTCTTCATGAAAGTTGTTTATTTGGGTCTTAACTATCAACTATCTAAATTTCAGCCCATCTCCATTATTACATCTTGGGATATGATTTTATGAGTGCACACCGTTCGGATTCTAGTGACAAAACCCATATTCTGACTTCCATGTAAACTTAGGTCCCTTAGACATCTGAATTGGACTTCGAGCTCTTAATCAAAGTTGTAGAGCTTCCTCCTAGCTTTCCTACAAGGTAAAATTCATGATTATCAGATATCAGGAACTCAAGTGATGGCCAAAATACAAAAATAGTGTCAAATCTCAATAATGCTGAAAATATTCAATTAGGACCAATTTGAGCTCAAACTCAAAATCATACCAAACTCAATCAATTAAGAATATGGAGAGTGTAAATGACTAAACATAAGGGTTTCTTAATGAATAAAATATGTGATTATCAATAAGGTACCAAAAATCCTACTCTATGGAGCTAGACATAAACTTTCGAAGAGAATGATCAGGGAGTCATGTCAGTATCTCATTAGCCTAAAAATAAAGTGCTTATCAGAAAAATAATATTTTGCGCAACATGGCTTATACATGGCACTCTCAACAAGATCGTGATATAGGATAATGTCTCGATCTAGATTATCGATGTGTTTGCATTGATCTATCCCATGGCCTCAATGGAGCTACCACTGTCTATTATGAGACACCCGCACTTCGACGCCCCTAAGGCCAATAATATGACCTAAACTTAGTTTACTCGCACCCGTACTAAGGTGTAATTCGATCTCCTAGGCATGCACCGCCTTGACAATAGAGTCCAACGGACTTTCACAAATGCATGATGACTCAATGCATATCATGTATATTCATCAATAATATACTTCTCATGAAATATACCACAATTTTGTTAAATTAGACATCAACAAGTCTTTGGTCCCACACATGGACTCACAATGACATATAATCAATTCTCATTAACAACAAGCATATATAAGGTTCAATCACAAACCATAACTCCATTTTATGAATCCAACATTCCTAATTATCTAATTCTTGATTAAGTACATAAGTCTAGGTCAATTTAGACCCTTGAGACCGTGGCTTCTCAAAACCAAATCCAACCATTTTTCTGTCATCACATTATTGATTTCGTAACTCTAAATTAGTAAACCACAAGGATGCACAAAGCACCACTTGAGCCCCAAAAACTCCCTAGAGGCCGTGAGCCTCCCAAGAGCATCAAAACCTAATTTATCCATTACATGAATCAATCCTTTAACACATAATTATCTAAGTTTCATTTCATACAAAAATCAACTCAAATCCCCAAAATCTAGTCCAAAACCATGACCTCCCCAAAGGGTAGGAAACCCTATATTTATCTATTCATTCAATCCAAGCAATCCAACATCATCAAGACATTCAAAGTAACTAACATTTCCATATAAATCAAGTATACAGAAAAACATGAAAAATGTAATGCCCTTAAGCACATGTTAGACTGGTAAATGGTTACCAAAGGTAGCATTTGACTTGTTTAGCATGTCAGTCAAGTTTTGTGATAAACTGAGTTCATTTAGGCACTTAGTTGCAACACAGAAGTTGTAAAGTGGCTTAAAATGACTCAGATAATAGCATAAGTTGCTAAGTTAAGAGAAATAAACATAGAGAGTTTATTTCTAGGTCACAAATAAGCTAAGTAAGATGTGGTAAAAGTTTCAAGAGAATCAGTGTCAGTTTAGTATTTTTAGGCATACAAGTTGTGCTTTTAATACCGGATTGATCCCTAGCAGATATAGAAAATCATGAAAATGGTGAAACAACAATTTAGATGAATCCTATGATTTATTCTAAAGTTGTTAGAAGCTGGGAAACTTGAATTAGCACAATTCGGGTGTTCTTAGCAGATATAAGTTTCAGTGTAGAAACTTAAGTTAATCTTTTCCCGTAATTTCCTCCACGTCCCACCCCTTTATTTCTCTCTTCTCCCTCGGTAGAACCGAAACTAGAGAAAGAAAGAAAGAAAAGGGAGAAAGGGGAGAAGGAGAAGGAGAAAGGGGAAGAAGGGAAGAAGAAGAGGAAGAGGACCAAGCTTCAAGGCTTCGAGTCTTCAAGAGGTAGGGGTTTAAGATTTCTACTCATCTATTCTCTTTAGATTCTCTATGTATGCATATAAACAACCTAATATGCTAAATTGAGTTTTAGATGAGTTTGATGTGTTTGGCTTGCATAGATGTGTTTCTTTGGTCATTTATGACTTGTTCATAGCATAAGTTTAAGTTAGAAACTTAGAACAACTCATTTAGACCCTTGATTCACAAAGTGAGCCTTAGGCCAAAGAATGAAAGATTTTGATCCATAATCCAAATTACAAGATTTAAGATAGTGATTGATGTTTCCTAAGTAGTAAGGAACTAGTTAAGAACTTAAAATCACTTAAAATTTGGATAGAAATGGCCAGAATCCATGAAAATCACCAAGAAAATAGTAAACCACGCCCTACAGAATTCTGCAGAACTGCTGTTCTGTCATGGGCTCTGCGGCGTGGGGTGTATGACACCGTGGCATGAGACCACGAATTAGCCTAGTATTAGCACCCGAGAACAGGGAGCTGCGGGGTGCAGACACCGTGCCGCGGCGTGAGACCTTGAAGGTCCAAAATGTTATTTTTGGATGTTTTGAAGTTCTAAGGTAAAGGGAATCATTTATATATGTTTCCTAAAGTGTGTTAAGGCACAAATGGGGATATTTTTAAGTGAAAAATATTTACCTATCAAGTATGAGAAAGCATAGGCTTTTAAGAATCCTAAAGGACATGTTTGCTTTAGGTAATGACATTGCACCTTAGGCAACTTGACGTTGTAATAGATATCATTCAAGATGTGATGAGATAGTGCAATGAAGATAAGTATACTAGGATGAATAATAGTATTCATCTAGTAGAGAATGAGAAAGGTATGAACCTTAGGGGATCCAAGAGAAGTGGATTACCTTAGGAAGGTATCTAGAACCTTAGGCAACAAAGAGTTGCAAGTAAGAACCACTCTTGCATTAGATTCACTTGAGTGGAGACAAGATTGTGTATTAGTTCCAAAAAAGGAATGTTTAGGTACTAAGTCTCTAGGTAAGTGAGACTTAGTGCATTGCTAAATACACAATAAGATGATTTGTGACTAAGAAAATGCCATAATCATAAGGTAGAATAGAAATGTGCAATAACTCATGTATTAGCAAAGATGAGTTAGAAGTACAAGATAAAGGGAATTTACTTCCTTAGATACTAACAAAAGTATGGAAGTTAAGTTCTTAAGCATTCCATGAGTTTGGAATAGTTAAAGAGGTATCTGGAACCTTAAGCACACAAGTGTAGTATAAGCTACTACCAGAAGTGTGATAGAAGGGAAAGCTAGATACAACCAGAATACGTATGTTAGTGCACAAGTGTAGTATAAGCTACTACCAGAAGTGTGATAGAAAGGAAAGTTAGATGCATGAATTACTTCCTTTAGTTAAAATTGAGTGAATTATGCAAAGTTTTAGAGAAATGCTCATTTATTTCCTTAAGTAAGGGTAGATGAGGCATTAGTTAAGATAGACTCTTTCACTAGGATGAGTGGAGTCTATAAGAGAGTAAGATGGTGTTTATATAAGAGTTAAACATAACAATAAGCTTTTCACACACTAGTCAGTTAAGCTAGTATGTATGTGAAGAGAAAGAACCTAAGTGCAACCAAGATAAGTGGTTTGCCATAGGTAAGTATCTAACACCTCAGTAACATAGTATTGCGTTAGAAATCACTTAAGAGATACGAGTGATGAGGTGGTGTTTGGATACAAGTATGAGGAATAGTTTGGTAATGTTTACCTGAGAATGTAACGTTATATGACGTGAGGTCATTTAGCCAGAAGGTAAGGAATCAGAGAAGTTCCTAAGTGGACAAGTATTCCTAACCAAGTGCTAAGGTTACATATAGTATGAGGTTACAGATTCTCCTCCTTACAAAAGGTAAACATAAGAAGCCAAAGTTACTAGTAGAATATGCTTAGGTCATAGAGGAACTAAGTATATAAGTACGGATGAAAGTCTATGAATTAGTCAAGTAGTATCGATCTGGTGAGTATCCTTTGATGTTCATTCATGGAGGCAAAAAGAGATAGATGGGTGTCCGAATGACTTTTGAGAAGGACATAACCCTGATGTCTCGATAGTGCCAAGGCCAAAGAAGATAAGTGGGAAAATCCAAAGACGCTCTTTGAGCAAGGATGAAGGCCGAATTTCTCAGCGTGCCAGGATATGTGTAATGTGAGGATAAGCTTTTCCTCTAATAACCACTGGGTGATATACTGACTAGTTCCTAGCAAACTTCTTTGTTTTCAAAATAAACTTTTACATGTATTTCAAAACAAAACCCTGCATTTGAATTTCATTCACATACTCTTAGGATTCCTTAGGCATATTCATATTACATATCATTCTCATTGCATTCACGGACAGTTGTATGGGCATTGTCCGTCACTGTTAGTATGTACAGCTGTATGGGCATTGTATATATTAACAGTGTGTAGGCTATCGGTTAATATCACACTATAAGAAAGTGTGCAGTTATGAGAAAAGAGGAGGAAACTCCTAAGTCATGAGAAAAGAGGAGGAAACTCCTAAGTTATGAGGAAAGAGGAGGAAGCTCCTAAGTTAGAAATTATAACATTTATTAAATATTTGTTATATACAATGTTATAGAGAACTGGTATTGGAATTGCTTTCACTGAGAATTTTAATTCTCACCCCAGTTGCTATTCCATGTAAATCCAGATGCAGGCACAGATGCAGGCATAGATGCAGGCACGGACACAGATGCAGGCAAAGGCACAGGTACAGAGGTACAAACCCTGCTAAGGATGAGAAGATAAAGCATGAAGACTAGAGTAGTTTTTATTGCTTTAAGTAGACAGAACTTATGTAATCAGTTTATATTTGTTCTGTAAGTTTTATGTTATATGTATTACAATAAGCCCTCATGTGGCTAAGTTTGTATATATATATATGTATGAGTTTAAGTTTTTCCGCAATCTCTCAAGGCTTTCTATAATTACTCAGTTGTGATTATAGATATATGTTAGTATGTAGTATAGAAGTGACGTCTCTAGTACTGATTATCTTTATATATCTCTGTCTATCTAGGATATATCTAGATATCTGTATTAGGATGTTACAAAAAACATGAAAAACAAGCATACAAAGTGAGCAATCCATTATGGATTCCTCCATCAACAACCACTCAAAAGTTCCCTCACCACTAATAAAGATTGAAATTTCCCTCTTACCTAAAGGAAGAACACGAAAATCCACTCCTTGTTGGTCCTTGTGTTTTTCGTCCAAAGCTCCACCAAACCCTAAGAATCATAACTCAAAGAATCAAACCAATGGCTTAAAAAAGAAAGGATCCATAGCCATGAAAATGACCATAGAAATGAAAAAGAAGAATAGAAAGTGAAGAATCAAAGGTTTACCTCAAAAGCTTCAAGCTTTGTTCTTGAAGAAAAGCGAAGAAGATGATGGATTTAGAAGATAATCTCTAAAGAGAAAATGTTTAGAATGAGAAGAGAAATGTAGAAATGGTGGTAGTGAAGCAAACAAATGAAGTTAGCCACAAAGATGGGTGTTGCCATGGAGAAGAGAAAAGGAAGAAGAAAAAGAGAGAAAAATGTGAAAAGAGGAAATGAAGAGAAAAGAGTGATAGCTTTTTGTGAGTTAGAATTTTTTGAGTAAGGAATAACAAAGCAAAAACTAAAATTTTGGCTCCCCCTAAGGTCCCTAAGCTGCGGTACACAAGAGAGAAGGAGAAGGAGAGATTAGCTTCTCCTACAAGTTTTGGGCATTTTAGTCAATTTTGGTCAAAGCTTCCCTAAGAAGCTTTAATTAAAATACATTATTTTTAAATTAAAGGTGATTTAATTTGACATAAAGTGGATTACCTTTGGATAAGATAAAATTTTTACTACAAGCTATTATCCAATGGAGAATTGTTACAGTTAACAGAAGTCAGTGTTAATTGTCCAACAGATAATAAAATACACAACGATTTTTATTTATCAGATAAAAATCTCGAAAGACATGAAATCTCATAAATCGTGTCTCGCCTCGGGTTTAGTAAGATCCCCCGTCAACGTTTTCACAAATCAAGGTCCTCGGGGAAAATATCTCATCTCTCCGGCTTCGCTCATTGTGCACGTAAAGCGAAAAATAATATTAAAATATTTCACATTCTCAGAAAAAATTCAAAAAAATTCACAAAAATCACAAATATTATAAAACGACTCATGAAATTATAAATTTTTGGGGTGTTACAACTCTCCCATTCAAATAGAAATTTCATTCTCGAAATTTTTATACCTTAGAAGAGTTGTGGGTATTGCTCCTTCATTTTGTCTTCCAACTCCTATGTTACATCTCTGGTTGTTTCGTTCCAGATCACTTTTACCAATAGGATGTCTTTCCCTCTGAGTTGCATCATCCTTTTATCCTCAATCCTCACAGGAGTTGTCTCATAAGTCAAGTTTTTTTTCAATTGTACCGTGTTAGGTGCTATGACATGATCAAGGCTAGGAATGTATTTTCGAAGTTGTGACACATGAAAGACATTGTGAAGATTAGAAAGAAAAGGTGGTAAAGCTATTTGGTAAGCAACTGGACCTATTCGATGAAGAATTTTGTAAGGTCTAAGGAATTTAGGAATAAGTTTTCTAGACTTAAGAACTTGGCCGACCCCAATCGTAGACATGACTTTCAAAAACAGATGCTCGCCTTCCTCAAACTCAAGAGGTTTTCTTATTTTATCTGCATAACTCTTTTATCGACTCTGAGCCGTTCTCATCTACTGCTTGACCATTTCAGTTGTCTGTTGTATAAGATCAGGTCCAACAGTAAGTCGCTCTCCATCCTGGTACTAACACAAAGGTGTTCTACACCTTCACCCATATAGAGCCTCATAAGGCACCATTCCTATGCTCGAATGACATTTGTTGTTGTAGATGAACCCTACCAATGGTAAAATTTCATCTCAACTTTCAGTGTGTTCCAAAGCACAAGCTCTTAGTAAGTCTTCTAATGATTGAATTGTTCTCTCCGATTGACCATCGGTTTTGGGATGATATGCAGAACTTAAACGTAGCTTTGTTCCCATCACTTCTTGAAGGCTTTGCCAAAACTTTTAGATGAACCTTGGGTCTCTATCAGAAATGATACTGGTAGGCACACTATGTAGTTTCACCAATGTACAGTTGGGTTAGTTTTTCCAATGAATACCTTATGTTGATTGGTAAGAAATGTGCTAACTTCGTGAGTCGATCCACAATTACCTACATCAAATCATAACCCTTTCTGGTCTTTGGCAATCCAACCACAAAGTCCATTGTAATACTATTCTATTTCCATTCAGGAATAGCTAAGGGTTGTAACAATCCAGATGGTCTCTGATGTTCAACCTTCGCTTTCTGACAAACTAGACAGGAAGACACACATCTAGCAATATCTCTCTTCATTCCAAGCCACCAAAATAGCTTCTTCAAATCTTAGTACATTTTAGTTATTCCTAGGTGCATACTCAACTGACTTATGTGAGCATGTTCGAGTATATACTTCCTAAGTTCATGATCTTTAGGTACACAAACTCTGCCTCGGAACCTTAGGATTCCATCAGTTCCTTCCTCTAAGGTTGTTGCACTGCCTTATTTCATCAGCTCCCTTTCTTCTTATAAGAACTTATCAACTTTCTGCTTTTCTCGAATATCATCCATTAAGTCATTTGAGATTATGACCATGTTCATACAAATCTTTCCAGGTGTCAACTCCACAAAAAACCATATATCTCTGAATTGTTCTATCAAATCCTTTTCTTTGATCATCATAGCAAAAACACTGATCACTTTCCTACTTAAGGCATTTGCCATAACGTTTGCCTTTCCAAGGAGGTATTGAAGTTGAAATTCATAATCTTTTAGGAATTCCAACCACCTTCGTTGTCTCATATTTAACTCCTTTTGATCATACAAATATCTTAAGCTTTTGTGTTCGCTATAGACGTTGAATGTCATGCCATAAAGAAAATGCCTCCATATCTTCAAAGCGAATACAACAGCCTCTAATTCGAAGTCATGTGTTGGGTAGTTCTCCTCATGCACTCACAACTGTCTCGAAGCATAAGCTACCACCTTCCCACTTTGCATAAAGACACTCCCTAATCCTTGGTATGAAGCATCACAATATACATTGAAGGGTTCATTTGGATCAGGTAGGACTAACACTAGTGAAGTAGTTAGTCGCCTGTTCAGATCTCGAAAAATTTCTTCACAAGCATCCATCCACTCAAAGGCTTGATCCTTCCTTGTAAGCTGAGTGAGAGGTCCAGCTGTCTTATAGAATCCTTCAATGAATCTCTGGTAATATCCACCTGATCCCACAAAGCTCTAAATTTTTATCACTATTTTCGGCCCTACCCATTGCAGAACAACATCCACTTTTGACGGGTCTACAACGATTCCTTCCTTCGAGATCACATGGCCTAAAAACTTGACCTCGTCCATCTTGGTACTAACACAAACGTGTTCTGCACCTTTGCCTAGATAGAGCCTCATAGGGAACCATACCCATGCTCGCATGATAATTGTTGTTGTAGATGAACCCTACCAATGGTAAAATTTCATCTTAACATCCAGTTTGTTCCAAAGCATAAGCTCTTAGTAAGTCTTCCAATTACTGAATTGTTCTCTCCGATTGACCATCGGTTTGGGGATGATATGCAGAACTTAAACATAGCTTCGTTCCCATCACTTTTTGAAGGCTTTGCCAAAACTTTGATATGAACCTTGGGTCTCTATCAGAAATGATACTAGTAGGCACATTATGTAGTTTCGCCAATGTACAATTGGGTTAGCTTTTCCAATGAATACCTTATGTTGATTGGTAAGAAAAGTGCTGACTTTGTAAGTCGATCCACAATTACCCATATCGAATCATAACCCTTTCTGGTCTTTGGCAATCCAACTATAAAGTCCATTGCAATACTATTCTATTCCCATTCAGGAATAGCTAAGGGTTATAACATTTCAGACGGTCTCTGATGTTGAACCTTCGCTTTCTGACAAACTAGACAGGAAGACATACATCTAACAATATCTCTCTTCATTCCATGCCACCAAAATAGCTCCTTCAAAACTTGGTACATCTTAGTTATTCCTGGGTGCATACTCAACTGACTTGTGTGAGCATGTTCGAGTATATACTTCTTACGTTCTTGATCTTTAGGTACACAAACTCTGCCTCGGAACCTTAGGATTCCATCAGTTCCTTCCTCTAAGGTTGTTGTTGCCTTTGCCTTGTTTTATCGCCTCCTTTCTTCTTATAAGAACTTATGAATTGAATTGTTACTATCAAATCCTTTTCTTTGATCATCATAGAAAAACACCGATCACTTTCCTACTTAAGGCATTTGCCAACTTTCTCTTTTTCTCGAATATCTTCCAATAAGTCATTTGAGATTGTGACTATGTTCATACAAATATTTCCAGGTGACAACTCCCCAAAAAATCTTATATCTCTGAATTGTTCTATCAAATCCTTTTCTTTGATCATCATAGAAAAAACACTGATCACTTTCCTACTTAAGGCATTTGTCATAACGTTTGCCTTTCCAAGGTGGTATTGAAGTTGAAAATGATAATCTATTAGGAATTCCAACCACCTTCACTGTCTCATATTTAACTCCTTCTGATCATACAAATATCTCAAGCTCTTGTGGTCGCTATAGACATTGAATGTCACGCCGTAAAGAAAATGCCTCCATATCTTCAAAGCGAATACAACAGCTGCTAATTCCAAGTCATGTTTTGGGTAGTTCATCTCATGCACTCGCAACTGTCTCAAAGCATAAGTTACCACTTTCCCACTTTGTATAAAGGCACTCCCTAATCCTTGGTATGAAGCATCACAATATACTTCGAAGGGTTCATTTGGATCAGGTAGGACTAACACTGGTGAAGTAGTTAGTCGCCTCTTCAGTTATTGAAAACTTTCTTCGTAAGCATCTGTCCACTCAAAGGCTTGATTCTTCCTTGTAAGCTGAGTAAGAGGTCCAGCTATCTTAGAGAATCCTTCAATGAATCTCTGGTAGTATCCACCTGAACCCACAAAGCTCTGAATTTCTATCACTATTTTTGGCCTTTCCCATTGTAGAACAACTTCCACTTTTGACGGGTCTACAACGATTCCTTCCTTCGAGATCACATGGCCTAAAAACATGACCTCGTCCATCTTGGTACCAACACAAAGGTGTTTTGTACCTTCGCCCATATAAAGCCTCATAGGACACCATTCCTATGCTCGAATGATAATTGTTGTTGCAGATGAACCTTACCAATGGTAAAATTTCATCTTAACATCCAGTTTGTTCCAAAGCACAAGCTCTTAATAAGTCTTCCAATGATTGAATTATTCTCTCTAATTGACCATCGGTTTGGGGATGATATGCAGAACTTAAACGTAGCTTCGTTCCCATCGCTTCTTGAAGGCTTTGCCAAAACTTTGATATGAACCTTGGGTCTCTATCAGAAATGATACTGGTAGGCACACCATGTAGTTTCACCAATGTACAGTTGGGTTAGCTTTTCCAATGAATACCATAAGTTGATTAGTAAGAAATGTACTAACTTCGTGAGTCGATCCACAATTACCTATATCGAATCATAACCCTTTCTGGTCTTGGGCAATCCATCCACAAAGTCCATTGCAATACTATCTTATTTCCATTCGGGAATAGCAAAGGGTTATAACATTTCAGACGGTCTCTGATGTTGAACCTTCGCTTTCTGACAAACTAGATAGGAAGACACACATCTAGCAATATCTCTCTTTATTCCATGCCACCAAAATAGCTTCTTCAAATCTTGGTACATCTTAGTTATTCTTGGGTGCATACTCAACTAACTTGTGTGAGCATGTTCGAGTATATACTTCTTACGTTCTTGATCTTTGGGTACACAAACTCTGCCTCGAAACCTTAGGATTCCATCAGTTCCTTCCTCTAAGGTTGTTGCACTGCCTTGTTTTATCAGCTCCCTTTCTTCTTATAAGAACTTATTAACTTTCTGCTTTTCTCGAATATCTTCCAATAAGTCATTTGAGATTGTGACTATGTTCATACAAATATTTCCAGGTGACAACTCCCCAAAAAATCTTATATCTCTGAATTGTTCTATCAAATCCTTTTGTTTTATCATCATTGAAAAAACACTGATCACTTTCCTACTTAAGGCATTTGCCATAACGTTTGCCTTTCCAAGGTGGTATTGAAGTTGAAAATCATAATCTTTTAGGAATTCCAACCATTCGATGTCTCATATTTAACTCCTTCTGATCATACAAATATCTCAAGCTCTTGTGGTAGTTATAGACGTTGAACGTCACGCCATAAAGAAAATGCCTCCATATTTTCAAAGCGAATACAACAGTCGCTAATTCCAAGTCATGTGTTGGGTATTTCTTCTAGTGCACTCGCAACTGTCTCGAAGCATAAGCTTCCACCTTCCCGCTTTGCTTAAAGACACTCCCTAATCCTTGGTATGAAGCATCATAATATACTTCGAAAGGTTCATTTGGATCAGGTAAGACTAACACTGGTGAAGTAATTAGTCGCCTCTTCACTTCTTGAAAACTTTCTTCGCAAGTATCCATCCACTCAAAGGCTTGATCCTTCCTTGTAAGCTGAGTGAGAGGTCCAGCTATCTTAGAGAATCCTTCAATGAATATCTGGTAATATCCACTTGATCCCACAAACCTCTGAATTTCTATCACTATTTTCGGCCTTTCCCATTGCAGAACAACTTCCACTTTTGACAGGTCTACAACGATTCCTTCCTTCGAGATCACACGGCCTAAAAACTTAACCTCATCCATCCTGGTACCAACACAAAGGTGTTCTGTACCTTTGCCCATATAGAGCCTCATAGGACACCATTCCTATGCTCGAATGATAATTGTTGTTGTAGATGAACCCTACCAATGGTAAAATTTCATCTCAACATCCAGTTTGTGCCAAAGCACAAGTTCTTAGTAAGTCTTCCAATGATTGAATTATTCTCTCTGATTGACCATTGGTTTGGGGATGATATGCAGAACTTAAACGTAGCTTCATTCCCATCGCTTCTTGAAGGCTTTGCCAAAACTTTGATATAAACCTTGGGTCTCTATCAGAAATGATACTGGTAGGCACACCATGTAGTTTCACCAATGTACAGTTGGGTTAGCTTTTCCAATGAATACCTTATGTTGATTGGTAAGAAATGTGCTGACTTCGTGAGTCGATCCACAATTACCCATATCGAATCATAACCCTTTCTGGTCTTTGGCAATCCAACCATAAAGTCCATTGCAATACTATCCTCTTTCCATTCAGGAATAGCTAAGGGTTGTAACATTCCAGACGATCTCTGATGTTCAACTATCGATTTCTGACAAACTAGACAAGAAGACACAAATCTAGCAATATCTCTCTTCATTCCATGCGACCAAAATAGCTTCTTCAAATCTTAGTACATCTTAGTTATTCCTGGGTGCATACTCAACTGACTTGTGTGAGCATGTTCGAGTATATACTTCTTACGTTCTTAATCTTTAAGTACACAAACTCTGCCTCGGAACCTTAGTATTCCATCAGTTCCTTCCTCTAAGGTTGTTGCACTGCCTTGTTTCATCAACTCTCTTTCTTCTTATAAGAACTTATCAACTTTCTACTTTTCTCGAATATATTCCATTAAGTCATTTGAGATTGTGACTATGTTCATACAAATCTTTCCAGGTGTCAACTCCACAAAATACCATATATCTCTGAATTGTTCTATCAAATCCTTTTCTTTGATCATCATTGAAAAAACACTGATCACTTTCCTATAGAAGGCATTTGTCATAACGTTTGCCTTTCCAAGGTGGTATTGAAGTGGAAAATCATAATCTTTTAGGAATTCCAACCACCTTCGCTATCTCATATTTAACTCCTTCTGTTCATAAAAATATCTCAAGCTCTTGTGGTCGCTATAGACGTTGAACGTCGCGCCATAAAGAAAATGCCTCCATATCTTCAAAGTGAATACAACAATCGCTAATTCCAAGTCATGTGTTGGGTGTTTTTCTCGTGCACTCGCAATTGTCTCAAAGCATAAGCTACCATCTTCCCGCTTTGCATAAAGACACTCCCTAATCCTTGGTATAAAGCATCACAATATACTTCGAAGGGTTATTTGGATCAGGTAAGACTAACACTGGTGAAGTAGTTAGTCGCCTTTTCAGTTCTTGAAAACTTTCTTCGCAAGCATCCGTCCACTCAAAGGCTTGATCCTTCCTTGTAAGCTGAGTGAGAGGTCCAACTGTCTCATAGAATCTTTCAATGAATCTCTGGTATCATCCACCTGATCCCACAAAGCTCTGAATTTCTATCACTATTTTTAGCCTTTCCCATTGCAGAACAACTTCCACTTTTGATGGGTCTACAACGATTCCTTCCTTCGAGATCACATGGCCTAAAAACTTGACCTCATCCATCTAGAATTCACACTTCGATAATTTAGCGTACAACCTCTTTTCTTCAGAATCTGAAGAATTATGCTGAGGTGTTCAACATGATCCTCCTGATTTTGAGAATAGATCAAGATATCGTCGATGAAGGCAACAAAAAATCTATCCAAATAAGAACGAAAGATTCTGTTCATATAGTCCATGAATATGGCAGGTGCATTCGTCACACCAAAAAGGATCACCAGGTACTCGTAGTGACCATAACGGGTACAAAAAGCTGTTTTAGGAAAATCTTCTACTTTTACTTTGATCAGATGATAGCCTGATCGCAGATCGATCTTAGAAAACACCGCTGCTTCCTTCAATTAATCCATTATGTCATCTATCCTTGGAAGTAGATAATTATTCTTGATCGTGACTTTATTCAACTAGTGATAGTCCACACACATTCACGAAGTACTATCCTTCTTCTTGACTAGCAATATCGGAGCTCCCCATGGCGATACACTAGGTCTAACAAATTGCTTCTCTAAGAGTTCTTCCAATTGCTTCTTGAGTTCAACTAGCTCTGCTGGTGACATTCTGTAGGGCGCTATAGAAATAGGACCAGATCTAGGTACAAGGTCAATGGTGAATTTGATCTCCCACTCTGGCGGTGAACCAGGTACATCTTCAGGAAAAACTTCAGGAAACTCTCTATCCACTGGAATTGCGTTCACATCTGCCTCATTCTCGACTTTTAAAGAAGACAATAGCATGTATCCCTGAGCTCCATCTTTCAAGAAAGCTTTTACTTGGTTGGCCGTCAAAAAACTAGAATTCTCGTCCAAAGGGAAAACTATGATTTTACTAGAACAATCTAACAGGATATGGTTAGAAGATAACTAATCTATTCCTAAGATTATGTCTAATTGGGAAAGAGGTAAATAGATCAAATCAACAGAAAAGATTTGACCTTTAACAATTAAAGGACAATTTAGACAGACTCTGGTGGTAACAATAAGGTTAGCAGTAAGGGTTGAAATGGTCAAGTCAAAAGTGTAATTGGCTAGCTATCATGGATAATGGTTTTGATGATAACAAACATGAAGATAATGAGAAGACCAAGTCCAAGATCTTCAAGTTTAGCTTTAGGACTTAGGATCTTTGTAAGAGAGCTTTTATTGGATATATCATTGGTTAAATTTAAAAGATCTAAAAATCTGTTCCTTAAAATCAAACTGAGGTTTTCAAAATAGTTTTGAAAGATCAAAGGTTTTAGAGATTGGAAATGGTTTTCAGAGCAATTACAAATGGCTTTCTTAACTGTTTTTAACTGAGGTATTCGAATACCCCTCCATGGTATTCGAATACCCCTCCATGGTATTCGAATACCCCTCCATGGTATTCGAATACCCCTCCATGGTATTCGAATAACATACATCCTTTACATACGCTTCTGTTTTCCAAAACAAAGGTATTCGAATACCCTTCATGGCATTCGAATACAGTGCTTCTTAAAAACCTGTTTTAAGTGATAGGTATTCGAATAACCCTTGTGGTATTCGAATAACCTGATTTTAGAAAATACCTTTTAAACTGAGGTATTCGAATACCCTTAACTGGTATTTGAATAAACCCCCTTTGATCTATTTTTAAAAAATACCTTTTATCAGAGGTATTTGAATACCCCCTGATGGTATTCGAATAACCCACGAAGTTCTGTTTTAGATTTCGAAAATGACAGCCAACGTTTTTGCATTTAATATGTATTTAATGGCACCCAACGGCTCTTTTCTTCATTGCTTTATAAATAGAGACCTTGGGTCTCTTCTAAAGGTTGCCCAATGATCTGAACTATTATTTGCTTGTGCCAAAATGTGATTTTTTTTTTCTCATATTTTTTGTGCTCTTTTCGCCAAAATCTTGAGATATCCTTTAGAGAGCTTCCTAGCGCTTCAACTTGTAATATTTGCTCTAAGTGAGAGTTTCTCTTCATCTATTTTCTGCTTTTGTAAAAGGGTGAGGTATCCCTTAGTGATTTTGTGAGGGTGAGGTATCTTTCAGTAAAAAGGTAAGGTATCCCTTGTTGTAAAGAAGGTGAGGTATCCCTCTAGTAAATAGGGTGAGGTATCCCTATTGTGTAAAGGTTGCAAGAACCTGTTTTAAGCTTGTTTTGAATAGTAAAAAATCTCGAACTGTGTTTCGGGAACTGGACGTAGGCCACAAGTGGTTGGTGGTCGAACCAGGATAAATATCGTGCCTACTTTTCTTCTCTTTATCTCTTTATTTATTGCAATTTATTTATCATTGTTTAATTGTTTATTTTATGTTCTTAAGGCATTTTATCATCTTTATATATATTCATTCAAGAAATTTGTATTAAAAAGGGTTTGCGAAAAAGTTCTTAATTACTCAATTCACCCCCCTCTTGAGTACTGAAGCCACTTGGGTAACAAGTGGTATCAGAGCTAGACTCTTGTATAAAGAACTTAGTCGCTTCAAGAGTACATGGCTTCATCAAATGGTTTTTCAGAAGCAACTTCCATAAATCGACCACCCTTTTTCAATGGGGATGGTTATGCATATTAGAAGGAAAGAATGAAAATCTTTATCGAGGCTATTGATCTAGATGTGTGGGATGCTGTCAAAAATGGCGCATTTATACTTATATGAGTTGTTGATAGTGTAAAAACCGAGACACCTAGAAATGATTGGTCTAAAGATGATAAAAGAAAAGTTCAATATAACTTGATAGCCAAAAACATCATTACCACTGCTTTGGGGTATGATGAATTTTTCAAAATTTCAAATTGTAAAACTGCTAAAATAATGTGGGATACTTTACAAGTTACCCATGAGGGTACTAGTGAAGTTAAGAGGTCGAGAATTAATTCTCTAACTCGTGAATATGAATTATTTAGAATGAACCATGCTGAAAGCATTCAAGAAATGCAAAAGAGGTTCACCCACATAGTAAATCATCTTGCATTATTAGGAAAGAATTTTTCTAACGAAGATTTAATTAACAAAGTGTTGAGATGTTTGAGCAGGATTTGGCAGCCTAAGATGACAGCTATATCTGAATCAAGAGACTTGTCAACAATGACATTAGCTATGTTTTTTGGAAAACTTCAAGAGCACGAATTAGAACTCAACAGGCTTGACCTAAGTGAAGAAAATGATAAGAAAAATAAAGGGATTACACTTAAAGCTACCACCTCTACTATCAATAATGAAGATGAAGATGATGGAGATGACGTGGACAATGTTGAGCTAAATGAACAAAATCTCAATCTTCTGGTAAGAAAATTTAGTAAATTTCTTAGGAAAAAGGGAACTCAAAGAAGATTACCTTTTCCCCCAAAGAAAGAAGAGTCTACATAGCATAGGATGACAATGATATGGACTCCACTGATAGCTCAAATAGCGAAGAAGCCCATCTATGTTTTATGGCCGAAGGAGAAGAAAAAGAAGAAAGCTACAACGAGGTAAATTCTGACTTATCTCCTTCTTATGATGAATTACAAGATGCTTTCGAAGAATTGCATGACGAATCAATAAGGCTCACAAAATTAATTTCTTCATCTAAGAAAACTATTTCTTCTTTGGAAAATCAAATTCTAATTTTAAATAAAGAGATTGAAGAATTAAAAATTGAAAATGAAACTTTGGGAATTATTGATGCATGCTTATTTCATTCCTCACATGCTTCTACTTCTTCGTCTTGTTCTTCATGTCATTTGCTTGAAAAAGAAATTGAAAATTTAAATAACATTCTTGCTAAATTCACTCTTGGAAGAGATAATTTAAATATCATAATAGGAAAACAAAGGGTTATCTTTGAAAAAGCTGGAATTGGTTATAACCCGAAAAATAAGCACAAACCGTATAAAAATTTATTTATTTATTCAAGTACTTCTAGTAGCCCATTTACTAAATATTTTTATTGTGGGAAAAAGGGTCATAGTGCATCAACATGCAATGCAAAGAAAAATATTAATACAAAAATTGGAACTAAAATGGTATGGGTTCCTAAGGGTACTATACCCAAAACTGACATTCAAGGACCCAAGAAAATTTGGGTACCAAGAGCCAAAAATTGAAATGTGTTGCAGATGTGCTTGAAGGCCAAGAGCTGACTTTGACATTTTGAAAGTGGTTGCTGCAAGCATAAGATTAGAAATAATTTTAAGCTCTCCTTGTCTCTATGAGGCTTGAACTTGCATTTTTTTTTTATCTAAGTGTTTCCATCAAAAGGTAAGTTTTCATATCTCAAATATACCTTTCTGGACGTAAAATATGTGTTTTTATGTTTAAGTTATTCGAATACCTCCCTATGGTATTCGAATACCATTGCATCTGTACGTGAAAATCTATGTTTTTCTGATAGGTCTATTTGAATACCATCATAAGGTATTCGAATACCTTACATCAGTACAACAATATTATGTCTCTATAAAGCTAGAGTATTCGAATAACTAATATAGCTATTCGAATACCCAGAGACTTATCATATCAGTATTTCTCACATGCCTCTGGAGCATTCGAATACCTTCCAGGGCATTCGAATACTTGCACCTGCCTTGTCTTCTTTTCTGTGGTGGGTATTCGAATACAGTAAGAGGTATTCGAATACCACATGGCTGAAAGCCAAATGTATGACCCGATCTCTGTTCCGTTTCTGTCTTTTTTTATGCAAATGCAATGTAAATATATTTGACTATATGAATATCATGCTTTTGATGAAATACATCTCATTTCTTTTGAGCCTAAATTTATACCTTAAATGAAAATTACATGATGTTCTTAAATGCATATTTCTTAGCTTGTTCTTGCCCCTTCTTTTTCTCAAGAATATGTTGCATATTTAAATTCTTTGTAATGCAAATGCTTAATGTAATTGGATGCTATTTTGATAAATATATGAACGTGATAACAAGTGCAACAAGTGGTATTAAACAAGTGGTTACTTGGCCAAATTAATCAACAAAATTTCTTTTGCTCTTGTGAACTCATTTGCTATTTTTGCCTTATTATTTTGAATGCGTATTGGCTTATGAGTTTGACTAACCTCTATGGATCCAAAAAAAATTAATGGATACCAAAGAAAATACTTTGAATTGTTTTGTAGGGTTATAACTACCTCAAGCAAACTCTTAAATGAAAAAGATTATTCAACTTGAGGGAAACAAATGAAGAGGACATGAGGAGACTTTCTTCAAGCACATTGAAATGAAATACTCAATGGAAGAAAGTTCAAGACTATCTTAAATGATTAAATATTTTTTATATGTGTATTATACTTAGCTTTGACAAAGTGCTAAATTGGATATTATTTTTTGTCATTGCATATAGGGTATATAAAGTTAATTCTATACAATGCTCTGATCCCTATAGCATATTTCATCAAAGTAAAATGTTTAATTCTCTTGATATATGACAGATTTATAAGAAATTAATAACAAGTGGTAAATGTTTTACGTTTTGATAACAAGTGGTATCAAATATAAGTAATTCTCTTGGTAAATGTAATGACTGTTTTGATGATAATACAATGCAATTAGTTGATCAATGAATGAATATATCTTTGCTAATGTGATGAATATTGTGTTTATCTTGCTAAATTTATAAAATTATACTCTGTTGCTATTCTGGTATGCTATGAATGAATATATTTTGTTAGAATGGAATATATTCTGTTTAGCTTTATGCTTTATCTTGCCCCATCTTTTTGATCATGACAAAAGGGGGAGAAAAAGCTTGAATTCTTTATTTGAGAAAAGTCAGGGGGAGAAAAAGTAAAAGTCCGATAAGACAAAAATGAAAATTGAATTCCAAAAGTAAGGGGGAGCTGTTGTGCACATCTCTGATATAAATCACCTCTTATGAAAAAGAGGAGGAGTATGTATCTCTAAACAACTTTGTGAATTCCAATTTATATGAACTAATTCTTTTCTCAAATGTTAGTTTGTCATCATAAAAAAGGGGAGAATGTAATTGGTTAGCAATCATGGATAATGGTTTTGATGATAATAAACATGAAGATAATGAGAAGACCTAGTCCAAGATCTTCAAGTGTAGCTTTAGGACTTAGGATCTTTGTAAGAGAGGTTTTATTGGATATCTCATTGGTTAAATTTAAAAGATCTAAAAATCTGTTCCTTAAAATCAAACTGAGGTTTTCAAAATAGTTTTAAAAGATCAAAGGTTTTAGAGATTGGAAATGGTTTTCAGAGCAATTACAAATGGCATTCTTAACTGTTTTTAACTGAGGTATTCAAATACCCCTCCATGGTATTCAAATAACATACATCCTTTACATACGCTTCTGTTTTCCAAAATAAAGGTATTCGAATACCCTTCATGGCATTCGAATATAGTGCTTCTTAAAAACCTGTTTTAAGTGATAGGTATTCGAATAACCCTTGTGGTATTCGAATAACCTGATTTCAGAAAATACCTTTTAAACTGAGGTATTCGAATACCCTTAACTGGTATTCGAATAAACCCCCTTTGATCTGTTTTTAAAAATTACCTTTTATTAGAGGTATTCGAATACCCCCTGATGGTATTCGAATAACCCACGAAGCTCTGTTTTAGATTTCGAAAATGGCAGCCAATGTTTTTGAATTTAATATGTATTTAATGGCACCCAACGACTCTTTTCTTCATTGCTCTATAAATAGAGACCTTGGGCCTCTTCTAAAGGTTGCCTAATGATCTGAACTATTATTTGCTTGTGCCAAAACGTGATTTTTGTTTTTCTCATATTTTTTGTGCTCTTTTCGTCAAAATCTTGAGATATCCTTTAGAGAGCTTCCTAGCGCTTCAACTTGTAATATTTGCTTTAAGTGAGAGTTTCTCTTCATCTATTTTCTGCTTTTGTAAAAGGATGAGATATCCCTTAGTGATTTTGTGAGGGTGAGGTATCCCTCAGTAAAAGGGTGAGGTATCCCTTATTGTAAAGAAGGTGAGGTATCCCTCTAGTAAATAGGGTGAGGTATCCCTGTTGTGTAAAGGTTGGAAGCACCTGTTTTAAGCTTGTTTTGAATAGTAAAAAATCTCGAACTGTGTTTCGGGGACTGGACGTTGGCCATAAGTGGTTGGTGGTTGAACCAGGATAAATATCGTGCCTTTTTTTCTTCTCTTTATCTCTTTATTTATTGTAATTTATTTATCATTGTTTAATTGTTTATTTTCTGTTCTTAAGGCATTTTATCATCTTTATATATATTCATTCAAGAAATTTGTATTAAAAAGAGTTTGTGAAAAAGTTCTTAATTACTCAATTCACCTTCCCTCTTGAGTACTGAAGCCACTTGGGTAACAAAAAGGAAAAGAAGACACAGGTAAACCAAGTCGTTTCACACAGTTATAAGAAATAAAAGAATGGGTTACCCTAGATTCGTACAATATAGTTAAAAGATTACCCTCTATGATACATTTTCCTTGTATTAGATCTTCGGATTTAGAGGTCGTAGTTCCACTTAGGGTATAAACTCTGCCTGCGGTTTCACTGTTCTTGCAGCATTGACTAAAGGTTCTGCCTTTGCTTAGTTGCAGTCATAGGAAACATGTCCAGGCTTCCCACACCTAAAGCAAATGGCTACCCCTTAATTGTGCAATCCCTTGTGTAGCGCTCATTCCCACACTTCAAATATCTTGGCGTAGACACCATAGTCTGACCAGTCCTACCAGGACTCCCACCAGAACTTCCACCTTGCGAGTGTTGTTACTGATTTCCAGGTGATCTTGAGTAAGACTTTCTCTGATAGTGTTTAGCATTGCTGCTACCTCCTCTCTGGGACCAAAAAGGTCCAAAGTTGTAGTTCCTCGTGTCCCGCGCTTGCTCTAGGTCTTCTACCAGGCAACACATATCAAGCAGCTCCAAAAATTGGTTAATCCTCAATGTTATAACAGCTCTCTTCACATCATTCCTCAAACCTTCCTCGAACTTCCGACATTTCCACACCTTGTTTGGCTAGTGTTGGAAATAAGTTGAAAATTTGGACAAGCTTTCAAACTTTGCAGCGTATTCACCGATCATCATGTTCCCTTGTCTTAGACTAAGAAACTCCATCTCTTTAGCATGTCTGGCATTTGTAGGGAAATATTTCACCAAGAATTTCTCTTTGAATACCTCCCAAGTAATTGCTCGACCTTCAGTTTCCAGTAGTCTCTGTTCTCCAGTCCACCACTCTTCTGCGTCTCCCACCAACATAAACGCAGCATAAGTCACCTTCTTATCATTGGCACAATTCATGCCTCTAAAGACTTTCTCCAACTCCTTGATCCAAAGAGTACCCTTCTCCAGATCAAATTCTCCCTTGAATTGCGAAGGGTTGCTGTGACGAAATTCAGCCAAGTTTTGAGCATCTACAGTAGCTTCTAACTGTTGTATAGCTCTCTCTTGCTATTGAGCAGTCTACTAGTTCTATTGCAGCATGACCTCAACCATCTTTTGTATCGCCTCGATCGCTGCAGTCATATCTCCTCTACAAGCCATATCTCTTTTCAAGTCAAACTATACAAAACATAGAGAAAAGTCAGATGTATCCTTTCGGAATACTAAACACAGAGAATCACACAGCACAAACAAGACAATCCAAATCACAAGACCCAAAAGAAAACTTAAACCGGGGCTCTGATACCAGAACTAGTGTAACACCCCTTTTTCAAGAGGAAGAAGGAACGTCACACCAAAATAAAGTGAAATAAAATGCGAAAAATAAATAAATAAATTATAAATTAAGACCCGGTTCATTTTTAATATATGAATAAACATCTTTAACTGTAATTGTATAGTAATTGGGTATTAAATAAATTATTATATTTTTTGTTATTGTGAGAATAATAGAACGTAGTTACAAAAAATTAACATGAAAGGAAATCACATATCCACATATTATATATATATATATATATATATATATATATATATATATATATATATGCATCGTTCCCTGTTTAATTACATCATCAAATGTACAAAAAGTAAAAGGCTTTACCCACCCCAAGATGTTTACAAATGTACAACCCATCAAAATAGCAAAATATCCAGGCTTCCCAAAAAGATATACAGATAGTCATCAGTAGCCACCGACAGTACCAGCCCCCTAAGACTGACGAGAAGGAACCGTAGCAAGATCCTCCTCTTGGTCTTCCTTGTCAGATGAAATCATCATCAAAGCGATCGAATTTCGAGCAAAGGCTCGAGTAGTGGAAAGAAATGAATCCTCCTGTGGGGTGTAATAGAGATCATCCCACAAATCATGGACAGGTAGGTAAAATTCCAAATGAACAAAAGCAGTAAAATAAAAAACAGGTGGGTCATAGCGACCCCAAGCTAACGACACCGTCAAGTCCCCATGATAAATGCAACTGTCCGTGCGCAGGTTTATATGCTAACAGTTAGGACCTCCGTGGAAGGTCATCCTCGCATATCCCAACAATCTCCGCAGATGTGATAACATCTTCAAGCAAGCACTAATCGTAGTCAGGCTCGAAACCAGGGAACTCAGGCGCTTCCCCTTCTTCACGAACATCTTCTCAGAAGCATATAAATAAAACAGAAATACAGGAGTACAGGAAAGAGGTGAGACACGTAGTATTCAATACCAATATGGTAGTAAGAAAACAAAACGGCGCTGGACGCCCACATCACATCACAGTACATATATATATATATATATATATATATATATATATATATATATATATATATATATATATATCAACAGTAATAATAAAATAAACAATACAAGATAAATAATCACAATATCTCGGGCAGTAAATAGTTTATCAATAATTAAAAGGAGACAATTTAATAGTTATGGACGTTCATGCCAAAAGAAATATGAGACCGACAATGCATAATGCATAAGGTACCAAAAAGTACTTATCAGAAAAATAATATTTTGCGCAACATGACTTATACATGGCAGTCTCAATAAGATCGCGATATAGGACAATGTTTCGATCTGGATTGTCGATGTGTTTGCATCGGTCTATCCCACAGCCCTAGTGGAGCTACCACTGTCTATTGTGAGACACCCGCACTTCGATGCCCCTAAGGCCAACAATATGGCCTACACTTAGTCTACTCGCACCCACACTGAGGTGTAATTCAATCTCCTAGGTATGCACTGCCTTGACAATAGTGTTCAACGGAATTTCACAAATGCATGATGACTTAATGCATATCATGTACATTCATCAATAATATACTTATAAAACATACCGTAATTTGGTTAAATTAGACATCAACAAGTCTTTGGTTGTACACATGGAGTCACAATGGCATATAATCAATTCTCAAAAACAACAAGCATATATAAGGTTCAATCACAAACCACAACTCCATTTTATGATTCCAACATTCCTAATTATCTAAGTCTTGATTAAATACATAAGTCTAGGTCAATTTAGACCCTTGAGACTGTGGCCTCTCAAAACCAAATCCAACTGTTTTTCTTTCATCACATTATTGATTTCATCACTCTAAATTGGTTAAACCACAAGGATGCACAAAGCACCACTTGAGCCCCAAAAACTCCCTAGAGGCCGTGAGCCTCCCAAGAGCATCAAAACCCAATTTTTCATTACATGCATCAATCCTTTAATACCTAATTATCTAAATTTCATTTCATACAAAAATCAACTCAAACCCACAAAATCTAGTCCAAAACCATGACTTCCCCAAAGGGTAGGAAACCCTATATTTATCCATTCATTCAATCCAAGCAATCCAACATCATCAAGGTATTCAAAACAACTAATATTTCCATATAAATTAAGTATACACAAAAACATGAAAAACAAGCATACAAACTAAGCAATCCATTATGGATTCCTCCATCAACAACCACTCAAAAGTTCCCTCACCACCAATAAAGGTTGAAATCTCCCTCTTACCTAAAGGAAAAACACAAAAATCGACTCCTTGTTAGTCCTTGTGTTTTTCGTCCAAAGCTCTACCAAACCCTAAGAATCATAACTCAAAGAATCAACACCAATGGCTTGAAAAAGAAAGGATCCGTGGCCATGAAAATGACCATGGAAACAAAAAAGAAGAAGAGAAAGTGAAGAATCAAAGGTTTACTTCAAAAACTTCAAGCTTTGTTCTTGAAGAAAAATGAAGAAGATGATGGATTTAGAAGATAATCTCTAAAGAGAAAAGGTTTAGAATGAGAAGAGAAGTGTATAAATGGTGGTAATGAAGCAAACAAATGAAGATAGCCACCAAGATGGGTTGTTGTCGTGGAGAAGAGAAAAGAAAGAAGAAGAAGAGAGAAAAATGTGAGATGAGGAAATGAAGAGAAAAGAGTGATAGCTTTTTGTGAGTTAGGATTTTTTGAGTAAGGAATAACAAAGCAAAAACAAAAATTTTGGCTCCCTCTGAGATCCCTAAGCCGCGGCACACAAGAGAGAAAGATAGGGAGAGATTAGTTGCTCTACAAGTTTTGGGCATTTTAGTCATTTTTTGTCAAAGCTTCTCAAATTAAAATACATTATTTTTGAATTAAAGGTGATTTGATTTGACATAAAGTGGATTACCTTTGGAAAAGATAAAATTTCTACTACAAGCTATTATCCAATAGACAATTGTTACAGTTGACAGAAGTCAGTGTTAGTTGTCCAACAGATAATAAAATACACAGCGATTTTATTTATCAGATAAAAATCTCGAAAGATATGAAACCTCGTAAATTATGTCCAGCCTCAGGTTTAGTAAAATCTCCCATAGACTTTTCCATAGATTAAGGTCCTCGAGGAAAATATCTCATCTCCCCGGCTCCGCTTAGTGTGCAGGCAAAACGAGGAATAATATTAAAATATTCCACATTCTCAGAAAAATTCACAAAAATTGTAAATATTATAAAAAAGACTATTTATCATGAAATTATAAACTTTCGGGGTGTTACATTTTCCTAGTTAGCCAAAATAAAGCTAACAGGCTCCTTAACTTGACTTGAAGTAGGAGAATTACTATGCTGGGATGAAGTTGGGCAGGTGAATCAGGATTTTCTTCTAAAACTTTTTCAAAGTTTCAAGCAGGAGAAGGTGGAGGAGAAGAAGTCTTTGACCTTTTAGAAGTGACTGGAGAGTGATCTCAAACAGGAGAATCTTGAATATTTTCCATCAAAGGTTCATTCTCAACATCCTGAAAGTTTAAGTAAATTAGACTTAAAAAGTAAAGTTGTTAAAAGAACAAGGTGTTACCCAAGTGGCTTCAGTACTCAAGAGGGGGGGTGAATTGAGTAATTAAGAAAACTTTTTTGCAAACCCTTTTTTAATACAAATTTCTCGAAGCAATGAATTGAATATATAAAGATGATGAAATGCCTTAAGAACAATAAATAAACAATTAAGCAATAATAACTAAATAAAGAGATAAGGAGAAGAAAAACAGGCACGATATTTCTCCTGATTCGACCACCAACCACTTGTGGCCTACGTCCAGTCCCCGAAACACAGTTCGAGATTTTTCACTATTCAATACAAGCTTAAAATAGGTGCTTGCAACCTTTACACAATAGAGCACTTTTCACATACAGGGAAACTCTACCCTTGTGCTAAAGCCTCAGCCTGCAGGGATACCTCACCCTTACACAAACCTTAGAGGGATACCCCAACCTCAATACAAACCTTTAGAGGGATACCTCACCCTCAATACAAACCTTTAGAGGGATACCTCACCCTCAATACAAACCTTTAGAGGGATACCTCACCCTCAATACAATATATCAAAGAAATAGATGAAGAAGAGAAACTCTCACTCAGAGTAAATTATACAAATTGAAGTGCTAATGGAGCTCTCACAGAAATATCTCAAAGTTTTAATCGAAAGTAGAGCATAGAAAATAATTTCATAAGATAGAGCAAGTAGAAAATAATTCAGAGCATCAGGCTATTTTAGAGAGGACCCAAGGCTTCTATTTATAGAGAAAATACAAGAAAACAGTCGTTGGGGATAATAAATGCTTTAAGATTTCAAAAACACGTTCCCATATCAGAATACATGAGAACCGTGCTTATTCGGATAACTGAATTGTTATTCGAATAACACTGTTAATGAAGGCTTTGTAAAGACTCAGCTGATATAGGTTATTCGAATGACTTTGAGTCTATTCGAATAACTTTTTTAGAAAGCAGTTCTGAAAAACTGATTTTATTCGAATAGCTACTGAGTTATTCGAATAACTCTTTGAGAGAAACCTTTCTGAAGGTCCTGTTATTCAAATAAACACTTGGTTTATTCGAATAGCATATATTAGAAAATAGAGGCTTTAAAACACATTATTCGAATGGTTTATATTTTATTTGAATACCAGTTTAGAAAACAGAAGAGAGCTGAGAGTCTTTATTCGAATAGATGGAGCTTTATTTGAATAGATAAGTTAAAATAGAAGCTCGTGGAAAGGTTTATTCAAATGGAATAATCTTTGTTTGAACAAAACAATAGAAACTGCTTTGTTTCAAAAACACTTGATTAAACCAAACTTATATTTCTTTCAAAACTTAGAGATATTAGAATGAGCTCCATATAAAAAGATCCTAAGTCTTAAAGCTATTCTTATGCGATCTTGGACTTGGTCTTTCTACCATCTTCATTTTAGACTTCACATTTGTTATCATCAAAACAAAATCCTCAAAGGCATATGTCCAATTATATTCTCCCCTTTTTTGATGATGACAAACTAACATTTGAGAAAAGAATTAGTTCATATAAATTGGAATTTATAAAGTTGTTTAGAGATACTTACTCCCTCTCTTTTTCATAAGAGGTGATTTATATCAGAGATGTGCACATTAGCTCCCCCTTACTTTTGGAATCCAATTTCCACTTTTGTCTTACCGAACTTTTACTTTTTCTCTCCCTGACTTTTCTCAAACAAAGAATTCAAGCTTTTTCTCCCCTTTTTGTCATGATAAAAAAGAAAGGGCAAGACAAAGCTAAACAAAGTAGATTCTAGTCCAACAGAATATATTCATTTATAGCATACCAGAATAGCAGCAGAGTATAATTTTATAAATTTAGCAAGATAAGCACAATATTCAGCACATGAGCAAACATATATTCATTCATAGATCAACTAATTGCATTGTATTATCATCAAAAACAGTCATTACATTTACCAAGAGAATTACTTATATTTGATACCACTTGTTATCAAAATATAAAACACTTGTTACCAAAATGTAAAATATTTACCACTTGTTATCAATTTCTTATAAATCTGCCATATATCAAGAGAATCATAGATATTTTAACTTTAATAAAATATGCTATAGGGATCAGAGCATTGCATAGAATTAACTTTATTTACCCTATATGTAATGACAACATTAGCAAGTTAATATCTAATTTGGCATATTATCAATGCTAAGCATACTACTCATGTAAGAAAGAATATTTAGTCAATTAAGATCAATTTATCAACAAGTATCTTACAATTTATAGCATATAAAATACCATAATAGCTTAGGAATAGAGATACTTATTGAGTTAGGAAGAGAGATGCTTCTTTGTAATGTTCTTCGTTTATTGGTCCTTTAAATTTGAGCTTTCTTTCATTGAGTATTACATTCCATTGTACTTGAAGAAAGTCTCCTCATGTCTTCTTCATTCATTTCCCTCAAGTTGAATAATTTTCATTTAAATGTGTGCTTGAAATATTCGTTTCAAAGAAAGTTGAATAATTCTTTACTTGGACGGTTCAAATATCTCTATTCCGTATATATTCGTTTCTGAGTTTTTTGAAATAAATAAAGCATATGGAGTTTTTGGAACTACGATTGGTATCTTTATTACACTAGCTAAAACTTATTTGTTCTTGTTCATTTCTATCACAACAAGATGGACTTTGCCTAGGCTAAGAATGGATCAATTATTAAATCTTGGGTGGAAGTTTCTTTTACCTATTTCTCTCGGTAATCTATTATTAACAACTTCGTCTCAACTGTTTTCACTGTAAAAGATTGATCTTCTATATTCATAACTTGTCTCAAACAAGAGAAAGAAACGAAACAAAAATATTCATAGATATTCACGATATGTTCCTTATGGTAACTGGGTTCATGAATTATGGTCAACAAACAGTCCGAGTTGCAAGGTACATTGGTCAAAGTTTCATGATTACCTTATCCCACGCAAATCGTTTACCTGTCACTATTCAATATCCTTATGAAAAATTAATCACATCGGAACGTTTCCGCGGTCGAATCCATTTTGAATTTGATAAATGCATTGCTTGTGAAGTATGTGTTCGTGTGTGTCCTATAGATCTACCCGTTGTTGATTGGAAACTGGAAACTGATATTCGAAAGAAATGATTGCATAATTACAGTGTTGATTTCAGAATCTGTATATTTTGTGGTAACTGTGTTGAGTGTTGTGCAACAAATTATTTATCAATGACTGAAGAATATGAACTTTTGACTTATGATCGTCACGAATTGAATTATAATCAAATTGCTTTGGGCCGTTTACCAATGTCAGTAATTGATGATTATACAATTCGAACAATTCAAATAAAATTCTTTCTAATTAAAAAAATTCTTATAAAAAGGAAAATCATATAAATCAAATCATATTCTATATATATAAATATATGTAAATAAAATAGAATAATATAAATTTGGATAATATAAAAAATATTCAAAAAAAAAGAATAAATATTCTAATAAATATTATATTAGAAACATTATATATATATATATATATATATATATATATATATATATATATATATATATAGTTTAGTGTTAATATAATTTCAAACTACTTTTTCGTAAAAAGAAGGAGATTCATTAGCTCGTTATTTAGTTCGAATTGGTGAAATGATGGAATCCATAAAAATAATTCAACAGGCTTTGGAAGGAATTCCCGGCGGTCCATATGAGAATTTAGAAATCCGCTGCTTTGATAGAGAAAAGGAGCCAGAATGGAATGATTTTGAATATCGATTCATTAGTAAAAAATGGTCTCCGACTTTTGAATTGTCAAAACAAGAACTTTATGTAAGAGTTGAAGCCCCAAAGGGGGAATTAGGAATTTTTCTAATAGGGGATCAGAATGGTTTTCCTTGGAGATGGAAAATTCGTCCACCGGGTTTTATCAATTTGCAAATTCTTCCTCAATTAGTTAAAAGAATGAAATTGGCCGATATTATGACAATACTAGGTAGCATAGATATCATTATGGGAGAAGTTGATCGCTGAAATGATAATTGATACAACAGAAATACAAGATATCAATTCTTTTTCCAGATTGGAATCTTTAAAAGAGGTCTATGGAATTCTCTGGGTACTTGCCCCTATTTTTACTCTTGTATTGGGAATCACAATAAGTGCAATAGCAATTGTAAGGTTAGAAAGAGAGATATCCATAGGGATACAACAGCGTATTGGACCTGAATACGCCGGTCCTTGGGGAGTTCTTCAAGCTCTAGCAGATGGAACAAAACTACTTTTCAAAGAGAATCTTATTCCATCTAGGGGAGATATTCGTTTATTCAGTATCGGACCATCCATATCAGTCATATCAATTCTAATAAGCTATTCAGTAATTCCTTTTGGCTATAACTTTGTTTTATCTGATCTCAATATTGGTGTTTTTTTATGGATTGCTATTTCGAGTATTGCTCCCATTGGACTTCTTATGTCAGGATATGGATCAAATAATAAATATTCCTTTTTGGGTGGTCTACGAGCTGCTGCTCAATCAATTAGTTATGAAATACCATTAACTCTATGTGTGTTATCAATATCTCTACGTGCGATTCGTTGAGACAGAAATTTTTCAATGCTATTGCTATGCTCCTTTCTTTATAGGACTTTCTTTATAGGAAAATGGGTAGAATAAATTGCATAGAGATCCTCATTTTCATTATTATTATTCGTAATTCGGATTGAAGAACAAAATCAGATAGTTATATGAATGAAATAAAATAGCTTCTATTGAATATATTTTATGAATACTATATTTAATATAGAGTATGATGATTTTAAATTGCATTGAGTCTCATTTTCTATGTATAAGAATTCAGTGAAAAAAAAAAATTATAAGCAGAAGAGTCCCTTTACCCCAAGATTGGGTGATTAGTCATCCTGTCTTGAAGCGGGCTCAAAAGACCAACCTTATTGAGTTTTCACTACCATTTGTATGAATTATCATACATGTATTAACATAAATAAAAGGGGGTTAATAAATGAGTGGATGGTTAGAAACACCAAGATACACAAAGGATTAGTAACGCAGATTATGTAAATTATCCCAAAGAGCATTTACGCATAATAGAAAAAGAATACTAATTGGGGCTTTAAGTTGGTAGAAAAAATCAAGCAGTACTCCTCACAATTCCGATCCAGAGTATGCTCCTATCCACTGATTAAATAAATGACTATCAGGAACGAAATAATCCTTAAATTTTTTTTAAGTCCCCTTTTACTTGTACAAAAAAAGAAGAATAAGCCACCTGGCTTTGCCTAAGTCCTTCATAGAAAAGCACTTCCCTAACTAAGTCTTTACAGACTGTAGGGTAGGGATGTCATTTCTGATGAGTAGTATGTCATCTACATACAACACCAAAAATACAACTGTGCTCCCACTAACCTTCTTGTAGACACAAGATTCTTCTTCATTCTTGATGAAACCAAACTGTTTTATTGTATCGTCAAAATGAAGATTCCAGCTTTTGGAAGCTTGCTTCAATCTATAAATAAATCATTGCAACTTTCACACCTTTCCATCATCCTTCGGATTGGCAAAATCGTCAGGTTGTGCCATGTATACATCCTCGAGAAGATTTCCATTAAGGAAAGTAGTTTTAACATCCATTTGCCAAATTTCATAATCATGGTATGCTGCAATAACAAGCAAGATCCGAACGGATTTAAGCATCACAACTAGGGAAAAAGTCTCATCATAATCTACATTATGAATTTGCACATTACCATCCATGTTGATTTTCTTCTTGAAAACCCACTTGCACCGAATGGGTTTTACCCCTTCAAGTGGGTTAACCAAGGTCTATACCTGGTTGGCATATATGGATTTCATTTCAAATCTCATGGTCTCAAGCCATTTTTCAGATTTTGGGCCAATAATGGCTTCTTGGTAAGTCACAGGCTCATCTTGATCCATGAGCAATACGTCACCTTGTTGGGTCATGAGAAATCCGTATCTCTCTGGTTAATGATGTATCCTGTTAGACCTACGCAGGTTTTGTGCTACTAGAGCAGGCTATTGTTCCACAACACTTTGTGGATGCTGCTCTATTTCCACCATCGGTTCGTTGTTACTCTGTAAGCCTTGAACTTCTTCAAGTTCTACTTTTCTCCCACTGATTCCTTTGGAGATAAACTCATTTTCAAGGAATACAGCAGTCCGTACGACAAACAGTTTTCCCTCGGTCGGATTATAGAAATAGTATCCCTTGGTTTCCTTGGGATACCCCACAAAGAAACATTTATCTGATTTGGGCCTAAACTTATTAGAAACTTGACGTATGACATAAGCTTCACAACCCTAAATCTTCATGAAAGACATACTGGGCCGTCTCCCAGTCCATATCTTATATGTTGTATTTTGAACCTTTTTAGATGGAACACAATTAAGTGTGAAAGTTGCTATTAACATAGCATGTCCCCAAAAGGAGCCTAGAAAGTCTGCATGACTCATCATAGATTGGACCATGTCTAACAAGATCTAGTTCCTATTTTCAGAGACACCATTCCATTGTGGTGTTCCTGGAGGAATGAGTTGAGATATTATCCCACACTCTTTCAGATGGTCATCAAAATATTGACTTAAGTATTCACCACATCGATTTGATCGAAGGTCTTTAATACTCTTGCTAAGTTGGTTTTATAATTCATTCTTGAACTCCTTGAACTTTTCAAAGGATTCTGATTTGTGCTTCATAAGGTATACAAATCCATATCTACTGAAATCATCAGTAAATGTAATGAAGTACTGAAAATCGCCTCTAGCTAGTGTGTTTAGGAGTCCACATACATCACTATGTATAAGGCCTAAAAATCACTATCATTTTCACCTTGTCCAGTGAATGGGGCCTTTGCTATCTTCCCTAATAAACAAGATTCATATATTTCATATGATTCGAAATCAAACGAGTCCAAGAATCTATCTTTATGGAGTCTGGAGATGCATTTCTCATTTATGTGGCCCAAATGACAATGCCAGAGATAAGTTGGGTTCATATCGTTTGATTTAAACCTTTTTGTATTTATATTATAGACGAGCATTTCGAGATTAAGGACATAAAGTCCATTACTCAAGTGTGCACTACCATAAAAAAATCATTCAAATAAATGGAACAACATTTGTCCTTTATAATAAAAGTAAAGCCTTTCTTGTCCAAACAAGAAACAGAAATGATATTCCTGCTTTTGGCAAGCACAAAATAGTAGTTCTTTAACTCTATTACAAGCCTAGTGGGCAAAGATAAAAGATAGGTCCCCACAGATAATGCAACAACCTTTGCTCTATTTCCAACTCGTAGGTCGACTTCGCCCTTAGTCAATAGTCTATTATTCTTTAGATCCTACACATTTACACAAATGTGAGATCCACATCTAGTATCTAATACCCATGATGCAAAAATAGATAAATTGACTTTTATAACTAAAATACCTAAAGTAGAAGTCTCACTTCCCTTCTTCTTCTTGAGCTCCTCTAGGTACTTAGCATAGATCCTCTTCCAATGTTCGTTCTAATCACAGTGGAAGCATGTACCTTCCTTAGCCACTCCACCCACTGGTTTCAAGCCAGAAGTGTTGGGCTTAGACTTATCCTGACCCTTGCCCTTCCACTTGTCCTTGGGCTTTTTTTTTCTATTTCTTGCCCTTATTCTTTTGGACCATCATTATGGCCTTTCCTTTGCCTTTGTTTTATGTTCTGCTCAGCAGTTCTCAACATGCTTAGCAGTTATGGTAGTGATTTGTTAATTTCATTCATGTTGTAGTTCAGGACAAATTGACTAAAACCTTTCAGCAACGACTACAGGACTAAGTCAGCGGCCAACTCTTGGCCCAAAGGAAAATCAAGTCTCTCTAGGTTTTCAATGTACCCAATCATCTTGAGTACATGAGCACCAATAGGGCTTCCTTCTACCAGCTTGCACTGAAACAATGCTTTAAAGACCTCGTATCTCTTATTTCTAGCCTACTCTTGATAAAGCTTTTTGAGGTGTACGATCATATCATAGGCATCCATGTTCTCGTGTTGCTTTTGGAGCTCAGAGTTCATGGTGGCTAGTATTAGACATCTGACGTCGAAGGCATCATCTTGATGCTTCTTATAAGTATCTCTTTCAACTCTAGGGGCATTTGTAGCAGGTAGCTCAGGAACAAGCTGTTCTAGAACATACAATTTTTTCTCTTACTTGAGGACAATCCTCAAGTTCCTATACTAGTCTAGGAAATTTGTCCCAGACAACTTGTCCTTCTCAAGGACTGATCGTAATGATAAGTTACTTGAAGGATTTGTTGCTATGATAATCTATCAACAGAAATATGCAAAATATAAGTATCATGCCATAAACATATTTAACAAGGTCTTTAATTAAATATCAGTCCCACTATTGTATTCAAATCAATGACCCTCTGCATTGACTCGAAAAATCCCATCGTAAGATTTCCTAGTGGGCCAAGATCTATATTTCACCTAGCTTTGAGTCAGCTTTGACTGATCACCCAAAATCTAGTTAGTTAGGTAGGAAACTCTTTCCAATTACATCACATGCAACTCTTAGATAGTTGGGTTAATAACACTTATTCTAATCCATCCAATGGACTAAAGCCCAACTTCATGCCTCTAAGCCTTCAATCCAATTAAAATGGCCTAGTTAAGTTAAACCCAATGGTTGGCAGTTGGATATTACCCTTATCCTATCGCATCTTACTAATACAGATAAAGGCATCCTGCTTTGGAAGACCTACACTTAATCGATTCTAGTCTTAACGAGTGTCACGTATTGGAAGACATCAAATAATGACTTAATATTTGCTTTTGAGGGAATTTTTATTATTATTAGATCTCACTATTTATTAAGTTGTTTATCATACCATAAACATCACCCACGCATCTCATACATATAAAGCATATAATAAATGTGACATGGTTATGACCCCTAAGAGAGAACCATTAACTAAAATGAGGGAGCGAACCAGCTTCACAAGCGTCTCCCACCACCGTCCTCCTTTGATGCCGCCTTCATAACTCCACATCAATATTACATTATATAGAAATCTCTTTTACATTTGAGGGGAGTTAGGTGAAAAGAGAATGCACAATCAGAATGTAGATAGAAAGGCACAACACGCAGGTTGTATTTTAAGATAACCAAAATACCATAAAAAGGAGGACAAAGGCCATAACCATACACCATGTAGCACAAAGTACACAAAAACTCAAACAATAATACATTATTATTATCATTATTTTTATGAGTCATAAAAATGGATTTGAAATTCACGCCTTAGAAAAGATAAGCTATGCAGAGATATGATGGGGCTCGGGGCAGCGACCTAGTCCAAAATTTTTCATTCATATACCATCACTGGTTTCTTGAACAAAAAAACAAGTTGGACCCTTTCGCCTCCGTGATGGCTAGGGCAACAACATTTGAACCCTCGTGCTACTATCACTTATCCAGAAACAAGGTTTCTAGAACACGTGAGGATATGAACACTTCATTTCGTGGTGAACCCTTGTGCCGCAAACCAAAAACAAGGTTTCCTAAACCCTTGCGCCGCGCTGCTATCTAGAAACAAAGTTTGCCTGACAACAACACTTGATGTCATCGCAAACCAAAAACAAGGATTGCATAACCATTGTGCCGCTGTCCAAAACGCTGTCCAGAACGAGGTTTGCTTGACATTAACGCTTAATGCCTCCACAACCAAGATTCCAGAATGTCGTCCAAAAACAATGTTGTTCAAAATGTTGTACATATCACATACATACCAAAAAATCATTGCAAAAACATACATACATAACAAATTCATTGTTTCGAAAACATTATCATGGTTTCGCATACAACACATCAAATAGAATATGTTTTACCAAAGGTTGCATACAGTTTCAGAAATAACACATAAAGATTATATCTTTTACGAAAAGAAAGTAACGAATCATGTTATTTCATACAACAAGAAGACTAGAAAAATTGAATCATGGTTTCGCAAGTTGCTCTAATACCACTGTTGGGAATCATAGACACATCACATAGCAAAAAATAGAATTCCCACCAAGGATGTATGCGAAAAAGCCATAATCCGAGTTTTTAAAATTGTTTACCTCTTGAAGTGCGATCAAAACAAGTGACGTGAATCACCAACATCGTGACAACGATGATGTCTCTGCGATATCCACACGAACAAACTCATGACCATCCAACGTCCACAAATAAGAGTCACACCTCTCTCACACAGTGCTAGCTATGAAGAGAAGAGAAGAAATTTGTCACTCTCTCACTCACTGTTTCTGTCAAGTGTGACTAGGGTTTTTTAATGTATCCCTTTACAGCCCCCTTAGCAGTGCTATTTATAATAGTTGACTGCCTTAAGTGAGTGAACGTAGCAACAAGGTAAACTGTGCAACCCTAGACTTATCTATTATATGTCCAGCCCATAATTGAATTAAAGTCCAACTTGGATCCTAATTACTCCAATTTAGTTTGCTCTAAGTGTGTGACCCTGCAGGTTCTCATAACGTTAGCAGTAATATTAAAATTCTATTTTAATATTTTAAGTAGTAAGCGGTATCTAGCAACACATCGTTGCCACCCAAGTAATGAGAATGTTAGTGATTTGACATAACCTTTCCATGACCAATGTTTCCATATAGTTTAGTCCCTTTGTCCAGATATCTAGTTTGAACACAAGGCATAGAATGTGTCTCCCTTGTATAGTTCAATCCTTCATTTCTTGATACCCGAGTAGACTTAGTAACAACAAATGAGATCGATATCTCATATGGACTCATTTGAGTATAGCCATGGATTTCGCAGTCTCACTTAATCAGGGGGGCCGAAGATATCGCTCCTATTATATAGGAAGGACAAATCCCATCTAGGTCACTCACAGTGATTGCCTTGAACGAAATGAGGAAAAGAAAGTTTTTTCCATTTTATTTTTTGTTCGAATTTTGGAATCTTGGAAGCAACCATAACTCTTCCATTAGGTTTTGATCCAACTATGACAACTAAGTCAAAAAGGGTAGGAGTGATCATGCCATAGGAAACATGGAAAAGGTTGGTTATTTGATTCTAGAAAAAGAATGAAGCTAACAACATAGGAGGATTATATTCGATGTTCTTTCTACTAAGTTAAATCAAGTTGAAACTGCCAAGATCTTTCTATTGATTTGCTTTAGCACTTTTGATTTGATTCAACCATAATAAATAAGCTTTCTTATAGCTGCAGTAGCAGATGGAGAACTTCGAAAGACCTTTGAAAATATGGGAAAGAAAATAATTTTCAAAACCTTCCTAAAAGCTAAGATTAATTCATCGTCGAGACAAGGAAAGAAGTGTGAAATAGTTATAATTTCTTCCAGGGAATAACTAGACCTAGAAAAACATGTCTTTGATTTCCAATTAAAAAGGGAATGATTACCTAAGATTTCCAAAGATCAGAGTTTTCTGTTTGGGGATCTGGTGCATATAAAACCCTACCCTATGAATAGAAGCTTGAATAGAAGCAGCATCTGGAAGGTGGGTGACTTTGTCACTTTCAGTGGTTAAGTGTTCTGGGTTGGTAGCCACTGATGTCTTCTAGAAAGCTTGATTTCTAAGTTAGTAATGGATATGATGAAACTAAAATAGTGCTTTGAACAATGGAAAGTGGTTATTTTCTAAAACCAAGTGTAATTTTGGTTCAAAAATTGAAAAACACTTAAGAAAAAGCCCAAAAGAAATCAAAATAGCAATAATGGATTTGCATACACAAAGGAGTTGCTATGAAAAAGAAGCTTTGAAAGATAAGAAAATTTTTGAAATTACCAAGGTACTCAAGGGTTTAAGCTAAGGCGTTTAATAAAGGTTTTATCTTTAACTACCCTTAATCGATTAAGAGTTATAGCTAGGCAGCTATAACTGTCAAAACCATTAAGCCCATCATTAGAGCCTAGTTTCCTAAAAATTATTGTAAGTGAGAATGTACATCAACATAGCCCAATAAGTTTTGATGACAACAAATAATTTTGGAATTGTTGATAAACACGAGGATCAAGTCCATGCTCTTCAAAGCTTAGTCTCATATGATGTAGATCTCATGTGAATGTATCAGGATTAACACACTCAAGCTCAAAGTCTCCAATATCTTAAAAATGTTTTTACATAGCCCTTATTTTTCCGAATTTAGTAGTTGGTATCTCCTAATATGTTTAAAATGACTCCAAATGTTTTCAAGTTTTAACTTCATTGTTTTTAATCAATTAATATGGAGCCTCAATTGATTAAAGGCATCAAAATATGTTTTATTTCATGCCTTAAATGATTAATGTAACACCCCTTTGGAGGATGTCACACATAAAATAAACTAAAATAAATAGAAATAAAATCTACCCAAGTTGCGGAATATTTGTTAAAATTATTACGGGTTGTAAAAATAATTCCTGAATAAACGAAAATATGAAATAAAAAGATAATACGAAATATACGAAATAAAAAAAAAACATCATCACTAATAATATACATATGGTTAAGTTATAAACTCAGACATATAATTTACAACTAAGACTATAACTCTTTAAACAAGAACAAGAAAAGAAAGCAATAAAAGAGTTAATATATACTATTACTGCATTGACGCAATCCCAAAAAAAAAACATCATGATTATCTACTCCTCTGATGGATCACTCTTGGTGTGAAAATGATCATCAGGAGATAAATATCCCTGATGTCTCGACATACGGCAATAACGGGATCGCGCAGTCGATACGATGCTTATCTCACTAGGCTCAGGGTTTTCAGCACCCCAATAACGCCTAATGGATAAGGGCAACTCTAAATGCAGAAAAAGCGTCGTCGTCGAAATCGGATCTCCATCAAACTGATGACGTAGAATCACGGTCATACGTCCCAAGATAGGTAACAGAAGCACGATCTCCTCGTAAATGCCAAGCCAGATCACCTCCATGGAATACCAGCTCTACAATCCCAAAAATGCAGGTGTCGCCATCCCCCACACAATCAATCCAGAGGGTATGGATGATCGGACGGTTTTTGCTCGTAAAACGATCGTCGGTCACCGCGATCTCCCTCTTCCTCAGGGTACACGATCTCAAGAGGTTGTTCCTCCTCTTCCTCTTCAAACTCTTTACCGCATAAAAATAAATAGAGAATAGACACATACAATAAAGAGGTAAGACAACATAAAATCATCGCAACATGGCAAATAAGAAGACGACAAATAACTGCTACACAGTTCATACAATACGAATAAGCTATAACAGTAATACATATTAAATATCCTAGGGTTTCAGAACATCATAGACAGATCACAAATAAAGAAAATCACACAGATAAATCAATCTCACAGATAAGATAAGATAAGAAATAGACAACTAACATAAAAATTATCAGATAAATATAAATAGAGAAAATGTAAAAATATCCAAGATGTTACTAGATAAAGATAAATAGAGAAAAATGGAATATGATCCAAGATATACTCAAATACACCAAAACACAACCCTACTCCATGGAGCTAAACCCAAACAGATATCAGAGAGAATGACTTGCAAAATCTATTAGTACCACGGCTGCCCAACCAACTATTACGCGATCACACGTTGCGTCAATAGCCTACGACACTTTGGAATCCACCATCCAGGTAGTATAGTTCACTGATCTCCGTTGTGGCACTATAGGCAATGTACTACTAGACTTTACAAACCTCGATTAAATATAGTGAATGTCGAGTACATTAGTGTGCTATCGGTTTACCACGATGCCCCCGGAGCTACCAACTCCATTCACATGTGGATCCCGTACACTAAAGTCTCCAAGTTTATTAGAACAATAAACAACACTACACTTATCGCATCGACAACACGATGTAATTCGTCTCGTCAACCCAAAACACCAAAAATCGGTATAAAGACAAAACATAATTCCAAATATATGAAATTACGAAAATGCCCTTAAGATAAAAATATATGCCCTCAATGGCGTAAAGCACATGACGGGTTCACTTTTTCCCGACAAATGAAATAACCTCAAAAACCCAGCGGGTTCACGTTTTCCCGACAAATGAAAAATAAATACGGTAACGTTCAATCGCGTAGAAATTTTATCGCGTTTTTGAAATTTCGTCGTTTTTACAAACGTTTAAAAATCGGGTAAAGATATTTTTCTTTTTTAAAATCGCGTAACATTTTTAATACGTTTTCTCAATCGCGTAGGATTTTTAAATCATTTTCTTATTCGAATGCCTTTAAAATTACCATTTAAACAGATAGAAATAATATTTAGTACATTTAAACTACGTAGAATAATTTTTCATACCGTATATCTTGTCATTAGGATATTTTGACTATCTTATAGGTTCATTTTTACTAAAAATTGACAAGATTTTTGTTTAGAAACTTATAATAATGGTTTTCTAAATTTTCCATAAAATTTCTATTTACCTAAATTTTTAACCATTTCATTAAATACTTTTTGAAATCTCTAACATGCTTCAAAACCAAAAGTGAGCTATATGTTAGAAAATTTCTTAACATTACTGTATTTCCTTCCTAATGATAAAATTATGAATTTTAACCCTTTAGATTTACTTCTAATCAATTGGTTCCTTCATAAATTATTATAGAAAATTTCTTCTTAACTTGTATTTGTTTCTTTTTAATTGAAAAAGGTTTAGAAACAAATTTTTTAAAATCATGAATTCCTATAGTGGCATGTTGGCCGAATTTTTTTATAAAACTTTTGAAATTGATTTCCAAAATGTCTTTCACCTTTTAAATCATATCAAATGTATTCTATAGTCTAAGTTCATTAAATCATTTTAGAAAATAGTTATCTATAGTCAATTTAATCCTTTAGGCATGTTGGCCCCAAAATACTAAGTTTGTACCATTTGATTTCTAAATGCATTTTCCTTTGATCAAATCAATTAGAAACTTTCTTGATTCTCCTAGGTTAATTAAGCTACACTTTAGGAAAAATCAAGAGAACATTTTGGTCCTCCAAACTTTGGCATTGCCGTGAGCTATTGGATTGTGTTCTTTGGAACACTCATGCAAACTTACACATGTTATTCACATCCTATGACTTATCATACAATTTCTAACACATGCATTATATTTCTAACATATGCAAAATATTTCTAACACATGCAAAATATTTTCTAACACATACAACCTAAATTAAAGCTTGTAGACATGCATTCAAAAGCTATTAGACATGCAAGATTATTACAATTACCAAATAAGAAAGCTACTAACAAATAACACTTAAGCTACTAGCAACCACAAAAATTAACAAATACACACATAAATAACACATGACCACCGAATCCTTATGGATTCTACAACATCACAAATAACTCCATCTTCTTACCACCATCAAGGGATGATAAGAATTGTCTTCCTCTTACCTTAAATGAAGACAAAAACTTGCTTTCTCACCTCCTTAGGTCACGGTTTTCACTCCACCAAACACCTAAAATTTTCAAACAAAACCTACATGTTACTAACCATGAAAAAGAAGCTAAACCATGGAAAAATCATGGCTTAGAACTTTGAAAAAGAAGAGAGAAAAGAAAAGTATGAAATTTCACCTTCTAGGTAAAACTTCCAAGGTTGGTTTCCAAGCCTTAGATGGAAGAATTTGAAGAAACTCCCAACTACAAAGGTTCTTAGAATGGTGTTTAGGTTAAGGAAACTTGGTTAGAAAAATTTTTGGATGGTTGGATGGTGTAGTTTGTGTCTTGGCCGAATATGGTGGAGAAAATGGGCAAGAATGGTGGCTAGGGTTCTTGATGAGAGAGAAGAGAGAAAGTGATGAAGACAAAGTGATATTTTGGTCACCAAAGGCCTCTTGGCCGTGGACTTCAAGTGGGGTGCAAGGTGGGCACCTTGCTTGGCTTCATCCAAGCCATTGGATGAATCAAAGGCTAAGATTAAGCCTTGGTGAGCAAGCCTTCTTCTCATTGGTTAGCTTATGGTGACTCACATGCTTTGAGTCACACAATTAGGTATTTAATTTTTCTGCCGAGTCACTAGTGAGTCACTGTTCGAAAGTTCTACGACTTACGGTGATTAATTAAGCTACCGATCTAACTGTTCGCTAATTGTGGGTCCCGCAAAATATTTCCGGTCCATCTTTCACTAAAACATACTTGACTAATAAAATAATATTATAATAATATAAAATTATTTTATTTGACAGCTTAAATCCTAAAAATTAAAAGATTATTTTTAGTCTCATTCAGAACGGGTTAAGTAAGATCCTCCAATTCTAAATAATCAAATAAGATTTTCCCGGCCCTAAAATATTATTTTCTGCCTCTTCGAGCAAATCGCACAAAAAGTCCATATAAAATCACGAGACGGTATTTTCTCGGCATTAAATCAAGAAGAAAACAATTAAAAACAGACAAAAACAGAGAAAACAAGACGTTTGGGACGTAACGGTCATTTTCCCGTTTTTTCCCACAACGTAGGTAATCGCCCAAAACGTTCAAATAAAATATCCAAGCGGTAGATATTTTAGTCGTATATCTTTCGAAAAATTAATACAAAGAGCTCGAAAAAATTTTTATTTTACCGTCTCAAGCAAAACTACGTAAAACGATCAAATAAAATTTGAACCTCAGATTATCGTAGTTGTTTTCATACGTAAATCGAGAACGTAAAAAATAGGGACACAACGGTCATTCATACAAAAGCATGAAAAACGAAAAACAAGACATTCTAATATTTTCTAAAAATTGGGGCGTTACAACTCTCCCCAACAAATAAAAATTTCGTCCTCGAAATTCGATGTTCATCCAAACAAATGAGGATACTGATCCTTCATTTTACCTTCCAGCTCCCAAGTAGCTTCACCCGTCACATCATTCCATATAACCTTCACCAACTCGATCATCTTCCCTCGAAGTGCCGGTCAAGCTTTACCTTTCTCGTCTCTATCCCGACAGTAAAGTTTCGTAAGTCAAATTCTCCTTTAATTGCATGTCATCCGGTTGTATAACATGTGTCGGATCTGCATATACTTCCGTAAATCGAGACACATGAAACACGTCATGCAAATTGGATAGGAAAGGCGGCAAAGCAATCGATATGCTACGGGACCAATACGTCGGATAATCGATATGGTCCAATGAATTTAGGAGTAAGCTTCTTAGACTTAATTACCCTTCCGACACCGGTCGTAGGGAGTAACTCTCGAAATACATGCTCACCCTCCTCAAATTCAAGAGGTCGCCTTCGCTTATCCCGTAACTCTTTTCTGCGCTGCGTCGTCCTCATCTTTTCTTGTATCATCTTGACTTTATCCGTAGTTTGTCAGACAAGCTCAGGTCCAACAACATCATACTTTCTCCATCTTGATACCAAAGATAACGGCGTTCGACATCGTCTTCCATACAATGCTTCATAAGGTGCCATTCCAATGCTTGCGTGAAAACTATTGTTGTAAGTGAATTCTATCAAAGATAAAAATTCATCCCAACTTCCCTGTTGTTCCAAAACACAAGCACGCAATAAATCCTCCAAAGACTGTATAGTTCTTTCGGTCGACCGTCGCCCATGGATGATACGCTGAACTCAGTCGTAACTTAGTTCCCATAGCTTCTTGTAGACTTCGCCAAAATCTTGACGTAAACCTCGGATCTCTGTCAGAAATTATATTTGTCGGTACACCATGTAGTCTGACAATTTCACTGATGTACAACTGGGTTAATCTTTCCAATGAATATTTGATATTGATCGGTAAGAAATGAGCCGATTTCGTAAGTCTATCGACTATAACCCATATTGCGTCATGACCTCTCCTTGTCTTTGGCAAACCAAGAATTAAATCCATAGAAATGCTGTCCCATTTCCATTCTCGGAATCGATAATGGTTGCAACATCCCAAATGGTCTTTGGTGTTCAACTTTCGACTTTTGACAAACTAGACAAGTTGACACGCATCTAACTACATCACCCTTCATTCCATGCCACCGAATAACTTCTTCAAGTCTTGATACATCTTTGTTATGCCTGGATGCATACTCACAGACTAGTATGGGCATGTTTCACAATATATCTTCTCGGTTCTCGATTACGAGGAACACAGACTCTACCCCGAAATCTCGTAATTCCATCGCTTCCTTCCTTGAACTCTAGTGTCTCGCCTTGTTTTATCTCGCTCCCTTATTCCTTGCAAAAATTTATCGGCATTTTGCTTTTCCTTTATGTCTTCCATCGCCTCGCTCGAGATAGTAACCATGTTAATACGATCTTCCCGGTTTTTAACTCAACAAACGACCACTCATCTCTAAACTGTTCAATGAGCTCTTTTTCTTTAATCATTAGCGCAGAAACACTAATAATCTTCCCGCTTAAGGCATCGGCCACGACATTCGCCTTACCAGGGTGGTATAAAAGTTGAAAATCGTAATCGTTCAGAAATTCCAACCACCTTCGCTGCCTCATATTCAGTTCCTTCTGGTCGTACAAGTACTTCAAACTCTTGTGATCACTGAAAATGTTGAACGTTGCTCCATAGAGAAAGTGTCTCCATATCTTCAAAGCAAAAACCACCGCAGCCAATTCCAAATCATGCGTAGGATAATTCTTTTCATGAATCTTCAATTGCCGAGAAGCATACGCCACCACATTCCGGTCTTGCATCAACACGCATCCTAGTCCTTGATAAGAAGCGTCACAATACACATCGAAAGATTTCGTCGAATCTGGTAGGATTAACACCGGCGCAGTTGTTAACTTCTTCTTTAACTCTTGAAAACTAGCTTCACGTTCTTCCGTCCATTCGAAAGCTTGACTTTTTCTCGTTAGTTGTGTAAGCGGTCCAATGAAATCTCTTGGAAAAACCTTCGATAAATCTCCGATAATAACCAAAGCAAGTCCAACAAAACTTCGAACTTCATTCGTCTTAGGTCTCTCCCACCGTAAAACAGCTCTCCACTTTCGATGGGTCCACCGCTATACCTTCTTTAGAAATTACGTGACCAAGAAATTGAACTTCTTCTAACCAAACTCACACTTAGACAACTTCGCATACAACTGCTTTCTCCCTCAAAATCTGAAGAATAACACTTAGATGTTCAACATGCTCTTCCTTCGATCTAGAATAGATCGAATGTCATCGATAAAGACAACGACAAATCTTGTCTAGATACGGACGAAATATCCTTCATATAATCCATAAATATAGCAGAGCATTCGTCACCCCGAATGGCATTACCTCGATACTCATAATGTCCATAACGAGTTCGAAAAGCGTTTTCGGCACATCTTCCCCTTTTACACGAATCTGGTGATAACCTGATCGTAGATCTATCTTGGAAAATATCACAGCTCCTCTCAATTGATCCATCAAATCGTCGATTCTTGGAAGCGGATATTTATTCTTGATAGTCACCTTGTTCAACTGCCGATAGTCCACACAAAGTCGCGACGTTCCATCCTTCTTCTTGACCAAAAGTACTGGTGCACCCCATGGGGAAACACTAGGTCGTACAAATTCTTTCTCCAACAGTTCCACTAATTGCTTTTTCAGCTCCTCCAACTCTACTGGCGACATACGATATGGTGCAATTGAGATAGGACCTGTTCCCGTACTAAATCAATTGAGAATTCGATCTCCCGCTCAAAGCGGTAAACTGTACATCTTCGGGAAAACGTCCGGAAAATCGTTGACAACAGGAATAGTATTCACATCCTTCTCATTCTTAACTTCTAGAGAAGACAATACCGGATATCCTCGCGCTCCATCTCTCAATAAAGATTTGACCTTAACAAAGAAGAATCCAGACTCTTCTTCCTTAGGAAAACTATAGTTTTCTTTGCACAATCTATGAGGATATGGTTAGAACATAACCACCCATCCCTAAGATTACATCTATCTCAATGAGAGGCAAACAAATCAAATTGATCAAAAACAAACGGCCCTTCACAACAATAGGACAATCCAAGCGGATCTTAGAAGTAACTACAGGTTTAGCAGCTTGGTGTAGATACATTCAACATAACATTCGAGAGAAGACATAGGCAACTTCAACCTTTCCACACAATCATATGCAATAAAAGAGTGTGTAGCACCCGAATCATACAAGACAAATGTAAGATTACCTCCAATGTCTCCTTCTCCCGAATAAGATCATCGACTTAGAAATCTCGGATCCCACCATTGTATATACTGCCCTCCGGATCTCGGTTGAGTACTTCCGATTTTTTTGCCGATTAGCTTTAACATACCGAATGTGGGTTTCCTCTCCTATTGTGGACAATCCTTTGCTATGTGCCCAGTTTGTTTACAATTGAAACAAACTGCACCTTTAACTGTACACTCGGGAGAAATATGACCTTTCTTCCCGCACTTAAAACACGTTGGCGTAAACGCCACCCTCTGTCCAGCTCCACTTCCACTTGCACTTCCACTAACAGATGGTCGTTGAGATTGACTTCCTGTTGGCCTGGTATACGGCTTACGCTGAAACCGATTTGCATTACTACCTCCACCTCTCTGGAACCTTGTCGGTCCAAAATTCCGATTCCTCTGATCTCTAGATGGCTCCAACTCTTCAAGTCGAGCACACGCATCCACCAACGCATGAAACTGAGTCATCCTCAAAGATACCACTCCTCGTTTCAGTTCCACCCTTAAACCTGATTCAAACTTCCTGCATCTCCACACATCATCTTGTCGTGTCTCGAGCATAATCTGAGAATTGAGATAAACTCTCAAATTTCGTGGCATACTCATTCACCGTCATATTCCCCCTGTCGCAAACCAAGAAATTCCATTTCCTTGGCATGCCTAGCACTCGCAGAAAATATTTATCCGAGAAAAGTATTAGAAAACACTTCCCAAGTGATCTCAGTCCCTTCACTTGCAACACTCGGCGGATTCCTCTCCACCAATGTTCTCGCATCTCCTCTCAAAGATGAAAACAAATAAGTCACTTTCTTTTCATCGGTACATCTCATCCCCTCGAATATTCTCTCTAAATCTTGCATCCACCGACTCGCTTTCTCCGGATCCACCTCGCCTCTAAATTGTGGCGGATTATGACGCCTAAATTCAGATAAATTTAGGGCATCTGTCGTAGCATCTTGTTGTTGGGTCTGCTCTCAAATTTTGTTTGAGTAATCACTTCACCATCTCGCGCATAGCCTCGGCAAGAAAACCAACATCGGATCCTCATCTCGATTTACGTTAGCACGTCCTCTGCCTCTACCAGCCATCTTCTTTCTTCAAACATAACAAAACAAAGTCGATATCATCCTTTAAGATATTTCCAAAAGGATATAAATCACAAAGATCACGAGAGAATCACACAAAGACAAACAAAAAAACAGGACCCAACCACAACCCCAAAAGACTCTAACTTGGGCTCGATACCAACTAATGTAACACCCCTTTGGAGGATGTCACACATAAAATAAACTAAAATAAATAGAAATAAAATCTACCCAAGTTGCGGAATATTTGTTAAAATTATTACGGGTTGTAAAAATAATTCCTGAATAAACAGAAATATGAAATAAAAAGATAATACGAAATATACGAAATAAAAAAAAACATCATCACTAATAATATACATATGGTTAAGTTATAAACTCACATATAATTTACAACTAAGACTATAACTCTTTAAACAAGAACAAGAAAGAAAGCAATAAAAGAGTTAATATATACGTACATACTATTGACGCGCCCAAAAAAAACATCATGATTATCTACTCCTCCGATGGATCACTCTCGGTGTGAAAATGATCATCGGAGATAAATATCCCGATGTCTCGACATACGGCGATAACGGGATCGCGCGATCGATACGATGCTTATCTCACTAGGCTCGGGGTTTTCAAGCACCCCAATAACGCCTAATGGATAAGGGCAACTCTAAATGCGAGAAAAGCGTCGTCGTCGAAATCGGATCTCCATCAAACCGATGACGTAGAATCACGGTCATACGTCCAAAGCATAGGTAATGGAAGCACGATCTCCTCGTAAATGCCAAGCCGATCACCTCCATGGAATACCGCTCTACAATCCCAAAATGCAGTGTGTCGCCATCCCCCACACAATCAATCCGAGAGGGTATGGATGATCGGACGGTTTTGCTCGTAAACCGATCGTCGGTCTGCCGATCTCCCTCTTCCTCGGGTACACGATCTCAAGAGGTTGTTCCTCCTCTTCCTCTTCAAACTCTTTACCGCATAAAAATAAATAGAGAATAGACACATACAATAAAGAGGTAAGACAACATAAAATCATCGCAACATGGCAAATAAGAAGACGACAAATAACTACTACAGCTCATACAATACGAATAAGCTATAACAATAATACATATTAAATATCCTAGGGTTTCGAACATCATAGACAGATCACAAATAAAGAAAATCACACGTATAAATCAATCTCACAGATAAGATAAGATAAGAAATAGACAACTAACATAAAAATTATCAGATAAATATAAATAGAAAAAATGTAAAAATATCCAAGATGTTACTAGATAAAGATAAATAGAGAAAAATGGAATATGATCCAAGATATACTCAAATACACCAAAACACAACCCTACTCCATGGAGCTAAACCCAAACAGATATCGAGAGAATGACTTGCAAAATCTATTAGTACCACGGCTGCGCCAACCAACTATTACGCGATCACACGTTGCGTCGATAGCCTACGACACTGGGAATCCACCATCCAGGCGTAGTATAGTTCACATGATCTCCGTTGTGGCACTATAGGCAATGTACTACTAGACTTTACAAACCTCGATTAAATATAGTGAATGTCGAGTACATTAGTGTGCTATCGGTTTACCACGGCCAAATGGAGCTACCAACTGTCCACATGGGATCCCGTACACTAAAGTCTCCAAGTTTATTAGAACAATAAACAACACTACACTTATCGCATCGACAACACGATGTAATTCGTCTCAAAACCCAAAACACCAAAAATCGGTATAAAGACAAAACATAATTCCAAATATATGAAATTACGAAAATGCCCTTAAGATAAAAATATATGCCCTCAATGGCGAGAAGCAGACGGGTTCACTTTTTCCCGACAAATAAATAACCTCAAAACTCATACGGGTTCACGTTTTCCGACAATAAAAAAAATAAATACGGTAACGTTCAATCGCGTAGAAATTTTATCGCGTTTTTGAAATTTCGTCGTTTTTACAAACGTTTAAAAATCGGGTAAAGATATTTTTCTGTTTTTAAAATCGCGTAACATTTTTAATACGTTTTCTCAATCGCGTAGGATTTTTAAATCATTTTCTTATTCGAATGCCTTTAAAATTACCATTTAAACAGATAGAAATAATATTTAGTACATTTAAACTACGTAGAATAATTTTTCATACCGTATCTTCATCATTAGGATATTTTGACTATCTTATAGGTTCATTTTTACTAAAAATTGACAAAAACTATTTTGTTTAGAAACTTATAATAATGGTTTTCTAAATTTTCCATAAAATTTCTATTTACCTAAATTTTTAACCATTTCATTAAATACTTTTTGAAATCTCTAACATGCTTCAAAACCAAAAGTGAGCTATATGTTAGAAAATTTCTTAACATTACTGTATTTCCTTCCTAATGATAAAATTATGAATTTTAACCCTTTAGATTTACTTCTAATCAATTGGTTCCTTCATAAATTATTATAGAAAATTTCTTCTTAACTTGTATTTGTTTCTTTTTAATTGAAAAAGGTTTAGAAACAAATTTTTTTAAAATCATGAATTCCTATAGTGGCATGTTGGCCGAATTTTTTTATAAAACTTTTGAAATTGATTTCCAAAATGTCTTTCACCTTTTAAATCATATCAAATGTATTCTATAGTCTAAGTTCATTAAATCATTTTAGAAAATAATTATCTATAATCAATTTAATCCTTTAGGCATGTTGGCCCCAAAATACTAAGTTTGTACCATTTGATTTCTAAATGCATTTTCCTTTGATCAAATCAATTAGAAACTTTCTTGATTCTCCTAGGTTAATTAAGCTACACTTTAGGAAAAATCAAGAGAACATTTTGGTCCTCCAAACTTTGGCATTGCCGTGAGCTATTGGATTGTGTTCTTTGGAACACTCATGCAAACTTACACATGTTATTCACATCCTATGACTTATCATACAATTTCTAACACATGCATTATATTTCTAACATATGCAAAATATTTCTAACACATGCAAAATATTTTCTAACACATACAACCTAAATTAAAGCTTGTAGACATGCATTCAAAAGCTATTAGACATGCAAGATTATTACAATTACCAAATAAGAAAGCTACTAACAAATAACACTTAAGCTACTAGCAACCACAAAAATTAACAAATACACACATAAATAACACATGACCACCGAATCCTTATGGATTCTACAACATCACAAATAACTCCATCTTCTTACCACCATCAAGGGATGATAAGAATTGTCTTCCTCTTACCTTAAATGAAGACAAAAACTTGCTTTCTCACCTCCTTAGGTCACGGTTTTCACTCCACCAAACACCTAAAATTTTCAAACAAAACCTACATGTTACTAACCATGAAAAAGAAGCTAAACCATGGAAAAATCATGGCTTAGAACTTTGAAAAAGAAGAGAGAAAAGAAAAGTATGAAATTTCACCTTCTAGGTAAAACTTCCAAGGTTGGTTTCCAAGCCTTAGATGGAAGAATTTGAAGAAACTCCCAACTACAAAGGTTCTTAGAATGGTGTTTAGGTTAAGGAAACTTGGTTAGAAAAATTTTTGGATGGTTGGATGGTGTAGTTTGTGTCTTGGCCGAATATGGTGGAGAAAATGGGCAAGAATGGTGGCTAGGGTTCTTGATGAGAGAGAAGAGAGAAAGTGATGAAGACAAAGTGATATTTTGGTCACCAAAGGCCTCTTGGCCGTGGACTTCAAGTGGGGTGCAAGGTGGGCACCTTGCTTGGCTTCATCCAAGCCATTGGATGAATCAAAGGCTAAGATTAAGCCTTGGTGAGCAAGCCTTCTTCTCATTGGTTAGCTTATGGTGACTCACATGCCGAGTCACACGGTGTATTAATTTTCTGCTTGAGTCACTAGTGAGTCACTGTGCTCGAAAGTTCTACAACTTACGGTGATTAATTAAGCTACCGATCTAACCGTTTCGCTAATTGTGGGTCCCGCAAAATATTTCCTGTCCATCTTTCACTAAAACATACTTGACTAATAAAATAATATTATAATAATATAAAATTATTTTATTTGGAGCTAAATCCTAAAAATTAAAAGATTATTTTTAGTCTCATTCAGAATCGGGTTAAGTAAGATCCTCCAATTCTAAATAATCAAATAAGATTTTCCCGCCCGGAAAATATTATTTTCCTACCTTTTCGAGCAAATCGCACAAAAAGTCCATATAAAATCACGACATATTTTCTCGGCATTAAATCAAGAAGAAAACAATTAAAAACAGACAAAAACAGAGAAAACAAGACGTTTCGGGACGTAACGGTCATTTTCCCGTTTTTCCCACAACGTAGGTAATCGCCCAAAACGTTCAAATAAAATATCCAGCATATATATTTAGCTGTATATCTTTCGAAAAAATTAATACAAGATGTTCTAGAAAAATTTTTATTTTACCGTCTCAAGCAAACTACGTAAAACGATCAAATAAAATTTGAACCCGCATTATCGTAGTTGTTTTCATACGTAAATCGAGAAACGTAAAAATAGGGACACAACGGTCATTCATACAAAAGCATGAAAAATTAAAACAAGATACATTCAATATTTTCTAAAAATTGGGGCGTTACAATTAACACCATATGTGAAGCAATTAACATCATATGCTAATCGGTTAAAGTTGTTCATGACTTATTTTTTGAGTTTTGGAGCTTATGTTAATTAATTAATAACTTGCCTTAATCGATTCAAGGGTTATCCAATAACTTTCTTTCAAGTTTTAATTAATTAATCCTTCCTTTTAATTAATTAACATAGCTTCCATTAACCTTTCTATCAAGCTTTAATCGATTAATGCTTAGTGTCAATTGATTAATGAAGCATCATAACACGTCTGTAACAACTATTATTGCATTGAATTGAATCCCAACCACCTTCAAATGACTATATTTCTTCATGGGCTATAAATATTTTTACTTGGAGACATTAATACACTGATGAAATAGCCGAGCTAACTTGGTTTGAGCTTTAAATTCGTGATTTGATCATTTCTCAAATAATTCTTTGTTCTTGAGCTATTTAGAGTGTTAATCCTTGATACCATTAGACTTCAAGTTGCAATATTTGCTCTTGTGAAAGTTTCGATATTTCTTTCATCTTATACATCTTTATAAGAAGGTGAGATATCCCTCAAGAGATAAAAGGGTGAGGTATCCCTTATAAGTGAAGCTCAAACACTAAGGGTGAGATATCTCAAAGGTGTTGTGGGTGCTCTTTGTTGTAAAGGTTGCAAGTACCTATTGAAGCTTAGAAGATTAGTGAAAAAATCTCAAGTATATCACTTAAGGACTAAACGTAGGTCACAAGGAGTGGTTGAACCGGTATAAATCTTGGAGTTCGCTTCTCGCTACCCTATCTTTTTTATATTTGTGCACTTTATTGTTTAGTGCTCTCTCGAATACTTTGATTCTTGGTTGTTTTAGTGTGAAAAATGTTCATCCTCATCTATCTACTCATATCTAATAATTAATAGCCTTAACAAATATTGAAAAGTAAGTATTTTTTTTAAAGTTTTTTAAAAATCTTTTACGAACTTAATTCACCCCCTCTTGAGTTTGAAGTAACTTGATAACATGTGGTATCCAAGCCCAACTCTTATGTAAAGAGCTTAACAACTTCAAGAGGAAAGATGGCTTCTTCAAATCCTTTTTCATTGGAGGGTGTTTCCATCAATAGATCTTTTTTTTTTAATGGTGATGAATATGCTTTTTGGAAAGAAAGATTGAAGATTTTTATTGAAACTATTGATTTAGATGTGTGAGATGCTGTAGAAAATGGTCCTTTTGTCCCTACACATCTTGGTAATGGTGTAAAATTTATACACCTAATAGTGAATGGACCAATGAGGATAAGAAAAAGGTGTAATACAATTTAAGAGCTGAAAACATCATTACCACAACCTTGGGGTATGATGAATTCTTTAGAGTCTCAAATTATAAAACAACCTAAGAGATATGGGACACTTTACAAGTGACCCATAAGGGTATTAGTGAAGTGAAAAAGTCAAGAATCAACACTCTCACACATAGATATGAGCTTTTTAAAATGAATCAAGGTGCAAGCATTCAAGAAATATAAAATAGATTTACTCATATTATTAACCATCTTGCTTCATTGGGAAAGACATTTCGTAATGAAGATCTTATTAACAAAGTTTTGAGGTGTTTGAGTAGGCATTGACAACCAAAAGTGACGACTATTACGGAATCAAGGAATCTTTCTACCATGACCCTTGCCACATTCTTTGGAAAACTTCAAAAACATGAATTGAAGTTGAATATACTCAATCAACATGAGGAACTTGAGAAGAAGAAGAATGAAATTTATCTAAAGGCCACCTCCTCTATACTTAATGATGATGATGATGAAGATGATGGAGATGACTTAGAGAATCTTGAACTTAATAAGGAGAACCTTAGCCTTCTTGTGAAGAAGTTTAGAAATTCTTCCAGAAAAATAGAAATCAAAGAAGACCTCCCTTCCCTCCAAAAAAGACTCGTCACAAAGTGGATGAAACTTCATCCACTCTCACATGCTATGAATATGAAAAACTAATACACATGAAGATAGAGTGTTCAATATACCAAAAGAAAGTGGAGAAATTTGAGAAGAGGCATTGAAAGGACAAGAAAGGATGGAGAACCTATATTGCATGGGAAGACAATGATATGAACTAAACAAATAGCTCCGACAATGAGGAAGCTCACCTTTGTCTCATGGCTAGAGGAGAAGAGGAAGATAAAGATGACATGGAGGTGTGCTCGAAGGCCAAGAGCTCACATTGGTATATTGATAGTGGTTACTCTAAGCACATGACTAGAGATACCTCCAAGTTCTCTTTCATAGTCCCCAAGAAGCATGGACATGTAACCTATGGAGGCAATAACAAAGGAAAGATTCTTGGTGTTGGTAAAGTTAGTAAAACACATTCCTCCTCTATTGATAATATTTCGCTTATTGATGGACTCAAACATGACTTGCTTAGCATTAGTTAATTATGTGACAAAGGGAATAAAGTTATATTTGATTCAAATTGTTGCATAATTGAAGGAGTAGATGACAAGCAAGTTTGTCTGCCATAGAGTGAATAACATATATTTGATTAGTCTTGATGAAATGTCCTCAAATGTTGCAAAATGTCTTATGAGTAAAGAAGATGATTCATGACTTTGGAATAGAAGAATTACTCATATTCATATAGATCACTTAAAAGTTGGTCTCTAAAGAGCTAGTAATTGGACTACCTAATCTCAAATTTAAAAAAGATAAGTTATGTAATGCATGTCAAAAGTAAAAATAAGTAAAAGTCTTTTTTAAAGTTAAAAATATTGTTTCTACCTTTTGACATTTACAACTTTTGCACATAGATCTTTGTGAAACCTAAAAAATTATGAGCTTTGGTGGGAATTACTATGTATTTGTGATTATGGATGATTATTCTAGGTTCACATGGACATTGTTTTTATCTCATAAGAATAATGCTTTTCGAGATTTTTGAAAACTTGCCAAAATTATTCAAAATGAAAAGAGTTCTAACATTGCATCTATTAGAAGTGATCATGGTGGAGAATTTGAAAATCAAGAATTTGAAACCTTTTGCAATGAAAATGAAATTGATAATAATTTTTTAGCCCCTAGAACTCCTTAACAAAATAGAGTTGTAGAGGGGAAAATAGATCTTTGGAAGAAATGACAAGAACTATGCTCAATGAATCTAACCTTCCTAAGTATTTTTGGGCGAATGCAGTAAGTATCACTTGTTATATAATGAATAGAGCCCTAATAAGACCAATTTTCAAGAATACTCCCTATAAATTAGCCAAAGGAAGGAAACCAAATATCTCTCACCTTCATGTTTTTGAATGTAAATGTTTTGTTTTGAATAATGGAAAGGATAACTTAGGAAAATTTGATGCAAAATTCGACGAAGGTATTTTTTTGGCTATTATAGTCATATTAAAGCTTTTAGAATTTATAACAAAAGAACTATGATCATAGAATAGTCAATACATGTTGCTTTTTATGAGGCTAATCCTATTGGACCGAAAAAGAAATTTATTGATGATATTGCAGAAATTTTGGCTAAAACTCACTTGGATGACAAGGTAAAAAAAGAAAAAAAGTAAGAAGAAAGTCAAGTTGAACCCCCTAAATAAGAGGAATCACAAGTCATGGATCTCCCAAGGAATGAAGGACCTTAAGTTATCATCCTCTTGAAAAAGTAATTTGTGATGTATCAAAAGCGGTAATAACTCAAAACTTTCTTAAAGATACATGTAATTATATGGCATTTGTTTATCAAATTGAACCTAAAAACCAAGATGAGACTATTGTTAATGAACATTGGATATTGGTCATGCAAGAAGAATTAAATCAATTTGAAAGGAATCAAGTTTGGGAACTTGTTCTAAAACTCAATGTGTAATAGCTTAATACCGGTTTCCTAATATATCTGACATATACCTGGATAAGCAGTATCAACTATGCTACTTCTAACTTAGTCAAAAAAAAAAAAAGCTATGCTACTTCTAACTTAAATATCAACTAATCCATAACATTCAAACAAAGAATTATGGAGAGACATATCTAAAAGTCATACATATATACAACTTTTACATTCTTAAAGCAAATATAAATAATTACATAAGTTTTGAACTGAAAATATTAAAACTAGACTAATATAGTTCTTCTGTTTTCTTCATCTTCTTACCCTCTTGTAGGGCCTTGACTTGGATTTACATGGAAATATAGCGAGATGAGAAATCAAAATTCTTAGTATGAGTAACTAATACCAGCATTTAAACATTTATACTGAATAAATGAAATCTTAAACTGAACATAGTATCGATATTAAACAAGTGTCTACACAATTGTAGAATATCAAAAGTATTCTTATGCCTTATCTTTACTCTTTAAAGTAGGCATACTATATTCACTTCTTTGTTCTAGTTATTCAATAACATGATAAAAGTACTGAAAAAATATCACTCTCAATGAATAACCATGCTAGCTTTGGATTAACGATTGCAACTAGTAAGTTAGGCTATACTCACTACTACTAGAATGTTCACATTCTGACTTTATGTAAACATTCACCTAGCAATCTTATAATCCAAGACTAAACTCTTGCACGTAACTTAACTATTCTTCAGGAACTGTGTTCCTTTATACTTATCTATGTAGAATAGGCTAAATAGCCCTTAGATTACCTGGTAATATGTGGACTATTTTATCACACCATAATGAGCGTACTACTTCCACTACATATATGATGACGAATGGATTATTCCATGTCTACTTCCATAACATTATATCTGATGATGAGTGGATTATTCAATGTACTACTTCCATAACATCATATATAAAGATGAGTGGACTGTTCCATGTACTACTTCCATAACATCATATCTGATGATGAGTGGATGGTACCATGTACGACTTCCACAACATCAAACTAATAACCCTGGCCCTATTGATAGAGACTCTTAGGCAATAATACTCAACTCATTCTAGCTCATCCTTCGCCTGGCATAGGACTTAACTCCTCCTTAGTCTAGTATAGGACTTAACTCGTTCCTAGCCTAGCATAGGATTTAACTCATTCTTAGCCTAGCAGAGGACTTAACTCATCATAACTCCACCTTTAGCAAAGTACTATTCTCACACCTTTGCCAGGTCAAGGGGCTTTCCTCAATCCCTCAGTTAGGAATTGTGTTACTATGGTTCAACTTTAACAAGTAAAGGAACCATTCTTTACTAGGTTCAACTTTAATAGATAAAGGAACTAATTCTTGGTATGGCTCAACCTCATTGCATTAAGGGATCTATTTCTCCACGGTTCAACCTTATTGCATAAGGAATCCATTTCTCTATAGTTCAACCTTATTGTATAAGGGATCCATTTCTCTATGGTTCAACCTTATTGTATAAGGGATCCATTTCTCTATAGTTCAACTTTATTGTATAAGACATCCATTTTTCTATGGTTAAACCTTATAGCATAAGAGATTCATTTCTCTATGGTTAAACCTTATTACATAAGGGATCCATTTCTGTAACACCCCAAATTTCCTTACTATTTGACAGTAATTTTGACAATTAAAAGAATTCTACTGTTTAGTAATTTTTGTGTACTATAAAGTTATTTTGAATATTTCATCAGTACATTTGATCGTTTGGTGTGATTTACTCCGTGTCAGAAAAATAATAATTTTCGGGCTGGGAAAAATTTTATGTAATTTAATTATTGCTGTTAAGTCTTAATTATTTTACGTAATCTGATTTGATATTCATGAATTTTATAATTTTTATGATTTTATGGATGATTATGAAATTTTTATCTCTCTCTGATTATTTTTGGACTGTTTGTGGGCCCAGGTGGGCTCGGAAAAATGAAAATTTTTCTATAGCCAAAAAATTTTGTACCGTTGAGACGGAGACAGGAGATCTTACCAAACCTGAATCCGAAGACAGTTTTTGAAATTTTCTTTTACTGTGTTTTGTACTGTATTTAATTATCGAGCGATAAAAATACAGTAAAAAAATATTTTTCATAGGGTAATAGCAGATAAAAATAAATAATATACTACTTAGTCAACCTTGGTGGTTTGGAGATCCACCATTGATTTAATCAAGGGTGGAGATTTAGTCTTGTAAAGTGACAAGGACCATTTATGACCATTGGATGTAAAGTTTGAAGGAGTGATCTTGACCCTTCATTTTAGAGAACATCTAATGTCTAGGATTTCAAGGAGAAAGATCCAATGGCCTAAATTAAGTCTTCTAATCTAAAGGCTATACCTAGAATCTACCTTAATCCTAACCATTAAACTAATCAATGGTTAGGAATGCTTCAAATAATGGCTAGTGAGATTGGTCACTCAAGGAGAGTGCAAGAAGGGGGAGGGGACGGTTTTGGAGGCTTAATAGCTTAGCCAAGTTTCATGACACCAATTATTTCTCATATTGGTCATTATTGATCATTTTCAAGAAGCTAAACTTATCAAACTTTCTCTCCATTTCTCTTCTTCTCTAAGTTTCGGTCAAAAACCCATACTCCACCTTCCATCACTCTTTAATTTCAAACAACCATACTTCTTGAATCTATACCCATTCTAAGACACTTTGTAGTTTGGAGCAAGATCTAAATCCATCATCTTCAAGGACTTTCTTCAAGAGCAAAGTTCTAGGGTTATTAAGGTGAAGTTATGAAAAACTTCATTTCTCATCTCTTTTTCATGTTCTAAGCCATTTGATCCATGGTTCCCTAGTTTAAGCTTAATATGCTAATAAACTTGTATTTTGTTTTGTATTTGAGAAGCTTTTGGTGTGAAGGACTTGGAAAAAGAAGCAAAGCAAGGAGTTTTTGAGAGGTTCTTCAAAAGGTAAGAGGGAGATCCATCTCACCAACCAAGCATGGTGGTGAGAGATGGTTTGTGTATTTGATGGATGGTGAATCCATGTGAGGATTCATATCCATGGTTATGTAATTATTTGTGGGTGTTTATGTGTTTATGTGGTTTATGTGCTTTGCATGGTTTATTTGTGCTTACATGCTTAGTATGATTTTTTTTATTGCTTTTATGGTATGCTTGAAATATAATATGTTGATTATATGTGATGTATGCCATAAAAATTGTTGGAAAGGAAAATAATTTTTAGTTCCAAAGACCATGAGAATTTCGGCCAAGACACCTCAAAATAAGTGTTCACAAATTAATATTTTCATGAATAATAAAAATGGATGTTTAGAGAAGCAAGGAAAATAAACAAAGGGTTTGTTTCCAGAGAATAAAGTGTCACGGTTTTTGTGAAGAATTTTTAGTGGTTTTGTTTGTGTAAAACCAAGAATGGAACTTAGATGATTTAGAAGGAAAAATATAAGAATGGTTTCAATGGCCATGTCCACGGTTTTGAAAACTTGTAAATGCCTTGATTTTATGAAACAATGTGATTTTCAAAGTGAAAATATAATTTAATTTAGTATAAGGATTTTGGAAAGGGAATCGAGTGTTTTATCACTTGAGAAACAGAAAATTTGGTTATAAAAGGAAAATAGAGGTTGTAAGGGTTTGAACCTCAAATTATTTTGGAAGAGAATTAAATTTGAGAATTTATTTTGAATTATAAAGGAAACATTGATGATTTAAAATTTACTAACGTAAAACTCATCCTTTGGGTTTTGTAGAGCGTTAGGGAATTTTAAGTGAGAAACATTGATTTAATTCAATGAAATGGTGAATTTATGGAATAAATTATGAAAAGATTTTCTTGAGTAAGAAAATGTGGAAAATAATGTGAGAAGTCATATTATTTTAAGAAAGGTTGAAATGAAATTTTTTGAAGGTTGAGAAATATTTTACGAAGTTGAAAAATGGTGAAAAATGATTTACGTAACTTAAAAACGTAATTTTTAAGCTACACGATTTGAAAAACATTAAAATATTTCTACGCGATTTGGAAAGCGTTTAAATATTTTTACGTATGTGAAATATTGTTGAAAAATCACTACGTGATTGAAAAATGATGGAATATTTTTACGTGATTGAGAAAACGATGGAAAATCGCTACGCGATTTGAAAACATGACAGAAATGTTGCGCGATTTTGAAAACGTGACAACGGTGTTGCGCGACTATGAAAATGCGATAATATGATTTCACGATTGAATAAACAATAGGATTACTGTTGGACTAGTGTATGGACACTGTATGAGAAAATGATGAATTTGCCTGTGATTGGCATTGGTGCATTTTACGTGCATGCACTAGTGTATGGACACTGTATGAGAAAATGATGAATTTTTCCTGTGATTGACATTGGTGCATTGAACATGCATTGAAAAGGTCTGATGGACTGTATAAGGCTATTTGTCTAGGAGAGACGTACACCTCTTGCGTGGGTGTGATATGCGTAGTGTAAGTCACTTGTTGACTTTGGGGGCATTGGGGTGCGGGTTGCTCGCATTGGATAGTTGGTTGCTCTTCTGTACCGTGGGTTAGACCGATGCAACACATCGATGATCCTGACCGAGACACTATTCTTAATCAAGATCTAGTAAAGACTGTCGTGTATATGCTAGATGTGCAAACACATATGAGAAATGTGGCACGTGGTCTGAGGCATGTTGGTACAAACAGATCTTTCGGATCAATTTCTCCGACTTGAGTTTTAACTCCATGGAGTAGGAAATTGAGTCTATGTGCATATGCATAAATTTGAGTATTTATATCTGTATGATATAATAATTGAGAAATATTAGCTATGACAATTGAATTGTTGAGGAATATTGGATGATGATGATGATAATAATGTGATGGCATTATTGTAATTATTGTGTGATTTGAATAGTGTTAATGGCATGGTGGTAATTATTATTTATTGTATCTGTTATGATAAATAATGTTGATGGCATGATTGTAATTATGACAAGATGTATCTGTATGATATATTGTATGTGTTATCTCTATACTACCATGTTGGTATTAGCGTAGATGATCTCACCTCTTTGAATATTATTTTGTATTGTACTTTATTTGTTTGGTAAAAACACTGAGCCAAGGATTGCACAAGAGGGTGAAGAAGAGCAAATTTCTCCTGAGGAAACGGAGTTTTAATAGGATGACGTCTAGATCTAGTTTTTTCGGTTACGTGAGATTACAGTTCCATGGTGGAGCTAGAGCATGGAGGACTAGTCCCGATGGGAGGGGACTAATATATCAGGGAAATCTGATGGTCAACATGAGCCGAGAGTTTCGTAGAGATCTGTTCTTTTCCGTAACTATATATGTACATGTCGAATTTTCGCTGTCAATCAAGCAGTATTGGGATGCTAGGTATTATGTCCCAACGAAGATTAGTATCGTGTCGTTTGCTCGGACACCTGTCCATAGGACTTCGCATCAGGTCGGATTCCTACTAGCTGAGGAGTCTGAAGAGGACCCGTCTGAGGGTTCTACTGTTTAGTTTATGCTTAGGCAAGTGTGTTAGTTTTTAAATAATGTCTAACTACTTTTGACAACTTGGTCTGTATATAAATAATTTCGATAGTACTTCTGTAATGTCTAATGATGTAAATTATGTGTGATGATGTATACTATTTTATTTTCCGCTAAGTTTATTTATCGTTATCAAAGAGGAAAAAATTTACAACTCGTATTTTTTATTATAACATCACATTTTATGAAAGTGAGGGTAATTAAGTAACATAAATATGGCACCTTACGGTGGGTGTTACATTAGTTAGTTTCAGAGCCCAAGTTTGAGTCTTTTGGGTTTGTGGTTAGGTCTGTCTTGTTTAAGTTTGTGTGATTCTCTATGACTAGTTTGTTTGTTTAAAGATTGATCTTACTTTCTTTGTGTTGGCGACGATAATCAGAACATGGCTGTAGCTGTAGCAGCAATGCAACAGATGGCTGATGTCATTGTATAGCAAAATCGAAGGGCAACTGAGGATGCTTACAGTTTGTCAGAGTTTCGTAAGAACAATCCACCAAAGTTTCATGGAGAATTTGACCTAGAGAAAGCTAATCTGTGGATCAAAGAATTAGAGAAAATATTTGAAGGTATGGGTTGTACTGATGAGCGGAAGCTGATTTTGGCAACTTTTATGTTAGTGGGAGATGGTGAAAACTGGTAGCCAAGAGCCCGAAGATTGTTAGAAGCTGAGGGAAGAGTTATGACATGGCAGCTCTTCAAGCAGAAGTTTCTGGGGAAGTATTTCCCTACTAGTGTTTGTCATGCAAAGGAGATGGAGTTCCTTAGTCTGAAACAAGGGGTGATGTCTGTCAGTGAATATGCTGCAAAATTCAAAAGCTTGTCTAAGTTTTCAAGGTATTTTCAGATGAACCCGAATGAGGATTGGAAATGTAGAAAATTTGAAGAAGGATTGAAGCTTGACATTAAGCGAGTTGTAGCAACCTTGGGAATTGAACAGTTTCCAAAATTATTGGACAAGTGTCGTAAGATTGAGGAGATTAACTAGCAGCATGCGGTGAGAAATAAGAATTTTGGACTTACAAGATTCCAAGGAGGAAAGGGTAACGGAGGAAACCGCTTTCAGCAAAAACCATACACTAAACCGGCAGGAGGTCAGAACAGGCAGCAATTTGTTGGGGGAAGTTCTGGTTGCAGTAAGGCAAGTCAAGCTGGAACTTCTACAGTTAAATGTTTCAAGTGTAGGAAGGACCATCTGACCAAGGATTGTCAACATAAGGGAGTTATCTGTTATAGATGTGGAAAGCCTGGACATTTCTCCAGGGAATGTGATCAGTTATTGAAGAAGGAACCTTCTGTGGGGAATGTTCGTACTGCAAGGCCACAAGCGGGTGGTCGAGTGTATACTATGAGAAGGGAGGAAGCCGCGAAATCTAAGGACTTAATCATAGAGGAGTGTGCCATTAAAGGTAATCCTTTAACCGTACTCTATAATTCGGGAGCAACATATTCTTTCATTGCATGTGATTGTGTGGAGCATTTGGGATTGACTGTGACTGCATTGCCATATGATTTGAGTGTTGCTACTCCTACTGATAAGCCTGTGATTACATCAAAAGTATGTTTGAATTGCCCTGTCTGTGTTAGGAATAGAATCTTTTATATGGATTTGATATGTTTGCCTCTTTCCAAGATTAATGTAATCTTAGGAATGGATTGGTTGTTTTCTAACCATATCCTAATTGATTGTTCAAATAAGACATTAGTATTTCCTGAGGCTAAGGATCCTAGATCCTAACGGCAACTCAAGTAGAAGCTTGTCTGAAGGAAGGAGATCATGGTTATCTATTGTTGTCTTCTTTGGAGGTTCAATGTGAAAATGTCTTAAAAGATATTTTCATGGTCAATGAATTTCCTGAGGTATTTCCTGAAGATATACCTGGACTACCGCCAGAAAGAGAAATTAAGTTTACTATTGATCTGGTACCTAGAGTTGGACCTATATCTATAGCGCCTTATAGGATGTCGCCAGTAGAATTGGCAGAACTTAAGAAATAGTTGGAGGACTTGTTGGAGAAACAATTCGTGAGACCAAGTGTGTCACCATGGGGAGCTCCAGTATTGTTGGTAAAGAAAAAAGATGGAACTTCTCGTCTATGTGTAGACTACCGACAATTGAACAAGATTACGATTAAGAATAAATATCCACTTCCAAGAATTGATGATCTGATGGATCAATTGCGAGGAGCCGCAATATTTTCCAAGATTGATTTACGTTCTAGTTATCACCAGATTCGTGTAAAGGTGGAAGATATTCCCAAGACTGCATTTCAGACACGTTATGGGCATTATGAATATCTCGTGATACCGTTTGGTGTGACGAATGCACCTGCCATATTCATGGACTTTATGAACAGAATTTTCCATTCATACTTAGATAAGTTTGTTATTGTCTTTATAAATGACATTTTGATTTATTCTTGAAGTTAGGAGGAACATGTTAAACATCTCAGAGTGGTTCTCCAGGTTTTGAAGGAGAATAAGCTATATGCCAAGTTGTCCAAATGTGAATTTTGGTTAAGCGAAGTTCAATTTTTGGGACACGTTATATCGAAGGAAGGAATTGAAGTTGATGCTTCAAAAGTGGAAACAGTTCTTGAATGGGAAAGACCAAAGACTATATCAGAGATCTATAGTTTTGTCAGATTAGCTGGTTACTATCGACGGTTTGTTGAGGGGTTTTCGAAGATAGCAGGACCTCTTACCCAACTTACATGAAAGAATCAACCGTTCGTATGGACTGATACATGCGAAGAAAGTTTTCAAGAGTTGAAAAGACGATTGACTACTTCATCGGTATTGATTTTACCTGATCCGAACGAACCTTTCGAAGTATATTGCGATGCTTTGTATCAAGGATTGGGTTGTGTACTTATGCAGAATTGTAAAGTGGTGGCTTATGCTTCAAGGCAGTTGAAAGTGCATGAGAGAAATTATTCGACTCATGACTTGGAATTGGCAGCTGTGGTGTTCACATTAAAAGTATGGAGACATTTTCTCTACGGAGCAACATTCACTGTTTTTAGTGATCATAAAAGCTTGAAGTATCTGTTTGACCAAAAAGAGTTGAACATGAGACAAAGGCGTTGGTTAGAGTTTCTGAAGGACTATGACTTTCAGTTACAGTATCATCCCGGAAAGGCGAATGTCATAGCAGATGCTTTAAGTAGGAAGATGCTTAGTGCTTCTGTTATGATGATTAAGGAGAAGGAACTGATAGAAGAATTTCGGGATATGCATTTGTCTGTGAAATTGAACTAGGGAGAATACGTTTAAACATGATCACCATTTCAAATGATTGGATAGATAGAATACGAGAAGGACAAAATAGTGATCAGTATTTGCAAGAAGCTAAGGAAGCAAGGAGCCAAGGAGCGGTGTTGGAATTTAGCGAAGGTGCTAATGGAATTTTGAAGTTTAAAGGAAGAGTTTGTGTACCTAACAATCCAAAACTTAGGAAATTGATTTTAGATGAAGCTCATAGGAGTAAGTTGAGTATGCATCCAAGAGCCATAAAGATGTATCAAGATTTGAAATAATTATATTGGTGGCAAGAAATGAAGAAGGATGTGGCTGAATATGTATCATCTTGTTTAGTTTGTCAAAAGGCTAAGGTGGAACATCAAAGACCTTTGAGAATGTTGCAACCTTTGCCTATTCTTGAATGGAAATGGGATGACATAGTAATGGATTTTGTGATAGGACTACCAAGGACTCGGAAAGGTCATGATTCTATTTGGGTAATTGTTGATCAGCTTACTAAGTCAGTGCACTTTTTGTCGATTAATATTAAGTACTCAATGGAAAAGTTGGCCCAAGTGTACATCAATGAAATTGTTAGACTTCATGGTGTACCATCCAGTATTATTTCTAATCGAGATCCGCGGTTTACATCAAGATTTTGGAACAGTTTGCAAAAAACAATGGGGACAAAGTTACGTCTAAGTTCTGCTTACCATCCACAAATAGATGGTCAGTTAGAAAGGACAATTCAATCATTAGAGGACTTGTTGAGAGCTTGTGGTCTGGAACAAACTGGTTGTTAGGATGAATTTTTGCCCTTGATAGAGTTCACGTACAACAACAGCTTTCATTCGAGCATAGGGATGGCACCCTATGAGGCATTGTATGGGAGACGATGCAAAACACTGTTATGTTAGTATCATGATGGAGAAAATGTTGTATTAGGACCAGAGGTTGTCTAACAGACAACTGAGAAAATGAAGATGATTCAAGACAAGACGAGGACAACTCAAACTTGGCAAAAGAGTTATGCTGATAAAAGGAGAAAACCGCTTGAGTTTGAAGAAGGTGACTATGTATTTCTGCGTGTGACACCTATGACTAGAGTTGGACAAGTACTTAAGTTCAAGAAGCTCACTCCAAAGTTTATCGGGCCGTATCAGACACTCTGTCGGGTAGGTCTAGTAGCTTACCAGATTGCATTACCACCTTTTCTATCGAATCTTCACAATGTATTTCACGTATCACAATTACGTAAATATATTTCTGATCCTACCCATGTTATCAAGCCAGACACAGTACAACTGAAGGAAAATTTAACCTATGAAACGTATCCAGTCAAGATTGAGGATCGAAGGACGAAGCAACTTCGAGGTAAGGATATTTCATTGATTAAAATAGTCTGGAATGACGTAAGCAGTAAAGATGCATAGGAACTGGAAGAAAAGATAAAAGAGCAATATCCATATTTAGTCTAAGGATGTGAAATCAAGTTTATCAAGTTTCGAGGACAAAACTTCTTTTTAGAGGGAAAGTGTTGTAACACCCCAAATTTCTTTACTATTTGACAGTAATTTTGATAGTTAACAGAATTCTATTGTTTAGTGATTTCTGTATACTGTAAAATTATTTTGAATATTTCCTCATATTGCATGAACTGTATATCTATTGTTTGTCGTTTTCTTATTTGCCATGTTTGTGATGATTTTAGATTGTCTTACCTCTTTATTGTATGTGTTTTCTGTATATTTATTTACGTGGTAAAGAGTTTGAGGAAGAGGAACAGCCTCTTGAGATTTTGTATCCTGAGGAGGAAGAGGAGCAGCAAGCCGAAGATCAGTACGACGACCAAGAACCATCTGATCATCCATATCCATTGGACTATTTGTTTGGGTATGGCGGTGCCAGGATTTTTGGGTTTTGTGACACTCGAGTTTCACGGTGGATCGTTAGCTTGGCATCTGCGGGGGAGATAGAGACTCGGTGACTTACAAGGGACGGTTTTGTCCCTACGACATATGTTTGATGGAGAGCCGTGATGACGACTACTTGTGTTTCGCACTTAGAGTTGCCTTTATCTCTTAGGCGTCATTGGGGTGGTGTGTCCACTGAGCCTAGTGAGATGACTATCGTATCGACTAGCGGTCTCGTTTCCGCCGAGTGTCGAGGCATCCTGGATATTTATCTTCTGATGAGTTTCCTGAGAGTGATCCATCAGAGATTTAAATGTTTATGATGTGTATTTTTGGGCACGTCTGTGTATGTATATATTGATTCTTTACTGTTTTTGTTTACTATTTTTGTTTAAATATTTGTAGATATAGTTGTAAATTATTTGTATAACTTATAACTTGGACCATATGTATATTATGTGTGATGTTATTCTGTTAGTTTTATATTTCTCGCAATATTTTATTTAATAATATTCTCGTTTAACAAGAAATATTTTTACAACCCGTAGTAGTATGTAACAAATGTTTTACAACTTGGGTAGATTTTATTTATCTTTCTTTTATTTTCTTTATATATGTGACATCCCCACAAGGGTGTTACATTAGTTAGTATCGAGCCCAAGTTAGAGTCTTTTGGGGTTGTGGTTGGGTCTGTTTTTGTTTGTGCTGTGTGATTCTCTGTGATTTACTTCCGAAAAGATGTATCTGACTTTGTTTTGTTATGTTTGGATTGTCTTATTGTTGTGAAGGGCCGTTTGTTTTTAGTCAACTTGATTTGTTTGCCTCTTGTTGAGATAGATGTAATCTTAGGGATGGACTGGTTATCTTCTAATCATATCTTTATAGATTGTGCAAGCAAAACCATAGTTTTTCCTAAGGAAGAAAAGTTTGGATTCTTAATTGCTGTTAAGGTCAAGTCTTTGTTAAGAGAGGGAGCACAAGGATATGTGGTATTGTCTTCTCTAGAAGTTAAGAATGAGAAGGATGTGAATACTATTCTTGTTGTCAACGAGTTTCCAGAGGTTTTTCCTGATGACGTACCTGGTTTGCCACCTGAGAGGGAGATCGAGTTTTCAATTGATTTAGTACCAGGAGCAGGTCCTATCTCAATTGCACCGTATCGTATATCGCCAGCAGAGTTAGTAGAGTTAAAAGAGCAATTGGTGGAACTGTTGGAGAAACAGTTTGTGCGACCTAGTGTTTCACCCTGGGGTGCGCCAGTGCTTTTGGTTAAGAAGAAAGACGGAACTTCTCGGCTTTGTGTGGATTATCGTCAACTGAATAAGGTGACTATCAAGAATAAATATCCGCTTCCAAGAATTGACAATTTGATGGATCAGTTAAGAGGAGCTGTGGTATTTTCCAAGATAGATCTAAGATCGGGTTATCACCAGATTCGTGTTAAGGGGGAAGATGTGCCAAAAACAGCTTTTCGAACTCGTTATGGACATTATGAGTATCAGGTAATGCCATTCGGGGTGACGAATGCTCCTGCCATATTTATGGATTATATGAACAGGATTTTTCGTCCGTATCTAGACAGATTTGTTGTTGTCTTTATCGATGACATTCTGATCTATTCTCAATCTAAGGAAGAACATGTTGAACATCTTGGTATTGTTCTTCAGATTTTGAGAGAAAAGCAACTGTATGCGAAGTTGGCTAAATGTGAATTCTGGTTGGAAAAAATTCAGTTTCTAGGTCACGTAATTTCGAAAGAAGGTATTGCGGTAGACCCATCAAAAGTGGAGACTGTTTTACAGTGGGAAAGGCCTAAGACGGTAACAGAAGTTCGAAGTTTCGTTGGACTTGCTGGATATTACCGGAGGTTTATCGAAGCTTTTTCGAAGATTGCTGGACCACTTACACAACTTACGAGGAAAAGTCAAGCTTTTGAATGGACGGAAGAACGTGAAGCCAGTTTCCAACAGTTGAAGAAGAGGTTAACAACTGCGCCGGTGTTGATCTTGCCAGATTCTAAGGGAACTTTTGATGTGTATTGCGACGCTTCTTACCAAGGGTTAGGATGCGTATTAATGCAAAATCGGAATGTGGTGGCATATGCTTCTCGTCAGTTGAAGGTTCATGAAAGGAATTATCCAACACACAATTTGGAATTGGCTGCGATGGTTTTTGCTCTGAAAGTGTGGAGACATTTTCTGTATGGAGCATTGTTCAATGTCTTTAGTGATCACAAGAGTCTAAAGTACTTGTTTGATCAGAAAGAATTGAATATGAGGTAGAGGCGATGGTTGGAATTCTTAAAGGATTATGATTTTCAACTTCAATACCACCCAGGAAAGGCTAATGTGGTAGCTGATGCCTTGAGTTGGAAGGTGCTTAGTGTTTCGGCAATGATGATCAAGGAGGAAGAGTTGATTAACAAGTTCCGAGATCTATGGTTGTTTATGGAGTTTCTACCTGAAAGAGTTCGTTTATATAAGGTCATGATCATAAACGAATTTCTCGATGTTGTCCGAGATAAACAAAAGGAAGATGTGTTTTTGCAAAATGAAAGGGAATTATTAAAGCAAGGTCATAAGGCGACGGTAGAAGAAGGGGCAGATGGAATCTTAAGGTTTAAGGGAAGAGTTTGTATGCCTGATGATTCTGAATTGAAGAAGTCGATACTAGATGAAGCTCATACTAGTGACCTGAGTTTACATCCGGGGATGACCAAGATGTACCAAGACTTGAAAAGGTTGTTTTGGTGGCCAAGGATGAAAAGAGACGTAGCAGAATATGTGGAGTCTTGTTTGGTTTGTCAGAAAGCGAAAGTGGAACATCAGAGACCAGCTGGAATGTTGCAACCGTTATCTATCCCAGAGTGGAAATGGGATAGTATCTCGATGGATTTCGTTACTAGTTTGCCAAAGACAAGGAAAGGTCATGATTCAATATGGGTTATAGTCGATAGGCTTACTAAATCGGCTCATTTCTTGCCAATTAATATTAAATATTTATTGGAAAGATTAACCCAGTTGTACATCAGTGAGATTGTCAGATTACATGGTGTACCTACATGTATAGTTTCTGACCGAGATCCGAGGTTTACGTCAAGGTTTTGGCGAAGTCTGCAAGAAGCTATGGGAACTAAGTTGCGACTGAGTTTGGCGTATCATCCACAGACTGATGGTTAGACAGAGAGAACTATATAGTCTTTGGAGGATCTGTTGCGTGCTTGTGTTTTGGAGCAACGAGGAAGTTGGGATGAATTTTTGTCTTTGATAGAATTCACCTACAACAATAGTTTTCACTCAAGTATAGGGATGACACCCTATGAGGCATTATATGGAAGGCGATGTCGAACACCGTTATGTTGGTATCAAGATGGGGAAAGCATAATTATTGGACCAGATCTTGTACAACAGACTACGGAGAAGGTAAAGATGATACAAGAGAAGATGAGGACAACGGAAAGCAGACAGAAAAGTTATGCGGATAAACGAAGACGACCTCTTGAATTTGAGGAGGGTGAGCATGTGTTTCTAAGAGTTACTCCTACGACCGGTGTCGGAAGATTTATTAAGTCTAAGAAGCTTACTCCTAAGTTTATTGGACCGTATCAGATTATCCGACGTATAGGTCCTGTAGCATATCAGATTGCTTTGCTGCCTTTTCTATCCAATCTGCATGATGTATTTCATGTATCTCAGCTCAGGAAGTATATACCGGATCCAACGCATGTTATACAACCAGATGAAGTACAGTTGAAGGAGAATTTGACTTACGAGACTTTACCTGTTAGAATAGAAGACAGAAAGGTAAAGCAGCTTCGAGGGAAAATGATCGAGCTAGTGAAGGTCATATGGAATGATGTGATGAGTGATGCTACCTGGGAGCTGGAAGATAAAATGAGGGATCAGTATCCTCATTTGTTTTGATGTGCAGTGAATTTCGAGGACGAAATTTTTATTTGTTGGGGAGAGTTGTAACACCCCAATTTTTAGAAAAATGTCCCAAATGTTTTGTTTGCTTTTTTTCAGACTTTTGTGTAAAATACCGTTGTGTCCCTATTTTACTGTTTCTTATTTTCTGTATAAAATACAAATACGTTTTTACAGGCTAAGATTTTATTTGGTCGTTTTACGTAATTTGCTTCGAGACGGTAAAATAAAAATTTTCTCAAGCTACTGTTTTAATTTTTCTGGGAGATATACAGACAATTAATACTGTCTGTAATTTTATTTGAACGTTTTGGATGATTTGCTTCGTCGTGGAAAAAAATAGAAAAATGACCATTACGTCCCGATTGTACTGTTTTTAATTTTTCTATATGTTACAGTGCTTAATATTACTGTCTGTGATTTTATTTGGACTTTTTGTGCGATTTGCTCCGGGACAGGAAAATAATATTTTTCGGCCGGGAAAAATCTTGTTTTAATTATTCAAAACTGGAGGATCTTACTAAACCCGATTCTGAATGATACTGTTGTTAATCTTTTAATTTTTAGGATTTAACTGTCAAATAAAATAATTTTGTATTATTATAATATTATTTTATTAGTCAGTATAATAAAATGACAGTAGACCCGAAAATATTTTGCGGGACCCACATTTAGTTAAAACAGTTAACTTAGTAGCTTAATTAAGCATCATTAGTGATGGAACTTTCAAGAACATGGTGACTAAGCTTAATGACTAGGCTAATTAGTGACTAAGCATGATGACTAGGTTAATGACAATGCTAAAATCAACCAATGAGAGTTAAGCTTGCTAACCAAGTTTTAATCTTGACCTTTGATTCATTCTAAGGCTTGGATGAAGCCAAGCAAGGCTACACCTTGCATGCTTGAAGTCCACGGCCATTTGGCCTTTGGAGGACAAAAATTCACTTCATCTTTCATGCAATTTCTCTCTTCTCTCTCTTCCAAAAACCCTAAACTCCATTGAAGCTTTCTTGAAGCTCTATTCGACCTAGCCCTATTCTACACCATCCAACCACTCAAAATTTTATCCAACCAAGTTTTCTAAACCTAAACACAATCCTAAGAACATATCTAGTTGAGAGTTCTTGCAAAATCTTCCATTTGAAGCTTGGAAACCTACTTGGAAAATTTTACCTAGAAGGTGAAATTTCCTATTTTCCATTTCTAAACTCTTTTTTAAAGTTCTAAGTCATGATTTCTCCATGGTTTAAGCTCTCTTTTATGGTTAGTAATTTGTAGTTTTGTTTAAGCTTGATAGTTGACTTGGTGGAGTGAAAACTGAAACCTAGAGGAGGTGTGAAAGAGTATTTTTGTCTTCATTTAAAGTAAGAGGAAGACAATTCTTATCATCCATGGGTGGTGGTAAGAAGATGGAGATTGATTGTTGATTGTAGAATCCAAAAGGATTCCTTTGTTTGTGTTTGTTAGTAGCTTGTTTATGTGGTTGTTAGTAGCTTTCCTATTTGATGTTTGTAATAATTTGTATGAAGTTGCATGTCTACAAGCTTTGATTTGCATGTCTACAAGCTTTGATAATTTGTATGTGTTAGAAATGCATGATAATGTATAGGATGTGAATAACATGCTAAGGAATGCATGAGTGTTCCAAAGAACACCACACTAAGGCTCACGGCCATTGACCAAAAGGAGAACCAAAATGTTCTCATTATTTTCTTAAAATATGATTTAATTAATTTAGGAAAATTAACAAGAGATAGAATTGTTTAGATCAAGGAAAATGAATTTAGAAAATCAAATGACACAAGTGTATATTTCGGCCAACATGCCAAACCAAATATCTAAGATTTCTAAAATTCATTCCAAACCATTTTCAATTAAAAAGATGTAATATATGTTAAAAAGGAATTTTTCTACAATGAGTTTTAAAGAAACAAATTGATTAGAATTAATTTTAAGGATTAAAATTAATAATTTTACTATTAGAAAGGAAATACAGTAACTTTTGAGAATTTCTAACATTTAGCTCATACTTTATTTTGAAGCATGTTAGTGATTTTCAAAAGGATTAAATTATATGGTTAAAAATTAAGTAAACAGAATTTTTACGGAAAAATTAGGAAACCATTAATATAATTTTCTAAGCAAAATACTGTCAATTTTTAGTAAAAACGGGCAAATAAGATAGAAAAGATGTCCAAAAGACAGTATACGATATGGAAAATATTTTACGTAGTTTAAACGTATTATTTATTATTTCTGTTTATTTTAAACAATAATTTTTAAGGGATTTGGACAATAAAATGATTTAAAAATCTTACGCGATTGAGAAAACGTATTAAAAACTCTACGCGATTTTAAAATCAGAAAAATAAATTTACGCGATTTAAAAACGTTTGTAAAAATGACGAGATTGTGAAAATGTGATAAAATTTTTACTCGATTGACCAAAACGGTATTTTCTATTTTTTTTTCTGTTGTCGGGCTATGAGGTGAACCCGTACAGGCTTTGGAATAGTATTTGTCCGGTGGGACTTACTGTATCTTTTTATCTTTGAGGATATATTTTTATTGAGGGTATTTTAGTAATTTCTCATATAATGAGTTTATGCCAATTTTTGGTGGATTGGTTGACGAGGTGAATCACATCGTGTTGTCGATGCGATAAACGTAGTGTGGTTCATTGTCTTTATGAACTTGGAGACGTTAGTGTATGGGATCCCATATATGGATAGTCGGTCGCTCCGCTGGGCCGTGGTAACCGATAGCACACTAATGGACTCGACACGCACTATTTTTAATCGAGATCTTGTAAAGTATAATAGTACATTGCCTGTAGTGCCACAACGTGAGACCGTGAACTACACCACGCCTTGGATGGTGGATTCCATGTGATGTGGGGCTATAGACGCAACGTGTGACAGCGCAATAGTTTGGTTGGGCAGCCATGGTACTAATAGATTTTACGGGTCATTCTCTCTCTGATATCTGTATGTGTTTAGCTCCATGGAGTAGGATCGTGTCATATTGTATATGGTTATATCTTGGATATTATTTTATTTTATCTGTTTATTTTATTTGGTTATTATTATGATAATTTGTCTATTTCTTATGTTATCTTATCTGTGAGATTATTTTATCTGTGATATTATGTGTTGTTGTGATACTATTCTGTTACTAATTACTGTTATAGCTTTTCATATTGCATGAACTATATATCTATTGTTTGTCGTTTTCTTATTTGCCATGTTTGTGATGATTTTAGATTGTCTTACCTCTTTATTGATGTGTTTTCTGTATATTTATTTACGTGGTAAAGAGTTTGAGGAAGAGGAACAGCCTCTTGAGATTTTGTATCCTGAGGAGGAAAAGGAGCAGCAAGCCGAAGATTAGTACGACGACCAAGAACCATCTGATCATCCATATCCATTGGACTATTTGTTTGGGTATGGCGGGGCCAAGATTTTTGGGTTTTGTGACACTCGAGTTTCACGGTGGATCGTTAGCTTGGCATCTGCGGGGAGATAGAGACTCAGTGACTTACGTGGGACGGCTGACTGTGTCCCTACGACATATGTTTGATGGAGAGCCAGTGATGACGACTACTGTGTTTCTGCACTTAGAGTTGCCTTTATCTCTTAGGCGTCATTGGGGTGGTGTGTCCACTGAGCCTAGTGAGATGACTATCATATTGACTGCGCAGTCTCGTTTCCGCCGAGTGTCGAGGCATCCTGGATATTTATCTTCTGATGAGTTTCCTGAGAGTGATCCATCAGAGGATTAAATGTTTATGATGTGTATTTTTGGGCGCGTCTGCGTATGTATATATTGACTCTTTACTGTTTCTGTTTACTGTTTTTGTTTAAATATTTGTAGATATAGTTGTAAATTATTTGTATAACTTATAACTTGGACCATATGTATATTATGTGTGATGTTATTCTGTTGGTTTTATATTTTTACGTTATTTTATTTAATAATATTCTGTTTAACAGGAAATATTTTTACAACCCGTAGTAGTATGTAACAAATGTTTTACAACTTGGGTAGATTTTATTTATCTTTCTTTTATTTTCTTTATATATGTGACATCCCCACAAGGGTGTTACACCAAACCCTTTTTCTATTCAAGAATACCCCTCTCTATTCAATAGGAAACAAGAGAAAAAGATGAATAAAAATCCCTTACCTCTTGTGGTGTGATTGAATATCTTCAAGCCTCTTGATCTTGATTTGGATCCTCTTCTTTGGTCCTTCTTCTTCTCTCCCTTTTCTTTTCTCCTTCTTTCTCTTTTCTTTATTCATTTCTTTGTTTTTCTACTGCTTCTCAACTATGAGAAAAGAGAGAAATAAGAGATAGAGATAAGGACAAACTTATCATTTTGACATTTTGCTATAACTTATTGATCTGTTAAGAAAACTTAGATTTTGCTAAATCTAGTTTCTTAACTTCCTACAACTTTAGAATAAATCATGGGATTCATCTAAATTGTTGTTTCACCCTTTTTCTAATTTTTCATATCTACTATTAGTCAATCTAGTATTAAAATGCATAATCAGTATGTCTAAAAATATCAAATTAACACTAATTATCCTCAAATTTTAACTAGATCTTACTTAGCTTATTTATAACCTAGAAACAAGTTATCCATACTTGTTTCCCTTAACTTAGCCTTTAAAGCCATTTTATGAGTTATTATAGGCTACTTTTCACCTTCTGGGTTGTAGTAAAGTGTCTAAACTAACTCAGTTTGTTACAAAACTAAACTAGCATGTTAAACAAGTATTATACTACCTTTGTAACCATTTACAAGCCTAACATATTATTGAGGGTGTTACACAATGATCATCAAATAATTGGCATAAAATGGGATTTTAGGAACAAACTTGATGAAAATGGGGTAATAATAAGAAATGAAGTTAGGCATGTTGTTAAAAGTTATAATCAAGAAGAAGGACTTGATTATGAAGAAACTTATGCTCCCATTGCTAGATTAGAAGCTATTTGAATGCCATTTACTTTTCATACATAATGGATTTCAAGCTTTACCAAATGGATGTAAAGAGTGCTTTTTTAAATGGTTTTATTCAAGAAGAAGTGTATGTGGAACAATCTCCTAGTTTTGAAAATTTTGAGCTGACCAACCATGTTTTTAAATTGAAAAAAGCCTTGTATGAGTTAAAACATGCCTTAGAGCTTGATATGAAAGGTTGAGCAAGGTCTTTTTAGAAAAAAAAGTTTTTTAAGAGGCAAGGTTGACACTACACTCTTTATCAAACATTCTCCTTGTAGATGATATTATATCTGGTGTCACTAATGAATCTTTATGTAAGGAGTTTGCTAGTCTAATACAAAGTGAATTTGAGATGTCAATGATGGGTGAACTCAACTTCTTCCTTAGACTTCCAATCAAGTAAACACACGATGAGACTTTCACATGTCACACCAAAGTTGCAAGGAGTTGCTTAAGAGATTTGGAATGGAAAATGCAAAAGAAATGGCAACCCCAATAAGCACTTTTTGCTATTTTGATAAGGATGAAGGAGGTAAACCCATAGAAATTACTAAATATAGAGGTATAATTGATTCACTCCTTTATCTTATCGAACGTAGGCTGAATCTAATGTTTAGTGTGTGAATGTGTGCATGATATCAAGCTAGTCCAAAGGAATCACAAAAGAATCATGAAATATCTTAAAGGCACAACACAAATAGGCTTATAATACCCCAAGGGTGCCTCATGTAGTTTAGTTGGTTATTGTAATTTTGATTTTGTAGGATGCAAAATGGATTAGAAGAGTACTACTGAGATATGTCACTTGCTTGGAAGCTCTTTAATTTCTTAGCATAGAAAGAAACAAAATAGTGTGACATTTTCTACAACTGAAGCTGAGTATGTTGTAGCCAGAAGCTATTATGCTCAAATCCTTTAGATGAAGCAACAACTTTTGGATTTTGGACTCTAGCTTGATCACATCTCTATAAGGTGTGATAACACTAGTGCTATAAACTTAACAAAAAAAATATCATCTTGCACTCAAGAGCTAAACATATAGAAATAAGACACCACTTCATAAGAGATCATATGCAAAAAGGAGATTGTGTGCTTGAGTTTATGGAAAGATCGAAACAATTAAATGATATATTTACAAAACCTTTGGCAAAAGAAAGTTTCTTTTATATAAGAGGAGAGCTTGGAATAATTGACCAATCATGCATTTGAATGAATACTTGTGTTTGATTTTTTTTTATCTTGTTGTTTATTATTTATTCTCATAAATCTATACTAACTTGAGTATCGAAGTTTCCCCTAAATTTGTTTTGCAAGTGCTCAATCCTTGCCTAAGTCCCCTAACATGTTTTTCATTCCTTTATATATTAGAAAATGCATAACTTTGTGTTTTTCCAAGTGGTTGAATCAACTAAAGGCAATTTTTAATCAATTAATTGACAAGTCAGTAGCTGAAGTTCTATTTTCTACAAGGCTTAATCAATTAAATATGGATTTGCAATGGATTACACATGAAGTCCGTAGTTGCAATTTAAAATTTCACAAGCTTTAATCGATTAAAGTTGGAACTTAATCAATTAAATAACAAGTCAGAATGCCCCAAGTTTTGCAAGATGCAACATAATCGATTAAAATGAGCGATAATCGATTAGAATCATGCTTCCGATTTCCACCAATCGACGGGAAGGCCCAATCGAAACAAGCATTGGTTTCTTTTCAGCTTCCTCCTCATATTTATAAAATAGTTGATAGACAAGACATATTTTGTCCTTTTCTCCTTCATTATTTATTCTTCAAAGGAATTGCATCATTGTCTCTTCGGGTCTAGGATACATATGAGTAACTTCGGGCAAGTCTAGTGTATCTCCAAGTGTAATATCTTGTATTTAATATTGATGGTATAATCAAATTATACTATAGTAATTAGATCTAGATGCTACCATCTACTAAAATAATTCTAACATAATAAATTCTTATATTTAGAAAATATGAGCCACGATGAGATGAGTACTATATAACATCCATATTTATCAAAAAGCCAAAAATGTATATATATACAAGACATGTAACTAGGCCTCACAAGGGCCCAAAAAAATAATATTATATACAAGTATAAAAAATGAACTAAACTAAGCTTCCTTGCATCTTGTCCGCATAACTATCCAATGTTCTTCTTTCCTGGAATCATTATGGAAAACACAAATATAAGGTGAGAATTATAAATTCTCGGTAGATTATTAAGAAATCATGTCATCACAATCATTCCAGCTATTTCAGGGAAAAGCTCACTTTTAAAACTCAAGTTTTATATTGACATAAGTTAGAAAGGTGGCAAAGGCCAAATCCATTTCCTTTCTCTTCCAAAAATAGAATCCAATTTAATAAGTTTACATAAAAACTCATTTCCATAAAACATAATTAAATAATCATCACACTCACATTATTATCATCAATATTCGAAAATACGCAATAGCCCATTCAATTGCATTGTCATGAATCTCCATCCCAGAGATGTGCAATGTCATGAATCTCTATCCCAGAGATATCCATGTTGTAACACCCTCCTCAGGGTATCACATTTCTGACTCCCAACTCATAATCTGTAAAGAAGTTCATAAAAGGTTTGAGTTATAAAATATGAGTTTTAAAATTTCTTATTACAGAAATATAAACTTACTAAAATCCATAAGTATTACTGAAAATATAATTAAACTGATTAATATACAATATTGACACCAATTAATATTTAACAATTTAAAGAGAAATATAAAACTAACAGACTCTCTTTTTAACAGTAGCAAACCCCATCACGGGTCTTACTTAATAGCACGGTACAACACTAACGGTAAAACTTAACATACTTATTCCTTCTTGTATCCATCTTGATGCATCAGATATCTGTTCCTTGTTCATACTGCACACTATCAAATCCTGAATTGTTACTCCTCAATGTTGTCACCAATCTCAAAATATCTGCCACCCATTATGTCTAAGACAACTCATTCCTTCTACTATATAATTTTTTTAATAACACAAACACAGTAAAATAATATAACAAAGAGGTGAGATCATGTACGCCAATACCAACATGGCAGCACAGAGATAACACAACAACATATCATACAGATATATCATTCCATCAACATTAATCAATTATCATCATCAAATCATTTATCAGTTCAAATATCATTCAATATTTATGGTGATGCCCTCATCATTATCCAATTATCATCCAAGTATTCAAAACAATTGTCATAGCCAATATTCCTCAATTAATATATCATACAGATATAAATGCTCAGATTCATGCATGTGCCCATAGATTCAATGTTCTACTCCATGGAGCTAATATTCAGTTCGGAGAAGTTGATCCGAAAGATCTATCGGTACCAAAATGCCTCAAACCACGTGCTATAATTCTCATTTGTATTTGCACATCTAGCATATATACGACAGTCTTTACGAGATCTTGATTAAGAATAGTGTCTCGGTCAGGATCATCGGTGTGTCGCGTCGTTCTAACCCACGGTTACAGTAGAGCTATTCACTGCCCACTGTAGGCAACCCGCACCCCGATGCCCCCAAGGTCAACAAGTGACTTACACTACTCATATCGCACCCACTCAAGAGGTGTACGTCTCTCCTAGGCAAATAGCCTCATACAGTCCATTGGTCCTTTCCAATGCATGTTCAATGCAACAATACCAATCATAGGCAAAATTCATCATTTTCTCATACAGTGTTCACACACTAGTCCATGCATGTAAAATGCACAATTCTCAATTCAAATTCACAATTTCATATTCAGGGTCCACACATTGGCCCATTCTTAGTTCAATTTCATAATCTCATAATCAGGGTCCACACACTGGCCCAACAGTAATCATATTATATTTTCAACAGCGAAATCATATTATTGTGTTTTTATAGTCACAAAACACTTTCGTCGTGTTTTCACAATTACGCAATATTTCTGTTACGTTTTCACAATTCCACAATACTTCTGTTGCATTTTCAAATTATGTATTGATTTTCCAACGTTTTCTCAATCACGTAAAAATATTCACACGTTACTCAAATTGCGTAGCGATTTTCCACCATTTTCACAATTGCGTAACTTAAAAATCATTCTTTTAAGTCACGTAAACCATTTTCTATTATTTTCAAAATATTTAAACGCTTTCCAAATCGCGTAGAAATATTTCAACATTTTTCAAATTGCGTAGAAATATTTTAACATTTTTCAAATCGAGTAGCTTAAAAATCATGTTTTTAAGATACGCAAAACATTTTTTACCATTTTACAATCACGTAAATTATTTCTCAATTTTCCAAACATTATTTTGGACTTTCAAACAAATCAATATCATTTCCAACATCATTTTTCACATTTCTCCTTTAAGAAATTCTTTGCTCAAAATAATATGACTTTTCACATTATTTTCCACATTTTTTACTCAAGAAAATCCTTTTCACAATATATTCCACAAATTCACAATTCCATTGAATTAAATCAATGTTTCTAACTTTAAAAATTACTAACGCTCTCCAAAACCCAAAGGATGAGTTACACGTTAGAAAATATCAAATCACTATTATATTCTCCATTTTTCTCAAATAAATTCTAAAATCAATTTTCTTCAAAATAAATTGAGTTTCAAACATTTTCAACCTCTCTTTTCCATTCATATACAAAAATCCTATTTTCTCAAGTGATAAAAACGCTCTGATTCCCTTTCCAAATTCCATATACTAAATCAATTATATTTCCATTTTGTTTCCATAAAATCAAGGCATTACAAGCCTTCAAAAACGTGGACATGACTATTGAAATCATCAAAACATTTTTCCTTCTAAGTCAATATGGTTTTACACAAACAAAACCATTAAAAATCCTTTTCAAAAACCATGAGCACTTGGTCTTTAAAATCAAATCATTTGTTCATTTTTCATTTTCACTTTCTTTGTAAATCCATTTTCACTTTCTTTGCAAATCCTTAAAATCAACATTGCCCATGTTTAGTAAAATGCTTAGAAACTTTTTACACAAAATAAATCAATAAAAATCCTTCTCAAAATCGTGAACAATACTTCTTGAAAAACAAACCCTTTGTTTATTTTCCTTGCTTTTCTAATCATCCAATTTTATCATTCATGAAAATATTATTTTGTGAACACCTATTTTGAGGTGTCTTGGCTGAAATCCTCTTGGTCTTTGGAACCAAAAATCAATTTCCTTTCCATCATCAAATCATGGCATACATATACATATTTCATTATATATACCATAAGCTACCATAAGCATGCCATAATAAAAAATAATAAATCATGCAAATCATACAAAGCATGAACAAACAAATCAAACACATACACACCCACAAATAATTACTTGACCATGGATATGAATCCTCACATGCATTCGCCATCCATCAAATATAAGACCATCTCTCACCACCATACATGGTTGGTGAGATGGATCTCCCTCTTACCTCTTGAAGATCCTCAAAAGCTCCTTGTTTTGCTTCTTTTTCCAAGTCCTTCACCACCAAGGGCTTCTCAAATACAAAATAAAACACAAGTTAATTAACATATCAAGCTTGAACAAGATAAACCATAGATCAAACATGGCTTAGAACATGAAGAAGAGAGAAGAAATGAAGCTTCCTTACACTTCACCACAAATACCCTATAACTTTGATCTTGAAGAAAGTCCATGAAGATGAATGATTTAGAGAAAGTCTCCAACATGAAAGTTGCTTAGAATAAGGTAAGGATTCAAGAAATAAGGTTGGTTAAAATTGTTGAGTGATGGAAGACATATTTAGGGAGCTTGGCCGAAGCATACTAGAAGGAGAAGAAGAGAAAATTTTCTAAGAGCTTTAGGTTTTTGGAATGATCAAGAATGATCAATAATGAGTGATAATGGTCATAGACTTTTTGCTATGGCCTTAAGACACCAAAACCGTAGCCCCCCTTTCATGCATTCTCCTAAGAGTGCAAAATGATTAATAATGGTCCATATTGACTAAAACAATCTAATAATGTCTTCAAACTTTTTCCTTTAGCTCCTAAACAACACAAAAACCGTCCCCCCCTCCATCCATGCATTCAACAAAGTTGTCATCTTTTCTAGCCACCATTTAGAGCCATTTAAGCCATTGATTAGATCAATGGTTAGGATTTAGGTAGACTTTTGATTAGAAGACTTAATCTAGGCCATTAGAACTTTCTTCCTTGAAATCCTAGCCGTTAGATGCATCTCCAAAAATGAAGTGTCAAGATTACTCCTTCTTACTTTCAATCCAAGGGTCATAATTAGTCATAGCTATTTTAGAAGACCAAATCTCCACCATTGATTAAATCTAAATCCAACGGTTATAAATAATCCATCTCGACCGTTGATTAAATCCAAATCCAACGGTCACAAATGGTCCTAGCCACTTTATAAAATCAAATCTCCATCCTTGATTAATTCTTCATCCAATGGTTATAAATGTTTATAGCCATTTTATTAGACTAATTTTACACCGTTGATTAAATCGACGGTTGATATCAAAGTCTTAAAAAATTAAACTTGCTTCCTATTGGTCCGTCATAAAGTCGTCATAACCACTAATGTTGACTTCGCAGTATAATTTCTATTTTTATCTGCTAAAACCCCACGAAAGAATATATTTACTGTATTTTTATCGCCTGATAATTAAATACAATACAAAACATAATACAATAAATTTTCTAAAACTGTTTCCAGATTCAGGTTTAGTAAGATCCCCTGTCTCCGTCTAAACAGTACAAATTTTTCTATGCATAGAAAAATTTTCACTTTGTGAGACCCACCTGGGCCCACGTAAGGCCACTTGGGCCCACAAACAGCCCAAAAACAATCAGAGAAATATAAAAATTTATAATCATCTACAAAAATCACAATTATTAGAAAACGTATGAAAATCAAGTCAGATTGTTAAAAATAATTAACAATCAAGAAAAATAAATACATAAAGATTTTCCCCGGCCCGAAAATTATAATTTTCCTGACACGGAGTAAATAACACAAAACAATCAAATATGCTGATGGAATACTCAAAATAATTTTACAACACACAGAAATCACTAAACAGTAGAATTCTGTTAACTGTCGAAATTACTGTCAACTATTTAGGAAATTTGGGGTGTTACAATACTCCCCCTCTAAAAAAAATTTCATCCTCGAAATTTAATAAACCTGATTTCACATCCTCAGAATAAATATAGATATTGTTCTTTCATTTTATTCTCCAACTCTTATATTGCTTATCCACTTACATCATTCTAAACGATTTTAACCAATAAAAATTCTTTGTCTCGCGATTAATTTCTCCTTATCTAACAGATATCTCAGATTCCTATAATTACTAAAGATGTTAAATTTTACTCCATAAAGAAAGTATCTCCATACTTCTAATGCAAACTTAATAGCTACCAACTTCTATTCTTGCTTAGAATAGTTTTTCTCATGTACCTTCAATTTTCTAAAATCATACCCTACAACTCTTCTATTCTGCATAAGCACATATCTTAAACTCCGATGTAATGCGTCACTGTTCACCTCTAATGGTTCACTGGAATTAGACAGAACTAATGCCAGATAAGTAATCAAACACATTTTCAACCTTTAACGAATTAATCACAATTCCTTCCTTAGAATTATGGAACCCAAAACTAAACTTCATCCATTCAGAATTCACATCTCAACAACTTAGCATATAACCACTTCTCTCTTAGAACTTGGAAAAATCACACTGAGATGTTCAATATGCTCCTCATAATTTCGAGAATAGATCAGAATGTCGTCAACAAAGAAATAATGACAATTCTATCTAAATAAGGGCAAAAAATTCTACTCACTTAATCCATGGATATTGCGAAAGCATTCGCCACTCCAAACAACGTCACTTGAAATTTCCTTGTCCTTGTATCGCTTCATTCTCCTGCCTTTGCTCTTAACAAGAAATATCTCACACATCGAGTTCTCTTTCAACAACACTGTACTAGATACTATGACATAGATTTGAATAGGAATATCCTTTCTTGCAAAATATTCTTTCTTCTTGCAATTTGCAATACATGAAAAACATTATGAAAAATAGCAAACTATTTGATATGTTACCAGACATATGCAACATGAATTTGATATTGCCTGATTTTCAGGAATGAATTTTCTGGATTATTAACACTTTATTGAGACAATCTCATCGGATATGGTTGGAAAATAACTAATCCATTTTTAAAGATCAAATCTATTTATGAAAGAAATAAACATATCAAACTAACACAAAAATTTGATTTATAACAATAATTTGAATAACATGAATAGCACGATAGGCTAGTAATAGAAACAGAAGTAAACAAGTCAGAAGATCACGAAGACACAGATAACACCAACATATAATTGATCTACTCAATCATATGCTATAAAGAATATGTAAAGAATTACCTTCTACAATATAGTCTCCCTTGTTTATGTCTTCAGCTTAAAACACTCTCGTTCCATTCGATGTATCGACTCTCCCTACTACCTAAGATTTTACTAACAGAAAACTTCATTTTCAATGGAACACAATCTCTGGAAATGTGTCTAAACTTTTTGCACTTAAAACAAATTGTTTCCTTGAACATACAATCCTTTATTAAGTGCCCCTTTCCACTTCACTTACAAAACAGTAAAACACATCACGGTCCAAATGGGTTTACTATTACAAGCACTACCTCCACACGTTCACTGCTTCTGCTGATTTCCTGGTGATTGTAATTATGTTTCTCATTGAAATCAATCACTTTCCTAATATCCTTAAGAAGAAATACCAGGTTCCAAAATTATGAAATCTTATATTCCAAAACTGATTCTCTTCCATCAAATCCTGAACCTCAACTTCCAATTTCCGCTGTTCGACGATCCTCTGTTCCTATTATACTGTCATGCCAGTTATCCTTCACATTGCTCCCATAACTGGAACCATAACATTAATGTCATGTTCCGCTTCCACACGCGTACGTCTACCACAAGCCATTTCCTTTCTTCAAAGATGGACGAATCAAAATAAAATGGATCTGATATCCATTTAAACAACCTTGTTTCCTTTCAGAAAACAAAACACAAAAAACACAACACAAGCAAAATAGACCTAACCATAAACCCCAAAAGACTCAAACTGTACTCTGATACCAACTAATGTAACACCCTCCTCAGAGTATCATATTTCCGACTCCCAACTCATAATCTGTAAAGAAGTTCATAAAAGGTTTGAGTTATAAAAATGTGAGTTTTAAAATTTCTTATTACAGAAACATAAACTTACTGAAATCCATAAGTATTACTGAAAATATAATTAAACTGATTAATATACAATATTGATACCAATTAATATTTAACAATTTAAAGAGAAATATAAAACTAACAGACTCTCTTTTTAACAGTAGCAAACCCCATCACGGATCTTACTTAATAGCATGGTACAACACTAATAGTAAAACTTAACATACTTATTCCTTCTTGTATCCATCTTGATGCATCAGACATATGTTCCTTGTTCACACTGCACACAATCGAATCCTGAATTGCTACTCCTCAATGTTGTCACCAATCTCAGAATATCTGTCACCCGTTATGTCTAAGACAACTCGTTCCTTCTACTATATAATTTTTTTAATAACACAAACACAACAAAACAATATAACAAAGAGGTGAGATCACCACGCCAATACTAACATGGCAACACAGAGATAACACAACAGCATATCATACAGATATATCATTTCATCAACATTAATCAATTATCATCATCAAATCATTATCAGTTCAAATATCATTCAATATTTATGGTGATGCCCTCATCGTTATCCAATTATCATCCAAGTATTCAAAACAATTGTCATAGCCAATATTCCTCAATTAATATATCATATAGATATAAATGCTCAGATTCATGCATGCGCATATAGACCCAATGTCCTACTCCATGGAGCTAATACTCAGTTCGGAGAAGTTGATCTAAAAGATCTGTTGGTACCAAAATGCCTCAGACCACGTGCTATAATTCTCATTTGTATTTGCACATCTAGCATATACACGATAGTCTTTACGAGATCTTGATTAAGAATAGTGTCTCGGTCAGGATCATCGGTGTGTCGCGTTGGTCTAACCCATGGCTATAGTAGAGTTACTCACTTTCCACTGTAGGCAACCCGCACCCCGATGCCCCCAAGATCAATAAGTGACTTATACTACGCATATCGCACCCACTCAAGAGGTATACGTCTCTCCTAGGCAAATAGCCTCATACAGCCCATTGGACCTTTCCAATGCATGTTCAATGCACCAATGCCAATCATAGGCAAAATTCATCATTTTCTCATACAATGTTCACACACTAGTCCATGCATGTAAAATGCACAATTCTCAGTTCAAATTCACAATTTCATATTCAGGGTTCACACATTGGCCCATTCTTAGTTCAATTTCATAATCTCATAATCAGGGTCCACACACTGGCCCAACAGTAATCATATTGTATTTTCAACAGCGAAATCATATTATTGCGTTTTTATAGTCACAAAACACTTTCGTCGTGTTTTCACAATTGCGCAACATTTCTGTTACATTTTCACAATTCTGCAACACTTCTGTTGCATTTTCAAATTATGTATTAATTTTTCAACGTTTTCTCAATCATGTAAAAATATTTACACGTTACTCAAATTGCGTAGCGATTTTCCACCATTTTCACAATCATGTAACTTAAAAATCATTCTTTTAAAAATCAATGTTTCTAACTTTAAAAATTACTAACGCTTTCCAAAACCCAAAGGATGAGTTACAAGTTAGAAAATATCAATTCACTATTATATTCTCCATTTTTTTCAAATAAATTCTTAAATCAATTCTCTTCAAAATAAATTGAGTTTCAAACATTTTCAACCTCTCTTTTCCATTCATATACAAAAATCTCATTTTCTCAAGTGATAAAACACTCTAATTCCCTTTCCAAATTCCTTATACTAAATCAATTATATTTTCATTTTGTTTCCATAAAATCAAGGCATTACAAGCCTTCAAAAACGTGGATATGACTATTGAAATCATCAAAACATTTTTCCTTCTAAGTCAATATGGTTTTACACAAACAAAACCATTAAAAATCCTTTACAAAAACCGTGAGCACTTGGTCTTTGAAATCAAATCATTTGTTCATTTTTCATTTTCACTTTCTTTGTAAATCCATTTTCACTTTCTTTGCAAATCCTTAAAATCAACATTGCCCATGTTTAGTAAAATGCTTAGAAACTTTTTACAGAAAATAAATCAATAAAAATCCTTGTCTAAACTGTGAACAATACTTCTGGAAAAGCAAATCCTTTATTTATTTTCCTTGCTTTTCTAATCATTCAATTTTATCATTCATGAAAATATTAATTTGTGAACACCTATTTTGAGGTGTCTTGGCCGAAATCCTCTTGGTCTTTGGAACCAAAAATCAATTTCCTTTCCATCATCAAATCATGGCATACATATACATATTTCATCATATATACCATAAGCTACCATAAGCATGCCATAATAAAAAACAATAAATCATGCAAATCATACAAAGTATGAACAAACAAATCAAACACATAAACACCCACAAATAATTATATGACCATGGATATGAATCCTAATATGGATTCACCATCCATCAAATATAAGACCATCTCTCACCACCATACTTGGTTGGTGAGATGGATCTCCCTCTTACCTCTTGAAGATCCACAGAAGCTCCTTGTTTTGCTTCTTTTTCCAAGTCCTTCACCACCAAGGGCTTCTCAAATACAAAACAAAACACAAGTTAATTAACATATCAAGCTTGAACAAGATAAACCATGGATCAAACATGGCTTAGAACATGAGGAAGAGAGAAGAAAGGAAGCTTTCTTACACTTCACCACAAATACCCTATGACTTTGATCTTGAAGAAAGTCCATGAAGATGAATGATTTAGAGAAAGTCTCCAACAAGAAAGTTGCTTAGAATAAGGTAAGGATTCAAGAAATAAGGTTGTTTAAAATTGTTGAGTGATGGAAGACATATTTAGGGTGCTTGGCCGAACCATGCTAGAAAGAGAAGAAGAGAAAATTTTCTAAGAGCTTTAGGTTTTTGGAATGATCAAGAATGATCAACGATGAGTGATAATGGTCATAGACTTTTTGCTATGGCCTTAAGACACCAAAACCGTAGCCCCCCTTCATGCATTCTCCTAAGAGTGCAAAATGATCAATAATGATCCATATTGACTAAAACAATCTAATAATGTCTTCAAACTTTTTCCTTTAGCTCTTAAACAACACAAAAATCGTCCCCCCTCCATCCATGCATTCAACAAAGTTGTCATCTTTTCTAGCCACCATTTAGAGCCATTTAAGCCATTGATTAGATCAATGGTTAGGATTTAGGTAGACTTTTGATTAGAAGACTTAATCTAGGCCATTAGATCTTTCCTCCTTGAAATCCTAGCCATTAGATGCATCTCCAAAAATGAAGGGTCAAGATTACTCCTTCTTACTTTCAATCCAAGGGTCATAATTAGTCATAGCCATTTTAGAAGACCAAATCTCCACCATTAATTAAATCCAAATCCAACGGTTATAAATAATCTATCTCCACCGTTGATTAAATCCAAATCCAACGGTCACAAATGGTCCTAGCCACTTTATAAGATCAAATCTCTACCCTTGATTAATTCTTTATCCAATGGTTATAAATATTCATAGCCATTTTATTAGACCGATTCTGCACCGTTGATTAAATCGACAGTTGATATCAAAGTCTTTAAAAATTAAACTTGCTTCCTATTACTCCGTCATAAAGTCGTCATAACCACTAATGTTGACTTCGCAATATAATTTCTATTTTTATCTGCTAAAACCCCACAGAAGAATATATTTACTGTATTTTTATCGCCTGATAATTAAATACAGTGCAAAACACAGTACAATAAATTTTCTAAAACTATTTCTAGATTCAGGTTTAGTAAGAGCCCTCGTCTCCGTCTAAACAGTACAAATTTTTCTATGCATAGAAAAATTTTCACTTTGCAAGACCCACCTGGGCCCACGTAAGGCCACTTGGGCCCACAAACAGCCCAAAAACAATTAGAGAAATATAAAAATTTATAATCATCCACAAAAGTCACAATTATTAGAAAACGTATGAAAATCAAGTCAGATTGTTAAAAATAATTAACAATCAAGAAAAATAAATACATAAAGATTTTTCCTGGACCGACAATTATAATTTTTCTAACATAGAGTAAATCACACAAAACGATGAAATATACTGACGGAATACTCAAAATAATTTTACAACACACAGAAATCACTAAACAGTAGAATTCTATTAACTGTCGAAATTACTGTCAACTATTTAGGAAATTTGGGGTGTTACATATGTAGTTGTTATGCATATGCCTATGGATGCCTTAGGTGTATGCCTCTGCAAGTCCTGGAAGTGTGGATGCATGTATTCGATAATGTCATGATATCAAATCCATGGCAATATGTCATGATACCAAATCCATGGTAATATGTCATGAGTCATCACACTCAAATATCGTCCAATTGGGATAATAGCTAGCAGAGAGGGAATCTCACTCCTCAACTACCAGAATGATAAGGAAGGAAATCACCATCCCACACTCATCACTATAATAGGTAGGGTTAACACCAACCTTACTCTATTATATATTATCACTAAATAAGAGGCTCACAGTCTTCATCAATCATTAGGTGTGTAATACATCACATAATATAACCAGTCTCAATATCAACATTATGACAACATAGATAATAATCCAATCCATTAACCATTATAATAACTACTCATTCTCTTGCCTTGTGTCATCAACATTAACATACTAGGGTATATAAACCCATCAATCCATTAACAACACGGTTTACATCAACATACTAGGGTACACAAACCCAATAACATAACTCATTGCATAAATATCAAAAATTCTTTTAACCCTTATGCAATAAAATGAGCATAATTTAAGCTACGAATGTCAAAACAAGGTGATTCATGTGGAATTGGAAAGCTAAGAAAAAGAGCTACAATTTTTTCATAAAGTGGTCATTTTTGCCAAGAGTTCCACGGCCCCCTGTGGAATATTCCAAAGGGCTGTGGAATCTGGAAAACTAGAATCTGGAAAACTAGTTAAACCAGAAATGAGTTTTCCCTGTTTTTCAACTAACCAAAGCCAACTTTTATCCAATCAATTTTTTAGCATCAAACAAGCTTTAAACAAGTTAAAATCAATATACTCTCAAAGATAGAATTCAAGAATCATTAAAGGAATCCGATTCCCCATATCATACCCCTTTTTGAAATTCAAAGTTTATCAAGAATCAAGAACAAAGTTAGAAACTTTATCTCATGATCAAAGCATACAAGCTTGAATCCTCATCATTCAGCATCACCCATTTCCAAATATTGAAAATAAACAAAGATGAAGAAAGAAAAGTCAAGAAACCCCTACCTCTAGAATCTTGAAAGAATGAGCTCAAAAGCTCTTAACCTTCACTTCTTTCTTCTTCCTCTTTTCCCTTTCCTTGGTAGCTCTTCTTTCCTCCTTTTCTCTCTTCCTTTCTTCCCTTCCAGCATCTGAAAATGTGAAGTGAGTGAGGGGGTGGATGAGATTTGACAGAAATATCTCTCAAAAGGTTGATTTCATGAAATACCCCAAATGTCATTGATAATTTTTGCTGGAATTATCGATTGTGAATGTAAATGGTATTAGTTTTGATGATCAACAAACAAGAAAGCAATGAGGTACAAAGATCTAGTCCAAGGCTTCTCTAGACTAGCCATGAGGTTCTAAACAATATGTAAAGGTAAATGGATTCACACAAAAAGCTCTTTTCCTCTTTCAAATTCATTCTTAAATGTCTTTACATAATTTTCCTTTTTCATCTTGTGAAAATTGAGTTCATGTTTTAAGTAAAACTCCTTTGTTAGAAAGTTTGGAAAACATTTGGATAACCTTGGTTGTGAGAATCTATCAAAATCCTTTGTCTCTAAATAAGCCATATTCGAATATGAGATTCCTCATATTCGGTTATGAGCTCTAAAACAGAACGTGTCATGTGATTATTTAAAAGGCCATAACTGAATATGGCTTATCCTATATTTGATTATTCTGATTTCCATTCGTGTCTTTTGTTTTCTCAAAAGCCATATTCGAATATGGCATATCCTATAATAGGTTATGAGCATTCTCATAACAGATTATAAGACTCTTCATATTCGAATATGAGTTAAGTCATAATAGATTATTTTGACAAACAGAGACGATGGAAACTCCTTATTCATGCCATAACCGAATATGGAAATGCCATAATAGATTATGGACACTTCCAGATCTCTTCTCCAACGGCTCTTTCATTGGCATTTAATGCCCTCAACCACCTCTAACGTCTCAAAACTCTTTTGGGCTATAAATGAAAGTTGTTGGGCATTGATTAAGTGTTGGAAAACTTTCTAAAAATCATCTTAGAGCATTTATAACAAGTTTTCTGATCATCTCTTTGAAAACCCTGTTTTGAGCTTCAACTTGTGTGAATCCTAAATACCATAGCTCTTCAATTTGTATAATCTGCTCTCGAGTGAGTTTCTTTCATCTAAACCTTGTATAATCTAAAAAGAGAGGGTGAGGTATCCCTTGAATATAGAGGCTCAAACACAAGGGTGCGGCATCCCGAGGTGTGTTGAGTGCTCCAACTTGTAAAGGTTATCAAGCACCTGTTGAAGCTTGAAGAACTAGTGCAAATCTCGGGTGGTTACTTGAGGACTGAACGTAAGCCACAAGTGGATTGGTGGCTGAACTAGGATAAATCTTGTGTTTGTCCTTCTAAACTCATCTCTTTAATATTATGCACTGTTTCATTAAGTTTGTTTTGAATACTAGCTTAGTTATTTGTAATATTTGTTATTGGAAGTCTTATATCTCATCTATCAATTCATTTCAAACATTCAATAGCTTCAACAAAAATCAATATTCAAGTGATTTGCAAAAGTTTTGTGAACTTGTTTTAGAACTCAATTCACCCCCTTCTTGAGTATTGAGGCCACTTGGTAACAAGTGGTATCAGAGCTAAACTCTTGTATAAAGAGCTTAGCCGCTTCAAGAGTAAAGATGGCTTCAAATGGTTTTTCTAATTAAGGTTCTTCTATAAATAGGCCTCCCTTCTTTAATGGGGATGGTTATGCATATTGGAAAGAAAGAATGAAGATTTTCATTGAAGCTATTGATATTGATGTGTAGGATGCCGTTGAAAATGGTCCTTTTATCCCCACATGTCTTGTTGATGGTGTTAGAACAAATAGACTAAGACATGAATGGACCGATAATGACAAGAAGAAGGTTCAATACAACTTGAGAGCCAAAAATATTATCACTACTTCTTTAGGATATAATGAATTTTTTAAGGTCTCAAATTGTAAAATTGCTCAAGAAATGTGGGATGCATTACAAGTAACCCATGAAGGTACAAGTGAGGTAAAAAGATCTAGGATTAACACACTCACTCATGAATATGAATTATTTAGAATGAATCAAGGGGAAAGCATTCAAGATATACAAAAACGTTTTACTCATATAGTTAATCATCTTGCTTCATTGGGAAAGACTTTTGCCAATGAAGATCTTATTAACAAAGTTTTGAGGTGCTTGAGCAGGAATTCGCAACCCAAAGTGACGGCCATATCGGAGTCAAGAAATCTTGCCACAATGACCTTGGCCACCCTCTTTGGAAAGCTTCAAGAGCATGAGTTGGAGCTAAATCGACTAAGTCAAAATGAGGAACAAGATAGGAAGAAAAAAGGGATTGCTCTCAAAGCTACCTCTTCCTTAATTGAGTATGAAGATGAAGATGATGGAAATGATCTTGATAACTTTGAAATAAATGAAGAGAATTTTAGTCTCCTTGTGAAAAGGTTCGGAAGGTTTCTCAAGAAGAAAGGAAACCAAAGAAAACCTCATTTTCCTCCTAAGAAGTCATACCAAAAGGGAGAAGGAACTACATCCACTCCAACTTGCTATGAATGTGAAAAATCGGGACACATGAAGATGGAATGTCCGGTACTAAAAGAAGACGGAGAAGTTCGAAAAGAAGCCCTTCAAGGAAAGGAAAGGAAGAAGAGCATACATTGCATGGGAAGACAATGATATGGACTCCTCCGATGATTCGGAAGATGAGGAAGCCCACATTTGCCTTATGGCAAATGGAGAAGAAGAAGAGGAAAGCAAAACCAAGGTAACCTCATCTAATCTTGAACTATCTCCTTCATATAGTGAATTACAAGATGCATTTCAAGAATTGCATGATGAATCCATGAGGCTCACTAAAATGGTTTTAAGTTCCAACAAAACAATCTCTTTAATGACCAACAAAATTTCTATTTTAACTAAAGAGATTGAAGAACTCAAAGTTGAAAATGAAACTCTAGAACTTGTTGATGCTAACTCATCATGCATGGTTTGTTCTTCACATGTTAATGCACCCACACCCTCATATTGCTCATCATGTAAATCACTTGAGAATGAAATTGAGGATTTGAAAAACACACTTGCAAAATTCACCTTTGGAAGAGACAACTTGAATGTATTGCTAGGGAAACAAAGATGTGTTTTCCAAAAAGCCGGTTTAGGGTATAATCCTAAGAATCAACAAAAATTTCTCAAAAATTTCTTTGTTTCCTCAAGTACTTCAAGTAGTCCCTTCATTAAATGTTTTCATTGTGGAAAGAAAGGACATAGTGCATCAACATGTAATGTAAGGAAGAAAATCAACACAAAGGTTGGAATCAAAATGGTTTAGGTCCCTAAGGGCACCTTGCCTAACACTAACTCACAAGGACCCAAGAAGATTTAGGTACCAAAGGTTAAAATCTGAATGTGTGTTGTAGGTGTGTGCTTGAAGACCAAAAGTTCAAGTTGGTATCTTGATAGTGGATGCTCCAAGCACATGACCGGTGATGGCTCCAAGTTCTCCTTCCTTGTCCCCAAGAAGAGTTGACATGTGACTTATGGTGACAACAACAAAGGAAAGATCCTTGGAGTCAGTAAAGTTAGTAAGACTCCTTCCTCATCCATTGATAATGTCTTACTTATTGAAGGACTCAAACATAACTTGCTTAGCATTAGTCAATTGTGTGATAAGGGGAATAGAGTAATATTTGATTCAAATTATTGCATAATTGAGGGTAAGGATGATAAGCATGTTAAGTTTGTTGGTCATAGGGTCAATAACATATATATGATTAGCCTTGATGACATTTCCTCAAATGATGCTAATTGCTTTATGACTAGAGAAAATGATTCATGGTTATGGCATAGAAGAATTGCTCACATTCACATGGACCACTTAAAAAAATTAGTTTCTAAAGAACTAGTAATTGGTCTTCCAAAACTCAAATTTGAAAAAGATAAACTTTGTGTTGTATGTCAAAAGGGAAAACAAGTAAAGGTCTCTTTTAAAGCTAAAAATGTAGTTTCAAGCTCTAGACCTCTACAACTTTTGCACAGGGATCTTTTTGGTCCCTCTAGAACTATGAGCTTTGGTGGAAATTACTATGCTTTAGTGATTGTGGATGATTTTTCTAGGTTTACATGGACATTGTTTTTATCTCACAAAAATGATGTTTTTCAATCATTCAAAAAACTTGCTAAAGTTATCCAAAACGAAAAAGGTTTTTGTATTGCATCCATAAGAAGTGATCATGGTGGTGAATTTGAAAACCATGAATTTAAAACCTTTTGTGATGAACATGGCATTGAGCATAATTTTTCAGCCCCTAGAACACCACAACAAAATGGTGTTGTAGAAAGAAAAAATCGATCTTTAGAAGAAATGACAAGAACTATGCTCAATGAGGCTAACCTTCCTAAGTATTTTTGGGCGGATGCGATTAACACCGCTTGTTATGTTATGAATAAGGCTCTAATAAGACCGATTTTAAAGAAATCCCCCTATGAATTATGCAAAGGAAGAAAACCTAATGTCTCACACTTTCATATCTTTGGATGTAAATGCTTTGTTTTAAATAATAGAAAGGATAACTTGGGAAAGTTTAATGCAAAATCTGATGAGGGAATATTTCTAGGTTATTCTATACATAGTAAGGCCTTTAGAGTTTATAATAAACGAACTATGACCATAGAAGAGTCCATACATGTTGCATTTGATGAAACTAACCCAAACAAGCCAAGAAAGGAGCTTGTTGATGATGTTGTAGAAATTCTTGCAAGAACTCACCTAGAGAATCAAGAAAAAGAAGTCAAGAAGCAAGAAGAAAGCCCATATGATTTTCCAAGACAAGAGGACTCTCAAATCATGGATCTTCCCAAGGAATGGAGAACATCAAGATATCATCCTCTTGACAAAGTGATAAGTAATGTATCAAAAGGGGAAATCACTCGTAACTCTCTTAGAGATGCATGTAATCATATGGCTTTCGTTTCTCAAGTTGAACCTAAAAATATAAATGAGGCCATTAATGATGAACATTGGATCTTGGCTATGCAAGAAGAACTAAATCAATTTGAAAGGAATCAAGTTTGGGAAATAGTTCCAAGGCCCAATGATCATCCAATAATTGGCACCAAATGGGTTTTTAGAAACAAACTTGATGAAACAGGCTTAATAATAAGAAATAAAGCTAGGCTTGTAGCTAAGGGTTATAATCAAGAAGAAGGTATAGATTATGAAGAAACATATGCTCCCGTAGCTAGACTAGAAGCAATTAGAATGCTACTTGCATATGCTTGCATCATAGATTTCAAACTCTTCCAAATGGATGTCAAAAGTGCTTTTTTAAGTGGTTTTATCCAAGAGGAAGTGTATGTGGATCAACCTCCCAGTTTTGAAAATTTTGAACTGCCCAACCATGTTTTTAAACTTAAAAAGGCTTTGTATGGCTTGAAACAAGCTCATAGGGCTTGGTATGAAAGGTTGAGCAAGTTCCTTTTGGAAAATGGTTTCTCTAGGGGAAAGGTTGACACAACCCTTTTCATCAAACCCAAAAACATGACATTCTACTTGTTCAAATATATGTTGATGATATTATATTTGGTGCTACTAATGACTCTCTTTGTAAAGAATTTGCTAAAATCATGCAAAGTGAATTTGAGATGTCCATGATGGGTGAGCTCAACTTCTTCCTTGGTCTTCAAATCAAGCAAACAAGAGATGGACTTTTATAAGTCAATCCAAATATTGCAAGGAGTTACTCAAGAAGTTTGGAATGGAAGGGGCCAAGCACATGGCTACATCAATGGGCACTTCTTGTTACTTAGACAAGGATGAAGGAGGTAAACCGGTAGAAATTACTAAGTATAGAGGTATGATTGGATCATTTCTTTACCTTACAGCTAGTAGGTCGGATATAATGTTTAATGTATGCATGTGTGCTAGATATCAAGCAAATCCTAAAGAATCTCACTTATGTGCTGTAAAAAGAATTATGAGATATCTAATAGGCACTTCACAAATAGGATTATGGTACCCTAAGGGTACTTCATGTAGCTTAATTGGTTATTCCAATTCTGACTTTGCTGGTTGCAAAATGGATAGGAAAAGCACTAGTGGGACATGCCACTTGCTTGGAAGCTCATTAGTTTCTTGGCATAGCAAGAAGCAAAATAGTGTGGCATTGTCAACCGCTGAAGCTGAATATGTAGCAGCTTGTAGTTGTTGTGCTCAAATCCTTTGGATGAAACAATAACTTCAAGACTATGGTCTTGAGCTTGATCACATTCCTGTAAGGTGTGACAACACTAGTGCAATCAATTTGTCTAAAAATCCCATTCTACACTCTAGAATAAAACAGATTGAAATTAGGCATCACTTTATTAGAGATCATGTTCAAAAAGGTGATTGCATGCTTGAGTTTATGGAAACAACTAAACAACTAGCTGATATCTTCACCAAACTCTTAAACAAAGAAGCATTCTTTTATATAAGAATTGAACTTGACATATTAGACCATTCATGCATCCAATTTGCTACATAATATGCATATTCGCTGTGTAAAGTTAACCCTCTACTGCAAAATTTGTATACTTGCTGCATAATCTGATATATTACATAATATTCTTGTTTGAATCTAATACTAGCTTGAGCATTGGAGTTTACCCCAAGTTTGTTTTGCAGGTACTTGATCCATGCTCAAGTCCCCCAAATTTCTAATCTCAAGTTCTTGCTGAAGAAATTGGATTCAAGCTCCTTCAAAGAAGTACAATCAAGGTGTTTAAAGGTGATGGAAACATAGCCAAGTCAAGTAAATTCTTAAGAATGGAATAAGCTGTTGATATATTAAAGGATGCATTCTTGAAGAATTTTTCTGGCTTTGATGGTGAATGGCAAGTATTGATGGTCTTAAAGGATGAATTCTTGAAGATTTTTCTGGTTTTGGTTGAGAAATAATCTGTTAGAATATGGTCATACTCTATTATGGAAAGAGTTTCTGGTTTTTGTTTGAAGAATAATCAAATTGTAAGAGGACTTTAATCTGTTATGAGGATTGTGGGAATGTCCAGAACCTTGAAAAGGCTCTCTATCAAGCAAAAATAATTGATTATGACAAGGGTATAATCAGTTATAAAGTCATATATCAATCTGGAGGCTCTCTAGAACTCTCATATAATCAATTATGCCTACTTTATAATCGGTTATGAGTATTCAACTCTGGTTTGGAACATTTGCTTGGCTCTCTAGAGTTCACATATAACCGAATATGACCATCTTCATATTCGGTTATGGCTTACTTCCTTTGTCTTGGTACGTATTGCTTGGTCTCTATTTTTCCAAATAACCGAATATGGACTACTCATATTCGGTTATGGCCCTTCTTCCCTTACTCTTGACATGAGTTGTTTGGATCTGATTTCACAAATAACTGAATATGGCCCTAATTCATATTCGGTTATGGCCAATTTCTTTTCCTCTTGAAACATGTTGCTTGGTCCCTGTTTTCCCAAATAACCGAATATGGACTCCTTCATATTCGGTTATTAGGCCTTCCTCTTAACCAAAACCCGAAGCCCTCATCTTCCCCACGCACCTCCATTTCCTCCGTAGCTCTCTTTCTCCTCTACCACCCACTCCTACCCACTCCCTCAAACACCTCTCCCACCATAAATCCACCCAAAATCCACCATTAAAACTCCATATCCCTCACATTCCTTCAACTTCCACCGATCAAAACCCCCATTTTCTTCCATTTTCTCACCTTTCCTCCTACTTTCTCTCTCCTCAAACCGAGCCCTATAACCATTGTTGCCCATGGCAAGTAGCTCCTCCCATGTTCCTAAACATTCACGCACAAAAAATCCCAATATGCCTAAGGAGCCACCTTCACACACTGATGAACCAGATTATTCACGTGACCTTGACCTTGGGAGGTTCTTCTCTCATCCAGCTCAAAAGAAGAAGTTTCAACTAGAGTTTCATGGCAGAAACCTCATACAGCCCAAGTATATGGACTGGGAATTCTTCGTCAAAGTGGGATTCAGCTTCCTAACAGATCTCTTGGAGTTCTAGAATCTAAAAACCTTTGTCTCTGCTCCAAGTAAGTGTTTCTACACTGAAGCTATTAAAGTTTTCTTCTATTATCTGAGCATTGTTGGAGTCCAATTGGTATCTGAAGTTAAAGGAAAGAGAATAATTATTACATCTGGACAATGGTCTACTCTGTTTGACTTAAATTTCTCTGGGGAAAGGTTTGCTGATGAAAATCACTCACAATGGGAAAACTTTGATAAGAAAACCGCCATTGAGGGAATGCTTCAACCAGGCGTCCCTTTTCCAACTAAAAGAAACTTCAATGCTGGTTTATTGAAACCTCAAGACCATCTTCTTCACTTTGTTTTAGTTCATATTCTTGTCCCAAGGGCTGGCAATTATGCCTTGGTTGAGGAAGAAGATGTATTCTTAATATGGGCCATTAAAGAACGAATCCATATCAATTGGCCCTTTTACATAATGTACTACATGAAGAAAGCAAAGGTTAAACAAATGATGGATCTTCCATATGCCCTTGCTGTTACAAAAATTTTGGATCATAACAATCTCCATGAAGCTTCTGTAATTGAAATTATTAGCCACTATAAGTTTGGGAAAGCTTCCTTCAACCGCATGCAAATCAAAAAAATTGATGGTGAATGGGTTTATGGAAGAGGACAAGAAGCAGTACCGGGTGAAGGTTCTCATGCTCCCTTGGAGGATTCTCCTGCCACAAATCAAGATCATCTTCTCACTATTCTTCACAATATTCAAGCTCAGAATGAAAGAATTGAAGCAAGGCTGACAAATCTCCAAGCTTATCAGGAAAACAACACCACAACACTTTATGATAGTCTCAGTGCCATGGAAGATCGTTTGGATAGACTTGAACATCGCTTTCCTAAAGATCATGGGACTTAAGTTTTGGATCCCTTTGTACTTTGTCCATAGGTTTGTTTGTACCATTAACTCAGTCACTACTATGTTTTGCTAAAATCTTAAGTCATGCAATCTAACTACTTATGATTGGTTCCTGCTCTTGCTTTGCCTAGTATAACTTTGTATATGGAAATCCTCTTATGTTTTGATGATACTACTGCTCACATTTACTCTTTCTTATAATCTAGTAGTTCTTGTTTTGCCCTATATCTTTTTTTTATTATGACAAAAGGGGGAGAAGAAACGCAAATTATTGAGAAAAGATATATAATCAATGATTCTGGTATTCCAATATCAAGGGGGAGCTATGGAAACTCTGAACTTATCACTTCTTGAAAAACAGAGGGGGAGTAAGTTGTATTTAACACCTTGCATGAATACCGATTTAAATTGAATTAACGTCCTTCTCAATTAATTGTTTGTCAACATCAAAAAGGGGGAGAATGTGAATGTAAATGGTATTGGTTTTGATGATCAACAAACAAGAAAGCAATGAGGTACAAAGATCTAGTCCAAGGCTTCTCTAAACTAGCCATTAAGTTCTAACCAATATGTAAAGGTAAATGGATTCACACAAAAAGCTCTTTTCCTCTTTCAAATTCATTCTTAAATGTCTTTACATAATCTTCCTTTTTCATCTTGTGAAAATTGAGCTCATGTTTTAAGTAAAACTCCTTTGTTAGAAAGTTTGGAAAGCATTTGGATAACCTTGGTTGTGAGAATCTATCAAAATCCTTTGTCTCTAAATAAGCCATATTCGAATATGAGATTCCTCATATTCGGTTATGAGCTCTAAAATATAACGTGTCCTGTATTCTTTAAAAGGCCATAACCGAAAATGGCTTATCCTATATTTAATTATTCTGATTTCCATTCGTGTCTTTTGTTTTCTCAAAAGCCATATTCGAATATGGCATATCCTATAATAGGTTATGAGCATTCTCATAATAGATTATAAGACTCTTCATATTCGATTATGAGTTAAGTCATAATAGATTATTTTGACAAACAGAGATGATGGAAACTCCTTATTCATGCCATAACCAAATATGGAAATGCCATAATAGATTATGAACACTTCTAGATCTCTTCTCCAACGGCTCTTTCAATGGCATTTAATGCCCTCAACCACCTCTAACATCTCAAAACTCTTTTGGGCTATAAATGAAAGTTGTTGGGCATTGATTAAGTGTTGGAAAACTTTTTGAAAATCATCTTAGAGCATTTATAATGAGTTTTTTGACCATCTCTTTGAAAACCCTGTTTTGAGCTTCAACTTATGTGAATCCTAAATACCATAGCTCTTCAATTTGTATAATCTGCTCTCGAGTGAGTTTCTTTCATCTAAACCTTGTAAAATCTAAAAAGAGAGGGTGAGGTATCCCTTGAATATAGAGGCTCAAACACAAGGGTGAGGCATCCCAAAGTGTGTTGAGTGCTCCAACTTGTAAAGGTCATCAAGCACCTGTTGAAGCTTGAAGAACTAGTGGAAATCTCGGGTGGTTACTTGAGGATTGGACGTAAGCCACAAGTGGATTGGTGGCTGAACTAGGATAAATCTTGTGTTTGTTCTTCTAAACTCATCTCTTTAATATTATGCCTTTGTTTCATTAAGTTTGTTTTGAATACTAGCTTGGTTATTTATAATATTTGTTATTGGAAGTCTTATATCTCATCTATCAATTCATTTCAAACATTCAATAGCTTCAACAAAAATCAATATTCAAGTGATTTGCGAAAGTTTTGTGAACTTGTTTTAGAACTCAATTCACCCCCTCTTGAGTATTGAGGCCACTTGGTAACATCGATCTATTAAGAACACTTAGATTTCTTTAAACCAAGCTTCCTAACTTTAAAAGGTATTAGAATAAAGCCTAGGAGTCATAAAAATATTAATTTCACCACTTTCATAAACTTTTATATTTGTTACAAGCCAATCCAATATTAAAACATTCACTTAGAGTGCTTAAAAATACCAAATCAACTCAGATTCTCTTAATATTTTAGCTGCCTCTTACCTAACTCACTTATGACTTAGAAATAAATTATCTATATTTATTTCCCTTAACTTACCCTTTAAAACTATTTTTTGAGTCATTTTAGGCCACTTTTCACCTTCTTTGTTGCGATAAAGTGTCTAAACTAACTCAATTTGCCATAAAACTTCACAGGCATGTCAAATAAGTATTAAGCTACCTCTGTAACCCTATATAATCCTGACATGTCATCGAGGATGTTACTTTTGTTCCCTCTTTTTTAAAATTTTCCTCCCAAAATTTGATCCATGTAACACCCCAACTTTTGGGTGAATGACCGTTGTGTCCCGATTTTACTGTTTCTTATTTTTCTGCTTGAAATACAAGTATATTTTACAGGCTCTAATTTTATTTGGTCATTTTGCGTAATTTGCTTCGAGACAGTAAAATAAAAATTTTGTCAAAATTACTGTTTTAAATTTTTCTGTGTGCTATGCAGCTATATATTTTACTGTCTGTAATTTTATTTGAACGTTTTGAGTGATTTGCTCGGTGGTGGGAAAAATGACCATTACATCCCGAATGTACTGTTTTAAATTTTTCTGTATGATACAATGTTTTTATATTACTTGTCTGTGAATTTATTTGGGTGTTTTATGTGATTTGCTTCGAGTCAGAAATTTAAAATTTTCTAGACCGGAAAATTTTATTATTATCCGAGTCGGGGAGCTTACTAAACCCGAAACCGGAGTCAGTTTTTGAAGTTTTATTTTCTTACGATTTTATCTGACAAATAAAATCGGGGTATGTTTTATTATCTATTGGATGATATTTTTCTTGAAAAATATCTAGTGGATGATGACTCATCGCAACGGGCCAATAGAAACTTGACACGTGGTGTGACACCTCAGCACCATGACTCAACAGATTCCGGAAGGTTCCAGAAGCGGTGACTCGCCCTGTGACTCACCATAGTGAGTCACCTGTTCCAGAAGCTTCTATGATGACTCACCATGCTGACTCAGCGCTGTGACTCATCATTGATGACTCAGCGCTGTGACTCACCATTGGTGACTCAGTACGCTGACTCGCCATGCTGACTCACCCGTTTTAGAAAATATCTACGCTGACTCATCGTAGTGAGTCACATGTTCTAGAAATTTCTCTTTGATGACTCGCTTTATGACTCATCAAGGGCAATCAGTAGAAAAATGATCAATAATAATTGCTACTCTACTAGTATAAGATAAAAATCTAGGTATATTTTATTATCCATTAAACAATAAATACCGACTTCATAAATAGTAATTATTGTTCATTGGTTAAAGTATACTATAAAATATACAGTGTGCACCAATAGAAATTGGTCAACAAAAATAGCAATCAATAGGAATCAAGTTTGTAAATATTCAACCAATAGAAATTGGTCAAGAATAATAGGTTGACTCTTTAAGGACCAATAGGAAGCAAGCTTTTAAACAAATATTGGACTTATTGAAGTTGTTGATGCTACGGTGAAGGAGAAGAGTAATTACTCTAAATAGCCAATTCACTTTGTGAATTCACGTAGAAGACTTTTGAAATGCATGTAGAAAGCCAAATTGAATAAAAGGAAGACTAGTCAATATTGATGGCTTTTCTTTATTGAAGTCTACGGCCAAGCTAAGTTTTGGAAGGCAAAATATTATCATTCAATTCTTACTATCTTACATTTAATTAACCAAGTAAGACAAAGTCAATTTTAGTGGCTTTTTTTGCTTGTGTTTCTATGGCAATTGCATGCTTTAGGAAGACAATTCCAACACTCCAATTCACTCTCACTCTCTATGCATTTACGGCAATGCATGATTTAGGGAGACAATTATTACATTTCATTTCATTCTTATTCCTATGCATTTACGACCATGCATTTGGAGGGAGCAAAACCAAACATAATTCTCACCTTCTCTCAAAGTGATTCACGGCCATGCATAGCAAATAGGAGACTTATTTCATTTAATCAAAGTCTTCATCTTTTCTCCAAAGCTATCAAACAAGCAAATCTCTCAAATATTTCTTCTCTTTTTCTTCTCCAACCTCATGGCCTCCTCATCCTTTTCCATCACTTACTCTTCTATAATTCTAAACTACCTTATTTCTTACTTCCTTACTTCATTTCAAGACACTTTGTAGTTGAAACCTAAGCTTAAATCATCCTTTTTCAATCTTGTTCTTCAAAGCTTAAGTTTGGAGCCTTAAAGGTAGGGTTCTTTAATCTTCATGTTTCTATCCATTTCAAAGTTTTAATCATGATTTTAATCCATGATTATTTTAGTTTAGAGCCTTAGGTATTAATATTGTATGTTTTCTTTGATTTTCAAGAAAGCTCTTGGTGGAGAAAATTTGCTTGAAGGAGACATACAAGGAGCTTTGGAGGTTCTTCAAGAGGTAAGAGGGAGATTACCCTCATCAACCATGTGTTGGTGGTGAGGAATGTTTGTGTTTGTGGTGAAGAATCCATAAGGATTCATTCACTTGATTGTTTATTGTTTTTCCTAATTGTGATTGATTATGTGTGCAAGCATGTCTAATAGCTTTAATATTTTGTATGTGTTTTATGGTTGTTTTAATATATGGTATGTGTACATATATGCATGATGATTATTAAAACATGTAAATAATATACAAGGATTTGCATGAGTGTTCCAAAGAACACAAATCCAAGCTCACGGCCTCAAGGCAAAGAGAGAGAACCAAAATGTTCTCATCAATTTTCTAAAAGTGGAATTTAATTAACCTAGGAAAATTGACAAGTTACCAATTTGTTTAGAGTAAGAAAAATGAATTTATGGATCAATGGATGAAATTATGTATTTCGCCAACATGCCAAAGCCAAGCAATTATGATTTCTAAAATCATTTCTAAAACCATTTTATAAAACAATGATTTAATGAATTTAGGTAATACAATGAATTGGACATTGATTTAGAAGATGAAAAATAATTTAAAGATCAAATGCAAAGACTTTGTTAAATTTGGCCAACATGCCACATACCTTTGATCCAAATTTATTTTCTAACTATTGACTAGATAATTTAATTAGATCAAGAGTTTTATAAGAGATTAAATGTATGGAAATAATTAGGAATGAATTATAAAGCATAGAATGATTTTCGGTCAATATGCCAAATTTAAATGTTTTTGATTTATAAAATTGTTTTCAACTAAGGTTAAGTAATAAATGCCAAAAGGATTTTATTACAATGAGTTTTGAAGAACTAAATTGATTAAGTTTAAGAAGTTTAAACTAATGATTTTTACTGTTAGAAGAAAATACAGTAACTTTTGTAAATTGCTAACATATGGCTCATATTATATTTTGAAGCATGTTAGTGGTTTTCAAAAAGTTAAATTATACGGTTAAAAATTAAGTAAACAGAATTTTTACAGAAAAGTTAGGAAACCATTATTATAAATTTTCTAAATATAATACTGTCAATTTATATTAAAAACGGACAAATAAGATAGAAAAGATGTCCAAAAGACAGTATACGGTATGAAAAATATTCTACGTAATTTAAATGTATTAAATATTATTTCTGTTTATTTAAATAGTGATTTTTAAGGGATTCAGATAAAAAAATGATTTAAAAATCTTACGCGATTGAGAAAGCATATTAAAAACTCTACGCGATTTTAAAAACAAAAAAATATATTTACGCGATTTAAAAAAGTTTGTAAAAACAACGAAATTGTGAAAACGCGATAAAATTTCTACGCGATTAACTATACATTTTCGCTGTCGGGCTATGAGGTGAACCCGTACAGGCTTTGGAACAGTATTTGTCCGGTGGGACTTACTGTATATTTTTGCCATTGAGGGCAAGCCATGAGGGCATATTTTTTTATACCTTTAAGGGTATTTCAGTAATTTCTTATTTTTGGATAATTTCTTATTTTTGGATCATGCATTTAGTTAATGCCAATTTTTGGTAGATTGATTGACGAGGTGAATCACATCGTATTGTCGGTGCGATAAGCGTTGTGTGGTTCGATTTTGAATGAACTTGGAGACGTTCGTGTGCATAATTCCATATGTAGACAATTGGTGGCTCTTCTGGGCCGTGGTAATTGGCAACACACTAATGGACTCGACACACACTATACTTAATCGAGATCTTGTGAAGTCTAATAGTACATTGCCTGTAGTGACGCAACGTTAGACAGCGTGCTACACCACGCCATGTGACTGTGGGCTATAGACGCAACGTGAGACCGCGGAATAGTTTGGTTGGGCAGCCGTGGTACTAATAGATTTTGAGGATCATTCTCTCTCGATGTTTGTGTTTTTAGCTCCATGGAGTAGGATTGTGTCATATTGCACATGTATCTGTGTTGTTATTTATTATGTTATTTATTATAATTTTTATCCGTGATATTTTTATTTGTGTTGTTATTTATTATATTTTTATCTGTGATATTTTTATCTCGTGTTGTTATTTATTATATTTTTATTTGTGATGTTATATGTTGTTATTATTTTTAATTTTTATATTATATCATTATCTATACTGTTATGGCATTTTATATTGTATGAATTGTTATATCTATCTTGGTAATGTTATTGCTGTTCATTTTATTATGATATATGCTTATTCAAATTAATTGTAAATTGATAACATGACTATATTGGTATTATCTGTGTGTATGGAATGACCTTGTCATTCGTATTATTCTTTGCTACCGTACTGGTATTGGTGAAAGGGGATCTCACCTCTTTACTGTATTGCTTGTTGTGTTTGTATTGTTAAATTCGTATAGTAGACGAAGGAAGTTTCTTAGACCTACTGGAAGCTATGTTCTGAAGATGGTGACGGCGTCAAGGTGTAATCTTCCAAGTTTCAATAGGATGTAGTTGATGAAGAAATGGAACATGTAGGTTGGGGTTTTCGTTAGTGTTGTTACCGTGCTATTAGTAGTAACTGCCAGTGGGTTTGCTACTGTTTCTCTGAGTCTGTAAATGTTATGTTTTAAATTGTTGTTGAATATTTTGTGGAATATATAATATATGTATTAATTAATTCAATCTAATTTCTGTTTTACTTATAATATTTGGTAAGTTTATATTTTCGCGAAAAGAAATTTTCAAATTCATCCTTTAGACTTCAAAGCTTTTATAAAATGATTTTATTTGGTTTTATGTTTTATTTAAAAATGTGACGCCCTACGGAGGGTGTTACAATCCACCTAATGTAAAAGTTGTATATAGCTCATATTTAAAGCAAGTACAATCAAATTTGAAGAAACAAAATTACACAAACAAAATTCATCAACTTAATTGCATCTTTTATACATTTACCTTTTTTTGACCCATAAGATTATGTTGTCTCCTTGCCTTGCAACATATAGACTCTCCCTGTAGTTGTAGGTCTGACATCTGACTTTGTGCCTTTCCTTTGTGAACAATTTTTGGCATAGTGACCCAACTCACCACATTTAAAGCATATTATCTGATCCACTCCACAAGTTGTACCTCCATGATATCTACCACACTTGGTACATCTCTGCTCACAATCATCCATACGAACTTGCTTCCCTCTATCTTGAGGATTCCTAAGTTGTGGATCACTCCTTTCAAACTTATCATCCATTCCTTTCCGTTTGTAGAACTCATATGATCTAGGTTCTTGGGGTGGTCTGAAACTAAGGGGTTCCACAACTCTACACTTGTTGACTAAGGTAGGAAAGTCGTGAATCTCAAAAGGTTTCACTATTCTTTTCACATTATCTCTCTAACCATTCTCAAACTTCACATACTTCCAATGGTCATTTGGATTGTATCAAAGGTCAGATGAAAATTTAGATAAATCCTCAAATTTTGCCACATACTGCCCCATCGTCATACTTCCCTACTCCAATTGTAAAAACTCCATCTCTTTTTCTTCTTGTACATTCTGCAGAAAGTTTTTTTTCTAGAAAAGTAATCTTAAATACTACCCAGGTGATTTGGGTCCCCGCTACTTTCATTATTCTTCTCGCATCGTCCCACCAATGTTCAGCTTCTTCCTTCGACATATAAACATCAAAAGATATTTTTTGATCCTCTATGCATCTCATTAACACAAAAATTTTCTCCAACTCCCTTATCTACCCTTCGGCCTTTGCTAGATCATACTCCCCTTTGAATGTTGGAGGACTAGCCTTCAAGAACTCATAAAAGATCATGTAAACCTTGATTCCTTTGCGCTTATACCATTTGCTTTGGCTGAGGTTGTGCCAGTTGGTTAGGTTAATTGTTTCCCAACCTTTCAACTACTGTTGCGGTTGCAACCACTTGCTCCATCATCGCATTAGCCATTGCCATCATAGCCTGGGCCATATCTGGTTCTTCTCTAGTGGAGTTCCTTGTTCCCCTATCTTTCCTAGGTGGTGCCACAGTTTCCTGTATACACTGTATACACAGAACGATACATATTGAGTTGATCAGTCTTAATATCATATAACCGTGTATCAGTAGCTAGTAATAATCCAACCTAAGGCAAGTTATGCAGTTTTATTCAAGTACCTCAAACAAGCTTTAAACAAGTTAAAATCAATCTATTCTAAACCATAGAATTCAAGAATCATTAAAGGAATTCAATTCCCCACATCATACCCTTTTTTGAAATTCAAAGTTTATCAAGATTCAAGAACAAAGTTTAAAACTTTATCTCATGATCAAAGCGTACAAGCTTGAATCCTTCATCATTCAACATCACCCATTTCCAAATCTTGAAAATAAACAAAGATGAAGAAATAAAAGTCAAGAAACCTCTTCCTCTAGAATCTTGAAAGAATGAGCTCAAGCTCTTAACCTTTACTTCTTTCTTCTTCCTATTTTCCCCCTTCCTTGGTTGCTCTTCTTTCCTCCTTTTCTCTCTTCCTTTCTTCCCTTCCAGCATCTGAAAACGTGAAGTGAGTGAGGGAGTGGATGAGATTTGAGAGAAATATCCCGCAAAAAGTTGATTTCGTGAAATACCCCAAATGCCATTGATAATTTTTGCTGGAACTATCGATCTGTTAAGAACACTTAGATTTCTTTAAACCAAGCTTCCTAACTTTCAAAGGTATTAGAATAAAGCCTAGGATTCATAAAAATATTAATTTCACCATTTTCATAAATTTTTATATCTGTTACAAGCCAATCCAGTATTAAAACATTCACTTAGAGTGCTTAAAAATACCAAATCAACTCAGATTCTCTTAAAATTTTAACTGCCTCTTACTTAACTCACTTATGACATAGAAATAAATTATCTATATTTATTTTACTTAACTTACCCTTTAAAACTATTTTCTGAGTCATTTTAGGTCACTTTTCACTTTCTTTGTTGCGGCAAAGTGTATAAACTAACTCAATTTGCCATAAAACTTCACAAGCATGTCAAGCAAGTATTAAGCTACCTCTGTAACCCTATATAATCCTGACATTTCATCAAGGATGTTACATTTCTCCCCTCCTTTTTAAAATTTTTGCTTCCAAAATTTGATGCACCTAATGTAAGAAGTTGTATATAGCTCACATTTAAAGCAAGTACAATCAAATTCGAAGAAACAAAATTACACAAACATAATTCATCAACTTAATTGCATCTTTTATGCATTTACCTTTTTCGGAGCCATAAGATTGCATTGTCTCCTTGCCTTGCAACACATAGACTCTCCTTAGAGTTGTAGGTCTGGCATCTGACTTTGTGTCTTTCCTTTGTGAACAATTTTTGGCATAGTGACCCAACTCACAACATTTAAAGAATATTATCTGATCCACTCCACAAGTTGTACCTCCATGATATCTACCACACTTGGTACATCTCTACTGACAATCATCCATACAGACTTGCTTCCCTCGATCTTGCTGATCCCTAAGTTGTGGATCACTCCTTTCAAACTTATCATCCATTCTTTTCCATTTGTAGAACTCATGTGATCTAGGTTCCTGGGGTGGTCTGAAACTAAGGGGTTCCACAACTCTACACTTGTTTACTAAGGTAGGAAAGTCGCAAATCTCAAAAGGTTTCACTATTCTTTTCACATTATCTCTCAAACCATTCTCAAACTTCACACACTTCCAATGGTCATTTGGATTGTATCTAAGGTAAGATGAAAATTTGGATAGTTCCTCAAATTTTGCCACATACTGCCTCACCATCATACTTCCCTACTCCAATTTTAAAAACTCCATCTCTTTATCTTCTTGTATATTTTGCAGAAAGTATTTTTTCTAGAAAAGTAATCTTAAATACTGCCCAGGTGATTTGGGTCCCTGCCACTTCCACCATTCTTCTCGCACCATCCCACCAATGTTCAGCTTCTTCCTTCAACATATAAACATCAAAAGATATTTTTTAATCCTCCATGCATCTCATTAACGCAAAAATTTTCTCCAACTCCCTTATCCACCCTTCAGCCTTTGCTGGATCATACTCCCCATTGAATGTTGAAGGACTAGCCTTCAAGAACTCAGAAAGATCACGTAAACGTTGATTCCTTTCGACCTATACCATTTGCTCTAGATGAGGTTGTGCCAGTTGGTTAGGTTGATTGTTTCCCAACCTTTCAACCACTCTTGCAGTTGCAGCCGCTTGCTCCATCATCGCATTAGCCATTGCCATCATGGCCTGGGCCATATCTGGTTCTTCTTTAGTGGAGTTCCTTGTTCCCCTATCTTTTTTAGGTGATTCCATAATTTCTTGTATACACTATATACACAAAACAATACATATTAAGTAGATCAATATCAATATCATGTAATCGTGTATTAGTAGCTAATAACAATCCAACCTATGGAAAGTTATGCAGTTCTATTCAAGTACCTCAAACAAGCTTTAAACAAGTTAAAATCAATCTATTCTCGACCATAGAATTCAAGAATCATTAAAGGAATCCAATTCCCCACATCATACCCCTGTTTGAAATTCAAGGTTTATCAAGATTCAAGAACAAAGTTTGAAACTTTAGCTCATGATCAAAGTGTAACACCCTAATTCCATTCACTATACTATACCCTACATGTACTAAGTAAATAGAATTAGCATGTCCTAACTTTAGCGTAATGTATAACTTATTCAATAGCTATTTAATGAATAAATATATAGAGCCTTTATAGAAGTAAGAGAGCAAGATATTTTACACCTCAGGAAACTTGCTATTTACTGGAAATCTATTTGATAAGTCTTAAATTACAAACATTTACAAACTAATTACATGAACTTAATAACAAAACCATAAATATAATTACATAACCAAAACTACTACATTAACAACTTAACTAAATCTTCATCACCTTGTCTTGCGCTGGCTTGGGTCCTCCTCTGGATTTATCATGGAAAACATAAAAAAACTTAGGGTGAGAATTAATAATTCTCAGTAGTAAAATTTAAATCATGACATCATGGTAAGTTCAGCTACTTTGGGATAAAAACTAAAGTGTACTTAATCATTGGAAATATGGCATGTGCCAAAACTTAGTCCTTTCTCTTCCCAAAGCAGACTGTTCATTCAATTCCAAAATAATTCATTGAGTTACTGAAACAGTTTAAACAACACATAAAAGTTTTGCACATAAATCAACACATTTATTCGTATCAACTATGGTGGCAACAACCATAAACATTCTTTTACTATAATACCTTTAAGTTAAACTTCAACATTTATCATCATTCTAGGAATAACACTTAATTTGCTTTAAATACTATTCTTAACCTTTTCTAACTAGCTTTTATCATTAACTCAACATTTGATAAAAATAAGACAATCGCTTATATAATTGCTAATTTTTATGCAATGCATGATAATGTATGATTATGCCTAATGAGAATCCTAAAGTATGTTCATGTAATGATTCTTTCAAAATATTTTATTTTGGAAAACACATGTTATTTGAATATTTCCAAGAAGCCATTTTGTTCCAGGAAACTCTTGTGTTCCTTGTATTGTTTTCTAGGTAGGTAGGATGCCCTTTTGTTCCTTGCATTACCAAACATTTTTACTCACTTGGAGCCCTTTTGTCCAAGCTATAAATTTACAATACATGGAAACATCAAATAACAAGTTTCAAAACAAAATATGCATAATATTAAAACCTTTCTTTCTTTAACTTTTACTTAATCATATCTTCCATTATAATGTAGGGAAGCAATACCATAAACATTAAACTTTCTCTTTTATATTATCATACATGCTTGTAGAGAGGGCCTCACTCAACCTCATCTACCTTTACCATCCTTTTATATTGCTTCCCAATATCATGATCATCAACATTATTTTATAACATATATAAATCAATATACTTCTTTACAATACACCATGTCATGGCTCATTGCCTCATTTAACATCTTAATCATCGTGATGAACATTTATTTCTTACAATTGATGTACATCTTTTAAATATATCAATTTGACATAACATTACATTTAAAATCAATTTCACAATCAAACAAATCTAAGTTCATATTATGCCATCGTCATATCCTTAATCAAAACATAATGTGTCTCATTACATCATTTAATAACAAAACACAATACATTACCTAGCAAAAATCATTATATAGGGATCCAACACCCTTATTTCACATCATCATATCTCAATCTTAGCCAAAAAGAAAATAAAACGTAGTTCACAAACCATTGAACCTCAAATTATCCCAAAACACCTTAATATTTGCCTCAAAAAGGATGATTTTCAAGATTGCACCAGAGGTGCATCTTAACTTCAAACATTTTGAAATTTTATAGGCATATATAGCCTTACATGTTAGCTTTCAAATGCCTCCAGAATTAGGTCATTTCGATATCTGTAACCTAAGTTATGCAATGATTACTATAAGTTGTGAGCATTATGTTTTTCTGGATGCTGTTATTCGAATAACAGCGTATTTTTTTACATTTTTTGGTGCCTGTTATTCGAATAACACTACTGTAATTCGAATAATAACCTGCATAACCAGTTTTTTGTATAAGTTCAAGGTGGTTTCTTCACTATTTTCATTCCTACTTTCAATCCTTCCTTAAATCATGGATTCTAAACATCAAGACATGATTTTTACAAATCAAAACCCCAAGATAACACCCAAACTCAGTTTTCATTTCATTACAAAAGCTCAAACAAAACCTAAACATGAGAAAGGAGAATTGTAGAAGGATTTCCCCTACCTCCTGAAGATGATGAAGCCTTGAAGATAATGAAGCTCTTGATTTCCTCATCTTTCTCTTCTCATTTTCTTCCCTTTTTCTTCCTCTGTTTCTTTCTTCATTTTCCACTACAGCCATGCATGAGAGAGATTGAGAAAGATGAGACAAATGATCATTTTTTTAAAAGATGATATTAAGGGTAAAATGGTCATTTTGTTAAACTTCGTATCTATTAATAACATTTTGGTCTTACTAAATCAAGCTTCCTAACTTCCAACAATCTTAGAATAAAGTCTAAGATTCATCCAAATTATTATTTCACCATTTCTTTGATTTTCCATATATGTTGTGCCTCATTCTGGTACTAAATATTCACTCGGTATCCTTAAGAATACCAAACTGACTGTTTGTCCTCAAAATTTAACTACATCCTCTTTCACTCATTTGTGACCTACAAATAACTTTTCCATATTCATTTCCTTTAATATAGTATTTATGCTATTTTTCTAAGTTAGAATAGTCATTTTACACGTTCTGTGTTGCGGCAAAATGCCTAAATTAACTCGAAACGTCACAAAATTGAGTGATCATGTTAAACAAGTATCAAGCTACCTCTGTAACCTTATATAAGCCTAACATGTATTAAAAGAGGATGTTAAAATTCTCTCCTCCTTTTAAAAATTTTGTCCTCAAAATTTAGCTGCTTATACTAATAGTTTAGAGAACATAACAGTTGCCTCTCTACTATATCCATCTTATTCATTTCAACTTTTAACCAAACTTAGATATTCATATTCTTTTGTTTCTGATGAGAATTACCCTGTAAAGAGTCAGAAGATTGAACTTCCCTTCTTGTCTTCTTAATGTATATACCATTCTTGGAACCTATAGTCTAGGATCAGGTATAACTTTCTGCCTTTACTGACATCTACTGATATAGTGCCTTAGTTGATCACATACGTAATATACCAATAAAGTTTCTTGTCATGTTGTCTTTTTCCACCCTTAGAACTTTCAGCCTTTATAGTTTCTATTTTGTAATTCATTGGATGTAAAATTGTATTCTTCATCCACATCATCTATCTTTTTCACTTTTGAAGATTCATGACGTTCTAATCAATGTGAAACTTCGATTCAATGGTCTCCACAATCTTTATATTTCTTAATATAATGGGAAAAACCCCTAATCTCCATAGGCTAGGAAAATCTTTTGTTTCCTACCCCTTCAATCCATATTCAAACTTGACATACTTTTGGTTTTCATTTGGATTGATCCTAACATATGAGGAAAACTTGAAAAGTTCTCCAAACTTCACTTCACTTCACTTCATATTATACAATAAACATACCTTCTTGTTTTAATTCCAAAATATTCCACTTCTTCATTATCTTATATATTTCTTTGAAAACACCTGTTTAAGAATGTCTTCCTAAATGTCTTCCACATTACAAAAGTACACACAACTCCCAATAGTCTTATTTAACTCCTCTACCAATACTTTGCTTTGCCCATTGTCTTAAAAGTTCCCATATTAGGAATTTCCTTAATTTATTTATTCTTTGAGTCCTTTCTTTCTGATACATTGCAAGAACAAATTTTGTCAAATCTCCTAAGACAAACTTAATTCCATCCGTATAAATACATGGTTTTTCCTTATCATGTATATTGTTACAATTTTCACCCTGGCAGTATACATCTTCAAGAGTTTAAACCTTTGTAGTTACTAAGTCAATTTTGAGTGTTAAGGTCTTATTTGACAAAATGTAAGATGTCTTCTCATTTTTAGAAGAACGTACTTTCATTCTAACATAATAACATTTCACAAGAGAAGTCATTGGGTCTTAACACTCCTTACATTTCTCTTTTCAATAAATTATCAACCAAAACATTGTCATCACCTAAAGATTAATGCATGTGTGTCCGTGTGTTATATCTTTGAACCTCAATCTCCTATTTGAAGAAACATAACAGTAATATACATATGGCTCATGAGAATCTCATTCAAAATACAATTGTCATTCCCTTTCACAGTTGATGTATCTTTGAAAACTTGCGAATTCAACCAATTGATATCTCAAGCCTACAAATTTCTTGCTCTTTCAATTCTACACCAATTTCGTAACTATCTACAAGTATGTAACAACCTCATATCTTATATAGAAAAGGAGTGAAATCTCAACAATAACTTTGATGAATGTTTCCATATTTACAAACATATCTTTATCATATATCTTTAGAAAACATAACTCCACTTAGATCTTTGAAAGTTATAACCTTCAAAGTGTTTACCTCAAAACAGGTTAAAAGATCATACCACTTTATGTCTTAATAAATAATCCTCTATAAAAAAAAATTCATTTAATTTCCTTGTTTTACTACCCATATAACATAATAACTGACCAATCAAACTTGACTTACTTCTTAATACTTTCTTCTTTCGCATACTTCTGACTCCATACTCCAACTTGAACTTGCTTTCCTTTATATTGTAGGAATTGAAATCTAACTTCAATATCTAATATTTTATTCTCTTAGAGGCTTTACTAATTCACTCTAATCCTTGACTATCACTATGATATATCCTTTTCTAATTGGTAACAAATTTATCCTTTTTAAGCTTCAAATAATCATGGAAATCCTGGTCACATTTGTAGAGGTGGATTAGCTTTCATCCTGACAAAATCTAATTAACAATAGTTGTAGCACCCTGGAAAACATGTTAGGCTTATATATGGATATAAAGGTAACTTAATACTTGTTTAACATGTTTGTTGAATTTTGTGGCAATCTGAGTTACTTTAGGGATTTTGTTGCAAGCCAAAATGTGAAAAATAGCTTAAAATGACTCAGTTATTAGCTTGTATAGCTTAGCTAATGGAAATAGATGTCGATAATTTATTTATGGGTCACAAATGTGTATTATGGAATGTGGTTAAAGTTTGAGAAATTTCGGAGTCAGTTTGGTATTTTTAAGCATACTGGTTGTGTGTTTTAATACCGGATTGACTAGTCACAAATATGGAAAATGATAGTTTTGATGCAACAAGATTTTTTATGAATCCTGTGATTTATTTTAAACTTGTTGGCTATAAGAAAATTGGATTTGGAGAAATCTAAATATTCTTAGCAGATTGGGTTTTTTGGTACCCTTTTAGTGTTTACCTATAAGAAGTCAAAACTAACCTCCCTTTCTAATTTTCTCTCACGATTGAGGCAGAAACAGGGAGAAAAGAAAAGGAACCGATAAAGAGAAAGAAAGAAGGAGAAAAAGGGAGAAAAGTTAAAGGCTTGAAGGAGGATTCAAGAGCAAGATTAAGACTTCAAGATCTTCATTTTTGTTGTACAAAAGTTAGGGATTCTTGAACTTAGTTTCATATTTTTCCTCATTTCTCCATGTTAGGTTTGATGGAGGTCTAATATGTCAAATTGAGTTCTTGTGGTGTGATATGTGATTTTCTTGCTTGGATGAGTTATAAATGTTATTTATGACTTGTTAATGCATAGAGTACGGATTAGAAACTAAAATTATCCATTTTAGACCTAAAATGCTCAAAGTGTAGGTTTTGGGGTTTTAATGGGTGATTTTGTGTTTGAATCCAATTTTGATGAAATCAATTGGTGTTTTGTGTCTCTTTCATGTTAGTGAACTTGTTAGGAACTTAAAATCACCTAGAAACTAGTTTAAAGTGATCAAAATCTGTGATTTGTTCCAATGGAACAGTACTACATTCTACAAAATTCTGCAAAACTGTGTTTATGCTTGATGTAATCGATTACAAGGTTTATGTAATCAATTACAAGGATATTGTAATCGATTACCGGGGTTCTGGAATTTGTTGTAATCGATTATAACAAGGGTGTAATCGATTACCAAGTTTCTGACTTTGTTGTAATCGATTACAACAATGGCATAATCGATTACGAGCTCCCTGTTTATGAAAAAAAATGAGTTTTTATTTATGGGATCATTTGTGCAAGTCTTTTTGGATGTTATGAGACACTTCTGGAGATAATTCTTGGGAAGAATTATCAACTTGCATATATAAAAAGTTTGGAAATGCTTAGACATTCAAAGTGTGATAGAATGCCTAGGTTAGTGTTTAGAACTTTAGTCATCATGAGGTTGACTTCTAAATCACTTGTGAGTGATTATGTGATGTTCTAAATACTATTTAGCTCGAGATATAAATCTTGCTACCTTTGTTGGATAAGTGTGGCTAAGGTTCCTATGTTCTGGTATTTAAATGTGTTTTCTAAAACTAAAAACTTGCATCAACATTGCATCATCATATTCTTAGGATCTTGTGTGAGCATAACCATACATCATACCATAAAGCATTGCATTTGTTAGTAGTTGTATAAGCAGTTACCTTGTTTGTTAGTTGCTCGATGATATCCTATGATCGTATGGGCGATTGTTTGATATCATTGATTATCGTTTGGTCACTATGGGTTAAGATCGTTGATTGCTATGCGAACATTACATAGAGTAGTATGTATGTTCTGATAGTGTGGAGCAGTGGCTCATTTATTCTATGGCGCTTAATCTTATGGTTGTAGTTTGTTTATTCATTGTAAATGAATGAACACTGGTGTTGGAATTGCATATATTGAGAAATTGTGATTTCTCACCCCGTTTATGTTTCCATGTAAATCCAGGTACAGGAAAAAGGGAAGCAGAAGAAACTGAAGATCTAGCGTAGTTTATTTTGTTTATTAAATAAATATGTTGTATATTTATTTTCCTACTACCTTGTCTTTGTAAAGGTTATGTTTTATAGTATGCCTTTGAGAGGATGATGATGTGTATATATATATATATATATAGCTTTTTGTTCTTCAGGCTCTCCATATTGACTTATATGAATGAATGATATGGGTTAGTTGTCGTTATAGGCTAGAAGTAGCATAGCTAATACTGCTTATTTAGGTATGTGCGCTATGTACTAGGTTCTCAATATTGGGATGTCACAATAGCAACCCGTTCCCTTATAGCAATTACTATCATCTTAGTTCTCTCAACACATTACAAGCACCATCTCTATTGAATTCCATAACCCACAACTCAACTTTACTAAATCATGATTTTATTTTGAACATCAGAATAAACTCCATTATTCATCAAACTTCTGCTTCATTTTACCTTATAAACATACTATCTTACTTCCATCCAAGAATTGTACTTTCTTATACTCTCACTTCTTCTTCAAGAAATATTTATCCAAAAGATCACTTTAAATACCTTCCATTTCATTTATGTACCGACTACTTCCATTAATCATCTCAAACTTATCCACTAATGCCCCACTTCTCCCTTCAACATAAAAGAAGCAAACGACACCTTTTGTTCATCTGGACAACTTATAACTTTGAATATCTTCTTCCTTGCATTTAACCTCTCTAATTTAAAACTTTAGCATTTCAGCTAATTGCGTATCTTCAAAATCCTTAAGACATGTTTCTTGCTGACATTTCAATTCTTCAATTCTTTCTTCATATTCACTCTTCAAACCTTAAGCTATTTTGTTCTTAACACGTCATCGAGGAAACAATATCAAATAACTACTGACTCTATTTTATACCTTTTCTCACAATCAATCTTGTCATCCTCAATCGGAGAATTTAATCTCCTTCTTTTCTTTACGCTATTATTAGCCTCAGTCTATTCCCACATTATTCCATTAATAACTCCTGTCTATTCCTCATTAGCAGCACTCTAGTCTCTCATCGTTTTCATCAACGGCCTAACAATCTCAGACATATTATAATTATCCTTTCATGAAAACTTTCCTATTCTTTCATATTTACATAGGAGGTGTTATAATTTCCTGTTCACATCGAACATTACATATTAAGTTAGCCAGACTTGATATCGTGTAACAGTGTGCAAGTAATTATCAACATCCAATCCAAAGGCTGTCATGCAATTCTATTCATGTATCTCACTTTGAGATAAAAGAATGCACGACATAAACAAAAACCACTAATCATGCTCAAAAGCATAGTCAGTCTATTCCCTGGCTCAACAAGAAGAACTGCTCTAATACCAAAATGTAACATCCCAATTCTATTAATTGTAGTATACCGTACGTATACTAAGTAAATAGAATTAGTATGTCACTTTCTAACTTAAGCGTAATTTATAACATGTTCAATAGCTATTTAACGAATAAATATATAGAGCCTTTATAGAAGTAAGAGAGGAAGACATTTTACATGTAACACCCCAAATTTTATTTATTTTATGATAAATATTCATTTTCTAATATTTGTGATTTTTGAAAAAAAAATTAGATTTTTTTGAGAACACGAAATATTTTAATATTATTTCTCATTTTACGTACAAACTGAGATGAGCCAGGAAAATGAGATATTTTTCTCGAGAACCTTGATTTGTGGAAACTTCGACGAGGGATCTTACTAAACCCGAGGCCAGACACAGTTTACGAGGTTTCATATTTTTTGAGAAATTTTAACAGATAAAATAATAAGCATTGTGTAAATTTTATCTGTCAGATAAATTAATACTGACTTCTGTCAACTGTAACAATTATCCATTGCATAATAACATGTATTAAAAATCCTATCACATTATCCTAATGTAATCTACTTTATGTCTAATCAACTCACTTTAATTCAAATTTAATGTATTTTAATCAAAGCTTCTTTGAGAAGCTTTGACCACCAAAAGACCAAGATGCCCTTAGCTTGTTAGGGAAGCCATTCCCTCCCCTTCTCTCTCTCAATGCCGCTGCTACCATTGTAACACCCCTTTGGAGGATGTCACACATAAAATAAAATAAAATAAATAGAAATAAAATCTACCCAAGTTGCGGAATATTTGTTAAAATTATTACGGGTTGTAAAAATAATTCCGATAGATCAAGTATGTAATAAAAAGATAATACGAAAAATACGAAATAAAAAAAAAAAACATCATCACTAATAATATACATATGGTTAAGTTATAAACTGTACATATAATTTACAACTAAGACTATAACTCTTTAAACAAGAACAGTAAAGAAAGCAATAAAAGAGTTAATATATACAGACATACGCTGACGCGCCCAAAAAAAAAACATCATGATTATCTACTCCTCTGATGGATCACTCTCGGTGTGAAAATGATCATCAGGAGATAAATATCCCTGATGTCTCGACATACGGCGATAACGGGATCGCGCAGTCGATACGATGCTTATCTCACTAGGCTCAGGGTTTTCAGCACCCCAATAACGCCTAATGTATAAAGGTAACTCTAAGTGCAGAAAAAGCGTCGTCGTCGAAATCGGATCTCCATCAAACTGATGACGTAGAATCACAAATCATACGTCCAAAGCATAGGTAACGAAGCACGATCTCCTCGTAAATGCCAAGCCGATCACCTCCATGGAATATCGCTCTATGAATCCCAAAAATGCAAAGGCGTCGCCATCCCCCACACAATCAATCCGGAGGGTATGGATGATCGGATGGTTCTTGCTCAAACCGATCGTCGGCTTGCGACCTTCCTCTTCCTCGGGGTACACGATCTCAAGAGGTTGTTCCTCTTCTTCCTCTTCAAACTCTTTACCGCATAAAATAAATAGACAATAGACACATACAATAAAGAGGTAAGACAACATAAAACCATCACAACATGGCAAATAAGAAGACGACAAATAACTACTACACAGTTCATGCAATACAAATAAGCTATAACAAGAATACATATTAAATATCCTAGGGTTTCGAACATCACGGATATAACACAAATAAAGAAATTCACACGTATAAATCAATTTCACGGATAAACTAAGATAAGAAATAGACAACTAACATAAAAATTATCGATAAATACAATTAGAGAAAATGTAAAAACATCCAAGATGTTACCAGATAAAGATAAATAGAGAAAAATGGAATATTATCCAAGATATACTCAAATATACCAAAACACAACCCTACTCCATGGAGCTAAACCCAAACAGATATCAGAGAGAATGACTTGCAAAATCTATTAGTACCACGGCTGCCCAACCAACTATTACGCGATCACACGTTGCGTCAATAGCCTACGACACTGGGAATCCACCATCCAGGCGTAGTATAGTTCACGGTCTCCCGTTGTGGCACTATAGGCAATGTACTACTAAACTTTACAAACCTCGATTAAATATAGTGAATGTCGAGTACATTAGTGTGCTATCGGTTTACCACGGCCCAGCGGAGCTACCAACTGTCCACATGTGGGATCCCGTACACTAAAGTCTCCAAGTTTATTAGAACAATAAACCACACTACATTTATCGCATCGACAACACGATGTGATTCGTCTCGTCAACCCAAAACACCAAAAATTGGCATAAAGACAGAACATAATTCCAAATATATGAAATTACGAAAATGCCCTCAAGATAAAAATATATGCCCTCAATGGCGAGAAAGCCCATGCGGGTTCACTTTTTCCCGACAAATGAAATAACCTCAAAAACTCATGCGGGTTCACGTTTTCCCGACAAATGAAAAATAAATACGGTAACGTTCAATCGCGTAGAAATTTTATCGCGTTTTTGAAATTTCGTCGTTTTACAAACGTTTAAAAATCGGGTAAAGATATTTTTCTGTTTTTAAAATCGCGTAACATTTTTAATACGTTTTCTCAATCGCGTAGGATTTTTAAATCATTTTCTTATTCGAATGCCTTTAAAATTACCATTTAAACAGATAGAAATAATATTTAGTACATTTAAACTACGTAGAATAATTTTTCATACCGTATACTGTCATTAGGATATTTTTACTATCTTATAGGTTCATTTTTACTAAAAATTGACAGTATTTTGTTTAGAAACTTATAATAATGGTTTTCTAAATTTTCCATAAAATTTCTATTTACCTAAATTTTTAACCATTTCATTAAATACTTTTTGAAATCTCTAACATGCTTCAAAACCAAAAGTGAGCTATATGTTAGAAAATTTCTTAACATTACTGTATTTCCTTCCTAATGATAAAATTATGAATTTTAACCCTTTAGATTTACTTCTAATCAATTGGTTCCTTCATAAATTATTATAGAAAATTTCTTCTTAACTTGTATTGTTTCTTTTTAATTGAAAAAGGTTTAGAAACAAGTTTTTAAAAATCATGAATTCCTATAGTGGCATGTTGGCGAATTTTATAAAACTTTTGCATTTGATTTCCAAAATGTCTTTCACCTTTTAAATCATATCAAATGTATTCTATAGTCTAAGTTCATTAAATCATTTTAGAAAATAGTTATCTATAGTCAATTTAATCCTTTAGGCATGTTGGCCCAAAATACTAAGTTTGTACCATTTGATTTCTAAATGCATTTTTCTTTGATCAAATCAATTAGAAACTTTCTTGATTCTCCTAGGTTAATTAAGCTACACTTTTAGGAAAAATCAAGAGAACATTTTGGTCCTCCAAACTTGTCATTGCCGTGAGCTATTGGATTGTGTTCTTTGGAACACTCATGCAAACTTACACATGTTATTCACATCCTATGACTTATCATACAATTTCTAACACATGCATTATATTTCTAACATATGCAAAATATTTCTAACACATGCAAAATATTTTCTAACACATACAACCTAAATTAAAGCTTGTAGACATGCATTCAAAAGCTATTAGACATGCAAGATTATTACAATTACCAAATAAGAAAGCTACTAACAAATAACACTTAAGCTACTAGCAACCACAAAATTAACAAATACACACATAAATAACACATGACCACCGAATCCTTATGGATTCTACAACATCACAAATAACTCCATCTTCTTACCACCATCAAGGGATGATAAGAATTGTCTTCCTCTTACCTTAAATGAAGACAAAAACTTGCTTTCTCACCTCCTTAGGTCACGGTTTTCACTCCACCAAACACCTAAAATTTTCAAACAAAACCTACATGTTACTAACCATGAAAAGGAAGCTAAACCATGGAAAAATCATGGCTTAGAACTTTGAAAAAGAAGAGAGAAAAGAAAAGTATGAAATTTCACCTTCTAGGTAAAACTTCCAAGGTTGGTTTCCAAGCCTTAGATGGAAGAATTTGAAGAAACTCCCAACTACAAAGGTTCTTAGAATGGTGTTTAGGTTAAGGAAACTTGGTTAGAAAAATTTTTGGATGGTTGGATGGTGTAGTTTGTGTCTTGGCCGAATATGGTGGAGAAAATGGGCAAGAATGGTGGCTAGGGTTCTTGATGAGAGAGAAGAGAGAAAAGTGATGAAGACAAAGTGATATTTTGGTCACCAAAGGCCTCTTGGCCGTGGACTTGATGTGGGGTGCAAGGTGGGCACCTTGCTTGGCTTCATCCAAGCCATTGGATGAATCAAAGGCTAAGATTAAGCCTTGGTGAGCAAGCCTTCTTCTCATTGGTTAGCTTATGGTGACTCACATGCTGAGTCACACTGTGTATTTAATTTTCTGCTGAGTCACTAGTGAGAGTCACTGTTCTGAAAGTTCTACGACCTACGGTGATTAATTAAGCTACCGATCTAACTGTTCTCTAATTGTGGGTCCCGCAAAATATTTCCTGGTCCATTGTCACTAAAACATCTTGACTAATAAAATAATATTATAATAATATAAAATTATTTTATTTGTGATTAAATCCTAAAAATTAAAAGATTATTTTTAGTCTCATTTAGAATCGGGTTAAGTAAGATCCTCCAATTCTAAATAATCAAATAAGATTTTCCCGGCCCGAAAATATTATTTTCCCGCCTCGAGCAAATCGCACAAAAAGTCCATATAAAATCACAGACGCAGTATTTTCTCGCATTAAATCAAGAAGAAAACAATTAAAAACAGACAAAAACAGAGAAAACAAGATGCGTTCGGGACGTAACGGTCATTTTCCCGTTTTTCCCACAACGTAGGTAATCGCCCAAAACGTTCAAATAAAATATCCAAATAGTATTATTTAGTCAGTATATCTTTCGAGAAAAATTAATACAAGAGTTTCGAAAAAATTTTTATTTGACCGTCTCGAAGCAAATTACGTAAAACGATCAAATAAAATTTGAACCTGTATTATCGAAATTGTTTTCATACAAAATTCAAGAATAGAAAAACAGGGACACAGCGGTCATTCATACAAAAGCATGAAAAACAGAAAACAGTACATTCAGAATATTTTCTAAAAATTGGGGCGTTACAACACTCCCCAACAAATAAAAATTTCGTCCTCGAAATTTGATGTTTATCCGAACAAATGAGGATACTGATCCTTCATTTTACCTTCCAGCTCCCAAGTAGCTTCACCCGTCACATCATTCCATATAACCTTCACCAACTCGATCATCTTCCCTCGAAGCTGCTTTACCTTTCTGTCCTCTATCCTGACAGGTAAAGTTTCGTAAGTCAAATTCTCCTTTAATTGCACGTCATCCGGTTGTATAACATGTGTCGGATCTGCATATACTTCCGTAATTGAGACACATGAAACACGTCATGCAAATTGGATAGGAAAGGCGGCAAAGCAATCGATATGCTACAGGACCAATACGTCGGATAATCTGATATGGTCCAATGAATTTAGGAGTAAGCTTCTTAGACTTAATTACCCTTCCGACACCAGTCGTAGGAGTAACTCTCAGAAACACATGCTCACCCTCTTCAAATTCAAGAGGTCGTCTTCGCTTATCCGCGTAACTCTTTTGTCTGCTTTGCGTCGTCCTCATCTTTTCTTGTATCATCTTGACTTTATCCGTAGTTTGTTTGTACAAGCTCCGGTCCAACAGCCATACTTTCTCCATTTTGATACCAAAGATAACGGCGTTCGACATCGTCTTCCATACAATGCTTCATAAGGTGCCATTCCAATGCTCGCGTGAAAACTATTGTTGTAGGTGAATTCTATCAAAGATAAAAATTCATCCCAACTTCCCCGTTGTTCCAAAACACAAGCACGCAATAAATCCTCCAAAGACTGTATAGTTCTTTCGGTCGATCGTCGATCGTCACTGCGGATGATACGCCGAACTCGGTCGTAACTTAGTTCCCATAGCTTCTTGTAGACTTCGCCAAAATCTTGACGTAAACCTCGGATCTCTGTCGAAATTATACTTGTCGGTACACCATGTAGTCTGACAATTTCACTGATGTACAACTGGGTTAATCTCTCCAATGAATATTTAATATTAATTGATAAGAAATGAGCCGATTTCGTAAGTCTATCGACTATAACCCATATTGCGTCATGACCTCTCCTTGTCTTTGGCAAACCAGTAACGAAATCCATAGAAATGCTGTCCCATTTCCATTCTCGGAATCGATAATGGTTGCAACATCCCAGTGGTCTTTGGTGTTCAACTTTCGACTTTTGACAAACTAGACAAGTTGACACGCATCTAACTACATCACCCTTCATTCCATGCCACCGAATAACTTCTTCAAGTCTTGATACATCTTTGTTATGCCCGGATGCATACTCACCGACTAGTATGGGCATGTTTCACAATATATCTTCTCGCCTCGATTACGAGGAACACGACTCTACCCCGAAATCTCGAAATTCCATCGCTTCCTTCCTTGAACTCTAGTGTCTCGCCTTGTTTTATCTCGCTCCCTTATTCCTTGCAAAAATTTATCGGCATTTTGTTTTTCCTTTATGTCTTCCATCGCCTCGCTCGAGATAGTAACCATGCTAACACGATCTTCCCTGGTTTCAACTCAACAAATGACCACTCATCTCTAAACCGTTCAATGAGCTCTTTTTCTTTAATCATTAGCGCGAAACACTAATAATCTTCCCGCTTAAGGCATCGGCCACGACATTCGCCTTACCAGGGTGGTATAAAAGTTGAAAATCGTAACCGTTCGAAATTCCAACCACCTTCGCCGCCTCATATTCAATTCCTTCCGTCGTACAAGTACTTCAAACTCTTGTGATCACCGAAAATGTTGAACGTTGCTCCATAGAGAAAGTGTCTCCATATCTTCAAAGCAAAAACTACCGCAGACCAATTCCAAATCATGCGTAGGATAATTCTTTTCATGAATCTTCAATTGCCGAGAAGCATACGCCACCACATTCCTCTTGCATCAACACGCATCCTAGTCCTTGATAAGAAGCGTCACAATACACATCGAAAGATTTCGTCGAATCTGGTAGGATTAACACCGGCGCAGTTGTTAACCTCTTCTTCAACTCTTGAAAACTAGCTTCACGTTCTTCCGTCCATTCGAAAGCTTGACTTTTCCTCGTAAGTTGTGTAAGCGGTCCAAAGAATCTTGGAAAAACCTTCGATAAATCTCCGATAATAACCAGCAAGTCCAACAAAACTTCGAACTTCTGTTACTGTCTTAGGTCTCTCCCACTGTAAAACAGTCTCCACTTTCGATGGGTCCACCGCTATACCTTCTTTAGAAATTACGTGACCAAGAAATTGAACTTCTTCTAACCAGAACTCACACTTAGACAACTTCGCATACAACCTGTTTCTCCCTCAAAATCTGAAGAATAACACTTAGATGTTCAAGCATGCTCTTCCTTCGATTGAGAATAGATCGAAATGTCATCGATAAAGACAACGACAAATCTGTCTAGATATGGACGAAATATTCTTTCATATAATCCATAAATATAGCGAGGAGCATTCGTCACCCCGAATGGCATTACCTGATACTCATAATGTCCATAACGAGTTCGAAAAGCAGTTTTTGGCACGTCTTCCCCTCTTACACGAATTTGGTGATAACCTGATCGTAGATCTATTTTGGAAAATATCACAGCTCCTCTCAATTGATCCATCAAATCGTCGATTCTTGGAAGCGGATATTTATTCTTGATAGTCACCTTGTTCAATTGCCGATAGTCCACACAAAGTCGTGACGTTCCATCCTTCTTCTTGACCAAAAGTACTGGTGCACCCCATGGGGAAACACTAGGTCGTACAAATTCTTTCTCCAACAGTTCCACTAATTGCTTTTTCAGCTCCTCCAACTCTACTGGCGACATACGATATGGTGCAATTGAAATAGGACCTGTTCCCGGTACTAAATCAATTGAGAATTCGATCTCCCGCTCAGGCGGTAAACCAGGTACATCTTCAGGAAAAACGTCCGGAAAATCGTTGACAACAGGAATAGTATTCACATCCTTCTCATTCTTAACTTCTAGAGAAGACAATACCAGATATCCCTGCGCTCCATCTCTCAATAAAGATTTGACCTTAACAGCAGTTAAGAATCCAGACTCTTCTTCCTTAGGAAAAACTATAGTTTTCTTTGCACAATCTATGAGGATATGGTTAGAACATAACCAATCCATCCCTAATATTACATCTATCTCAATGAGAGGCAAACAAATCAAATCAACCAAAAACAAACGGTCTTTCACAACAATTGGACAATCCAAACAGATCTTAGAAGTAACTACAGGTTTAGCAGTTGGTGTAGATACATTCAACATAACATTCAGAGAAGACATAGGCAACTTCAACCTTTCCACACAATCATATGCAATAAAAGAGTGTGTAGCACCCGAGTCATACAAGACAGTCAGAAGGTTACCTCCAATGTCTCCTTCTCCCTGAATAAGATCATCAGACTTAGAAATCTCAGATCCCACCATTGTATATACTCTTCCTCCAGATCTCGGTTGAGTACTTCCAGATTTTTGCTGATTAGTTTTAACATACCGAACAACAGGTTTTCTCTCCGGCTGTGGACAATCCTTTGCTATGTGCCCAGGTTGTTTACAATTGAAACAAACTGTACCTTTAACTGTACACTCGGGAGAAATATGACCTTTCTTCCCGCACTTAAAACACGTTGGCGTAAACGCCACCCTCTGTCCAACTCCACTTCCACTTGCACTTCCACTAACAGATGGTCGTTGAGATTGACTTCCTGTTGGCCTGGTGTACGGCTTACGCTGAAACCGATTGGCATTACTACCTCCACCTCTCTGAAACCTTGTCGGTCCAAAATTCCGATTCCTTTGATCTCTAGATGGCTCTAACTCTTCAAGTCGAGCACACGCATCCACCAACGCATGAAACTGAGTCATCCTCAAAGATACCACTCCTCGTTTCAGTTCCACCCTTAAACCTGATTCAAACTTCCTGCATCTCCACACATCATCTTGTCGTGTCTGAGCATAATCTGAGAATTGAGATAAACTCTCAAATTTCGTGGCATACTCATTCACCGTCATATTCCCTGTCGCAACCCAAGAAATTCCATTTCCTTGGCATGCCTAGCACTTGCGGGAAAATATTTATCCGAGAAAAGTATTAGAAAACACTTCCCAAGTGATCTCGGTCCCTTCGACTTGCAACACTCGGCGGATTCCTCTCCACCAATGTTCTCGCATCTCCTCTCGGCATGAAAACAAAGATAAGTCACTTTCTTTTCATCGGTACATCTCATCCCTCGAATATTCTCTCTAAATCTTGCATCCACCGACTCGCTTTCTCCGGATCCACCTCGCCTCTAAATTGTGGCGGATTATGACGCCTAAATTCGGATAAATTTAGGGCATCTGTTTGTAGCATCTTGTTGTTGGGGGCTTTGCTCTCAAATTTTGCCGAGTAATCACTTCACCATCTCGCCGCATAGCCTCAAGAAGAACCAACATCGGATCCTCATCTCGATTTACGTTAGCACGTCCTCTGCGCTCTACCAGCCATCTTCTTTCTTCAAACATAACAAAACAAAGTCGGATACATCCTTTAAGATATTTCCAAAAGGATATAAATCACAAAGATCACAGAGAATCACACAAAGACAAACAAAAACGGACCCAACCACAACCCCAAAAGACTCTAACTTGGGCTCGATACCAACTAATGTAACACCCCTTTGGAGGATGTCACACATAAAATAAAATAAAATAAATAGAAATAAAATCTACCCAAGTTGCGGAATATTTGTTAAAATTATTACGGGTTGTAAAAATAATTCTGATAGATCAAGTATGTAATAAAAAGATAATACGAAAAATACGAAATAAAAAAAAAACATCATCACTAATAATATACATATGGTTAAGTTATAAACTGTACATATAATTTACAACTAAGACTATAACTCTTTAAACAAGAACAGTAAAGAAAGCAATAAAAGAGTTAATATATACAGACATACGCTGACGCGCCCAAAAAAAACATCATGATTATCTACTCCTCTGATGGATCACTCTCGGTGTGAAAATGATCATCAGGAGATAAATATCCCTGATGTCTCGACATACGGCGATAACGGGATCGCGCAGTCGATACGATGCTTATCTCACTAGGCTCAGGGTTTTCAGCACCCCAATAACGCCTAATGGATAAGGGTAACTCTAAGTGCAGAAAAAGCGTCGTCGTCGAAATCGGATCTCCATCAAACTGATGACGTAGAATCACAGTCATACGTCCAGCATAGGTAACAGAAGCACGATCTCCTCGTAAATGCCAAGCCAGATCACCTCCATGGAATATCAGCTCTATGAATCCCAAAAATGCAGGCGTCGCCATCCCCCACACAATCAATCCAGAGGGTATGGATGATCGGATGGTTCTTGCTCGTAAAACTGATCGTCAGCTTGCTGACCTTCCTCTTCCTCAGGGTACACGATCTCAAGAGGTTGTTCCTCTTCTTCCTCTTCAAACTCTTTACCGCATAAAATAAATAGACAATAGACACATACAATAAAGAGGTAAGACAACATAAAACCATCACAACATGGCAAATAAGAAGACGACAAATAACTACTACACAGTTCATGCAATACAAATAAGCTATAACAGTAATACATATTAAATATCCTAGGGTTTCAGAACATCACAGATATAACACAAATAAAGAAATTCACACAGATAAATCAATTTCACAGATAAACTAAGATAAGAAATAGACAACTAACATAAAAATTATCAGATAAATACAATTAGAGAAAATGTAAAAACATCCAAGATGTTACCAGATAAAGATAAATAGAGAAAAATGGAATATTATCCAAGATATACTCAAATATACCAAAACACAACCCTACTCCATGGAGCTAAACCCAAACAGATATCAGAGAGAATGACTTGCAAAATCTATTAGTACCACGGCTGCCCAACCAACTATTACGCGATCACACGTTGCGTCGAATAGCCTACGACACTGGGAATCCACCATCCAGGCGTAGTATAGTTCACGGTCTCCCGTTGTGGCACTATAGGCAATGTACTACTAAACTTTACAAACCTCGATTAAATATAGTGAATGTCGAGTACATTAGTGTGCTATCGGTTTACCACGGCCCAAAGAGGAGCTACCAACTCATCCACATGTGGGATCCCGTACACTAAAGTCTCCAAGTTTATTAGAACAATAAACCACACTACATTTATCGCATCGACAACACGATGTGATTCGTCTCGTCAACCCAAAACACCAAAAATTGGCATAAAGACAGAACATAATTCCAAATATATGAAATTACGAAAATGCCCTCAAGATAAAAATATATGCCCTCAATGGCATAAAGCACATGCGGGTTCACTTTTTCCCGACAAATAAATAACCTCAAAAACTCATACGGGTTCACGTTTTCCCGACAAATAAAAATAAATACGGTAACGTTCAATCGCGTAGAAATTTTATCGCGTTTTTGAAATTTCGTCGTTTTTACAAACGTTTAAAAATCGGGTAAAGATATTTTTCTTTTTTTAAAATCGCGTAACATTTTTAATACGTTTTCTCAATCGCGTAGGATTTTTAAATCATTTTCTTATTCGAATGCCTTTAAAATTACCATTTAAACAGATAGAAATAATATTTAGTACATTTAAACTACGTAGAATAATTTTTCATACCGTATATCTTGTCATTAGGATATTTTTACTATCTTATAGGTTCATTTTTACTAAAAATTGACAAGATTTTTGTTTAGAAACTTATAATAATGGTTTTCTAAATTTTCCATAAAATTTCTATTTACCTAAATTTTTAACCATTTCATTAAATACTTTTTGAAATCTCTAACATGCTTCAAAACCAAAAGTGAGCTATATGTTAGAAAATTTCTTAACATTACTGTATTTCCTTCCTAATGATAAAATTATGAATTTTAACCCTTTAGATTTACTTCTAATCAATTGGTTCCTTCATAAATTATTATAGAAAATTTCTTCTTAACTTGTATTGTTTCTTTTTAATTGAAAAAGGTTTAGAAACAAGTTTTTAAAAATCATGAATTCCTATAGTGGCATGTTGGCCGAATTTTATAAAACTTTTGCATTTGATTTCCAAAATGTCTTTCACCTTTTAAATCATATCAAATGTATTCTATAGTCTAAGTTCATTAAATCATTTTAGAAAATAGTTATCTATAGTCAATTTAATCTTTAGGCATGTTGGCCCAAAATACTAAGTTTGTACCATTTGATTTCTAAATGCATTTTTCTTTGATCAAATCAATTAGAAACTTTCTTGATTCTCCTAGGTTAATTAAGCTACACTTTTAGGAAAAATCAAGAGAACATTTTGGTCCTCCAAACTTGTCATTGCCGTGAGCTATTGGATTGTGTTCTTTGGAACACTCATGCAAACTTACACATGTTATTCACATCCTATGACTTATCATACAATTTCTAACACATGCATTATATTTCTAACATATGCAAAATATTTCCAACACATGCAAAATATTTTCTAACACATACAACCTAAATTAAAGCTTGTAGACATGCATTCAAAAGCTATTAGACATGCAAGATTATTACAATTACCAAATAAGAAAGCTACTAACAAATAACACTTAAGCTACTAGCAACCACAAAATTAACAAATACACACATAAATAACACATGACCACCGAATCCTTATGGATTCTACAACATCACAAATAACTCCATCTTCTTACCACCATCAAGGGATGATAAGAATTGTCTTCCTCTTACCTTAAATGAAGACAAAAACTTGCTTTCTCACCTCCTTAGGTCACGGTTTTCACTCCACCAAACACCTAAAATTTTCAAACAAAACCTACATGTTACTAACCATGAAAAGGAAGCTAAACCATGGAAAAATCATGGCTTAGAACTTTGAAAAAGAAGAGAGAAAAGAAAAGTATGAAATTTCACCTTCTAGGTAAAACTTCCAAGGTTGGTTTCCAAGCCTTAGATGGAAGAATTTGAAGAAACTCCCAACTACAAAGGTTCTTAGAATGGTGTTTAGGTTAAGGAAACTTGGTTAGAAAAATTTTTGGATGGTTGGATGGTGTAGTTTGTGTCTTGGCCGAATATGGTGGAGAAAATGGGCAAGAATGGTGGCTAGGGTTCTTGATGAGAGAGAAGAGAGAAAAGTGATGAAGACAAAGTGATATTTTGGTCACCAAAGGCCTCTTGGCCGTGGACTTGATGTGGGGTGCAAGGTGGGCACCTTGCTTGGCTTCATCCAAGCCATTGGATGAATCAAAGGCTAAGATTAAGCCTTGGTGAGCAAGCCTTCTTCTCATTGGTTAGCTTATGGTGACTCACATGCTTTGAGTCACACTTGTGTATTTAATTTTCTTTGAGTCACTAGTGAGTCACTGTTCTGAAAGTTCTACGACTACGGTGATTAATTAAGCTACCGATCTAACCGTTACTGCTAATTGTGGGTCCCGCAAAATATTTCCGGGTCCATTTGTCACTAAAACATATCTTGACTAATAAAATAATATTATAATAATATAAAATTATTTTATTTGACATTAAATCTAAAAATTAAAAGATTATTTTTAGTCTCATTTAGAATCGGGTTAAGTAAGATCCTCCAATTCTAAATAATCAAATAAGATTTTCCCGGCCCTAAAATATTATTTTCTGCCTCGAGCAAATCGCACAAAAAGTCCATATAAAATCACAGACGGTATTTTCGGCATTAAATCAAGAAGAAAACAATTAAAAACAGACAAAAACAGAGAAAACAAGATGTTCGGGATGTAACGGTCATTTTCCGTTTTTTCCCACAACGTAGGTAATCGCCCAAAACGTTCAAATAAAATATCCAAAGAAGATTATTTAGTCAGTATATCTTTCGAGAAAAATTAATACAAAGGCTCGAGAAAAATTTTTATTTGACCGTCTCAAGCAAATTACGTAAAAAGCGATCAAATAAAATTTGAACTCAGTATTATCGAAATTGTTTTCATACAAAATTCAAGAATAGAAAAACAGGGACACAGCTGTCATTCATACAAAAGCATGAAAAACAGAAAACAGTACATTCAGAATATTTTCTAAAAATTGGGGCGTTACAACCATTGCCCAAGGGAGGTAAAAATTTGTCTTCTCACTTAATGTATTTTCAATCAAAAACATTACATTTCCTACAACACTTTCTCTCTCTAACTTCATCTTCTTCATCATTTCTCTTTCTCTTCTTCTCTTTCTTCTCCCTTCTCCATCTGAAAATTGTAGCCCCTTGAGTGACCATTTTCTTTGATTTTTCTCTTCATCAAGACCATTTCCATACTCACCTCAACCTTCTCTACATATTCTATTTAGAAATTTTCCTCAAAATCCAACCTTTCCTCCATTGTCTTCCAAGACAAAGCTTCAAGCTTTAAGGTAAAGTTTTCATTTTTCTTCTCCTTTCTCTTCATTTTCATGCTCCATGGTCTCTTTGATGACCATAGATCTCTTCTTTTTCAGCCATTAATGTTGAATCATTGTCTTGAAATTCCTAGGGTTTTGGGAAGCTCAAAACCAAACCTTCAAGGACCAAGTAGGAGATCATTTTTGTGTTCTTCCTTTAGGTAAGAGGGAGATTACTCACTTCAACCATTATGGTGGTGAGGGAACCTTTGTATGCTTACTTTGTTTTAGTGATTTTGTATGCTTATGTATTTTTTAAAAAATTGGATTAATGTTTGAGTGATGATCTTGAATGTATTGGATGTGTTGAAAATGCTTGATCATGTTAGGGTCATTAAATAGAAAATTTGGAGTTTCCTACCCTAATATGATGCCACGGTTTTGATTCGGAATTAAGGATATGAATTGGTTTTTGTATACAATATAATGAAGCTTAGGTGATTAAATGTTGGATGATAACATTAATATTAATGAATGGAAAATTTTAAGGGTTTAATACCCCAAAGTGAGGCCACAATTTTGACTTGAATTTTGAGGGATTGGATTAGTTTGGTGTGAACAAAAATTTAAGTGATTAGATATTAAAAGACTAATGCATAAAATGTAAAGAAATTGGAAACTTGATGACCAAGTAAGGCCACAACTTTTAGAGAAAAATTAGGGCTTAAATGATGCCTTAATGCACCTTGGGAGATTTAGAATTTAGAGACATGCATAATCCATAATCAAGTGGAATAATTAAATTGAGTAACAACTCTTGAGAGTGCCACGATTTTGAAGGGTTATTCAACCTACAATTTTCATAATTGGTCAAAGTTTAAGACTTTGAAAATGAGAATCCATAATGTGGACTTATGATAATTGATGAACCATGAATACATATTGATGTTGAGGATTGATTCCATGTTATTGTGAAATCCCTATATGGGCTAAGTACTTGTTGACTGTGTACTCAATGAAATTGTGATGTATTGATGTTGAGAAATGTATATATATATATATATATATATATATATATATATATGCCATTGTGGTATACTTATGATAAATGTATCATTGATAGACATACATGATTGGACATTGCATCATCATGCATATGTGTTGTCCTTTGGACATTATTGTAAAGGCAGTGTATGCCTAGGAGTTTGAATAACACCTATGTGCGAGTAGACTAAGCGTAGGGTCATAGTGGTTGGCCCCGAGGGCGTCGGGGTGTGGGTGTCTCACAATAGACAGTGGTAGCTCCATTAGGGCCGTGGGATAGACCGATGCAACACACCCGACAATCTGAACTGAGATCTTGTCCTATATCGCGATCAACTGTTGAGGTGCTGTAACACCCCAAACTTTACGAAAAATGACTTTTATATCCCGAATGTACTGTTTGATGTTTTTCAACTTTAGGATAAATGACCGTTATGTCCTTTTTATACTGTTTGTTGTTTTTCTGTATGAAATGCTGTTTTATTTTACTGTCTGTGATTTTATTTGAACTTTTTGTGTGATTTGCTTCGGGACAGGAAAATAATATTTTTCGAACCGGGAAAATCTTGTTTTAATTATTCGGAGTTGGGGGATCTTACTAAACCCAATTCTGAATGATACTGTTATTAATTTCTGAATTTTTAGGATTTAACTGTAAAATAAAATAATTTTATATTATTATAATATTATTTTATTAGCCAGTATAATTAAATGACAGTGGACTTGAAAAAGTCTTGCAGGACCCACATTTAGTGAAACAGTTAATGTTTTTGGATTAGAATAATTTCTAAATCAATAAGAAATGGTTAATAAAAGTGATTAGACTAATTAGTTTAGGATTTGATGAATTTAATTAAGATGGATTAGAATTTAATTAAGTTATTGGAACTTTAATTAAGTTAAATATGTTTAGAAGCTTAATGGGATTAGTAGCTTAATTAAACATCATTAGTGGTGAAATATTTTAAGAGCTAGTGACAAGGCTTAATGACTAGGCTTAATTAGTGACAAGGCTTAATGACTAGGCTTGGATTAGCCAATGAGAGCTAAGCTTGGTGATCAAGTTTTAATCCTCACCATTGATCATTTCTAAGGCTTGGATGGAGCCAACCAAGGGGACACCTCCTTGTCATTGAAGTCTAAAGCCATACGGCTCTTTGGAGGGTAATTATCACTTAATTCTCTAACATTTTCTCTCTTCTCTCTCTTCCAAAAATACCAAACTCCATTGATGCTATCTTGAAGCACCATTCGGCCAAGAACCCTAGTTCACCATCCAACCACCCAAAATTTTATCCCACCTACTTTTCTAAACCTAAACACAATTCTAAGAACATCTCTAGTTGAGAGTTTTTGCAAAATCCAACATCTTGAGCTTGAAAACCTACTTGGGAGATTTTACCTAGAAGGTGAAAATCTTTGTTTTTCATTTCTAAATTCTTTTTCAAAGTTCTAAGCCATGATTGATCCATGGTTCAAGCTTTCTTTCATGTTAGTAACTTGTAGAAATTTGTTTAAGCTTGATAGGTGTCTTAGAGGGGTGAAAACCGAAACCCTAGAAAGGAGTGAAAGAGTGTTTGTCTTCACTTAAGGTAAGAGGAAGACTTAAATCTTATCATCCTTGGGTGGTGATAAGAAAATGGAATTGGTTGTGGTTGTAGAATCCATAAGGATTCCTTTGTGTTATTTGTTATTAGCTTTCCTACTTGTGATTTGTATTAAATTGCATGTCTGCAAGCTTTAAATATATTGTATGTGTTAGAAATGCATGTATAATTAGTAGGATATGAATAACATGTCACGGATTGCATGAGTGTTCCAAAGAACACCAATGAAGGCTCACGGCCTCAACATCAAAGGAGAACCAAAATGTTCTCATCAATTTTTCCAAAGTGTGATTTAATTAACTTAGGGGAATTGATAAGATATAAATTGTTTTAGAACAAGAAAAACAAATTTAAAGATTAAATGTCAATTTTATGTATTTCAGCCAACATGCCAAAGCCAAGTATTTGTGATTTCTAAAATCATTTCCAAACCATTTTTAATCAAAAAGAAGCAATATATACTAGAAGGAATTTTATTACAATGAGTTTTGAGAAAATAAAAGGATTAAGATTGAGTTGAAGAAGTTAAAACTAATGATTTTACTGTTAGAAGAAAAATACAGTAGCTTTTGTAAATTTCTAACATATAGCTCATTTTATATTTTGAAGCATGTTAGTAGTTTTCAAAAGTTTAATTACATGGTTTGTCATATAAATAAAAAGGAATTTTTAACAGAAAAATTAGAAAACCATTGATATAGATTTTTTAAGCAAAATACTGTCAATTTTTATTAAAAATGGACAAATAAGATAGAAAAGATATCCAATATACAGTATACGGCATAAAAAATACTCTACATAGTTCAAAGCGTATTAAAAATTATTTCTGTTTAATTAAACAGTGATTTGTAAGGAATTTGGACAAGAAAATAATTTAAAAATCTTACACGATTGAGAAAACATATTAAAAACCCTACGCGATTTTGAAAACAGTAAAATATATTTATGCGATTTAAAAATGTTTGTAGAAATGACGGAATTGTTAAAATGCGATAAAATTTCTACGCGATTGACAAAAATAGTAACTTTTACTGTCGGGCTAAAGTGGTGGACCCGGACAGGTTGTGAAACAGTATTTGTCTGGTGAGACTTACTGTATATATATGAGTTTGTGCCATTGAGGGCATTTTCATAAATATATGCCATTGAGGGCATTTGCGTAAATATGCATATTTATATCATTGAGGGTATTTTGATAATTTTTATTTTGGACATTCATTGAGTTAATGCCAATTTTTGGTGGATTGATTGACGAGGTGAATCACACTGTGTTGTCAGTGCGATAAGCGTAGTGTGGTTCATTCCATTATGGACTTAGAGACATTAGTGTGCAGATTATTTCATTTGTGGACAGTTGGTCGCTCCTCTGGGTCGTGGTAACTGGCAACACACTAATGGACTCGACACGCACTATACTTAATCGAGATCTTGTAAAGTCTAATAGTACATTGCCTGTAGTGACACAACGTTTGACAGTGAACTACACCACGCCATGTGACTGTGGGCTATAAACGCAACGTATGATAGCACAATAGTTTGGTTGGGTAGCCGTGGTACTAATAGATTTTGCGGGTCATTCTCTCTGATGTCTGTATGTGTTTAGCTCCATGGAGTAGGATCGTGTCATATTACATATGTATCTATGTTGTATATTATTATATTTTTATCTATGATATCATATATATTTAATTCTTATATTATATCTATGTTATCTTGTATTTATGTTTATATTGTTCTGTTTATATTGTATTTATGTTTATGTTGTTATGGCATTCTATATTGTATGAACTGTATATCTGATTGTATTGTTGTTTTCTTATTTCCCATGTTTGTGATGATATAGATTGTCTTACCACTTTATTGTATGTGTTTCCATATTTTAAATTTATGTGGTAAAGAGTTTGAGGAAGAGGAACAGCCTCTTGAGTGTGTGTATCCTGAGGAGGAGGAAGAGCAGCAAGCCGAGGATTAGTACGACGATCAAGAACCATCCGATCATCTATATCCATTGGATTGATTGTGGGAGGATGACACTACCAGGATTCTTTGGATTCGTGCAACTTGAGTTTCACGGAGGCTCTGAAGCCTGGAGACTACGAGAGGACAGAGACTCAGTTACGTATGTGGGACGTCTGACTGTGACTATCCGTACTGAGTTTGATGGAGTACCGATCTTTTCCACTATGTTGTACTTACATGTGGAGTTGCCGCTATCTCTTAGGCGTTACTGGGATGGTATGTTTGATGCGCTTAGTGAGATTAGCAGCGTGTCGACTGCGCGGACCCGTGTCCGTAGAGGGTCGAGGCATCCTGGATATTTATCACCTGAAGTTTCATCTGAGAGTGATCCTTCAGAGGGTTAGATATACATGATGTGTACTTGGGCACGTCTGCGTTTGTATATATTGACTTTTACTGCTTTGTTTACTATTTTAGTTTAAATAATTATAGTTGTAAATTATTTGTATAACTTATAATTAAAACCACATGTATATTATGTGTAATGTTAGTTTGTTTATTTTGTGTTTCCGCGTTATTTTATTTAACAATATTCTGTAGATTAGGAAGAATTTGTACAACCCGTATTATGATGTAACAAATGTTTTACAACTTGGGTAGATTTATATTTATGTTTCTTTTATTTATTTATAAATGTGACATCCCCACAAGGGTGTTACATTAGTTGGTATCAGAGCCCAAGTTAGAGTCTTTTGGGGTTGTGGTTGGGTCTGTTTTTGTTTGTGCTGTGTGGTTCTCTGTGATTTACTTCCGAAAGGATGTATCTAACTTTGCTTTGTTATGTTTGAAGAAAGAAGATGTCGGGTAGACGTGGAGGAGGACGTGCAAACGTAAATCGTGCAGTGGATCCAATGATTGCGACTGCTGAAGCTATGCAGCGAATGGCTGAAGTAATTACTCAGCAGAACCTGAGAGCAGCTCAACAGCAAGATGCTACTGCTGATGCCCTAAATTTATCTGAATTTAGGCGTAACAATCCGCCGCAGTTTAGAGGCGAGGTTGATCCTGAGAAAGCGAGTCAATGGATACAAGACTTGGAGAGAATCTTTGAAGGAATGAGATGCTCCGATGAGAAGAAGGTAACGTATGCAGCCTTTATGTTAAGGGGAGACGGAGAACATTGGTGGAGAGGAACCCGCCGATTATTGCAGACTGAAGGAACAGAAATTACATGGGAGGTATTTTCTAAGGCATTTCTAGAAAAGTATTTTCCTGCGAGTGCTAGACATGCCAAGGAGATGGAATTTCTTGGTTTACGTCAGGGTAATATGACTGTGAATGAGTATGCTACTAAATTTGAGAGCTTGTCTCAGTTCTCAGATTATGCTCAGACACGACCGAATGATGTGTGGAGATGTCAGAAGTTTGAGGCAGGGTTGAGAGTGGAACTGAAACGAGGAGTGCTATCCTTTGGAATGAATCAGTTTCATGCTTTAGTTGATGCGTGTGCATGACTCGAGGAATTAGAGTCGTCGCGGGATCAGAGGAATCGTAATTTTGGACCAACAAGATTTCAGAGAGGTGGTAGCAGTAATACCAATCGGTTTCAGCGTAAGCAGTATTCTAGACCACTAGGGAATCAACCTCAACGATCACCAGTTGGGGGAAGTGCAAGTGGTAGTGGAGCTGGGCAGAGAGTGGCGTTTACACCAACATATTTTAAGTGTGGAAGGAAAGGCTATATCTCTCCAGAGTGCACAATCAAAGGGATAGTTTGCTTTAACTGTAAACAACCTGGGCACATGTCTAAGGATTGTACTCAGCCGGAAAGAAAACCTGTTGTTCGTTATGTTCGTGCTAATCAGCAAAAGTCAGGAGGTACTCAACCGAGGTCAGGAGGACGAGTATATACTATGACGGGAACTGAAGTTTCTAAGTCTGATGACTGTGTTATATGACTCTGGTGCAACACCTGCATTTATTGCATATGATTGTGTAGAAAGATTGAAGTTGCCTGTGTCTTCTCTAAATGTTAAATTGAGTGTATCTACGCTAACTGCTAAACCTGTAGTTATATCTAAGATATGTTTGGATTGTCCTGTTGTTATCAAGGACCATATGTTTTCGGTCAACTTGATTTGTTTGCCTCTTGTTGAGATAGATGTAATCTTAGGGATGGATTGGTTATCTTCTAACCATATCCTTATAGACTGTGTAAGCAAAACCATAGTTTTTCCTAAGGAAGAAGAGTCTGCATTCTTGACTGCTGTTAAAGTCAAGTCGTTGTTGAGAGAGGGAGCATAGGGATATATGGTATTGTCTTCTCTAGAAGTGAAGAATGAGAAAGATGTGAGTACTATTCTTATTGTCAATGAGTTTCCAGAGATTTTTCCTGATGATGTACCTGGTTTACCACCTGAGAGGGAGATCGAGTTTTCAATTGATTTAGTACCAGGAGCAGGTCCTATCTCAATTGCACCATACCGTATGTCGCCAACAAAGTTGGTGGAGCTGAAAGGACAGTTGGTGGAACTGTTGGAGAAACAGTTTGTGCGACCTAGTGTTTCACCATGGGGAGCGCCAGTGCTTTTGGTCAAGAAGAAAGACGGAACTTCTCGACTTTGCGTGGATTATCGTCAGCTGAACAAGGTGACTATCAAGAATAAATATCCACTTCCTAGAATTGACGATTTAATGGATCAGTTAAAGGGAGCAGTGGTATTTTCCAAAATAGATCTGAGATCGGGTTATCACCAGATTCGTGTGAAGGGGGAAGATGTACCTAAAATAACTTTTCGAACTCGTTATGGACATTATGAGTATCAGGTAATGCCATTCAGGGTGACGAATGCTCTTGCCATATTCATGGACTATATGAACAGGATTTTTAGTCCGTATTTAGACAGATTTGTCGTTGTTTTTATCGATGACATTCTGATCTATTCTCAATCTAAGGAAGAGCATGGTGAACATCTCGGTATTGTTCTTCAAATTTTGAAGGAAAAGCAGCTGTATGCGAAATTAGCGAAGTGTGAGTTTTGGTTGGAGGAAGTCCAATTTCTTGGTCACGTGATTTCCAAAGAAGGTATTGTGGTAGACCCATCGAAAGTAGAGACTATTTTACAGTGGGAAAGACCTAAGACGGTGACGAAAGTTTGAAGTTTTGTTGGACTTGCTGGATATTACCGGAGGTTTATTGAAGGGTTTTCTAAGATTGCTGGACCGCTTACGCAGCTCACAAGGAAAAGTCAAGTTTTTAAGTGGACGGAAGAACGTGAAGCCAGTTTCCAAGAATTGAAGAAGAGGTTAACAACTGCACCAGTGTTGATTTTACCGGATTCTAATGGAACTTTTGATGTGTATTGTGACGCTTCTTACCAAGGGTTAGGATGCGTATTGATGCAAAATCGGAATGTTGTGGCGTATGCTTCTCGACAGTTGAAGGTTCATGAGAGGAACTATCCAACACATGATTTGGAATTGGCCGCAGTGGTTTTTGCTCTGAAGGTGTGGAGGCATTTTCTGTATGGAGCGATGTTCAATGTCTTTAGTGATCACAAGAATCTAAAGTACTTGTTTGATTAGAAAGAATTGAATATGAGGCAAAGGCGATGGTTGGAATTCTTAAAGGATTATGATTTTCAACTCTAGTACCATCCAGGAAAAGCTAATGTGGTAGCTGATGCCTTAAGTAGAAAGGTACTTAGTGTTTCAGCGATGATGATAAAGGAGGAGGAATTGATTAACAAATTTCGAGATTTATGGTTGTTAGTGGAGTTTCTGCCTGGAAGAGTTCGCCTATATAAGGTCATGATCATAAATGAATTTCTTGATGTAGTCTGAGATAAACAAAAGGAAGATGCGTTTTTACAAAATGAGAGGGAATTGTTAAAGCAAGGTCATAAGTCGACGGTAGAGGAAGGAGCAGATGGAATTTTAAGGTTCAAAGGAAGAATCTGTATGCTTGATGATTCTGAGCTGAAGAAGGGGATCCTAGATGAAGCTCATACTAGTGATTTGAGTTTGCATCCGGGAATGACCAAGATGTACCAAGACTTGAAGAAGTTGTTTTGGTGGCCAAGAATAAAAAGAGACGTAGCGGAATGTGTGGCGTCTTGTTTGGTTTGTCAGAAGGCAAAAGTGAAACATCAGAGACCAACTGGTATGTTGCAACCGTTAGCTATTCCAGAGTGGAAGTGGGATAGTATCTCAATGGATTTCGTTACTGGATTGCCGAAGACGAGGAAAGGTCATGATTCGATATGGGTTATAGTTGATAGGCTTACGAAGTCGGCTCATTTCTTGCCAATTAATATTAAGTATTCATTAGAAAGATTAACCCAGTTATATATCAGTGAGATTGTTAGACTGCATGGTGTTCCTATATGTATAGTTTCTGACAGAGATCAGAGGTTTACGTCAAGGTTCTGGCGAAGTTTACAAGAAGCAATGGAAACTAAGTTGCGGTTGAGTTCTCTCTTCCTTTCTTCCCTTCCAGCATCTGAAAATGTGAAGTGAGTGAGGGGGTGGATGAGATTTGACAGAAATATCTCTCAAAAGGTTGATTTCATGAAATACCCCAAATGTCATTGATAATTTTTGCTGGAATTATCGATTGTGAATGTAAATGGTATTAGTTTTGATGATCAACAAACAAGAAAGCAATGAGGTACAAAGATCTAGTCCAAGGCTTCTCTAGACTAGCCATGAGGTTCTAAACAATATGTAAAGGTAAATGGATTCACACAAAAAGCTCTTTTCCTCTTTCAAATTCATTCTTAAATGTCTTTACATAATTTTCCTTTTTCATCTTGTGAAAATTGAGTTCATGTTTTAAGTAAAACTCCTTTGTTAGAAAGTTTGGAAAACATTTGGATAACCTTGGTTGTGAGAATCTATCAAAATCCTTTGTCTCTAAATAAGCCATATTCGAATATGAGATTCCTCATATTCGGTTATGAACTCTAAAACAGAACGTGTCATGTGATTATTTAAAAGGCCATAACCGAATATGGCTTATCCTATATTTGATTATTCTGATTTCCATTCGTGTCTTTTGTTTTCTCAAAAGCCATATTCGAATATGGCATATCCTATAATAGGTTATGAGCATTCTCATAATAGATTATAAGACTCTTCATATTCGAATATGAGTTAAGTCATAATAGATTATTTTGACAAACAGAGACGATGGAAACTCCTTATTCATGCCATAACCGAATATGGAAATGCCATAATAGATTATGGACACTTCCAGATCTCTTCTCCAACGGCTCTTTCATTGGCATTTAATGCCCTCAACCACCTCTAACGTCTCAAAACTCTTTTGGGCTATAAAAGAAAGTTGTTGGGCATTGATTAAGGGTTGGAAAACTTTCTGAAAATCATCTTAGAGCATTTATAACAAGTTTTCTGATCATCTCTTTGAAAACCCTATTTTGAGCTTCAACTTGTGTGAATCCTAAATACCATATCTCTTCAATTTGTATAATCTGCTTTCGAGTGAGTTTCTTTCATCTAAACCTTGTATAATCTGAAAAGAGGTATCCCTCAAAACTATTAGGGTGAGGTATCCCTTGAATATAGAGGCTCAAACACAAGGGTGCGGCATCCCGAGGTGTGTTGAGTGCTCCAACTTGTAAAGGTTATCAAGCACCTGTTGAAGCTTAAAGAACTAGTGCAAATCTCGGGTGGTTACTTGAGGACTGAACGTAAGCCACAAGTGGATTGGTGGCTGAACTAGGATAAATCTTGTGTTTGTCCTTCTAAACTCATCTCTTTAATATTATGCACTGTTTCATTAAGTTTGTTTTGAATACTAGCTTAGTTATTTGTAATATTTGTTATTGGAAGTCTTATATCTCATCTATCAATTCATTTCAAACATTCAATAGCTTCAACAAAAATCAATATTCAAGTGATTTGCAAAAGTTTTGTGAACTTGTTTTAGAACTCAATTCACCCCCCTATTGAGTATTGAGGCCACTTGGTAACAAGTGGTATCAGAGCTAAACTCTTGTATAAAGAGCTTAGCCGCTTCAAGAGTAAAGATGGCTTCAAATGGTTTTTCTAATTAAGGTTCTTCTATAAATAGGCCTCCCTTCTTTAATGGGGATGGTTATGCATATTGGAAAGAAAGAATGAAGATTTTCATTGAAGCTATTGATATTGATGTGTAGGATGCCGTTGAAAATAGTCCTTTTATCCCCACATGTCTTGTTGATGGTGTTAGAACAAATAGACTAAGACATGAATGGACCGATAATGACAAGAAGAAGGTCCAATACAACTTGAGAGCCAAAAATATTATCACTACTTCTTTAGGATATAATGAATTTTTTAAGGTCTCAAATTGTAAAATTGCTCAAGAAATGTGGGATGCATTACAAGTAACCCATGAAGGTACAAGTGAGGTAAAAAGATCTAGGATTAACACACTCACTCATGAATATGAATTATTTAGAATGAATCAAGGGGAAAGCATTCAAGATATACAAAAACGTTTTACTCATATAGTTAATCATCTTGCTTCATTGGGAAAGGCTTTTGCCAATGAAGATCTTATTAACAAAGTTTTGAGGTGCTTGAGCAGGAATTCGCAACCTAAAGTGACGGCCATATCGGAGTCAAGAAATCTTGCCACAATGACCTTGGCCACCCTCTTTGGAAAGCTTCAAGAGCATGAGTTGGAGCTAAATTGACTAAGTCAAAATGAGGAACAAGATAGGAAGAAAAAAGGGATTGCTCTCAAAGCTACCTCTTCCTTAATTGAGTATGAAGATGAAGATGATGGAAATGATCTTGATAACTTTGAAATAAATGAAGAGAATTTTAGTCTCCTTGTGAAAAGGTTCGGAAGGTTTCTCAAGAAGAAAGGAAACCAAAGAAGACCTCATTTTCCTCCTAAGAAGTCATACCAAAAGGGAGAAGGAACTACATCCACTCCAACTTGCTATGAATGTGAAAAATCGGGACACATGAAGATGGAATGTCCGGTACTAAAAGAAGACGGAGAAGTTCGAAAAGAAGCCCTTCAAGGAAAGGAAAGGAAGAAGAGCATACATTGCATGGGAAGACAATGATATGGACTCCTCCGATGATTCGGAAGATGAGGAAGCCCACCTTTGCCTTATGGCAAATGGAGAAGAAGAAGAGGAAAGCAAAACCAAGGTAACCTCATCTAATCTTGAACTATCTCCTTCATATAGTGAATTACAAGATGCATTTCAAGAATTGCATGATGAATCCATGAGGCTCACTAAAATGGTTTTAAGTTCCAACAAAACAATCTCTTTAATGACCAACAAAATTTCTATTTTAACTAAAGAGATTGAAGAACTCAAAGTTGAAAATGAAACTCTAGAACTTGTTGATGCTAACTCATCATGCATGGTTTGTTCTTCACATGTTAATGCACCCACACCCTCATATTGCTCATCATGTAAATCACTTGAGAATGAAATTGAGGATTTGGAAAACACACTTGCAAAATTCACCTTTGGAAGAGACAACTTGAATGTATTGCTAGGGAAACAAAGATGTGTTTTCCAAAAAGCCGGTTTAGGGTATAATCCTAAGAATCAACAAAAATTTCTCAAAAATTTCTTTGTTTCCTCAAGTACTTCAAGTAGTCCCTTCATTAAATGTTTTCATTGTGGAAAGAAAGGGCATAGTGCATCAACATGTAATGTAAGGAAGAAAATCAACACAAAGGTTGGAATCAAAATGGTTTAGGTCCCTAAGGGCACCTTGCCTAACACTAACTCACAAGGACCCAAGAAGATTTAGGTACCAAAGGTTAAAATCTGAATGTGTGTTGTAGGTGTGCTTGAAGACCAAAAGTTCAAGTTGGTATCTTGATAGTGGATGCTCCAAGCACATGACCGGTGATGGCTCCAAGTTCTCCTTCCTTGTCCCCAAGAAGAGTTGACATGTGACTTATGGTGACAACAACAAAGGAAAGATCCTTGGAGTCAGTAAAGTTAGTAAGACTCCTTCCTCATCCATTGATAATGTCTTACTTATTGAAGGACTCAAACATAACTTGCTTAGCATTAGTCAATTGTGTGATAAGGGGAATAGAGTAATATTTGATTCAAATTATTGCATAATTGAGGGTAAGGATGATAAGCATGTTAAGTTTGTTGGTCATAGGGTCAATAACATATATATGGTTAGCCTTGATGACATTTCCTCAAATGATGCTAATTGCTTTATGACTAGAGAAAATGATTCATGGTTATGGCATAGAAGAATTGCTCACATTCACATGGACCACTTAAAAAAATTAGTTTCTAAAGAACTAGTAATTGGTCTTCCAAAACTCAAATTTGAAAAAGATAAACTTTGTGTTGTATGTCAAAAGGGAAAACAAGTAAAGGTCTCTTTTAAAGCTAAAAATGTAGTTTCAAGCTCTAGACCTCTACAACTTTTGCACAGGGATCTTTTTGGTCCCTCTAGAACTATGAGCTTTGGTGGAAATTACTATGCTTTAGTGATTGTGGATGATTTTTCTAGGTTTACATGGACATTGTTTTTATCTCACAAAAATGATGTTTTTCAATCATTCAAAAAACTTGCTAAAGTTATCCAAAACGAAAAAGGTTTTTGTATTGCATCCATAAGAAGTGATCATGGTGGTGAATTTGAAAACCATGAATTTAAAACCTTTTGTGATGAACATGGCATTGAGCATAATTTTTCAGCCCCTAGAACACCACAACAAAATGGTGTTGTAGAAAGAAAAAATCGATCTTTAGAAGAAATGGCAAGAACTATGCTCAATGAGGCTAACCTTCCTAAGTATTTTTGGGCGGATGCGGTTAACACCGCTTGTTATGTTATGAATAAGGCTCTAATAAGACCGATTTTAAAGAAAACCCCCTATGAATTATGCAAAGGAAGAAAACCTAATGTCTCACACTTTCATATCTTTGGATGTAAATGCTTTGTTTTAAATAATAGAAAGGATAACTTGGGAAAGTTTAATGCAAAATCTGATGAGGGAATATTTCTAGGTTATTCTATACATAGTAAGGCCTTTAGAGTTTATAATAAACGAACTATGACCATAGAAGAGTCCATACATGTTGCATTTGATGAAACTAACCCAAACAAGCCAAGAAAGGAGCTTGTTGATGATGTTGTAGAAATTCTTGCAAGAACTCACCTAGAGAATCAAGAAAAAGAAGTCAAGAAGCAAGAAGAAAGCCCATATGATTTTCCAAGACAAGAGGACTCTCAAATCATGGATCTTCCCAAGGAATGGAGAACATCAAGATATCATCCTCTTGACAAAGTGATAAATAATGTATCGAAAGGGGAAATCACTCGTAACTCTCTTAGAGATGCATGTAATCATATGGCTTTCGTTTCTCAAGTTGAACCTAAAAATATAAATGAGGCCATTAATGATGAACATTGGATCTTGGCTATGCAAGAAGAACTAAATCAATTTGAAAGGAATCAAGTTTGGGAAATAGTTCCAAGGCCCAATGATCATCCAATAATTGGCACCAAATGGGTTTTTAGAAACAAACTTGATGAAACAGGCTTAATAATAAGAAATAAAGCTAGGCTTGTAGCTAAGGGTTATAATCAAGAAGAAGGTATAGATTATGAAGAAACATATGCTCCCGTAGCTAGACTAGAAGCAATTAGAATACTACTTGCATATGCTTGCATCATAGATTTCAAACTCTTCCAAATGGATGTCAAAAGTACTTTTTTAAATGGTTTTATCTAAGAGGAAGTGTATGTGGATCAACCTCCCAGTTTTGAAAACTTTGAACTGCCCAACCATGTTTTTAAACTTAAAAAGGCCTTGTATGGCTTGAAACAAGCTCCTAGGGCTTGGTATGAAAGGTTGAGCAAGTTCCTTTTGGAAAATGGTTTCTCTATGGGAAAGGTTGACACAACCCTTTTCATCAAACCCAAAAAACATGACATTCTACTTGTTCAAATATATGTTGATGATATTATATTTGGTGCTACTAATGACTCTCTTTGTAAAGAATTTGCTAAAATCATGCAAAGTGAATTTGAGATGTCCATGATGGGTGAGCTCAACTTCTTCCTTGGTCTTCAAATCAAGCAAACAAGAGATGGGACTTTTATAAGTCAATCCAAATATTGCAAGGAGTTACTCAAGAAGTTTGGAATGGAAGGGGCCAAGGACATGGCTACATCAATGGGCACTTCTTGTTACTTAGACAAGGATGAAGGAGGTAAACCGGTAGAAATTACTAAGTATAGAGGTATGATTGGATCATTTCTTTACCTTACAGCTAGTAGGTCGGATATAATGTTTAATGTATGCATGTGTGCTAGATATCAAGCAAATCCTAAAGAATCTCACTTATGTGCTGTAAAAAGAATTATGAGATATCTAATAGGCACTTCACAAATAGGATTATGGTACCCTAAGGGTACTTCATGTAGCCTAATTGGTTATTCCAATTCTGACTTTGCTGGTTGCAAAATGGATAGGAAAAGCACTAGTGGGACATGCCACTTGCTTGGAAGCTCATTAGTTTCTTGGCATAGCAAGAAGCAAAATAGTGTGGCATTGTCAACCGCTGAAGCTGAATATGTAGCAGCTTGTAGTTGTTGTGCTCAAATCCTTTGGATGAAACAACAACTTCAAGGCTATGGTCTTGAGCTTGATCACATTCCTGTAAGGTGTGACAACACTAGTGCAATCAATTTGTCTAAAAATCCCATTCTACACTCTAGAATAAAACACATTGAAATTAGGCATCACTTTATTAGAGATCATGTTCAAAAAGGTGATTGCATGCTTGAGTTTGTGGAAACAACTAAACAACTAGCTGATATCTTCACCAAACTCTTAAACAAAGAAGCATTCTTTTATATAAGAATTGAACTTGACATATTAGACCATTCATGCATCCAATTTGCTACATAATATGCATATTCGCTGTGTAAAGTTAACCCTCTACTGCAAAATTTGTATACTTGCTGCATAATCTGATATATTACATAATATTCTTGTTTGAATCTAATACTAGCTTGAGCATTGGAGTTTACCCCAAGTTTGTTTTGCAGGTACTTGATCCATGCTCAAGTCCCCCAAATTTCTAATCTCAAGTTCTTCTTGAAGAAATTGGATTCAAGCTCCTTCAAAGAAGTACAATCAAGGTGTTTAAAGGTGATGGAAACATAGCCAAGTCAAGTAAATTCTTAAGAATGGAATAAGCTGTTGATATATTAAAGGATGCATTCTTGAAGAATTTTTCTGGCTTTGATGGTGAATGGCAAGTATTGATGGTCTTAAAGGATGAATTCTTGAAGATTTTTCTGGTTTTGGTTGAGAAATAATCTGTTAGAATATGGTCATACTCTATTATGGAAAGAGTTTCTGGTTTTTGTTTGAAGAATAATCAAATTGTAAGAGGACTTTAATCATTATGAGGATTGTGGAAATGTCCGAACCTTGAAAAGGCTCTCTATCAAGCAAAAATAATTGATTATGACAAGGGTATAATCAGTTATAAAGTCATATATCAATCTGGAGGCTCTCTAGAACTCTCATATAATCAATTATGCCTACTTTATAATCGGTTATGAGTATTCAACTCTGGTTTGGAACATTTGCTTGGCTCTCTGGAGTTCACATATAACCGAATATGACCATCTTCATATTCGGTTATGGCTTACTTCCTTTGTCTTGGTACGTATTGCTTGGTCTCTATTTTTCCAAATAACCGAATATGGACTACTCATATTCGGTTATGGCCCTTCTTCCCTTACTCTTGACATGAGTTGTTTGGATCTGATTTCACAAATAACTGAATATGGCCCTAATTCATATTCGGTTATGGCCAATTTCTTTTCCTCTTGAAACATGTTGCTTGGTCCCTGTTTTCCCAAATAACCGAATATGGACTCCTTCATATTCGGTTATTGGCCTTCCTCTTAACCAAAACCCGAAGCCCTCATCTTCCCCACGCACCTCCATTTCCTCCGTAGCTCTCTTTCTCCTCTACCACCCACTCCTACCCACTCCCTCAAACACCTCTCCCACCATAAATCCACCCAAAATCCACCATTAAAACTCCATATCCCTCACATTCCTTCAACTTCCACCGATCAAAACCCCCATTTTCTTCCATTTTCTCACCTTTCCTCCTACTTTCTCTCTCCTCAAACCGAGCCCTATAACCATTGTTGCCCATGGCAAGTAGCTCCTCCCATGTTCCTAAACATTCACGCACAAAAAATCCCAATATGCCTAAGGAACCACCTTCACACACTGATGAACCAGATTATTCACGTGACCTTGACCTTGGGAGGTTCTTCTCTCATCCAGCTCAAAAGAAGAAGTTTCAACTAGAGTTTCATGGCAGAAACCTCATACAACCCAAGTATATGGACTGGGAATTCTTTGTCAAAGTGGGATTCAGCTTCCTAACAGATCTCTTGGAGTTCTAGAATCTAAAAACCTTTGTCTCTCCTCCAAGTAAGTGTTTCTACACTGAAGCTATTAAAGTTTTCTTCTGTTATCTGAGCATTGTTGGAGTCCAATTGGTATCTGAAGTTAAAGGAAAGAGAATAATTATTACATCTGGACAATGGTCTACTCTGTTTGACTTAAATTTCTCTGGGGAAAGGTTTGCTGATGAAAATCACTCACAATGGGAAAACTTTGATAAGAAAACCGCCATTGAGGGAATGCTTCAACCAGGCGTCCCTTTTCCAACTAAAAGAAACTTCAATGCTGGTTTATTGAAACCTCAAGACCATCTTCTTCACTTTGTTTTAGTTCATATTCTTGTCCCAAGGGCTGGCAATTATGCCTTGGTTGAGGAAGAAGATGTATTCTTAATATGGGCCATTAAAGAACGAATCCATATCAATTGGCCCTTTTACATAATGTACTACATGAAGAAAGCAAAGGTTAAACAAATGATGGATCTTCCATATGCCCTTACTGTTACAAAAATTCTGGATCATAATAATCTCCATGAAGCTTCTGTAATTGAAATTACTGGCCACCACAAGTTTGGGAAAACTTCCTTCAACTGCATGCAAATCAAAAAAATTAATGGTGAATGGGTTTATGGAAGAGGACAAGAAGCAGCATCGGGTGAAGGTTCTCATGCTCCCTTGGAGAATTCTCCTGCCACCAATCAAGATCATCTTCTCGCTATTCTTCACAATATTCAAGCTCAGAATGAAAGAATTGAAGCAAGGCTGACAAATCTCCAAGCTTATCAGAAAACAACACCACAACACTTTATGATAGTCTCAGTGCCATGGAAGATCGTTTGGATAGACTTGAACATCGCTTTCCTAAAGATCATGGGACTTAAGTTTTGGATCCCTTTGTACTTTGTCCATAGGTTTGTTTGTACCATTAACTCAGTCACTACTATGTTTTGCTAAAATCTTAAGTCATGCAATCTAACTACTTATGATTGGTTCCTGCTCTTGCTTTGCCTAGTATAACTTTGTATATGGAAATCCTCTTATGTTTTGATGATACTACTGCTCACATTTACTCTTTCTTATAATCTAGTAGTTCTTGTTTTGCCTTATCTATATCTTTTTTTTTATTATGACAAAAGGGGGAGAAGAAACGCAAATTATTGAGAAAAGATATATAATCAATGATTCTGGTATTCCAATATCAAGGGGGAGCTATGGAAACTCTGAACTTATCACTTCTTGAAAAACAGAGGGGGAGTAAGTTGTATTTAACACCTTGCATGAATACCGATTTAAATTGAATTAACGTCCTTCTCAATTAATTGTTTGTCAACATCAAAAAGGGGGAGAATGTGAATGTAAATGGTATTGGTTTTGATGATCAACAAACAAGAAAGCAATGAGGTACAAAGATCTAGTCCAAGGCTTCTCTAAACTAGCCATTAAGTTCTAACCAATATGTAAAGGTAAATGGATTCACACAAAAAGCTCTTTTCCTCTTTCAAATTCATTCTTAAATGTCTTTACATAATCTTCCTTTTTCATCTTGTGAAAATTGAGCTCATGTTTTAAGTAAAACTCCTTTGTTAGAAAGTTTGGAAAGCATTTGGATAACCTTGGTTGTGAGAATCTATCAAAATCCTTTGTCTCTAAATAAACCATATTCGAATATGAGATTCCTCATATTCGGTTATGAGCTCTAAAATATAACGTGTCCTGTATTCTTTAAAAGGCCATAACCGAAAATGGCTTATCCTATATTTGATTATTCTGATTTCCATTCGTGTCTTTTGTTTTCTCAAAAGCCATATTCGAATATGGCATATCCTATAATAGGTTATGAGCATTCTCATAATAGATTATAAGACTCTTCATATTCGAATATGAGTTAAGTCATAATAGATTATTTTGACAAACAGAGACGATGGAAACTCCTTATTCATGCCATAACCAAATATGGAAATGCCATAATAGATTATGAACACTTCTAGATCTCTTCTCCAACGGCTCTTTCAATGGCATTTAATGCCCTCAACCACCTCTAACATCTCAAAACTCTTTTGGGCTATAAATGAAAGTTGTTGGGCATTGATTAAGTGTTGGAAAACTTTTTGAAAATCATCTTAGAGCATTTATAATGAGTTTTTTGACCATCTCTTTGAAAACCCTGTTTTGAGCTTCAACTTATGTGAATCCTAAATACCATAGCTCTTCAATTTGTATAATCTGCTCTCGAGTGAGTTTCTTTCATCTAAACCTTGTAAAATCTAAAAAGAGAGGGTGAGGTATCCCTTGAATATAGAGGCTCAAACACAAGGGTGAGGCATCCCAAAGTGTGTTGAGTGCTCCAACTTGTAAAGGTCATCAAGCACCTGTTGAAGCTTGAAGAACTAGTGGAAATCTCGGGTGGTTACTTGAGGACTGGACGTAAGCCACAAGTGGATTGGTGGCTGAACTAGGATAAATCTTGTGTTTGTTCTTCTAAACTCATCTCTTTAATATTATGCACTGTTTCATTAAGTTTGTTTTGAATACTAGCTTGGTTATTTATAATATTTGTTATTGGAAGTCTTATATCTCATCTATCAATTCATTTCAAACATTCAATAGCTTCAACAAAAATCAATATTCAAGTGATTTGCGAAAGTTTTGTGAACTTGTTTTAGAACTCAATTCACCCCCTCTTGAGTATTGAGGCCACTTGGTAACATCGATCTATTAAGAACACTTAGATTTCTTTAAACCAAGCTTCCTAACTTTAAAAGGTATTAGAATAAAGCCTAGGAGTCATAAAAATATTAATTTCACCACTTTCATAAACTTTTATATTTGTTACAAGCCAATCCAATATTAAAACATTCACTTAGAGTGCTTAAAAATACCAAATCAACTCAGATTCTCTTAATATTTTAGCTGCCTCTTACCTAACTCACTTATGACTTAGAAATAAATTATCTATATTTATTTCCCTTAACTTACCCTTTAAAACTATTTTTTGAGTCATTTTAGGCCACTTTTCACCTTCTTTGTTGCGATAAAGTGTCTAAACTAACTCAATTTGCCATAAAACTTCACAGGCATGTCAAATAAGTATTAAGCTACCTCTGTAACCCTATATAATCATGACATGTCATCGAGGATGTTACTTTTGTTCCCTCTTTTTTAAAATTTTCCTCCCAAAATTTGATCCATGTAACACCCCAACTTTTGGGTGAATGACCGTTGTGTCCCGATTTTACTGTTTCTTATTTTTCTGCTTGAAATACAAGTATATTTTACAGGCTCTAATTTTATTTGGTCATTTTGCGTAATTTGCTTCGAGACAGTAAAATAAAAATTTTGTCAAAATTACTGTTTTAAATTTTTCTGTGTGCTATGCAGCTATATTTTACTGTCTGTAATTTTATTTGAACGTTTTGAGTGATTTGCTCAGTGGTGGGAAAAATGACCATTACATCCCGAATGTACTGTTTTAAATTTTTCTGTATGATACAATGTTTTTATATTACTGTCTGTGAATTTATTTGGGTGTTTTATGTGATTTGCTTCGAGTCAGGAAATTTAAAATTTTCTGGACCGGGAAAATTTTATTATTATCCGGAGCCGGGGGAGCTTACTAAACCCAAAACCGGAGTCAGTTTTTGAAGTTTTATTTTCTTACGATTTTATCTGACAAATAAAATCGGGGTATGTTTTATTATCTATTGGATGATATTTTTCTTGAAAAATATCTAGTGGATGATGACTCATCGCAACGGGCCAATAGAAACTTGACACGTGGTGTGACACCTCAGCACCATGACTCAGCAGATTCCGGAAGGTTCCAGAAGCGGTGACTCGCCCTGTGACTCACCGTAGTGAGTCACCTGTTCCAGAAGCTTCTATGATGACTCACCATGCTGACTCAGCGCTGTGACTCATCATTGATGACTCAGCGCTGTGACTCACCATTGGTGACTCAGTACGCTGACTCGCCATGCTGACTCACCCGTTTTAGAAAATATCTACGCTGACTCATCGTAGTGAGTCACATGTTCTAGAAATTTCTCTTTGATGACTCGCTTTATGACTCATCAAGGGCAATCAGTAGAAAAATGATCAATAATAATTGCTACTCTACTAGTATAAGATAAAAATCTAGGTATATTTTATTATCCATTAAACAATAAATACCGACTTCATAAATAGTAATTATTGTTCATTGGTTAAAGTATACTATAAAATATACAGTGTGCATCAATAGAAATTGGTCAACAAAAATAGCAATCAATAGGAATCAAGTTTGTAAATATTCAACCAATAGAAATTGGTCAAGAATAATAGGTTGACTCTTTAAGGACCAATAGGAAGCAAGCTTTTAAACAAATATTGGACTTATTGAAGTTGTTGATGCTACGGTGAAGGAGAAGAGTAATTACTCTAAATAGCCAATTCACTTTGTGAATTCACGTAGAAGACTTTTGAAATGCATGTAGAAAGCCAAATTGAATAAAAGGAAGACTAGTCAATATTGATGGCTTTTCTTTATTGAAGTCTACGGCCAAGCTAAGTTTTGGAAGGCAAAATATTATCATTCAATTCTTACTATCTTACATTTAATTAACCAAGTAAGACAAAGTCAATTTTAGTGGTTTTTTTTGCTTGTGTTTCTATGGCAATTGCATGCTTTAGGAAGACAATTCCAACACTCCAATTCACTCTCACTCTCTATGCATTTACGGCAATGCATGATTTAGGGAGACAATTATTACATTTCATTTCATTCTTATTCCTATGCATTTACGACCATGCATTTGGGGGGAAAACCAAACATAATTCTCACCTTCTCTCAAAGTGATTCACGGCCATGCATAGCAAATAGGAGACTTATTTCATTTAATCAAAGTCTTCATCTTTTCTCCAAAGCTATCAAACAAGCAAATCTCTCAAATATTTCTTCTCTTTTTCTTCTCCAACCTCATGGCCTCCTCATCCTTTTCCATCACTTACTCTTCTATAATTCTAAACTACCTTATTTCTTACTTCCTTACTTCATTTCAAGACACTTTGTAGTTGAAACCTAAGCTTAAATCATCCTTTTTCAATCTTGTTCTTCAAAGCTTAAGTTTGGAGCCTTAAAGGTAGGGTTCTTTAATCTTCATGTTTCTATCCATTTCAAAGTTTTAATCATGATTTTAATCCATGATTATTTTAGTTTAGAGCCTTAGGTATTAATATTGTATGTTTTCTTTGATTTTCAAGAAAGCTCTTGGTGGAGAAAATTTGCTTGAAGGAGACATACAAGGAGCTTTGGAGGTTCTTCAAGAGGTAAGAGGGAGATTACCCTCATCAACCATGTGTTGGTGGTGAGGAATGTTTGTGTTTGTGGTGAAGAATCCATAAGGATTCATTCACTTGATTGTTTATTGTTTTTCCTAATTGTGATTGATTATGTGTGCAAGCATGTCTAATAGCTTTAATATTTTGTATGTGTTTTATGGTTGTTTTAATATATGGTATGTGTACATATATGCATGATGATTATTAAAACATGTAAATAATATACAAGGATTTGCATGAGTGTTCCAAAGAACACAAATCCAAGCTCACGGCCTCAAGGCAAAGAGGAGAACCAAAATGTTCTCATCAATTTTCTAAAAGTGGAATTTAATTAACCTAGGAAAATTGACAAGTTACCAATTTGTTTAGAGTAAGAAAAATGAATTTATGGATCAATGGATGAAATTATGTATTTCGGCCAACATGCCAAAGCCAAGCAATTATGATTTCTAAAATCATTTCTAAAACCATTTTATAAAACAATGATTTAATGAATTTAGGTAATACAATGAATTGGACATTGATTTAGAAGATGAAAAATAATTTAAAGATCAAATGCAAAGACTTTGTTAAATTTGGCCAACATGCCACATACCTTTGATCCAAATTTATTTTCTAACTATTGACTAGATAATTTAATTAGATCAAGAGTTTTATAAGAGATTAAATGTATGGAAATAATTAGGAATGAATTATAAAGCATAGAATGATTTTCGGTCAATATGCCAAATTTAAATGTTTTTGATTTATAAAATTGTTTTCAACTAAGGTTAAGTAATAAATGCCAAAAGGATTTTATTACAATGAGTTTTGAAGAACTAAATTGATTAAGTTTAAGAAGTTTAAACTAATGATTTTTACTGTTAGAAGAAAATACAGTAACTTTTGTAAATTGCTAACATATGGCTCATATTATATTTTGAAGCATGTTAGTGGTTTTCAAAAAGTTAAATTATACTGGTTAAAAATTAAGTAAACAGAATTTTTTACTGAAAAAGTTAGGAAACCATTATTATAAATTTTCTAAATATAATCTTGTCAATTTATATTAAAAACGGACAAATAAGATAGAAAAGATGTCCAAAAGACGATATACGGTATGAAAAATATTCTACGTAATTTAAATGTATTAAATATTATTTACATTTATTTAAATAGTGATTTTTAAGGGATTCAGATAAGAAAATGATTTAAAAATCTTACGCGATTGAGAAAGCATATTAAAAACTCTACGCGATTTTAAAAACAAAAAAAATATATTTACGCGATTTAAAAAAGTTTGTAAAAACGATGAAATTGTGAAAACGCGATAAAATTTCTACGCGATTAACTATATATTTTCGCTGTCGGGCTATGAGGTGAACCCGTACGAGGCTTTGGAACAGTATTTGTCTGGTGGGACTTACTGTATATTTTTGCCATTGAGGGCAAGCCATGAGGGCATATTTTTTTATACCTTTGAGGGTATTTCAGTAATTTCTTATTTTTGGATAATTTCTTATTTTTGGATCATGCATTTAGTTAATGCCAATTTTTGGTGGATTGATTGACGAGGTGAATCACATCGTATTGTCGGTGCGATAAGCGTAGTGTGGTTCGATTTTGAATGAACTTGGAGACGTTAGTGTGCATAATTCCATATGTGGACAATTGGTGGCTCTTCTGGGCCGTGGTAATTGGCAACACACTAATGGACTCGACACACACTATACTTAATCGAGATCTTGTGAAGTCTAATAGTACATTGCCTGTAGTGACGCAACGTTAGACAGCGTGCTACACCACGCCATGTGACTGTGGGCTATAGACGCAACGTGAGACCGCGGAATAGTTTGGTTGGGCAGCCGTGGTACTAATAGATTTTGAGGATCATTCTCTCTGATGTCTGTGTTTTTAGCTCCATGGAGTAGGATTGTGTCATATTGCACATGTATCTGTGTTGTTATTTATTATGTTATTTATTATATTTTTATCTGTGATATTTTTATTTGTGTTGTTATTTATTATATTTTTATCTGTGATATTTTTATACGTGTTGTTATTTATTATATTTTTATTTGTGATGTTATATGTTGTTATTGTTTTTAATTTTTATATTATATCATTATCTATACTGTTATGGCATTTTATATTGTATGAATTGTTATATCTATCTTAGTAATGTTATTGTTGTTCATTATATTATGATATATGCTTATTCAAATTAATTGTAAATTGATAACATGACTATATTGGTATTATCTGTGTGTATGGAATGACCTTGTCATTCGTATTATTCTTTGCTACCGTACTGGTATTGGTGAAAGGGGATCTCACCTCTTTCTTGTATTGCTTGTTGTGTTTGTATTGTTAAATTCGTATAGTAGACGAAGGAAGTTTCTTAGACCTACTGGAAGCTATGTTCTGAATATGGTGACGGCGTCAAGGTGTAATCTTCCAAGTTTCAATAGGATGTAGTTGATGAAGAAATGGAACATGTAGGTTGGGGTTTTCGTTAGTGTTGTTACCGTGCTATTAGTAGTAACTGCCAGTGGGTTTGCTACTGTTTCTCTGAGTCTGTAAATGTTATGTTTTAAATTGTTGTTGAATATTTTGTGGAATATATAATATGTGTATTAATTAATTCAATCTAATTTCTGTTTTACTTATAATTTTTGGTAAGTTTGTAACGCCCCTTTTTGGGAGGGAACGTCACACTGTCAAATAAAATAAAATGCGGAAATTGATTAAACAACGATTAAGACCCGTTTCATTTTAATTAATTGATGATTAACCATGTGAGCAAACTTGGCAATATTTTTTTTTGTTTTTTTTTTTTTTAAAATAATAATAATAATGATACGATAATGCAGAATGTGAATAAAAGGAACGAATAAAACAATACATAGAAATTTGCACCTGAATAGCATGCATATATATATCTAGAGTTTAATACAACTATTTCATAAATACAAGCCTGGCCATCATCAAAAGCAAAACTATACCACCCTGAGGAAACATGCATATATACCCTCATGCATATACAAAATATACGAGTCCAAATCAAAAAGAAAGATACATCGAGGCCCCCAAAAACAAAAACACGCGCCATCGGTAGCCACCAATGATCATCGACCCCTCAAATAAAAAGGGACCGATTCGGGATCATCGGGAGGACCCTCATCGGGATCTTCCTCATCCGGGGACTCATCCATAGGAACCACGGATGCACGGGACGGGGCCCGAGCGGTGGAGTCGAAAGAATCCTCTGCGGGGTGTAATAGCGGGGACCCCACATCTCACGATAGGCGGGTAAAACTCCAAGCGTAGGCGAGGTAGCAAGTGAGGACGGGTGCCTCATGACGTCTCCAGGCAAGTGCTATCGACACGTCTCCCACATACACGCAGCGGTCGGAGTTCGGGTTGATGTGCCGGCACTCGGCCCCCAATGAAGGTCGGACGCACATCTCCCAGAATCCGCGCATGCGTGCGGACATCGTCGCGGTCAAAGTCAATCCTGTGCGGCAGCCGAAGCGGGAAGGCGGGCTCTTGTCTCTTCACCGTCGTCTTCGATCGGTGCGGGGTACACATAAACGACAAATAATAGAAATACAAGAAAGAGGTAAGATATCCTACCATCATTACCGGTTATGGCAGCCGGGAAATAATACGGCGCATAGCGCCCAATTAGCAATTTAGAAACGGCATATTCGAATAATAAACGTTAATTTCAACGGTAAACAATTAAACGGATCCGAGCGGTAGTTATTGCAATAGTAAGCAAACAAGTCACAATATGGAGAACGGATAATACCAGCAATGTATATATCACGACTCATATGCATGTTCTCTCAAACCCCTACTCCATGGAGCTAAACTCAATCAATCGGAGAGAAAGATCAGGAGACATGTACGTGACTAGGCCGGTGCTATCAATACATTTTTTCTCGTGCACAATCATGGCATTGCACGTACATTCTTCACTAGATCACGATATAGGACGGTGTCAAGTCCGGATCGTCGGTGCGTTGCATCGGTTTGCCCCATAAAGGAGCTACCAACTACCCATTGTGGAGGACCCGCACCCCGACGCCCCCCGAGGTCATAACAAGACCCACACTTGTCTACTCGCACCCGCACTAAGGTGTGTTCAATCTCCTAGGCAACTAGGCCTTACAATAGTCCACACGGACAATCACAATGCATAAGACACTATGCATGCACATGCATGATCCACAATCTCATACAATTTCACACTATGCCACATTAGGCCAATATAGCATCAATATCCATATACGGTCACTCACATGGACCCATAACAACATAATACTAGGTTCAAGTCACTTGATGCATTATTAGGTTCATTATGAATCCTAACTTAGTATTTGCTTCCCTTTCCAAGGTTCATGTTCAAGGTTAATTCTCAGGACCAATTCAATATTCCACATAACTTGAAATTCATTTAAGCTCTTAGGCCTCACACTCTCATGTTCTTTTCTCAATTCTAATATCAGGCAAAGTTATCAAGTTGTCAAAGCAATAACACACTCCTTAAGGATTCATTATGGAACCTCACATTTCTGGTCATTTATGTCATGAGCGCCTAGGCGCCATTTCGTAACGCCCGATTTGGGCGCACAGGCGCCCAACACGAAACGCCCGAGCGCTGTCCAAACCGTGTTACGGGGAAAATTCTCTGGGCATAGAGCGCCTAGGCGCCCTACTACGCCTGGCCTGCGCTAGTGCAAAATCAAGGATTCGCAGAATCCTCTTACTGCAGTGGCCCTCAAATTTCAAAAGGGTACACCTTTACCACCAGTCAAAACATATTTCTTTTGCTAACAAACGCACATTGCAAAAATCCATATAATCATACAAATCAAACATCTACAAATCATAGAAATAACAACATGCAATAGAAGAGTGATCCAACATGGATTCCCTCATTTTCAACAACACACAAGACATTCCCTCACTACCAAGATTGGTTGAGGAGGATCATCTTCCTCTTACCTATTTGGAAGGCAACACAATGGTGCTACACCTTCTTGCCCTAATTTTCGTTTTCCCCCTTCAAGAAAAACACAAATGTAAGTGATCACCACAATGTTCACTCAAACCATGAAAAATAGGTTCTTGGCCACCAAGGTGACTAAGAGAAACGAAAATAGCAAGAATAATGGAAGAAAGTTAAGAGCTTTACCTTAAAGCTCTAAGCTTTGGCTTCAATGGTGGAGGAAAAATGGAAGAAGAAGAAGAACCCAAAAGATAGCAGCATGAGGGGACCTGGAATGGAGTAGGAGAGTTGGAATGTGATGGATTTAGTGAATGATGGAGATAAACTCCAATGTGTGTGGGTGTGTGCCGTAGAAGAGGAGAAAGAAGAAGAAGAAAATGAAAGAAGGAGAACGTGAATGAAGAGAGAAATGGAGAATGTGAGTAAAATGATTTAATGCAAGCTAATATCCCCCCCTTCCAAATGGCTTCTGCCGTAGAGAAGAGTAGAGAAGGGAGTGAGAAATGTGCTAAATAGGAAACTTCATGGAAGCTTCCTAAAATAGGCTTTTTAAATTAACCAGAATTTTATTTAGACAATAAGGCTAAAAAAAAGGTTTACCACAAGGAAATTCTTTGAATAATGTGATAAGATTTTTATTTCATATTATTATTTGTTGGACAATAGTTATTGTTGGCAGGAGTCAGCATTAACAAATCTGACAGATAAATTCTTCGCTGTATGAATTTACTTTATCTGTTAAGATCTCTCGAAAAAAATCGCGAAACCTCGTAAACTGTGTCAAGCCTCGGGTTTAGTAAGATCCCCCGTCGACTTATCCATAGTTCCAAGTTCGCAGAGAAAACATCGCGTTTTCCCAGCTTTGCTCTGCGCACACGCAAAACGAGGAATATATTAAAATATTCGTCGTCTCCGAAAAATTCCAGAAAAATTCCTAAAAATCAAGAATATTATAAAATGAGGATTTATAATCAAATATGTATTTTTCGGGATGTTACAAAGTTTATATTTTCGCGAAAAGAAATTTTCAAATTCATCCTTTAGACTTCAAAGCTTTTATAAAATGATTTTATTTGGTTTTATGTTTTATTTAAAAATGTGACGCCCTACGGAGGGTGTTACAATCCACCTAATGTAAAAGTTGTATATAGCTCATATTTAAAGCAAGTACAATCAAATTCGAAGAAACAAAATTACACAAACAAAATTCATCAACTTAATTGCATCTTTTATACATTTACCTTTTTTTGACCCATAAGATTATGTTGTCTCCTTGCCTTGCAACATATAGACTCTCCCTGTAGTTGTAGGTCTGACATCTGACTTTGTGCCTTTCCTTTGTGAACAATTTTTGGCATAGTGACCCAACTCACCACATTTAAAGCATATTATCTGATCCACTCCACAAGTTGTACCTCCATGATATCTACCACACTTGGTACATCTCTGCTCACAATCATCCATACGAACTTGCTTCCCTCTATCTTGAGGATTCCTAAGTTGTGGATCACTCCTTTCAAACTTATCATCCATTCCTTTCCGTTTGTAGAACTCATATGATCTAGGTTCTTGGGGTGGTCTGAAACTAAGGGGTTCCACAACTCTACACTTGTTGACTAAGGTAGGAAAGTCGTGAATCTCAAAAGGTTTCACTATTCTTTTCACATTATCTCTCTAACCATTCTCAAACTTCACATACTTCCAATGGTCATTTGGATTGTATCAAAGGTCAGATGAAAATTTAGATAAATCCTCAAATTTTGCCACATACTGCCCCATCGTCATACTTCCCTACTCCAATTGTAAAAACTCCATCTCTTTTTCTTCTTGTACATTCTGCAGAAAGTTTTTTTTCTAGAAAAGTAATCTTAAATACTACCCAGGTGATTTGGGTCCCCGCTACTTTCATTATTCTTCTCGCATCGTCCCACCAATGTTCAGCTTCTTCCTTCGACATATAAACATCAAAAGATATTTTTTGATCCTCTATGCATCTCATTAACACAAAAATTTTCTCCAACTCCCTTATCTACCCTTCGGCCTTTGCTAGATCATACTCCCCTTTGAATGTTGGAGGACTAGCCTTCAAGAACTCAGAAAAGATCATGTAAACCTTGATTCCTTTGCGCTTATACCATTTGCTTTGGCTGAGGTTGTGCCAGTTGGGTAGGTTAATTGTTTCCCAACCTTTCAACTACTGTTGCGGTTGCAACCACTTGCTCCATCATCGCATTAGCCATTGCCATCATAGCCTGGGCCATATCTGGTTCTTCTCTAGTGGAGTTCCTTGTTCCCCTATCTTTCCTAGATGGTGCCACAGTTTCCTGTATACACTGTATACACAGAACGATACATATTGAGTTGATCAGTCTTAATATCATATAACCGTGTATCAGTAGCTAGTAATAATCCAACCTAAGGCAAGTTATGCAATTTTATTCAAGTACCTCAAACAAGCTTTAAACAAGTTAAAATCAATCTATTCTAAACCATAGAATTCAAGAATCATTAAAGGAATTCAATTCCCCACATCATACCCTTTTTTGAAATTCAAAGTTTATCAAGATTCAAGAACAAAGTTTAAAACTTTATCTCATGATCAAAGCGTACAAGCTTGAATCCTTCATCATTCAACATCACCCATTTCCAAATCTTGAAAATAAACAAAGATGAAGAAATAAAAGTCAAGAAACCCCTTCCTCTAGAATCTTGAAAGAATGAGCTCAAGCTCTTAACCTTTACTTCTTTCTTCTTCCTATTTTCCCCCTTCCTTGGTTGCTCTTCTTTCCTCCTTTTCTCTCTTCCTTTCTTCCCTTCCAGCATCTGAAAACGTGAAGTGAGTGAGGGAGTGGATGAGATTTGAGAGAAATATCCCGCAAAAAGTTGATTTCGTGAAATACCCCAAATGCCATTGATAATTTTTGCTGGAACTATCGATCTGTTAAGAACACTTAGATTTCTTTAAACCAAGCTTCCTAACTTTCAAAGGTATTAGAATAAAGCCTAGGATTCATAAAAATATTAATTTCACCATTTTCATAAATTTTTATATCTGTTACAAGCCAATCCAGTATTAAAACATTCACTTAGAGTGCTTAAAAATACCAAATCAACTCAGATTCTCTTAAAATTTTAACTGCCTCTTACTTAACTCACTTATGACATAGAAATAAATTATCTATATTTATTTTACTTAACTTACCCTTTAAAACTATTTTCTGAGTCATTTTAGGTCACTTTTCACTTTCTTTGTTGCGGCAAAGTGTATAAACTAACTCAATTTGCCATAAAACTTCACAAGCATGTCAAGCAAGTATTAAGCTACCTCTGTAACCCTATATAATCCTGACATTTCATCAAGGATGTTACATTTCTCCCCTCCTTTTTAAAATTTTGCTCCCAAAATTTGATGCACCTAATGTAAGAAGTTGTATATAGCTCACATTTAAAGCAAGTACAATCAAATTCGAAGAAACAAAATTACACAAACATAATTCATCAACTTAATTGCATCTTTTATGCATTTACCTTTTCGAGCCATAAGATTGCATTGTCTCCTTGCCTTGCAACACATAGACTCTCCTTAGAGTTGTAGGTCTGGCATCTGACTTTGTGTCTTTCCTTTGTGAACAATTTTTGGCATAGTGACCCAACTCACAACATTTAAAGAATATTATCTGATCCACTCCACAAGTTGTACCTCCATGATATCTACCACACTTGGTACATCTCTACTGACAATCATCCATACAGACTTGCTTCCCTCGATCTTGCTGATCCCTAAGTTGTGGATCACTCCTTTCAAACTTATCATCCATTCTTTTCCATTTGTAGAACTCATGTGATCTAGGTTCTTGGGGTGGTCTGAAACTAAGGGGTTCCACAACTCTACACTTGTTTACTAAGGTAGGAAAGTCGCAAATCTCAAAAGGTTTCACTATTCTTTTCACATTATCTCTCAAACCATTCTCAAACTTTACACACTTCCAATGGTCATTTGGATTGTATCTAAGGTAAGATGAAAATTTGGATAGTTCCTCAAATTTTGCCACATACTGCCTCACCATCATACTTCCCTACTCTAATTATAAAAACTCCATCTCTTTATCTTCTTGTATATTTTGCAGAAAGTATTTTTTCTAGAAAAGTAATCTTAAATACTGCCCAGGTGATTTGGGTCCCCGCCACTTCCACCATTCTTCTCGCACCATCCCACCAATGTTCAGCTTCTTCCTTCAACATATAAACATCAAAAGATATTTTTTAATCCTCCATGCATCTCATTAACGCAAAAATTTTCTCCAACTCCCTTATCCACCCTTCAGCCTTTGCTGGATCATACTCCCCATTGAATGTTGAAGGACTAGCCTTCAAGAACTCAAAAAGATCACGTAAACGTTGATTCCTTTCGACCTATACCATTTGCTCTAGATGAGGTTGTGCCAGTTGGTTAGGTTGATTGTTTCCCAACCTTTCAACCACTCTTGCAGTTGCAGCCGCTTGCTCCATCATCGCATTAGCCATTGCCATCATGGCCTGGGCCATATCTGGTTCTTCTTTAGTGGAGTTCCTTGTTCCCCTATCTTTTTTAGGTGATTCCATAATTTCTTGTATACACTGTATACACAAAACAATACATATTAAGTAGATCAATATCAATATCATGTAATCGTGTATTAGTAGCTAATAACAATCCAACCTAAGGAAAGTTATGCAGTTCTATTCAAGTACCTCAAACAAGCTTTAAACAAGTTAAAATCAATCTATTCTCGACCATAGAATTCAAGAATCATTAAAGGAATCCAATTCCCCACATCATACCCCTGTTTGAAATTCAAGGTTTATCAAGATTCAAGAACAAAGTTTGAAACTTTAGCTCATGATCAAAGTGTAACACCCTAATTCCATTCACTATACTATACCCTACATGTACTAAGTAAATAGAATTAGCATGTCCTAACTTTAGCGTAATGTATAACTTATTCAATAGCTATTTAATGAATAAATATATAGAGCCTTTATAGAAGTAAGAGAGCAAGATATTTTACACCTCAGGAAACTTGCTCTTTACTGGAAATCTATTTGATAAGTCTTAAATTACAAACATTTACAAACTAATTACATGAACTTAATAACAAAACCATAAATATAATTACATAACCAAAACTACTACATTAACAACTTAACTAAATCTTCATCACCTTGTCTTGCGCTGGCTTGGGCCCTCCTCTGGATTTATCATGGAAAACATAAAAAAACTTAGGGTGAGAATTAATAATTCTCAGTAGTAAAATTTAAATCATGACATCATGGTAAGTTCAGCTACTTTGGGATAAAAACTAAAGTGTACTTAATCATTGGAAATATGGCATGTGCCAAAACTTAGTCCTTTCTCTTCCCAAAGTAGACAGTTCATTCAATTCCAAAATAATTCATTGAGTTACTGAAACAGTTTAAACAACACATAAAAGTTTTGCACATAAATCAACACATTTATTCGTATCAACTATGGTGGCAACAACCATAAACATTCTTTTACTATAATACCTTTAAGTTAAACTTCAACATTTATCATCATTCTAGGAATAACACTTAATTTGCTTTAAATACTATTCTTAACCTTTTCTAACTAGCTTTTATCATTAACTCAACATTTGATAAAAATAAGACAATCGCTTATATAATTGCTAATTTTTATGCAATGCATGATAATGTATGATTATGCCTAATGAGAATCCTAAAGTATGTTCATGTAATGATTCTTTCAAAATATTTTATTTTGGAAAACACATGTTATTTGAATATTTCCAAGAAGCCATTTTGTTCCAGGAAACTCTTGTGTTCCTTGTATTGTTTTCTAGGTAGGTAGGATGCCCTTTTGTTCCTTGCATTACCAAACATTTTTACTCACTTGGAGCCCTTTTGTCCAAGCTATAAATTTACAATACATGGAAACATCAATTAACAAGTTTCAAAACAAAATATGCATAATATTAAAACCTTTCTTTCTTTAACTTTTACTTAATCATATCTTCCATTATAATGTAGGGAAGCAATACCATAAACATTAAACTTTCTCTTTTATATTATCATACATTCTTGTAGAGAGGGCCTCACTCAACCTCATCTACCTTTACCATCCTTTTATATTGCTTCCCAATATCATGATCATCAACATTATTTTATAACATATATAAATCAATATACTTCTTTACAATACACCATGTCATGGCTCATTGCCTCATTTAACATCTTAATCATCGTGATGATCATTTATTTCTTACAATTGATGTACATCTTTTAAATATATCAATTTGACATAACATTACATTTAAAATCAATTTCACAATCAAACAAATCTAAGTTCATATTATGCCATCGTCATATCCTTAATCAAAACATAATGTGTCTCATTACATCATTTAATAACAAAACACAATACATTACCTAGCAAAATTCATTATATAGGGATCCAACACCCTTATTTCACATCATCATATCTCAATCTTAGCCAAAAAGAAAATAAAACGTAGTTCACAAACCATTGAACCTCAAATTATCCCAAAACACCTTAATATTTGCCTCAAAAAGGATGATTTTCAAGATTGCACCAGAGGTGCATCTTAACTTCAAACATTTTGAAATTTTATAGGCATATATAGCCTTACATGTTAGCTTTCAAATGCCTCCAGAATTAGGTCATTTCGATATCTGTAACCTAAGTTATGCAATGATTACTATAAGTTGTGAGCATTATGTTTTTCTGGATGCTGTTATTCGAATAACAGCGTATTTTTTTACATTTTTTGGTGCCTGTTATTCGAATAACACTACTGTAATTCGAATAATAACTTGCATAACCAGTTTTTTTGTATAAGTTCAAGGTGGTTTCTTCACTATTTTCATTCCTACTTTCAATCCTTCCTTAAATCATGGATTCTAAACATCAAGACATGATTTTTACAAATCAAAACCCCAAGATAACACCCAAACTCAGTTTTCATTTCATTACAAAAGCTCAAACAAAACCTAAACATGAGAAAGGAGAATTGTAGAAGGATTTCCCCTACCTCCTGAAGATGATGAAGCCTTGAAGATAATGAAGCTCTTGATTTCCTCATCTTTCTCTTCTCATTTTCTTCCCTTTTTCTTCCTCTGTTTCTTTCTTCATTTTCCACTACAAATAGTGTGCATGAGAGAGATTGAGAAAGATGAGACAAATGATCATTTTTTTAAAAGATGATATTAAGGGTAAAATGGTCATTTTGTTAAACTTCGTATCTATTAATAACATTTTGGTCTTACTAAATCAAGCTTCCTAACTTCCAACAATCTTAGAATAAATTCTAAGATTCATCCAAATTATTATTTCACCATTTCTTTGATTTTCCATATATGTTGTGCCTCATTCTGGTACTAAATATTCACTCGGTATCCTTAAGAATACCAAACTGACTGTTTGTCCTCAAAATTTAACTACATCCTCTTTCACTCATTTGTGACCTACAAATAACTTTTCCATATTCATTTCCTTTAATATAGTATTTATGCTATTTTTCTAAGTTAGAATAGTCATTTTACACGTTCTGTGTTGCGGCAAAATGCCTAAATTAACTCGAAACGTCACAAAATTGAGTGATCATGTTAAACAAGTATCAAGCTACCTCTGTAACCTTATATAAGCCTAACATGTATTAAAAGAGGATGTTAAAATTCTCTCCTCCTTTTAAAAATTTTGTCCTCAAAATTTAGCTGCTTATACTAATAGTTTAGAGAACATAACAGTTGCCTCTCTACTATATCCATCTTATTCATTTCAACTTTTAACCAAACTTAGATATTCATATTCTTTTGTTTCTGATGAGAATTACCCTGTAAAGAGTCAGAAGATTGAACTTCCCTTCTTGTCTTCTTAATGTATATACCATTCTTGGAACCTATAGTCTAGGATCAGGTATAACTTTCTGCCTTTACTGACATCTACTGATATAGTGCCTTAGTTGATCACATACGTAATATACCAATAAAGTTTCTTGTCATGTTGTCTTTTTCCACCCTTAGAACTTTCAGCCTTTATAGTTTCTATTTTGTAATTCATTGGATGTAAAATTGTATTCTTCATCCACATCATCTATCTTTTTCACTTTTGAAGATTCATGACGTTCTAATCAATGTGAAACTTCGATTCAATGGTCTCCACAATCTTTATATTTCTTAATATAATGGGAAAAACCCCTAATCTCCATAGGCTAGGAAAATCTTTTGTTTCCTACCCCTTCAATCCATATTCAAACTTGACATACTTTTGGTTTTCATTTGGATTGATCCTAACATATGAGGAAAACTTGAAAAGTTCTCCAAACTTCACTTCACTTCACTTCATATTATACAATAAACATACCTTCTTGTTTTAATTCCAAAATATTCCACTTCTTCATTATCTTATATATTTCTTTGAAAACACTTGTTTAAGAATGTCTTCCTAAATGTCTTCCACATTACAAAAGTACACACAACTCCCAATAGTCTTATTTAACTCCTCTACCAATACTTTGCTTTGCCCATTGTCTTAAAAGTTCCCATATTAGGAATTTCCTTAATTTATTTATTCTTTGAGTCCTTTCTTTCTGATACATTGCAAGAACAAATTTTGTCAAATCTCCTAAGACAAACTTAATTCCATCCGTATGAATACATGGTTTTTCCTTATCATGTATATTGTTACAATTTTCACCCTGGCAGTATACATCTTTAAGAGTTTAAACCTTTGTAGTTACTAAGTCAATTTTGAGTGTTAAGGTCTTATTTGACAAAATGTAAGATGTCTTCTCATTTTTAGAAGAATGTACTTTCATTCTAACATAATAACATTTCACAAGAGAAGTCATTGGGTCTTAACACTCCTTACATTTCTCTTTTCAATAAATTATCAACCAAAACATTGTCATCACCTAAAGATTAATGCATGTGTGTCCGTGTGTTATATCTTTGAACCTCAATCTCCTATTTGAAGAAACATAACAGTAATATACATATGGCTCATGAGAATCTCATTCAAAATACAATTGTCATTCCCTTTCACAGTTGATGTATCTTTGAAAACTTGCGAATTCAACCAATTGATATCTCAAGCCTACAAATTTCTTGCTCTTTCAATTCTACACCAATTTCGTAACTATCTACAAGTATGTAACAACCTCATATCTTATATAGAAAAGGAGTGAAATCTCAACAATAACTTTGATGAATGTTTCCATATTTACAAACATATCTTTATCATATATCTTTAGAAAACATAACTCCACTTAGATCTTTGAAAGTTATAACCTTCAAAGTGTTTACCTCAAAACAGGTTAAAAGATCATACCACTTTATGTCTTAATAAATAATCCTCTATAAAAAAAAATTCATTTAATTTCCTTGTTTTACTACCCATATAACATAATAACTGACCAATCAAACTTGACTTACTTCTTAATACTTTCTTCTTTCGCATACTTCTGACTCCATACTCCAACTTGAACTTGCTTTCCTTTATATTGTAGGAATTGAAATCTAACTTCAATATCTAATATTTTATTCTCTTAGAGGCTTTACTAATTCACTCTAATCCTTGACTATCACTATGATATATCCTTTTCTAATTGGTAACAAATTTATCCTTTTTAAGCTTCAAATAATCATGGAAATCCTGGTCACATTTGTAGAGGTGGATTAGCTTTCATCCTGACAAAATCTAATTAACAATAGTTGTAGCACCCTGGAAAACATGTTAGGCTTATATATGGATATAAAGGTAACTTAATACTTGTTTAACATGTTTGTTGAATTTTGTGGCAATCTGAGTTACTTTAGGGATTTTGTTGCAAGCCAAAATGTGAAAAATAGCTTAAAATGACTCAGTTATTAGGTTGTATAGCTTAGCTAATGGAAATAGATGTCGATAATTTATTTATGGGTCACAAATGTGTATTATGGAATGTGGTTAAAGTTTGAGAAATTTCGGAGTCAGTTTGGTATTTTTAAGCATACTGGTTGTATGTTTTAATACCGGATTGCCTAGTCACAAATATGGAAAATGATAGTTTTGATGCAACAAGATTTTTTTTATGAATCTTGTGATTTATTTTAAACTTGTTGGCTTTAAGAAAATTGGATTTGGAGAAATCTAAGTATTCTTAGCAGATTGGGTTTTTTGGTACCCTTTTAGTGTTTACCTATAAGAAGTCAAAACTAACCTCCCTTTCTAATTTTCTCTCACGATTGAGGCAGAAACAGGGAGAAAAGAAAAGGAACCGATAAAGAGAAAGAAAGAAGGAGAAAAAGGGAGAAAAGTTAAAGGCTTGAAGGAGGATTCAAGAGCAAGATTAAGACTTCAAGATCTTCATTTTTGTTGTACAAAAGTTAGGGATTCTTGAACTTAGTTTCATATTTTTCCTCATTTCTCCATGTTAGGTTTGATGGAGGTCTAATATGTCAAATTGAGTTCTTGTGGTGTGATATGTGATTTTCTTGCTTGGATGAGTTATAAATGTTATTTATGACTTGTTAATGCATAGAGTACGGATTAGAAACTAAAATTATCCATTTTAGACCTAAAATGCTCAAAGTGTAGGTTTTGGGGTTTTAATGGGTGATTTTGTGTTTGAATCCAATTTTGATGAAATCAATTGGTGTTTTGTGTCTCTTTCATGTTAGTGAACTTGTTAGGAACTTAAAATCACCTAGAAACTAGTTTAAAGTGATCAAAATCTGTGATTTGTTCCAATGGAACAGTACTACATTCTACAAAATTCTGCAAAACCGTGTTTATGCTTGATGTAATCGATTACAAGGTTTATGTAATCGATTACATAGCTTCTGGAAGGGATGTAATCAATTACAAGGATATTGTAATCGATTACCGGGGTTCTGGAATTTGTTGTAATCGATTATAACAAGGGTGTAATCGATTACCAAGTTTCTAACTTTGTTGTAATCGATTACAACAATGGCATAATCGATTACGAGCTCCCTGTTTATGAAAAAAAAATGAGTTTTTATTTATGGGATCATTTGTGCAAGTCTTTTTGGATGTTATGAGACACTTCTGGAGATAATTCTTGGGAAGAATTATCAACTTGCATATATGAAAAGTTTGGAAATGCTTAGACATTCAAAGTGTGATAGAATGCCTAGGTTAGTGTTTAGAACTTTAGTCATCATGAGGTTGACTTCTAAATCACTTGTGAGTGATTATGTGATGTTCTAAATACTATTTAGCTCGAGATATAAATCTTGCTACCTTTGTTGGATAAGTGTGGCTAAGGTTCCTATGTTCTGGTATTTAAATGTGTTTTCTAAAACTAAAAACCTGCATCAACATTGCATCATCATATTCTTAGGATCTTGTGTGAGCATAACCATACATCATACCATAAAGCATTGCATTTGTTGGTAGTTGTATAGGCAGTTACCTTGTTTGTTGGTTGCTCAATGATATCCTACGATTGTATGGGTAATTGTTTGATATCGTTGATTATCGTTTGGTCACTATGGGTTAAGATCGTTGATTGCTATGCGAACGTTACATAGAGTAGTATGTATGTTCTGATAGTGTGGAGCAGTGGCTCATTTATTCTGTGGCAGGCTTAATCTTATGGTTGTAGTTTGTTTATTCATTGTAAATGAATGAACACTGGTATTGGAATTGCATATACTGAGAAATTGTGATTTCTCACCCCGTTTATGTTTCCATGTAAATCCAGGTACAGGAAAAAGGGAAGCAGAAGAAACTGAAGATCTAGCGTAGTTTATTTTGTTTATTAAATAAATATGTTGTATATTTATTTTCCTACTACCTTGTCTTTGTAAAGGTTATGTTTTATAGTATGCCTTTGAGAGGATGATGATGTGTATATATATATATATATATATAGCTTTTTGTTCTTCAGGCTCTCCATATTGACTTATATGAATGAATGATATGGGTTAGTTGTCGTTATAGGCTAGAAGTAGCATAGCTAATACTGCTTATTTAGGTATGTGCGCTATGTACTAGGTTCTCAATATTGGGATGTCACAATAGCAACCCGTTCCCTTATAGCAATTACTATCATCTTAGTTCTCTCAACACATTACAAGCACCATCTCTATTGAATTCCATAACCCACAACTCAACTTTACTAAATCATGATTTTATTTTGAACATCAGAATAAACTCCATTATTCATCAAACTTCTGCTTCATTTTACCTTATAAACATACTATCTTACTTCCATCCAAGAATTGTACTTTCTTATACTCTCACTTCTTCTTCAAGAAATATTTATCCAAAAGATCACTTTAAATACCTTCCATTTCATTTATGTACCGACTACTTCCATTAATCATCTCAAACTTATCCACTAATGCCCCACTTCTCCCTTCAACATAAAAGAAGCAAACGACACCTTTTGTTCATCTGGACAACTTATAACTTTGAATATCTTCTTCCTTGCATTTAACCTCTCTAATTTAAAACTTTAGCATTTCAGCTAATTGCGTATCTTCAAAATCCTTAAGACATGTTTCTTGCTGACATTTCAATTCTTCAATTCTTTCTTCATATTCACTCTTCAAACCTTAAGCTATTTTGTTCTTAACACGTCATCGAGGAAACAATATCAAATAACTACTGACTCTATTTTATACCTTTTCTCATAATCAATCTTGTCATCCTCAATCGGAGAATTTAATCTCCTTCTTTTCTTTACGCTATTATTAGCCTCAGTCTATTCCCACATCATTCCATTAATAACTCCTGTCTATTCCTCATTAGCAGCACTCTAGTCTCTCATCATTTTCATCAATGGCCTAACAATCTCAGACATATCATAATTATCCTTTCATGAAAACTTTCCTATTCTTTCATATTTACATAGGAGGTGTTATAATTTCCTGTTCACATCGAACATTACATATTAAGTTAGCCAGACTTGATATCGTGTAACAGTGTGCAAGTAATTATCAACATCCAATCCAAAGGCTGTCATACAATTCTATTCATGTATCTCACTTTGAGATAAAAGAATGCACGACACAAACAAAAACCACTAATCATGCTCAAAAGCATAGTCAGTCTATTCCCTGGCTCAACAAGAAGAACTGCTCTAATACCAAAATGTAACATCCCAATTCTATTAATTGTAGTATACCGTACGTATACTAAGTAAATAGAATTAGTATGTCACTTTCTAACTTAAGCGTAATTTATAACATGTTCAATAGCTATTTAACGAATAAATATATAGAGCCTTTATAGAAGTAAGAGAGGAAGACATTTTACATGTAACACCCCAAATTTTATTTATTTTATGATAAATATTCATTTTCTAATATTTGTGATTTTTGAAAAAAAAATTAGATTTTTTGAGAACACGAAATATTTTAATATTATTTCTCATTTTACGTACAAACTGAGATGAGCCAGGAAAATGAGATATTTTTCTCGAGAACCTTGATCTGTGGAAACTTCGACGAGGGATCTTACTAAACCCGAGGCCGGACATAGTTTGCGAGGTTTCATATTTTTTGAGAAATTTTAACAGATAAAATAATAAGCATTGTGTAAATTTTATCTCATCAATAAATTAATACTGACTTCTGTCAACTGTAACAATTATCCATTGCATAATAACATGTATTAAAAATCCTATCACATTATCCTAATGTAATCTACTTTATGTCTAATCAACTCACTTTAATTCAAATTTAATGTATTTTAATCAAAGCTTCTTTGAGAAGCTTTGACCACCAAAAGACCAAGATGCCCTTAGCTTGTTAGGGAAGCCATTCCCTCCCCTTCTCTCTCTTAATGCCGCTGCTACCATTGCCCAAGGGAGGTAAAAATTTGTCTCCTCACTTAATGTATTTTCAATCAAAAACATTACATTTCCTACAACACTTTCTCTCTCTAACTTCATCTTCTTCATTTTCTCTTCCTTCTCTCTTCTTCTCCCTTCTCCATCTGAAAATTGTAGCCCCTTGAGTGACCATTTTCTTTGATTTTTCTCTTCATCAAGACCATTTCCATACTCACCTCAACCTTCTCTACATCTTCTATTTAGAAATTTTCCTCAAAATCCAACCTTTCCTCCATTGTCTTCCAAGACAAAGCTTCAAGCTTTAAGGTAAAGTTTTCATTTTTCTTCTCCTTTCTCTTCATTTTCATGCTCCATGGTCTCTTTGATGACCATAGATCTCTTCTTTTTCAGCCATTAATGTTGAATCATTGTCTTGAAATTCCTAGGGTTTTGGGAAGCTCAAACCAAACCTTCAAGGACCAAGTAGGAGATCATTTTTGTGTTCTTCCTTTAGGTAAGAGGGAGATTACTCACTTCAACCATTATGGTGGTGAGGGAACCTTTGTATGCTTACTTTGTTTTAGTGATTTTGTATGCTTATGTATTTTTTTAAAAATTGGATTAATGTTTGAGTGATGATCTTGAATGTATTGGATGTGTTGAAAATGCTTGATCATGTTAGGGTCATTAAATAGAAAATTTGGAGTTTCCTACCCTAATATGATGCCACGGTTTTGATTCGGAATTAAGGATATGAATTAGTTTTTGTATACAATATAATGAAGCTTAGGTGATTAAATGTTGGATGATAACATTAATATTAATGAATGGAAAATTTTAAGGGTTTAATACCCCAAAGTGAGGCCACGATTTTGACTTGAATTTTGAGGGATTGGATTAGTTTGGTGTGAACAAAAATTTAAGTGATTAGATATTAAAAGACTAATGCATAAAATGTAAAGAAATTGGAAACTTGATGACCAAGTAAGGCCACAACTTTTAGAGAAAAATTAGGGCTTAATGATGCCTTAATGCACCTTGGGAGATTTAGAATTTAGAGACATGCATAATCCATAATCAAGTGGAATAATTAAATTGAGTAACAACTCTTGAGAGTGCCACGATTTTGAAGGGTTATTCAACCTACAATTTTCATAATTGGTCAAAGTTTAAGACTTTGAAAATGAGAATCCATAATGTGGACTTGTGATGATTGATGAACCATGAATACATATTGATGTTGAGGATTGATTCCATGTTATTGTGAAATCCCTATATGGGCTAAGTACTTGTTGACTGTGTACTCAATGAAATTGTGATGTATTGATGTTGAGAAATGTATATATATATATATATATATATATATATATATGCCATTGTGGTATACTTATGATAAATGTATCATTGATAGACATACATGATTGGACATTGCATCATCATGCATATGTGTTGTCCTTTGGACATTATTGTAAAGGCAGTGTATGCCTAGGAGTTTGAATAACACCTATGTGCGAGTAGACTAAGCGTAGGGTCATAGTGGTTGGCCCTGAGGGCGTCGGGGTGTGGGTGTCTCACAATAGACAGTGGTAGCTCCATTAGGGCCGTGGGATAGACCGATGCAACACACCGACAATCTGAACTGAGATGCTGTCCTATATCGCGATCAACTGTTGAGGTGCTGTAACACCCCAAACTTTACGAAAAATGACTTTTATATCCCGAATGTACTGTTTGATGTTTTTCAACTTTAGGATAAATGACCGTTATGTCCTTTTTATACTGTTTGTTGTTTTTCTGTATGAAATGCTGTTTTATTTTACTGTCTGTGATTTTATTTGAACTTTTTGTGTGATTTGCTTCGGGACAGGAAAATAATATTTTTCGAACCGGGAAAATCTTGTTTTAATTATTCGGAGTTGGGGGATCTTACTAAACCCAATTGAATGATATCTTTTATTATTAATTTCTGAATTTTTAGGATTTAATCGTAAAATAAAATAATTTTATATTATTATAATATTATTTTATTAGCCAAGATATAATTAAATGACAAAGGACTTGAAAAAGTCTTGCAGGACCCACATTTAGTGAAACAAGCTTAATGTTTTTGGATTAGAATAATTTCTAAATCAATAAGAAATGGTTAATAAAAGTGATTAGACTAATTAGTTTAGGATTTGATGAATTTAATTAAGATGGATTAGAATTTAATTAAGTTATTGGAACTTTAATTAAGTTAAATATGTTTAGAAGCTTAATGGGATTAGTAGCTTAATTAAACATCATTAGTGGTGAGATATTTTAAGAGCTAGTGACAAGGCTTAATGACTAGGCTTAATTAGTGACAAGGCTTAATGACTAGGCTTGGATTAGCCAATGAGAGCTAAGCTTGGTGATCAAGTTTTAATCCTCACCATTGATCATTTCTAAGGCTTGGATGGAGCCAACCAAGGGGACACCTCCTTGTCATTGAAGTCTAAAGCCATACGGCTCTTTGGAGGGTAATTATCACTTAATTCTCTAACATTTTCTCTCTTCTCTCTCTTCCAAAAATACCAAACTCCATTGATGCTATCTTGAAGCACCATTCGGCCAAGAACCCTAGTTCACCATCCAACCACCAAAAATTTTATCCCACCTACTTTTCTAAACCTAAACACAATTCTAAGAACATCTCTAGTTAAGAGTTTTTGCAAAATCCAACATCTTGAGCTTGAAAACCTACTTGGGAGATTTTACCTAGAAGGTGAAAATCTTTGTTTTTCATTTCTAAATTCTTTTTCAAAGTTCTAAGCCATGATTGATCCATGGTTCAAGCTTTCTTTCATGTTAGTAACTTGTAGAAATTTGTTTAAGCTTGATAGGTGTCTTAGAGGGGTGAAAACCGAAACCCTAGAAAGGAGTGAAAGAGTGTTTGTCTTCACTTAAGGTAAGAGGAAGACTTGAATCTTATCATCCTTGGGTGGTGATAAGAAAATGGAATTGGTTGTGGTTGTAGAATCCATAAGGATTCCTTTGTGTTATTTGTTATTAGCTTTCCTACTTGTGATTTGTATTAAATTGCATGTCTGCAAGCTTTAAATATATTGTATGTGTTAGAAATGCATGTATAATTAGTAGGATATGAATAACATGTCACGGATTGCATGAGTGTTCCAAAGAACACCAATGAAGGCTCACGGCCTCAACATCAAAGGAGAACCAAAATGTTCTCATCAATTTTTCCAAAGTGTGATTTAATTAACTTAGGGGAATTGATAAGATATAAATTGTTTTAGAACAAGAAAAACAAATTTAAAGATTAAATGTCAATTTTATGTATTTCAGCCAACATGCCAAAGCCAAGTATTTGTGATTTCTAAAATCATTTCCAAACCATTTTTAATCAAAAAGAAGCAATATATACTAGAAGGAATTTTATTACAATGAGTTTTGAGAAAATAAAAGGATTAAGATTGAGTTGAAGAAGTTAAAACTAATGATTTTACTGTTAGAAGAAAAATACAGTAGCTTTTGTAAATTTCTAACATATAGCTCATTTTATATTTTGAAGCATGTTAGTAGTTTTCAAAAGTTTAATTACATGGTTTGTCATATAAATAAAAAGGAATTTTTAACAGAAAAATTAGAAAACCATTGATATAGATTTTTAAGCAAAATACTGTCAATTTTTATTAAAAATGGACAAATAAGATAGAAAAGATATCCAATATACAGTATACGGCATAAAAAATACTCTACATAGTTCAAAGCGTATTAAAAATTATTTCTGTTTAATTAAACAGTGATTTGTAAGGAATTTGGACAAGAAAATAATTTAAAAATCTTACACGATTGAGAAAACATATTAAAAACCCTACGCGATTTTGAAAACAGTAAAATATATTTATGCGATTTAAAAATGTTTGTAGAAATGACGGAATTGTTAAAATGCAATAAAATTTCTACGCGATTGACAAAAATAGTAACTTTTACTGTCGGGCTAAAGTGGTGGACCCAGACAGGTTGTGAAACAGTATTTGTCTGGTGGGACTTACTGTATATATATGAGTTTGTGCCATTGAGGGCATTTTCATAAATATATGCCATTGAGGGCATTTGCGTAAATATGCATATTTATATCATTGAGGGTATTTTGATAATTTTTATTTTGGACATTCATTGAGTTAATGCCAATTTTTGGTGGATTGATTGACGAGGTGAATCACACTGTGTTGTCAGTGCGATAAGCGTAGTGTGGTTCATTCCATTATGGACTTAGAGACATTAGTGTGCAGATTATTTCATTTGTGGACAGTTGGTCGCTCCTCTGGGTCGTGGTAACTGGCAACACACTAATGGACTCGACACGCACTATACTTAATCGAGATCTTGTAAAGTCTAATAGTACATTGCCTGTAGTGACACAACGTTTGACAGTGAACTACACCACGCCATGTGACTGTGGGCTATAAACGCAACGTGTGATAGCACAATAGTTTGGTTGGGTAGCCGTGGTACTAATAGATTTTGCGGGTCATTCTCTCTGATGTCTGTATGTGTTTAGCTCCATGGAGTAGGATCGTGTCATATTACATATGTATCTATGTTGTATATTATTATATTTTTATCTATGATATCATATATATTTAATTCTTATATTATATCTATGTTATACTGTATTTATGTTTATATTGTTCTGTGTTATATTGTATTTATGTTTATGTTGTTATGGCATTCTATATTGTATGAACTGTATATCTGATTGTATTGTTGTTTTCTTATTTCCCATGTTTGTGATGATATAGATTGTCTTACCACTTTATTGTATGTGTTTCCGTATTTTAAATTTATGTGGTAAAGAGTTTGAGGAAGAGGAACAGCCTCTTGAGTGTGTGTATCCTGAGGAGGAGGAAGAGCAGCAAACCGAGGATCAGTACGACGATCAAGAACCATCCGATCATCTATATCCATTGGATTGATTGTGGGAGGATGACACTACCAGGATTCTTTGGATTCGTGCAACTTGAGTTTCACGGAGGCTCAAGCCTGGAGACTACGAGAGGACAGAGACTCAGTTACGTATGTGGGACGTCTGACTGTGACTATCCGTACTGAGTTTGATGGAGTACCGATCTTTTCCACTGTGTTGTACTTACATGTGGAGTTGCCGCTATCTCTTAGGCGTTACTGGATGGTATGTTTGATGCGCCTAGTGAGATTAGCAGCGTGTCGACTGCACGGACCCGTGTCCGTAGAGGGTCGAGGCATCCTGGATATTTATCACCTGAAGTTTCATCTGAGAGTGATCCTTCAGAGGGTTAGATATACATGATGTGTACTTGGGCACGTCTGCGTTTGTATATATTGACTTTTACTGCTTTGTTTACTGTTTTAGTTTAAATAATTATAGTTGTAAATTATTTGTATAACTTATAATTAAAACCATATGTATATTATGTGTAATGTTAGTTTGTTTATTTTGTGTTTCCGCGTTATTTTATTTAACAATATTCTGTAGATTAGGAAGAATTTGTACAACCCGTATTATGATGTAACAAATGTTTTACAACTTGGGTAGATTTATATTTATTTTTCTTTTATTTATTTATAAATGTGACATCCCCACAAGGGTGTTACATTAGTTGGTATCAGAGCCCAAGTTAGAGTCTTTTGGGGTTGTGGTTGGGTCTATTTTTGTTTGTGCTGTGTGGTTCTCTGTGATTTACTTCCGAAAGGATGTATCTAACTTTGCTTTGTTATGTTTGAAGAAAGAAGATGTCGGGTAGACGTGGAGGAGGACGTGCAAACGTAAATCGTGCAGTGGATCCAATGATTGCGACTGCTGAAGCTATGCAGCGAATGGTGAAGTAATTACTCAAATAGAACCTAGAACACTCAACAAAGAAGATGCTACTACTGATGCCCTAAATTTATCTGAATTTAGGCGTAACAATCCGCCAGCAGTTTAGAGGCGAGGTTGATCCTGAGAAAGCGAGTCAATGGATACAAGACTTGGAGAGAATCTTTGAAGGAATGAGATGCTCCGATGAGAAGAAGGTAACGTATGCAGCCTTTATGTTAAGGGGAGACGGAGAACATTGGTGGAGAGGAACCCACTGATTATTGCAGACTGAAGGAACAGAAATTACATGGGAGGTATTTTCTAATGCATTTCTAGAAAAGTATTTTCCTGCGAGTGCTAGACATGCCAAGGAGATGGAATTTCTTGGTTTACGTCAGGGTAATATGACTGTGAATGAGTATGCTACTAAATTTGAGAGCTTGTCTCAGTTCTCAAATTATGCTCAGACACGATCGAATGACGTGTGGAGATGTCAGAAGTTTGAGGCAGGGTTGAGAGTGGAACTGAAACGAGGAGTGCTATCCTTTGGAATGAATCAGTTTCATGCTTTAGTTGATGCGTGTGCATGACTCGAGGAATTAGAGTCGTCGCGGGATCAGAGGAATCGTAATTTTGGACCAACAAGATTTCAGAGAGGTGGTAGCAGTAATACCAATCGGTTTCAGCGTAAGCAGTATTCTAGACCACCAGGGAATCAACCTCAACGATCACCAGTTGGGGGAAGTGCAAGTGGTAGTGGAGCTGGGCAAAGAGTGGCGTTTACACCAACATATTTTAAGTGTGGAAGGAAAGGCTATATCTCTCCGGAGTGCACAATCAAAGGGATAGTTTGCTTTAACTGTAAACAACCTGGGCACATGTCTAAGGATTGTACTCAGCCGGAAAGAAAACCTGTTGTTCGTTATGTTCGTGCTAATCAGCAAAAGTCAGGAGGTACTCAACCGAGGTCAGGAGGACGAGTATATACTATGACGGGAACTGAAGTTTCTAAGTCTGATGACTGTGTTATATGACTCTGGTGCAACACCTGCATTTATTGCATATGATTGTGTGGAAAGATTGAAGTTGCCTGTGTCTTCTCTAAATGTTAAATTGAGTGTATCTACGCTAACTGCTAAACCTGTAGTTACATCTAAGATATGTTTGGATTGTCCTGTTGTTATCAAGGACCATATGTTTTCGGTCAACTTGATTTGTTTGCCTTTTGTTGAGATAGATGTAATCTTAGGGATGGATTGGTTATCTTCTAACCATATCCTTATAGACTGTGTAAGCAAAACCATAGTTTTTCCTAAGGAAGAAGAGTCTGCATTCTTGACTGCTGTTAAAGTCAAGTCGTTGTTGAGAGAGGAGCATAGGGATATATGGTATTGTCTTATCTAGAAGTCAAGAAGAATGAGAAAGATGTGAGTACTATTCTTATTGTCAATGAGTTTCCGAGAGATTTTTCCCGATGATGTACCTGGTTTACCACCTGAGAGGGAGATCGAGTTTTCAATTGATTTAGTACCAGGAGCAGGTTCTATCTCAATTGCACCATACCGTATGTCGCCAACAAAGTTGGTGGAGCTGAAAGGACAGTTGGTGGAACTGTTGGAGAAACAGTTTGTGCGACCTAGTGTTTCACCATGGGGAGCGCCAGTGCTTTTGGTCAAGAAGAAAGACGGAACTTCTCGACTTTGCGTGGATTATCGTCAGCTGAACAAGGTGACTATCAAGAATAAATATCCACTTCCTAGAATTGACGATTTAATGGATCAGTTAAAGGGAGCAGTGGTATTTTCCAAAATAGATCTGAGATCGGGTTATCACCAGATTCGTGTGAAGGGGGAAGATGTACCTAAAACAACTTTTCGAACTCGTTATGGACATTATGAGTATCAGGTAATGCCATTCGGGGTGACGAATGCTCCTGCCATATTCATGGACTATATGAACAGGATTTTTAGTCCGTATTTAGACAGATTTGTCGTTGTTTTTATCGATGACATTCTGATCTATTCTCAATCTAAGGAAGAGCATGGTGAACATCTCGGTATTGTTCTTCAAATTTTGAAGGAAAAGCAGCTGTATGCGAAATTAGCGAAGTGTGAGTTTTGGTTGGAGGAAGTCCAATTTCTTGATCACGTGATTTCCAAAGAAGGTATTGTGGTAGACCCATCGAAAGTAGAGACTATTTTACAGTGGGAAAGACCTAAGACGGTGACGAAAGTTTGAAGTTTTGTTGGACTTGCTGGATATTACCGGAGGTTTATTGAAGGGTTTTCTAAGATTGCTGGACCGCTTACACAGCTCACAAGGAAAAGTCAAGTTTTTAAGTGGACGGAAGAACGTGAAGCCAGTTTCCAAGAATTGAAGAAGAGGTTAACAACTGCACCAGTGTTGATTTTACCGGATTCTAAGGGAACTTTTGATGTGTATTGTGACGCTTCTTACCAAGGGTTAGGATGCGTATTGATGCAAAATCGGAATGTTGTGGCGTATGCTTCTCGACAGTTGAAGGTTCATGAGAGGAACTATCCAACACATGATTTGGAATTGGCCTCAGTGGTTTTTGCTCTAAAGGTGTGGAGGCATTTTCTGTATGGAGCGATGTTCAATGTCTTTAGTGATCACAAGAATCTAAAGTACTTGTTTGATTAGAAAGAATTGAATATGAGGCAAAGGCGATGGTTGGAATTCTTAAAGGATTATGATTTTCAACTCTAGTACCATCCAGGAAAAGCTAATGTGGTAGCTGATGCCTTAAGTAGAAAGGTACTTAGTGTTTCAGCGATGATGATAAAGGAGGAGGAATTGATTAACAAATTTCGAGATTTATGGTTGTTAGTGGAGTTTCTGCCTGGAAGAGTTCGCCTATATAAGGTCATGATCATAAATGAATTTCTTGATGTAGTCCGAGATAAACAAAAGGAAGATGCATTTTTACAAAATGAGAGGGAATTGTTAAAACAAGGTCATAAGTCGATGGTAGAGGAAGGAGCAGATGGAATTTTAAGGTTCAAAGGAAGAATCTGTATGCTTGATGATTCTGAGCTGAAGAAGGGGATCCTAGATGAAGCTCATACTAGTGATTTGAGTTTGCATCCGGGAATGACCAAGATGTACCAAGACTTGAAGAAGTTATTTTGGTGGCCAAGAATAAAAAGAGACGTAGCGGAATGTGTGGCGTCTTGTCTGGTTTGTCAGAAGGCAAAAGTGAAACATCAGAGACCAACTGGTATGTTGCAACCGTTAGCTATTCCAGAGTGGAAGTGGGATAGTATCTCAATGGATTTCGTTACTGGATTGCCGAAGACGAGGAAAGGTCATGATTCGATATGGGTTATAGTTGATAGGCTTACGAAGTCGGCTCATTTCTTGCCAATTAATATTAAGTATTCATTAGAAAGATTAACCCAGTTATATATCAGTGAGATTGTTAGACTGCATGGTGTGCCTATATGTATAGTTTCTGACAGAGATCAGAGGTTTACGTCAAGGTTCTGGCGAAGTTTACAAGAAGCAATGGAAACTAAGTTGCGGTTGAGTTCAGCTTATCATCTGCAGACTGATGGTCAGACAGAGAAAACTATACAGTCTTTGGAAGATCTGTTACGTGCTTGTGTTTTGGAGCAACGAGGAAGTTGGGATGAATTTTTATCTTTGATAGAATTCACCTACAACAATAGTTTTCACTTAAGCATAGGGATGGCACCCTATGAGGCGTTGTATGGAAGGCGTTGTCGAACACCGCTGTATTGGTATCAAGATGGGGAAAGTATGACTATTGGACCAGATCTTGTACAACAGACTACAGAAAAAGTAAAGATGATACAAGAGAAGATGAAGACGACACAAAGCAGACAAAAGAGTTATGCTGATAAACGAAGGCGACCTCTTGAATTTGAGGAGGGTGAGCATGTGTTTTTAAGAGTGACTCCTACGACCGGTGTCGGAAGAGTAATTAAATCTAAGAAGCTTACTCCTAAGTTCATTGGACCGTATCAGATTATTCGTTGAATAGGTCCTGTAGCGTATCATATTGCTTTGCCGCCTTTTCTATCCAATCTGTATGATGTATTTCATGTATCCCAGTTAAGGAAGTATGTTCCGGATTCGACGCATGTTATACAACCGGACAAAGTGCAGCTGAAGGAGAATCTGACTTATGAGACTTTACCTGTTAGAATAGAGGACAGAAAAGTAAAGCAACTTCGAGGGAAGGTGATCGAGTTAGTGAAGGTCATATGGAATGATGTGACAGGTGATGCTACCTGGGAGCTAGAGGACAAGATGAGGGAGCAATATCCTCAATTGTTTTGATAAATAACAAATTTCGAGGATGAAATTTTTTATTTGTTGGGGAGAGTTGTAACACCCCAAACTTTACAAAAAATGATTTTTATATCCCGAATGTACTATTTGATGTTTTACAACTTTAGGATAAACTTGTGGGAGGATGACGCTACCAGGATTCTTTGGATTCGTGCGACTTGAGTTTCATGGAGGCTCTAAAGCCTGGAGACTACGAGAGGACAAAGACTCAGTTACATATGTGGGGCATCTGACTGTGACTATCCGTACTGAGTTTGATGGAGTACCGATCTTTTCCACTACGTTGTACTTACATGTGGAGTTGCCGCTATCTCTTAAGCGTTACTGGGGTGGTATGTTTGATGCGCCTAGTGAGATTAGCAGCGTGTCAACTGTACTTACATGCTTGTTATTGATGATGTTGACTGTTATTTATTGTTGTTCTGCTCTTACTGTTAATTTTAATTATCACTGCATTTATATGTGGGCGTCCAGCGCCGTTTTGTTTTCTTGCTACCATTTTGGTACTGAAAGCTGGGTGTCTCACCTCTTTCTGTATTTCTTGTATTTTTCTGTATCTCTATTTGACTATGTACTTTTGAGATGACGTACGTGAGGAAGAGAAGGAAACACTTGAGTTTTCGGGTTTCTTGCCACACTACGACAAGAGCTACTAAGGACGTGCCCACACCGCTTTTTGGGGTACGTGAAGTTAACCTTTCATAGGGGACCTGACAGCTGGCACCTACATGTGGAGACGGACCGATGCATGTACCGTGGGGAGCTGATGGTGTCATTAGCTTGGGGCTGCTACAACGTTCCTGTCTTTGAGTTTTCTACTTTTGTTATCTTGGAATTCTATCTACCCATGAGGGATATGTGGACGGACATGTTCTATACCCCTCAAGAGGATTCTTTCCTCTCCATTGCTCGGGCTTTTGTCCAAAACTCGGTCACTCTAATGGCAATTTCGTCGGATGATGAGGACCCGACTACAGTCCCTTCTCATCAGTCTTAGAGGATGATACTGTAGGTAGCTATTAAAGGCTAATCGTTTATCTTTTTGGGAAGCCTGATGTTTTGGTGTCTATGTTGGGGGTATATTTGTATCCTTTCAGATGGGTACATCTTTTGCTTTTTCTATAAATATCATGATGTAATTAAACAGGCTAATGCATAATATATATATATATATATATATATATATATATATATATATATATATATATATATATATATATACTCTAATGGCAATTTCGTCGGATGATGAGGACCCTGAGGAGGACCCAGCTACGGTCCCTTCTCATCAGTCTTAGAGGATGATACTGTAGGTGGCTATTGAAGGCTAATCGTTTATCTTTTTGGGAAGCCTGATGTTTTGGTGTATATGTTGGGGGTATATTTGTATCCTTTCAGATGGGTACATCTTTTGCTTTTTGTGTAAATATCATGATGTAATTAAACAGGCTAATGCATAATATATATATATATATACACACACACACACACATTTCAATTACTTGATTATTTTATCATCCAAGAATGCAAACTATTTAATCTTGTGTTAATAATGAACCAGGTCTTAATTAATCACTGTAATTATTATTTTCTGCAAATTTTATATTATGTTTTGTTTCTCTATATTATAGTGTGATGTTCCTACTTCGCGGTATTAAGAAAAAGGGGCGCTACATTACAGCTCAAGAAACTTGCTATTTACTGGAAATCTATATGATATGTCTGAGATTACAAACCTTTACAAACTAATTACATGAACTTAATTACAGAACCATAAATATAATTACATAACCAAAACTACTATATTAACAACTTAACTAAATCTTCATCACCTTGTCTTGCGCTTGCTTAGGTGCTACTCTGGATTTATTGTGGAAAACATAAAAAAAACTTGGGGTGAGAATTAATAATTCTCAATAGTAAAATTTAAATCATGACATCATGGTAAGTTCAACTACATTGGGGTAAAAATTAAAGTGTACTTAATCATTGGAAAGGTGGCATGCACCAAGACTTAGTCCTTTCTCTTCCCAAAGCAGGCACAGTTCATTCAATTCCAAAATAATTCATTGAGTTACTAAAATAGTTTAAACAACACATAAAAGTTTTACACATAAATCAACATATTTATTCTTATCAACTATAGTGGCAACAACCACAAACATTCTTTTATCGTAATACCTTTAAGTTAAACTTCAACATTTATCATCATTCTAGGAACAACACTTAATTTACTTTAAATACTTTTCTTAATCTTTTCTAACTAGCTTTTATCATTAACTCCACATTTGGTTAAAACAAGACAATTGCCCATACAATTGCCAATTTTTATGTAATGCATGATAATGTATGATTATGCCTAATGAGAATCCTAAAGTATGTTCATGTAATGATTCTTTCAAAATATTTTATTTTAGAAAACACATGTTATTTGAATATTTCCAAGATGCCTTTTTGTTATAGGACGCCCTTTTGTTCCTTGTATTATTTTCTGGGTAGGTAGGACGCCTTTTTGTTCCATGCACTACTAAACATTTTTACTCACTTGGAGCCCTTTTGTCCAAGCAACTTAGAGCCCTTTCGTCCAAGCCATAAATTTACAATACATGGAAACATCAAATAACAAGTTTGAAAACAGAATATGCATAATATTAAAACATTTCTTTCTTTAACTTTTACTTAATCATATCTTCCATGATATAATAGGGAAGTAATATGTAACACCCTAAATTTCCTAACTATTTGACAGTAATTTTGACAGTTAACAGAATTCTACTGTTTAGTGATTTTTGTGTACTGTAAAATTATTTTGAGTATTCCGTGAATACATTTGATCGTTTTGTGTGATTTACTCTGTGTCAAGAAAATAATAATTTTTGGGCCGGGGAAAATTTTACGTAATTTAATTATTACTGTTAAGTCTTAATTATTTTACGTAATCTGATTTGATTTTTGTAAGTTTTATAATTTTTATGATTTTGTGGATGATTATGAAATTTTATATTTCTCTGATTATTTTAATATTATCCATGGGTCAGTATATGGGCCCAAGGGGGCTGTATGTGGGCCCAAGTGGGTCCAGAAAAGTGAAAATTTTTCTGCAGCCAGAAAATTTTGTACTGTTGAGACGGGGACGGGGGATCTTACTAAACCCGAAATCGGAAATAATTTTTAAAATTTTCTTTTACTGTGTTTTGTACTGTATTTAATTATCGGGTAATAAAAATATAGTAAAAATATTGTTTGAAGGGTAATAACAGATAAGAATAAATAATATACTGCTTAGTCAACATTAGTGGTTATGACAGCTTTATGATAGATCAATAGGAAGGAAGCTTAATGTTGAAGCCTTTGGATATCCACCATTGATTTAATCAACGGTAGAGATTTGGTCTTATAAAATGGCTAGGACCATTTATGACCATTGGATGTAAAGTATGAAGAGGTGATCTTGACCCTTCATTTTGGAGATACATTTAATGGCTAGGATTTCAAGAAGAAAGATCTAATGGCTTAGATTAAGTCTTCTAATCTAGAGGCTATACTTAGAATCTATATTAATATTAACCATTGATCTAATCAATGGCTAAGAATGCTTAAAATGGTGGCTAGTGAAATTGGTCACTCTTTGAGAGTGTAAGAAGAGGGGGTTCAGTTTTGGTGCCTTAAGAGCATAGCATGGTTTCAAGACACCATTATTACACATTCTTGATCATTATTGATCATTTCCAAAAAGCTAAGCTTACAAACTTTTCTCTCTATTTTCTCTTTAAGCTAGTTTTGGCCAAGACCACTAAATCCACCTTCCATCACTCAAAAATTTCAAACAACCTTACTTCTTGAATCTATACCTCAATCTAAGACACTTTGTAGTTTAGGCCAAGTTCTAAATCCATCATCTTCAAGGACTTTCTTCAAGAGCAAAGTTCTAGGGTTTTTAAGGTGAAGTATAAGGAAACTTCACTACTTGTCTTATTTTCATGTTCTAAGCCATGTTTGATCCATGGTTCTTCTTGTTCAAGCTTGATATGCTAATAAACTTGTGTTTTGTTTTGTTTTTGAAAAGCCCTTGGTGGTGAAGTGTAATACCCTTAAGTACATGTTAGACTGGTAAATGGTTACCGAAGGTAGCATTTGACTTGTTTAGCATGTCAGTAAAGTTTTGTGACAATCTGAGTTCATTTAGGCACTTAGTTGCAACATAGAAGTTGTAAAGTGGCTTAAAATGACTCAGATAATAGCATAAGTTGCTAAGTTATGAGAAATAAACATAGAGAGTTTATTTCTAGGTCATAAATAAGCCAAGTAAGATGTGGTAAAAGTTTCAAGAGAATCGGAGTCAGTTTGGTATTTTTAGGCATACAGGTTGTGCTTTTAATGCCGGATTGATCCCTAGCAGATATAGAAAATGATGAGAATTGTGAAACAACAATTTAGATGAATCTTATGATTTATTCTAAAGTTGTTAGAAGCAGGGAAACTCGAATTAGTACAATTCGGGTGTCCATAGCAGATATAAGTTTCAGTGTAGAAACTTAAGTTAATCTTTTCCCGTAATTACCTCCACGTCCCACCCCCTTATATCTCCCTTCTCCCTCGGCAGAGAGCCGAAAACCAGAGGAAAGAAAAGAAAAGAAAGAAAAGGGGAGAAGAAGAAGGAGAAAGGGGAAGAAGGGAAGAAGGAGAGGAAGAGGAAGATCAAGCTTCAAGGTTTAAGGCTTCAAGTCTTCAAGAGGTAGGGGTTTAGAGCTTTTATTCATCTCCTTTCTCTATGTATGCATATAGATACATAATATGCTAATTTGAGTTTTAGAGATGTTAGATGAGTTTGGCTTGCATAGAAGTGTTTCTTGGGTCATTTATGACTTGTCTATAGCATTAGTTTAAGTAAGAAGACCCTTGAATCACAAAGTGAGCCTTAAGTTAAAGAATGAAGAATTTTAGCCATAATCCAAATTAAGAGATTTAAGAGAGTAATTGATGTTCCTAAATGTTAAAGAACTGATTAGGGACTTAGAATTACTTAGAATTTGGATTGAAATGGCTTGGAATCAGCAGAAATGACTAATAGAACAGTAAACCCGTAGCTGCGGGGACTGCAGGAAACCGTGGTTCTGCACTGGCGATGGCGCCGCGGCGTGGAGATAGTCACGCCGCAGCGTGAGAGTTTTTCGCTGGGAATGCCGCGGCGTAGAGGATGCATGCCGCGGCGTGAGGCTAAAAATTAGCCCAAGCAGTAGCCCTTGAGAGAAGGGCGCCGCGGCGTGCAAATGTTGTGTTGTGCGGCGTGAGACCCTCGAAGCTCCAAAATGATGTTTTTGGATGTTCGAGGTGCTATAGTTAATGGAATCATTGAGACATGTTTTCTAAGTGTGTTAAGGCACAAGTTGGGATATATTCAAGTGGAAAATATCTATCCATCAAGTATGAGAAAGCATAGGCTTTTAAGCATCCTAAAGGAAAGGTTTGCTTTAAGTAATGACATTGCACTTTAGGCAACTTAATGTTGCAATTGATATCACTTAAGATGTGATGAGATAGTGCAATAGAGATGAATAATAGTATTCACTCTAGTAGAGAATAATGAGAAAGGTATGAACCTTAGGAAATCCAAGAATAGTGGATTACCTTAGGAAGGTACCTAGAAGCTTAGGCAACAAAGAGTTGCAAGTAAGAATCACTCTTGAGTTAGATTACATGAGTGGAGACAAGATTGTGTATTAGTTCCACAGAGGGAACGTTTAGGTACTTAGTCTCAAGTTAAGTGAGACTTAGTACATTGCTAAATACACAATAAGAGGAATTGTGACTAAGAAGATGTCATAAGCAGAAAGTAGAACAGAAATGTACAATAACTCAAGTATAAGCTAAGATGAGTTAGAAGTACAAGATAAAGAGAAGTTACTTCCTTAGATACGAGCAAAGCATGGAAGTTGAGTTTAGAATAAGCATGTTAGCACACAAGTGTAGTATAAGCTACTACCAGAAGTGTGATAGAAAAGGAAAGTTAGATGCATGAATTACTCTCTTTAGATAAAGTTGAGTTAATTGTGCAAAGTTTTAGAGAAATGCCCTCAGTTCCTTAAGCAAGGTTAGATGAGGCATTAGTTAAGATAGACTCTTTCACTAGGATGAGTTGAGTCTATAGAAAAGAGTAAGATGGTGTTTATGTAAGAGATAAACATAACACTAAGCTTTTCACACACTAGAGAGTTAAGCTAGTGTGAAGATGAAGAGAAAGGACCTTAGGGCAACCAAGATTAGTGGTTTGCCAAAGGTAAGTACCTAACACCTCAGCAACCTAAGGTTGCATTAGTAATCGCTTAAGAGAAAGGAGTGATGAGGTAGAGTTTAGGTACAAGTAAGAGACATAGTTTAGAGATGTTTACCTGAGAATGTAACGTTATATGATGTGAGGTCATTTAGCCAGAAGGTAAGGAATCAGAGAAGTTCCTAAGGGAACAAGTATTCCTAACCAAGTGCTAAGGTTACATGTAGTATGAGGTTACAGATTCTCCTCATTACAAAGGGTAAACATAAGAAGAGTAGAATATGCTTAGCTCTTAGAGGAACTAAGTATATAAGTATGTACGAAAGTCTATGAATTAGTCAAGTAGGATCGATCTGGTGAGTATCCTTTGATGTTAATTATGAAGGCAAAAGGGGATAGATGGGTGTCCGAAGGACTTTTGAGAAGGACATAACCCTGATGTCTCGATGTGCCAAGGCCAAAGGAGATAAGTGGGAAATCCAGAGACGCTCTTTGAGCAAGGATGAAGCCCGAACTTATCAATGTGCCAGGATACGTGTAAGGTGAGGATGAGGTTTTCCTCTATTTACCACTGGATGATATACTGACTAGTTCCTAGCAAACTCCTTCGCTTCAAAACAAAACTCTGCATTTGCATTTCATTCACATGCTCTTAGGATTCCTTAGGCATATTCATTACATATCATTATCATTGCATTTATGGACAGTTGTATGGGCATTGTCCACTTTGTTGGTATGTACGATGATGTATGGGCGCTGTATATATTAACAGTGTGTTGACTCTTAATTGTTATCACACTATTAGAAAGTGTATAAGTTATGAGAAAATAGGAGGAAACTCCTAAGTTATGAGAAAAGAGGAGGAAACTCCTAAGTTAGGAGAATAGAGGAGGAAAGTCCTAATTTATGAGAATAGAGAAGGAAACTCCTAAGTTAGAATTATAGCATTTGTTATATATTTGTTATATACAATGTTATAGAGAACTGGTATTGAATTGCTTTTACCGAGAATGTTAATTCTCACCCCGATTTATTCCATGTAAATCCAGTCTGCAGGCTCAAATGCAGTACGATTGCAGCAAAGCAAAGGCACAACACAGAGGTACAAACCCCGCTAAGGATAAGAAGATAAAGTATGAAGACTAGAATAGTTTTTATTGCTTTAAGTAGACGAAACTTATGTAATAAGTTTATATTTGTTCTGTAAGTTTTATTTTATATGTATTACAATAAGCCCTCGTGTGGCTAAGTTTGTATATGTATATGTATGAGTTTAAGTTTTTCCGCAATCTCTCAAGGCTTTCTATAATTACTCAGTTGTGATTATAGATATATGTTAGTATGTAGTATAGAAGTGACGTCTCTAATACTGGTTATCTTTATATATCTCTGTCTGTCTAGGATATATCTGGATATCTGTATTAGGGTGTTACATGAAGGACTTGGAAAAAGAAGCAAAACAATGAGCTTTTGAGGTTCTTCAAGAGGTAAGAGGGAGATCCATCGCACCAACCAACTATGGTGGTGAGATGTGAATCTTGTATTTGATGGATGGTGAATCCATGTGAGGATTCATATCCATGGTTATGTAATTATTTATGGGTGGTTATATGTTATGATTTATTTGTTTATGCTTGTATGATTTGCATGATTTATTGCTTTGTTTATGGCATGCTTGTGATATATATGATGAATATGTATATGTATGCCATGATTTGATGATGGAAAGGAAAAGAAATTTTGGTTCTAAGGACCATGAGGATTTCGGCCTCAACACCTCAAAATAGGTGTTTACAAACTAAAATTTTCATGAATGGTAAAATTGAATGATTAGAAAGGAAAGGAAAAACAAAAGATGGATTGGTTTCAAAAACCAAGTGTTCACGGTTTTTGGAAGAATTTTAATGGTTTTGTTTGTGTAAAAACATGAATGGAACTTAGTTGATTTAGAAGAAAAAATATTTGATGGTTTCAATGGCCATGTACCACAGTTTTAAAGGCTTGTAATGCCTTGGTTTTATGAAACACAGTGATTTCAAAGTGGAAATAGAATTAATTTAGTACAAGGATTAAAGAAATGGAAACAAAGTGATTTGTCACTTGAAAAATGGAATTTTCGTATATGAATGGAAAAGAGAGGTTGAAAGTGTTTGAACCTCAATTTATTTTAAAGAGGATTGATTTTTAGAATTGATTTAGAGTTATAAAGAATACGTTGGTGACTTAAAATTTACTAACGTATAACTCATCCTTTGGGTTTTGGAGCACGTTAGGAAATTTTAAGTCGGAAGCATTGATTTAATTTAATGAAACGGTGAATTTATGGAATAAATTGTGGATAGGTTTTCTTAAAGGAGAAAATGTGGAAAATGATGTTGGAAATGACATTGATTTTTTTGGAAAGTCCAAAATGATGTTTGGAATAGTGAGGAATATTTTACGTGGTTGTAAAATGATGAAAAATGTGTTACGTAACTTAAAAACGTGATTTTTAAGCAACGCGATTTGAAAAATGTTTAAATATTTTTACGCAATTTGGAAAGCGTTTAAACATTTTTACGCGATTGAGATATTGTGGAAAATCACTACATGATTGAAAAATGATGAAATATTTTTATGTGATTGAGAAAACGATGGAAAATGGCTACGCAATTTGAAAACACGACAGAAATGTTGCAAAATTGTGAAAAACGTAACAAAAATGTTGCACGATTGTGAAAATGTGCAAAAGTGTTGCGTGACTATGAAAACGCGATAATATGATTTCACAATTGAATATACAGTAGGATTACTATTGGACCAGTGTATGGACACTGTATGAGAAATTATGAGATTATGAATTTGAACTGAGAACGGGCCAGTGTGTGGACCCTAAATGTGAAATTATGAATTTGAACTGAGAATGGTGCATTCTACATACATTGGAAAAGTCCGATGAATTGGATAAGGCTATTTGTCTAGGAGAGACGTACACCTCTTGAGTAGGTGCGATATGCGTAGTGTAAGTCACTTGTTGACTTTGGGGGCATCGGGCTGCGGGTTGCCTACAATGGGCAGTTGGTAGCTCTTTTGTACCGTGGGTTAGACCGATGCAACGCACCAATGATCCTGACTGAGACACTATTCTTAATCAAGATCTATTAAAGACTGTCGTGTATATGCTAGATATGCAAACACTAATGAGAATATTGGCACATGGTCTGAGGCATGTTGGTGCAGACAGATCTTTTGGATCAATTTCTCTGACTTGAGTATTAGCTCCATAGAGTAGGAAAATTGAGTCTATGTGCACATGTATAATCTGAGTACTTATATCTGTGTGATATATTAATTGAGGAATATTAGATGATAATGATAATAAATAATGTTGATAGCATTATTGTAATTATCATGTGATTTGAATAATGTTAATGGCATGATGGTAATTATTATTTATTGTATTTGTTATGATAAATAATGACTGAGGGCATGATTGTAATTATTGTATCTATCATGATAAATAATGTTGAGGGCATTATTGTAATTATGGTATGATATATCTGTATGGTGTGTTGTTTGTGTTATCTCTGTGCTACCATGTTAGTATTAGCGTAGGTGATCTCACCTCTTTGTATGCCTATTTTATATTATAGTTATGTCGTAAAGACGCTAAACAAGGGATTGAACAAGAGGGTAAAAAGGAACAGATTCCTGTAGAGGAAGCTGAGTTTTGATAGGTTGGCATCCCAGTCAAGTTTCTTTGGGTACGTACGACTACAGTTCCACGGTGGAGCTGGTGCTTGGAGGTTGAGTCCTAATAAGGAGGGGCTCATTTATCAGGGACTTTTGACAGTCATCATGAGTAGGATTTTTCATGGAGACTCATTCTTTTCTGTAACCATATATGTACACGTTGAATTTCCATTGTCAATTAGACGGTATTGGGGCGGTAGGTTTCACGTCCCAACCGAGATTAGTATCATGTCGTCTGCGTGGACACTTGTCCGTAAGACTTCATGTCAAGTCAAATTCCTATCTGCTGAGGAATCTGAAGAAGACTCATCTGAGGGTTCTGCTGCTTAGTAATGCTTGGGCAATATGTTAGTTTGAATAATGTTCAAATACTTTGAGAACTTGGTCTGTAAATATTTAAGTATGACAGTACTAAGACTTGTGTATATATGATGTAAATTATTTCTGATGATGTTGTAATATTTTTATTTTCTGCTAAGTTTATTTTATCGACATCAAGAAATTTTACAACTCGTATTTTTATTATAACATCACAATTTATGAATTTGGGGGTAATTCGGTAATAATAACGTTTAAATGTGGCACCCTACGGTGGGTGTTACATAATACCATAAACAATAAACTTTCTATTTTACATTATCATACATGCTTGTAGAGAGGGACTCACTCAACCTCATCTACCTTTACCATCCTTTTATATTGCTTCCCAATATCATAATCATCAACATTATTTTATAACATATAAATCAATATACTTCTTTACAATACACCATGTCATGGCTCATTGCCTCATTTAACATCTTAATCATCATGATGATCATTTATTTCTTACAAAATATAAACTTTGATGCACATCTTTTAAATATATCAATTTGACATAACATTACATTGGAAATCAATTTCCCAATCAAACAAATCCAAGTTCATATTATACCATCATCATATCCTTAATCAAACCATAATGTGTCTCATTACATCATCTAATAACAAAACATAATACATTACCTAGCAAAATTCATCATATAGGGATCCAACACCCTTATTTCACATCATCCTATCTCAATCTTAGCCAAAAAGAAAATAAAACATAGTTCACAAATCATTGAACCTCAAATTATCACAAAACACCTCAATATTTGCGTAAAAAAGAATGATTTTCAAGATTGCACCATAGGTGCATCTTAACTTCAAACATTCTAAAATTTTATAAGTATATAGCCTTACATGTCAGCTTTCAAATGCCTCTAGAATCAAGTCATTCTGATATCTGTAACTCAAGTTATGCAACGATTACTATAAGTTGTCAAGATTATGTTTTTCTGGATGCTGTTATTCAAATAACAGCTTTGTTATTCAAATAACATGGCATTTTTTTACATTTTCTAGTTCCTGTTATTCGAATAACACTTTTGTTATTCGAATAACAGCCTGCAGAACCAGTTTTCTACAAACGTTCAAGGTGGTTTCTTCACCATTTTCATTCCTAATTTCAATCCTTCCTTAAATCATGGATTCTAAACATCAAGACATGATTTTTACAAATCAAAAACCCAAGATAACAACCAAACTCAATTTTCATTTCATTACAAAAGATCAAACAAAACTTAAACGTGAGAAATGAAAGTTGTAGTAGGATTTCCCCTACCTCTTGAAGATGATAAAGCCTTAAAGATAATGAAGCTCTTGATTTCTTCTCCCTTTTCTTCCCCTTTTCTTCCCTTTTTCATCCTATAGAGGAAGAACAATGCCTTAGAGTGGACATGATTGATTCTTCAGTGAATAAAGCATTAGAGCATAGCCCTCCAATATCTCCACTCAAAACAGTATTAGTTAACTCCAATGCCTCAGTGGATGAAGAGGAGGAGGCAGCATCAGAGATACTTAAGTACACAACAAGTTTGGAGGCTTTGCCAATTTTCCCTCATTTAAACTTGCAGAAAGAATAGTTGAAGAAAGAAGATCCAATCAAATAGGAGCTACCAAAGCTAGAATTAAAGTTGTTTCCCTCTAATCTCAAGTATGCTTTTCTTGGTGAGAACAACACTTTTCCAGTAATTGAAAATGTTGAGCTCAGCAAAGATAAAGAAGAGAAGCTTTTGAGAGTCTTGAGAGAACACAAATCAGTTATTAGGTGGACTATTGAGGATCTTAAGGGCATTAGTTCCACAATTTGCATGCATAAGATGCTAATGGAAGATGACTTCAAGGCGGTGATTCAACCGCAAAGAAGATTAAACCCCACCATGAAAAAAGTGGTGAGAAAGGAAGCGATGAAGCTCTATAATGTAGGCATTATTTATCCTACCTCAGACAGTTCATGGGTAAGTTTGGCACAAGTTGTTTCGAAGAAAGGAGAGGATGACATTGATAGTTAATGACAAAAATGAACTCATTCCCATAAGGATTGTCACTGGATGGAGAATGTGCATAGACTACAGAAGGCTCAACAATGCAATAAGGAAGGATCATTTTCCCCTTCCATTCATTGATCAGATGGTAAGAGGTTAGCGGGTTACACCTATTATTGCTTTTTAGATGGTTACTCTGGCTATAATCAAATCTTGGTGGCACTTGAGGATCAGGAGAACACTACTTTCACTTGTCCATATGGAATCTTTGCGTGCCGAAGGATGCCCGTCAGATTATGCAATGCTCTCGCAACTTTTCAAAGGTGTATGATTTCAATTTTTTTTAAGGTAAGAGAAAGGAAGATGTAGGTAAAGAAAAGAAATAAAGGTCAAACATAAACAAGGCTGCAAAAGAGGACCTAGGGTCATAATATTATTCAAAGGTTGACTTAAAAGCCCCAAACAATCCAAAGAATGTCCTTATCATTTCCTTGATCATGCATTGTCTAGGATTTCGCTTCAAGAGAGAATCTAAATAACTTCTAGATGTAAGTAATCCACACACATGCATTTCCATAAATTTTCTTTAAGCTTGACATGCATTCATATTTCAAGGTCTAACAAACATAAAGATGGGAGATGCATTCATACATAATTGAAATAATAGAAATAAATACAACTCCTAAATTCTCATATGATTTCCCAAGAAAAGATATTAGTCCACAGTTCATGCAATCATTGGATATTCAAATTAACACAGTGGTATGCTCAGTTTCAACAATATGACTCAAAACAAAATACTAACATGCAATAGAAAATAAGAAAACTAAAAACAAAATTTGCAAAGCTACTCCCCCAAACTTAAGATAAACAGTGCCCTCACTGTGCAAACAAAATAAAAGCAAGTAACAAAGAAAATAGTAAAAATAATAAAATAAAAGTGAAGGACAAAGAAAAGTTCATTGTTCGGCAGTTGAATCAGTCCTGCTCCTCATCTTCATCATGCTCCTCCTCATTATCTTCCTCCTCCTCTTCTTCCTCTTGTGGGACATAGAGAATACGGATGCCAAGCTCGTCTGAATCTAGGTTCAACTAAAAAGCTAGGTTGCGAATCATTCCTTCCATTACAGTCATACAATCGGTAAAGTGGGTTAACATCCCTCTGCAGAGTTGGATTTCTTGCTTAACCCTGTTTAGCCTCTCTTGGACTGGTTGTTGTTGCCTCATTCGTTGAAATATACCGCTCACTACTTATAATATTAAAATGAGATTTTAATATTACTACCAATATCATGAGAACCTCTAGGGTCACACACATAGAGCAGACTAAATTGGAGCAATGAGAATCCAAGTTGGACTAGGATTCCATCATGGGCCTAACTCATAACAGATGAGAGCAAAAGCTGCACAACTAACCCTACTGCTACTTACACTCATTTAAGGCAATCATTATTATAAATAATACTGCCAAAGAGGCTACTAAGCACGCAGAACATAACCTTAGCCGCACCTACAGAAATAGTGAGTGAGAGAGTGATAGGTTTCTCTTCTCTTCAAAACCAGCACTGTGTTAGAGATGTGAGACTCCAAGATTACGGACGTTGGACATTTGTGAGTCTGTTTGTGTGAAAACCGTAGAGGCATTGTCGCTGTTATGGTATTAGTGATTCATATCATTCATTTTTCTATCTCGCTTCAAAAGGTAAATTCAAAAACATGGATTATGGTCCTTTTCCTCATAGATCCTTGGTGGGAATTTTATTTTTCCGCTACGTTTTGTTTTTGCAATTCCTAATAGAAGGGTAGGCTAACTTAGCCACGTCAGTGTGAGCAAATTCATTGATGTGGGAAGCAATCACTTGTCTCACATTCACTGGTAAACTGGTCACAATGGCATAGACAACTAAAGCCCTGTTTACAGTTACTTCATAGGTGTGGGAGTAGGGAAGTATAGTGGTGTGTACAAAGGTGCACTAGGCCTTGGGAATAAGCTTCAAATCACTCTTTTGAAGATGTTTGGTGCATCATTGACATCACATTCCCAAGTGGCACCTTCTTTGCAGAGTTCTTGGGGCACTCCTTCTTGTTCCAATTCTTGGTTGCATAATCTGGTATGTCCATAATACTTAGCTCTTCGAAAATTGATTCTTGTACTAAGCAGCTCATTCAGTTCATCCTTACTAAACAAAAATTCACGACCTCTCACGTAGGTATTGAATATTTTGGCATATGTCAATGGAAGGCCTTTTCTCTTCTTCTCATTGAAGTTGTTGGTGTAGAATTCCTTAACCAACGTAGGTCGGCTTGGTTGAGGTGGTGCACAAAATCTTTCCTAGTTTTGCCGCCTGATTTCATTGAGAATAGGGTGGTACCTCTCACCTTGCAGTTGAATTCCTCTTTCTCTTATAGTGCCATTCTTGCCTACTATTCTCCTATACTAATCTTCATGTTGAGGAGAGTGGGAATGGTGTTCATCGAAGGTGACGCTTCTAGAATTGGACCCTATCGTCTCCTTTCTCTTTTTGTTTGGGGCCATTGGATAGAGTTATTTTTGCACACACAAAAAATTCAACCATTAAATCTTTGCTCAATTTATTAGATCCAAAATACCACATCATGAGTAGGAATTTGAGCATAAAAGGCACAAAATCAACTCAAAACATTAGACATTTTTAGATTCACAACAAAGTCACTCATCAAAATCAATCCATTAAACTTAATATATTAAAGTCCAATCATCAACAAAATCAACCCATCAACAATTCAAAGCAAGTATGTCACTAGATCTCTTGAACCTAACAAATCATCAAACACAAGGTGAGCATTTCAAAATTGCTATGAAACTTAACAAATTAATTACCAAAAAATGCATTCACAACAATCCATCAACTCATAGTGAGATTTATCCAAGTTTTTTTTCAACAAATAAGCTATCAAACTTCAAAAACCCACCAAAATTCAGAAAACCCCACATACCCAAAAATCTCAAAATCTTCACATCTGTTTTTAATAATTCTAATATGAAATCCTAACCTTAGACAAATAAGAATTGAATAAAAAACCTAAAAGAAGGAAGATTATGGGTTGGGTGAGCTAAATGGAAGATTCTAAGTTTTTCCCCAAATTCATGCCCAAGGTCTACTATAGGTGATTCAATGGAGATTTTCATGAATTGGAGAGCTCGATGATGGGGATTAGGTGCATTTTTGGTCTAGGAATGGGTTAGGGTTAGTGTTTGAAAGGATTGAGAGTGATTAGGAAGGATTTGGGTTAAAGGTGGGAGAGAGAGTGAGGTGTTTGAAAGAAAGCTTTAAGGGAGATTGCAAAAAACCCTCTTAAATTGGCGTGTCCACTATTACGCACTTAAGCCATGGTTTTAGCACCTCTTAAATGCTGGCTATAACACCCTAACCCTAGATACTCTAGCATTTATGAAATATACGTAAGAAAAGTAAGTTAAGCATATTACTTCTAACCAATTAAACATTAAACATAACCTATAATAGTATACATGTCATTATGGAGAGGCTCAAAGGAAAATAAAGATATATGTTTATACAAAACCAGCCTCAGAAGGGCAAATTGTAATACAAAGTATCTTTGTACATCTCAAAGCAAATATAAACATATACAAGCTTGACAAAAGAACTAGCTATGTAATCCATTTGTTTCTTTCTCTTTCCATTTGAAGGACCTTGACCTAGACTTACATGGAAACACAAACGGGGTGAGAATTTATAATCCTCAGTATAAATATTCCTAAAACCATCATTTATAACAATATAAATACAGTCATAGAAATATGAAGTAAAATGTGTTATAAAAGCTCATACATGACTCATCCTTAATAAATAAGTTTCCATAAAAGCCCAAGGGTGAAAAACTATGTTTCCATAAGTTCCTAACCCTTATCTCTCTTGAAAAGTTAGCGATGACAAGCCAAAATCTAACTTTTGACATGCCCATAACTAATTAAGGAGTCCTGGTAATTAGTTATGGAATGTTTAGCCTTGAACGTGATCCTCTATTTTAAGCCAATAACCGGTTATGGCTTTTCTACTAACCAGTTATTAGGCAGCAGAACCCTTTACCTCACAAGAATAATCAATTAGGTTGTTTGCCATAACTAGTTATTCTGGACTTAAATCCCTTTGCCAGCAACTGATAATTGATTAAGCCTTGTGCCTAACCGGTTATCTGCTGCGTTTTTCAACAAAAAAAATAGGGCAACTCATGGCCCTTCTTCATCCAACAACCCATGTAAACTTAAGAAAACAATCCAAGAATGAAGTGCTTCCAAAAACTAGTATAGATGGGGTTCCATAACAACATCCAAGTCATCAAACATGGATTTACATTGACATAATTCAAAGAAAACTCATTTCACAACTCTTAACCTAAGCTTACCAAAGGGAGTTTCTAAGCTCATAACCCATAACCTCATATAGTTTAAGCTAAAAACAATCCAATCTCAACCATTAATGGAACTAAGCAAGATAGAAGACAACCTAAGTCCCTCAAACCCATTATTCATCCCTCACCATACAACATGCATAAAGATGAAGATAGTTAGAGAAGTTCATATAGGTTCAAGCACCCCTACCTCACTTGTAGTCTAGATGATCTTCAAACCTTAGCTTTTCCTTTGGCTTTTCTCTTCCTTCCTTCTTCTTCCCTTTCCTCCTCTACGTTCTCTTTTCTGTTTTTGTGGTCTGTTGCTGCTGTGTTTTGTCCAATGTGAGAGAGTGAATAAGTGAAGTGTGAAAGGAAGAAAGAAAACCAACAAACTCAAGAATTTCAACCAGAACATACGAGAACAATGAGTCATAAGTGACTTGATATTTTTATGAAACATTATATCTGTTAAGAATACTTAGATTCCATAAAATCAAGATTCCTCACTTCCTTAGATATCATAGAAATTTCTTGGATTTAACTACATCTTATTTCAAACATTTGTGACCTAAAAATAAATTATCCATATTTATTTCCCTTATCTAAGCAATTTATGCTATTATCTGAGTTATTTTAAGTTACTTTTCACCTTTTGTGTTGTAACAAAATGTCTAAACTAACTCAGAACGTCACAAAACTAAACAAGCATGTCATACAAGTAATATGCTACCTCTATAATGATATACAAGTATAACATGTCTAAAAAGTGGATGTTACATTTCTCCCCTCCCTTTTGAAATTTTGTCCCCAAAATTGCTTACCTTGAACAAACAACTCTAGGTAGTCATACTGCATGTGGGACTCTAGCTCCTATGCAGCTTCCTTAGAGCCAGCTACATCCCAAAGTACCTTTACCAGAGGAATATACTTACCTCTAAGCACCTTGACCCCTCTATCTACAATCCTTTCTAGTCGCATTACATAAGACAAATCATCCCTTAATTGTACAGATTCATTTCTTATGACATGTGAATGATCTGGATTGTACTTCCTAAATTATGACACATGAAAGACACGGTAAAGATTTGAAAAACTAGGAGGAAGGGCTATTTGATAGGCTACAAGTCTAACTCTCTTTAAGATTTGGTAGGAACCAATGAAACAAGGATTCAACTTCCTCGTTCTCAATGCTCTACCAATACCTGTTCTAACACCCTCCTTAGGGCATCACATTTCTGACTACCAACTCCCAATCTGAAAATGATTTCATAAAAGGTTTGAGTTATAAAAGGGTGAGTTTTAAAATTTCTTATTACAAAAATATAAACTTACTGAAATCCATAAGTATTACTAATATACAATATTGACACTAATTAATATTTAACAATTTAAAGAGAAATATAAAACTAACAGACTCTTTTTTTTTTAATAGTAGCAAACCCCATCACGGGTCCTACTTAATAGCACGGTACAACACTAACGAGAAAACTTAACATACTTATTTCTTCTTGTATCCATCTTGATGCATTAGACATCTGTTCCTTGTCAACCCTTCACACTATTGAGTCTGGAATGGTCATTCTCTGATGTTGACTCCGATCTCAGAGTATTTATCACCCGTATGTCTAAGACAACTCGTTCCATCTATTATATAATTTTTACCAATACAAGCACAACAACACAATATAACAAAGAGGTGAGATCACCTATGCCAATACCAACATGGTAGCATAGAGATAATATAACCAGCATATCATACAGATATATCATACCATAATTCCAATAATGCACTCAACATTAATCAACTATCATCATCATGCCATCAACATTATTATCATCACACAATAATCATAATAATGCCATCAACATGATTATCATCATCATCATCCAATATTCCTCAATTATTATATCATGCAGATATAGATACTCAAATTTATGCATATGTTATACATGTAGACTCAATGTCCTACTCCATGGAGGTTTTCACAATTTCGAGAAGAATGCTCTGTTAATTGTCAACCTTAGCCCAAAGACAATCTTCCAGATTAGCCCACAGACAATGCCCAGCCTTAGCCCACAGACAATTGTCCAGCTTTCGAAAAGAATCGTGTTCTTGTCGGGTATCGTCAATGTGTTGCAACGGACTGCATCGCCAAATGGCATATGGTCCAGCCTTAGCCCACAGACAGATATCCATTGGTCGACCGCCACGCCTTGACGCACCCCAAGATCCATCATAGACCTCACTATCAATTCACATTCCCTCTTCAACCACAAGGGTCCCAATAACATCAGCTATCAATTTTTGTTCAATTCAAAATCATCATATGCCTCAATGCATATCTTTTCAATGCATGTTCAACGCACCAATGCCAATCACAGGCAAAATTCCTCATTTCCAATGCATGTTCAATGCACCAATGCCAATCATAGGCAAAATTCACACTTTCATATTCAGGGTCCACACATTGGCCCATTCTCAGTTTTAATTTCATTATCTCATAATCAGGGTCCACACACTGGCCCAACAGTAATCATACTGTATTTTCAACAGCGAAATAATATTATCACGTTTTCATAGTCATAAAACACTTTTGTTGTGTTTTCACAATCGCGCAACATTTCTGTTACGTTTTCAAAATTTTACAACATTTCTATTGCATTTTCAAATCACGTAGTGATTTTTCAATGTTTTCTCAATTACATAAAAATATTCCACCATTTTTAAATTGCGTAGCGATTTTTCAACAATATCTCAAATGTGTAAAAATATTTAAATGCTTTCCAAATTATGTAGAAATATCTCAACGTTTTTCAAATCGCGTGGAAATATTTAAATGTTTTTCAAATCACGTAGCTTAAAAATCACATTTTTAAGTTACATAAATTATTTTTCACCATAATTCCATTACGAAAAAAATATTTCTCAACCTTCAAAAATTCCATTTCAACCTTTATCAAAATAATATGACTACTCACATTATTTTTCACATTTTCTTACTCAAGAAAATTCTTTCTGCAACAAATTCCACAAATTCAAAATTCCATTGAATTAAATCAATGTTTCTCATTTAAAATTTCCTAACGCACTTCAAAACCCAAAGGATGAGTTTTACGTTAGTAAATTTTAAATCACCATTATATTCTCCATTTTTCTCAAATCAATTCCAAAATCAATTCTTTTTAAAATAAATTGAGGTTCAAACACTTTCAACCTCTCTTTTCCATTCCCATATGAAAATTTCATTTCTCAAGTGATAAAACACTCTGATTCCCTTTCCAAATTTTTTATACCAAATCAATTATATTTTCACTTGAAAATCACTTTGTTTCATAAAATAAAGGCATTCATAAGCCTTCAAAACCATGGTACTTGATTATTTAAACCATCAAATATTTTTCCTTCTAAGTCAATATGATTTTACACAAACAAAACCATTAAAAATTCCTAAACAAAAACCGTGAGCACTTGGCCTTTGAAATCAAATCATTTGTTCATTTTCTTTTTTTGCTTTCTTTGCAAATCCTTAAAATCATCAACTCATTGCTCTTTTCATTTAAAAATCTTGTTTAGTAAAATGCTTAAAAACTTTTTACACAAAATAAATCAATAAAAATCCCTCTCAAAATCGTGAACAATACTTCTTGAAAAACAAACCCTTTGTTTATTTTTCTTGTTTTTCTAATCATCCAATTTTATCATTCATGAAAATATTAATTTATGAACACCTATTTTGAGGTGTGTTGGCCGAAATTCCTCTTGGTCTTTGGAACCAAAAATCAATTTCCTTTCCATCATCAAATCATGGCATACATATACATATTCAAATATATATCACAAGCATGCCATAATCAAAGCAATAAATCATGCAAATCATACCAAGCATAGGCAAATAATCAAAGCACATAAACACCCACAAATTATTACATGACCATGGATATGAATCCTCACATGGATTCACCATCCATCAAATATAAGACCATCTCTCACCACCATACTTGGTTGGTGAGATGAATCTCCCTCTTACCTCTTGAAGATCCTCAAAAGCTCCTTGTTTTGTTTCTTTTTCCAAGTCCTTCACCACCAAGGGCTTCTCAAATACAAAACAAAACATATATTTATTAGTAAATCAAGCTTAAACAAGATAAATCATGGATCAAACATGGCTTAGAACCTTGAAAATCAAAAGAAAAGTGAAGATTAATAAACTTCACGAATAAAGCTCCAATCTTTAGCTTGAAGAACAAGGTTGATGATGAATGATTTAGAGAAAGTCTCCAACATGAAAGTTGCTTAGAATATCATGTAGATTCAAGATCTATGGTTGGATGAAATTAAAAGAGATTGGATGATGATTTTGGGTGATATGGCCGTGAGCTAGCTTGGAGGAGAAGGAGAGAAATTTTTCTAAGAGCTTGCTTGAAGGAAATGATCAAGAATGATCAATAAGTGACCAAGACAACTAATAATGGTCTTCAACTTTGCTTTAGCTCCTAGACAAGCACAAAAACCGTCCCCCCTCTTCATGCATTCTCCTTGAGTGCAAAATGATCAATAATGATGCATAATTGACCAAGACCACTAATAATGGTCTTCAAACTTTCCTTTAACTCCTAAAACAAGCACAAAACCGTCCCCCCCATGCATTATGCATTCAATAAGTTGTCATCTTTTCTAGCCACCATTTAGAGCCATTTAAGCCATTGATTAGATCAATGGTTAGGATTTAGGTAGACTTTTGATTAGAAGACTTAATCTAGGCCATTAGATCCTTCTCCTTGAAATCCTAGCCATTAGATGCATCTCCAAAATTAAGGGTCAAGATTACTCTTTCTTACTTTTAATCCAAGGGTCATAATTAGTCATAGCCATTTTAGAAGACCAAATCTCCACCATTGATTAAATCCAAATCCAATGGTCACAAATGATCAATCTCCACCGTTGATTTAATCTGAATCCAACGGTCACAAATGGTCCTAGCCACTTTATAATATCAAATCTCTACCCTTGATTTAAATCTAAATCCAACGGTTATAAATGGTCATAGCCATTTTATTAGACTAATCCTACATCGTTGATTAAATCGACGATTGATATCAAAGTCTTCAATATTAGACTTGTTTCCTATTGGTCTGTCAAAAGAATTAAACTTATTTCCTATTGGTCTGTCAAAAGTTGTCATAACCACTATTGTTAACTAAGCAGTACAATATTTATTTTTATCTGCTATAACCCCACGAAAGAATATATTTAGTATATTTTTATCGCCCGATAATTAAATACAGTACAAAACACAGTACAATAAAATTTTAGAAACTATTTCTGAATTCAAGTTTAGTAAGATCCCCTGTCTCCATCTAAACAGTACAAATTTTTTTATACGTAGAAAAATTTTCACTTTGCGGGACCCACATGGGCTCACGTAAGGCCACCTGGGCCCACAAACAGCCCAAAAACAATCAGAGAAATATAAAAATTTATAATCATCCACAAAAATCACAAATATTAGAAAACGTATGAAATTCAAATCAGATTGTTAAAAATAATGAACAATCAAGAGAAATAAATACATAAAGATTTTCCCCCGGCCCGAAAATTATAACTTTCCTGACACGGAGTAAATCACTCAAAACGATCAAATATGCTGTCAGAATACTCAAAATAATTTTACAGTACACAGAAATCACTAAACAGTAGAATTCTGTTAACTGTCAAAATTACTGTCAACTATTTAGCAAATTTGGGGTGTTACACCTATTGTAGGAGTGACTCTACAAAAAACATGTTCTCCTTCATCGAAAACTAGAGGTCTTCTCCTTCTATCGGCATAGCTTTTCTACCTACTTTGAGCTCTAACCAAACTATCCCTGATCATCTTTATATGATCTATATTTTGTTGTACCAACTAAGGTCCTAGGATGACTTTCTCTCCCACCTAATACCAACATAAAGGAGACCTACACTTCTTACCATAAAGTGCTTCGTACTGTGCCATTCCTATGCTGGTATGATAACTGTTGTTATAGGCAAACTCCTCTAAAGGTAATAACTTATCCTAACTGTAACATCCCGAGATTGATTGCAAGATTGACAAGTGTCTCCACAAACCAACACGGGTCTTTTCAGCGTGCTTTGTCCTCACTCACACGCATCTTAGGAAACTTCCTAGGAGGTCACCTATCCCATAATTGCTCCAGGTCAAGCACGCTTAACCATGGAGTTCTTATGTTCTAGGCTCTTGAAAAGAAGTTGCAACTTATTGATATGGCTACGCCTAATCAATTCCTTTAAGCCATCCTCAACTATGCAGTCCCATACCTGCACAGTCTCTAAATCCCTCTCATTCCGAAGTGCGTATTCGCTCATTCATGGGACCCTTCGCCTAGAAGCCTGCCAGGAGCCGCTCCTTGTACGTGCTTCTCTTACACCGGCGTCCACTCCCCGCCCTCGTCGGCCCCAGGACACCACACCAACTACCTTGTTGCTCTAAAACACATGCTCTAAGCAAGTTCTCAGGGGTTTGGATAGTCTTTTCCAATTCACCATCTGTCTGAGGATGATATGTTGTACTCAAACTAAACTTTGTTCCAAAAGTATTCTACAAAGCTCTCCAAAATCTAGATATAAATCTAGGGTCTTTATCTGAAACTATACTTATGAGAATACCATGCAACCTAACTACCTGTCGTAGGTATAACTAGGCTAGTCTATCTAAGGAGTAGTTAGCTCTAAATGGCAAAAAGTAGGCAGACTTAGTTAGTCTATCTACTATAACCTAAATTGTATCATGCCCTGGCTGAGTCTTAGGTAACCCCATCACAAAATCCATTGTGATATTATTCCATTTCCATTCAGGGATTTCTAAGGATTGAAGTGGTCTGGAGGGTTTCTGATATTCTATCTTAACCTTTTACAAGTTAAGCATCTAAACACAAACTCTGCTATGTCTTTCTTCGTTCTAGGCCACCAAAACATCTTTCTAAGATCCTAGTACATCTTAGTGGCTTTGGGATGAATGGTATACTAACTTCTGTGAGCCTCTTTAAGGATCCTTTCCTTGATTTCGGATTCCATTGGAATGCAAAGTCTTCCTCTGAACTTAACCATTTTGTCATCCAACATATCGAAATCCTTTTGATTTCCTAAAAAGATTTGCTCACATCTATCCTCTAGAGTTTCATCCTCCTTTTGAGCTTCTAAAATCTAAGTCCTTAAGTTACTTACTATGTCCACTTTACTCACACAGAGACTATGTGGCATCTCAGTCACAGCAAGACTCAAGTATCTAAAACTCTCAAGAAGTTCACTTTCTTGGATCATCATCTGAGACACATGTAAGGATTTCTTACTTAGTGCATCAGCCACTACATTGACCTTACCTAGATGAAACTTTGGCTCAAAGTCATAGTCCTTTAAGAACTCTATTCATCTCGTTTGCCTCATGTTCAGTCCTTTCTGATCAAACAAGTACTTTAGACTTTTATGATCACTGAACACCTCAAACTGGACTCTATATAAGTAATGTGTCCAAACTTTTAATTCAAACACCACCGCTACTAACTCCAAATCATGAGTAGGGTAGTTCTCCTCATGTGGCCTCAACTTCCTTGATGCATAGACAACTACTCGCGTATTCTGCATTAGAACATGTGATTGGCTACGAGTTATTGAAGAATGGTTTTAATGATAATAATCATGAAGATGAAAGGAAGACCAAGTCCAAGAACTTAAAGATTAGCTTTAGGACTTAGAGTCTTTTTGTACGAAGTCCTTTTGGATATCTCATTGTTTTTACAAGAAAAGATAAAAATGGTTTTAAACTAAAAACCCAAAATTCAACATGAGCTTGAGATTTAATTAAAAGGTTTTGGTAATTTTTGAAAACCATTTGGACAATTTTCTAAAGCATTCATAAATGTTTTTTCAATAGGGTTATTCGAATAAATCACTCCTTATTCAAATAAACCAAGTTAAGATATTCTAGTTTTTAACAAAGTTATTTGAATAACCCTATAGTTATTCGAATAATGTTTTCAAAATCCTGCTATGCACCTCTATTTTAAAAAGTTCTATTCAAATAGAACTACCACTATTCAAATAGAAGGTTTTCAGAATGGCTTGTTTTTAAGATAAGCTATTTGAATAACCCTATGGTTATTCGAATAGATCTGTTTCTCAAAAAATGTTTTAAAACAGAGTTATTCGAATAAACCACTTGTTATTTGAATAGCCCATATCTAATTCATTTTTCACGAGGTTTTTAAATCAGTGTTATTCAAATAACACTAAGGATTATTTGAATAAACATGAGACCCTGTTTTGGAAAGAAACGACCATATTCATATTAATTACGTGATTTAATTCTTCTAACAACTATTTTCTTTGAGAACTCTATAAATAGACACCTTGGGTCACCTTTGCAAGCTGCCTAATTATCTGAATTAATCATTGCTTTCTTTAACACGTGATTTATAATTTTCTCATATTTCTTCTGCTCTTTTCACCAAAAACTTTGAGATATCCTTAAAGAGCTCCTTCGTACTTCAAGTTGTATTATATGCTCTTTGTGAGAGTTTCTCTTTATCTATTTTATGCTTCTTTATAACGAGGGTGAGGCATCCCTTAAAGGTTTACGTAAGGGTGAGGTATCCCTGAAAAGTTAGACTTTAGTACAAGGGTAGAGTTTCCTTGTGTGTGAAAAGTACTCTTATTTGTAATGGTTGCAATCAATTGTTTAAGCTTGTATTGATAGTGAAAAATCTCGGATAATTTTTTCGAGGACTGGACGTAGGCCACAAGTGGTTTAGTAGCTGAATCATGATAAATATTGTGCCTGCTTTTCTCATCTTAATCTTTTATTTACTGCAATTTATTTATTATTGCTTATCTATTTAATTTTTTGTACTTAAAGCATACTATCCTCTCTTTGCATTCACATCCTTTTAAGAAATAACTTTAACAAAGTTTGTTTTATAAACATTTGCAAAAAGTTTTAAATACTCAATTCACCCCTCTCTTGAGTATTGGAGCCACTTGGTAACAGAACACACCCTAGACCCATCTTTGAAGCATCACAGTACACCTCAAAATCCTCTTGAGGATCTGGGATTACCAACACTAGGGTGGTAGTCAACCTCAACTTTAACTCTTGAAAACTATTCTCACAAACCTGAGTCCACTCGAAAGTACTACTTTTCCTAGTTAGTCTAGTCAAGGATAGCGCTAACTAAGAAAATCTCTTTATGAAACTCATATAGTACCTAGTTAGGCCAAATAAACTTTTGATCTCGGTCGTAGTGGTGGGTCTTTCCTACTGTAACACTGCTGCAATTTTGCTTAGGTCCATTAAAATTCCTCTTTGAGAAATTACATGGCCCAAAAACTATATTTGCTTTAGCCAAAACTCACACTTGGACAACTTAGCAAACAACTTCTTTTCCTTTAGGGTTTCTAAAACTACTCTTAGATGTTTTTCATGCTCCTCTATTGTCTTAGAATATATTAAGATATCATCTATAAACACTACCACAAACCTATCTAGATAGGGTCTAAAAATCATGTTTATATAGTCCATGAACACTGTTGGGACATTCGTCAACCCAAAGGATATCACAAGGTACTCATAATGTCCATACTTAGCTCTAAAAGCAGTTTTAGGGATATCCTCGCCCTAACTCTTATCTAGTGATATCTTAATCGCATATCAATCTTTGAGAAAATTGTTGCTCCTCTCAGTTGATCCATTAGATTATCTATCGTAGACAACAGATACTTGTTCTTGATGGTTACCTTATTTAGCTGCCTATAGTCAACACAAAATCTCATGGTACCATCTTTTTCTTTACTAACAACCCAAGTGCTCCCCACGAAGACACTCTTAGTCTTATGAATTATCTGTCTGACAATTCTTCTATCTGCTTCTTGAGTTTTGCTAACTCTAAAGGTTCTATCCTATAGGGTGTTATAGATATAGGTCCCGTCCCAAGCACTAGATCTATAGAAAACTCTATTTCTCGCATGGGTGGCAACTCCTCTATTTCACTTAGAAATACCTCTAGGTACTCCCTCACTACCAGTATATCACCTAAGCTCTGCTCAACCTTAGAACCTAACGCAAAAAAGAGAACATATCCTTCAGCCCATTCTACTAAACAGTGATTCACCTGATTAGCATTGAGATATACAGGCTCAGAAGGAAAAACTCTAGAAGGTAAGTCAGACATGAAAACTAGAGTTTTATCTGAACAATTTATAACCACTATTGGAAGACAACCAATCCATACCAAGAATGACATCAATATCCACTAAAAGTAAATAAATAAGATTTACAAAGAAAATCCTATCCTCTACTTTTAAACAATAGTCAAGACACACTTTTGAAGACGTAACTAGTTTTCCTGTGGGGTTGGATACAGATAAGTCATATAAATGCTCTGACACAGGTAATTCCAGCACTTTCACACAATCATTAGAAACAAAAGAGTGTGATGCTCTTGAATCAAACATAATAGTTAACAAATGATCATGTATTATGTATTTACCTTGATCAGATCGGGAGACTAAGTCACCTCATCTCTGCTAAGAGTGTAAACTCACCCCTTGGCTAGTGGTCTTGGGTTGGGCATGGCACTCTGCTTTTGTGGGCAATCCTTGGCAAAGTATCTTGGTTGTTCACTTGTAAGCACACAGATTTTCCTACTAGGCAGGGTCTATCACCATGTCATTTCTAACATCTAGTACATTTGGACCCCTTTGAGTCTATTTGCACTTGCTAACCTTTTTCTTTCTTTTTGAACTTATAGTCCATTTTCTTCTTCTTTGATGGTGGAGCTTGTTACACCTGAGGCCTACTTTCATGGTCTTCAATAATTCAATATTTGTTCACCATAGTCGGGAAGTCCAAAATCTCCAAAGGTCGAATAGGCCTCTTGATGTCATTTCTCAGTCTCTCTTCAAATTTAACACACTTCCATTGCTCATCTGGAATAAATATGAAGTAGGAGGAGAATCGTAATAGCTCATCAAACTTGGCCATGTACTGAGCAATAAACATCTAACCTTGTTCCAACTTTAGGAACTCCATTTCCTTAGTACTCTGTAAACTCTTAGGAAAGTATTTGTCCATGAAAAAAGTTTTAAACATTTCCTAAGTAACAAGAGTACCTGATGCTTCAAAAAGTCTCCTGGCACCTTTCCACTAGTTCTCCGTTTCTCCTTTCATCATAAAAGAAGCGAAGGAAACCTTCGGTTTGTCGGAGAAAATCATTACTCCAAAGATTTTCTCCATCTCACTTATCCACTCCTCGACCTTCACTGGACTATAATCTCCTTTGAAGGGTGGAGGGTTTGCCTTTCTAAACTCTGAAAGGTCTTGAAAGTTCTAATTCCTCCCCACTTGTACTTCCTGGACTGGTTGTACAGTAGTGGTGCTAGTTGTTGAAGTGGATTGACTTCCATCCTCTCAATCACCCTTGCAGTTAAAGTATATATATTGCTCCCTCATAGCGGTGCAGTAATAGCAGACTGCTCTCTTATTGCTACTGTCATTGCCATGCATGCTTCACCCATATCGGTTGAACCCTCACTTGAAGAAGTTTTGTTTCCTCTAGTCTGCCTTTGTGACGTTATAGTTTCTTGTACACACTGAATAATACATATTGAGTTGATCAATCTCAACATCATGTAATAGTGTGACAGTAGCTAAAAACAATCAAACCAAAGATAAGTCATGCAATTCTATCATATACCTCACTTATAAGACAAGTAAAACACAACATACTATAAGAATTTCTAGAATATGCCTAAGCATAGTTAGTCCATACCCTGACTCAACAAGATGAACTGCTCTGATACCATACTGTAACATTATAACCCCAGATACTCTAGTATATATGAAATATACTCAAGCAAAGTGAGTTAAGTGTGTTACTTCTAGTCCATTAAACATTAAACATAACCCATAATAGCATACATGTCATTATGGAGAGCCTCAAAGGAAAATAATAATACATGTTTATACAAAACCAACCTCAGAAGGGCAAATTATAATACAAAGTATCTTTATACATCTCAAAGCAAATATAAACATATACAAGCTTGACTAAACAACTAGCTATCTAATCCATTTGTTTATTTCTCTTTCCCTTTAAAAGACCTTGACCTAGATTTACATGGAAACATAAACAGGGTAAGAATTCGTAATCCTCTGTATAAATATTCCCAAAACCATCATTTATAGCAATATAAATACAATGATAGCAATATAAAGTAAAACGTGTTATAAAAGCTCATACATGACTCATCTTTAATAAATAAAGAAGCCAAGCTACATAACATTTATGAATTAATAAAGACTCAAGCTAATAAATTACCATAATCCACTAAGGAATCAAGCTAAATGCATTTCCATGGCCCATTGAAGGAAACCAAGCTAATTTCATATCCATGGCCCATTTAAGAACTAATGTAACACCCCAAAATTTCCTATCTATTAGACAGTAATTTTGACAGTTAACAGAATTCTACTGTTTAGTGATTTCTGTGCACTGTAAAATTATTTTGAGTATTCCGTCAACGTATTTGATCGCTTTGAGTGATTTACTCCATGTCAAGAAAATAATAATTTTCGGGCCGGAGAAAATCTTTAAGTATTTATTTCTCTTGATTATTAATTATTTTTAACAATCTGATTTGATTTTCATACATTTTCTAATATTTGTGATTTTTGTGAGTGATTATAAATTTTTATGGTTATCTGGTTGTTTTTAGGCTGTTTGTGGGCCCCAGTGGTCCTACGTGGGCTCGGGGTGAGTCCCAAAACATGAAAAAAAATTTTACGTATAGAAAAATTTGTACTGTTTAGACTGAAACAGGGGATCTTACTAAACCTGAATCCAGAAACAATTTTTAAAAAATTTATTGTACTGTGTTTTGTACTGTATTTAATTATTGGGCAATAAAAATACAGTAAATATATTCTTTCATGGGGTTTTAGCAGATAAAAATAGAAATTATACTACTTAAGTCAACGATAGTGGTTATGACAACTTTTAACGGACCAATAGGAAACAAGTTTAATTCTTTTAACGGACTAATAGGAAGCAAGTCTAATATTGAAGACTTTGATATCAATCGTCGATTTAATCAACGGTGTAGGATTAGTCTAATAAAATGGCATTGACCATTTACAACCATTGGATGAAGAATTAATCAAGGGTGGAGATTTGATCTTATAAAGTTGCTAGAACCATTTGTGGCCGTCAGATTTGGATTTAATCAATGGTGGAGATTTGGTCTTCTAAAATGGCTATGACTAATTATGACCCTTGGATTGAAAGTAAGAAGGAGTAATCTTGACCCTTTATTTTTGGAGATGGATCTAATGGCTAGAATTTCAAGGAGAAAGATCTAATGGCCTAGATTAAGTCTTCTAATCAAAAGTCTACCTTAATCCTAACCATTGATCTAATCAATGGTTTAAATGGCTCTAAATGGTGGCTAGAAAAGATGACAACTTATTGAATGCATAATGCATGGAGGGAGGACGATTTTGTGTTTCATTTTGGAGCTAAAGAAAAGCTTTATGACCATTATTAGATGCCTTGATCAATTATGCATCATTATTGATCATTTAGCACTCTTAGGAGAATGCTTGGAGGAGGCGACGGTTTTGGTGCATGCTTAAGGGCTTAGATAGGTTTCAAGACCATTATTAGTTGTCTTGGTCACTTATTGATCATTCTTGATCATTTTCTTCAAGCAAACTCTTAGAAAAATTTCTATCCTTCTGCTTCAAGCTAGCTCACGGCCATGACCTCAAATTCTACCCTCCATCACTCAAAAATTTCATACAAGCTAGTTTCTTGAATCCTTACCTTATTCTAAGAACATCTCTAGTTATGAGTTTTCACTAAATCATTCATCTTGAGTTTCAAATCCAAGCTTCAAGTTTCTACCAAAAATGGTAAAGTTCATATTTCTTCACCTAAGCTTTTAATTTGATTTTCTAAGTCATGCTTGAATCATGGTTTACATATTCTTTTACTTGTTATTGATTGTAACATTTGTTTATGATTTTTAGGGATTTTCCAAGGAACTCCACAAAATGGATTGGAAGGAAAACTAAGTGTTTTCACTTCATTCTTTACCTTAACCAAGTTTAAGAAACCTTTCCCTCACAAAAAATAAAAAATTCCATCTTTGTTCTTCAAGAGGAACCATTCGGCCATACCACCCAAAATTACCATCCAATCTCTTTTAATTTCATCCAACCATAGATCTTGAAACTACATGATATTCTAAGAAACTTTCATGTTGGAGACTTTCTCTAAATCATTCATCTTCAACCTTGTTCTTCTAGCTAAAGATTGAAGCTTTATTAGTGAAGTTTATTAATCTTCACTTTTCTTTTGATTTTCAAGATTCTAAGCCATGTTTGATCCATGGTTTATCTTGTTCAAGCTTGATTTACTAATAAATATATGTTTTGTTTTGTATTTGAGAAGCCCTTGGTGGTGAAGGACTTGGAAAAAGAAGCAAAATAAGGAGCTTTTGAGGATCTTCAAGAGGTAAGAGGGAGATTCTTCTCACCAACCAAGTATGGTGGTGAGAGATGGTTTGTGTATTTGATGGATGGTGAATCCATGTGAGGATTCATATCCATGGTCATGTAATAATTGTGGGTGTTTATGTTGTTTATGTGCTTTGATTATTTGCTTATGCTTGATATGCTTTGCATGATTTTATGGCTTATATGGTATGCTTATAATATGCAAGATGATAATATGGTATGCTTATAATATGCATGATAAGAATATGTTGAAATTATGTATATGTATGCCATGATGAGATGATGGAAAAGAAATCAAATTTTTGGCTCCAATGGCCAAAGGAAGAGGGCTATGGTTTTGATACCCATGATGAGGGTTTGTAACACCCTAAACTTTTGGTGAATGACCGTTGTGTCCCGAATGTACTATTTTCTATTTTTCAACTTTAGGATAAATGACCGTTATGTCCTTTTTGTACTGTTTGTTGTTTTTCTATATGAATTTTACTGTCTGTGATTTTATTTGAACTTTTTGTGTGATTTACTCCGGGGCAGGAAAATAATAATTTCCAGACCGAGGAAATCTTATTTTAATTATTCAGAGCTAGGGGATCTTACTAAACCCAATTCTGAATGATACGGTTAGTAGTCTTTTAATTTTTAGGATTTAACTGTGCAATAAAATAATTTTATATTATTATAATATTATTTTATTAGTCAGTACAGATAAGCGGTAATGGACCCGAAAATGTTTTGTGAGACCCACGTTTAGCGAAACAGTTAACGTTTTGGAGTAGTAGCTTAATGACTAGGCATAATGACTAGGCATAATGACTAGGCTTAATGACTAGGCTTAATTAGTGACAAGGCTTAATGACTAGGCTTAATGACAAGGCTTGGATTTGCCAATGAGAGCTAAGCTTGGTGATCAAGTTTTAATCCTCACCATTCATCAATTCTAAGGCTTGGATGGAGCCAACCAAGGGGACACCTCCCTTGCATTGAACTCCATGGCCAAGCTTCACTTTGGAGAGAAAAAATCATTTCATTCGCTAACATTTTCTCTCTTCTCTCTCTTCCAAAAATACCAAACACCATTGATGCTTCTTTGAAGGTCCATTCGGCCAAGAACCCTACACCAACATCTATCCACCCAAAATTTCTTCTAACCTACTTTTCTAACCCTAAACACAATTCTAAGAATATCTCTAGTTGAGAGTTCTTGCAAAATCCATCATCTTGAGCTTGAAAAACTACTTGGGAGATTCTACCTTGAAGGTGAAAATCCTAGCTTTTCATTTCTAAATTCCATTTCAAGGTTCTAAGTCATGATTGATCCATGGTTTAAGCTTTCTTTCATGTTAGTAATTTGTAGAAATTGTTTAAGCTTGATAGGTGTCTTTGGAGGGTGAAAACCGAAACCATAGAAAGGAGTGAAAGAGTGTTTGTCTTCACTTAAGGTAAGAGGAAGACTTGAATCTTATCATCCTTGGGTGGTGGTAAGAAAATGGAATTGTTTGTGATTGTAGAATCCATAAGGATTCATTTGTGTGTTTATTTTAATAGCCTTCCTATTTGTGATTTGTATTAATATGCATGTCTACAAGCTTTAAAAATATTATATGTGTTAGAAATGCATGAATAATTAGTAGGATGTGAATAACATGCTAAGGTTTGCATGAGTGTTCCAAAGAACACAAAACCAAGGCTCACAGCCTCAATACAAAAAGGGAACCAAAATGTTCTCAACAATTTTCTAAAAGAATGATTTAATTGTCTTAGGAAAATTGACAAGATACAAAGTGATTTAGAGTAAGAAAAATGAATTTATGGATCAAATGATGAAAATTGTGTATTTCGGCCAACATGCCAAATGTGAATGTTTTTATTTCTAAAATTGTTTTTCAACAAAGGTTAGGAAATAATGCTAAAAGAAATTTTATTACAATGGATTTCGAGGAATAAAAATGATTAGATTAAGTTTAAGGAACTAAATCTAAGGGTTTTACCATTTAAAAGAAAATACAGTAGCTATTGTAAAATTTCTAACGTAGAGCTCATTTTATGTTTTGAAGCACGTTAGTAGTATTCAAAAGTATAATTAAATGGTTATAATATAAATAAAAAGAATTTTTACAGAAAACTTAGAAAACCATTATCATACATTTTCTAAGCAAAATAATGTCAATTTTTGCTAAAAACAGACAAATAAGATAGAAAAGATATCCAATATATAATTTATATGGTATGAAAAATATTCTACGTAGTTCAAACGTATTAAATATTATTTTTTTGTTTATTTGAATAGTGATTTTTAAGGAAATTGGACAAGAAAATGATTTAAAAATCTTACGCGATTGAGAAAACTATTGAAAAACAGTACGCGATTTTAAAAACAGTAAAATATATTTACGCGATTTAAAAACGTTTGTAAAAATGATGAAATTTTGAAAATGCGATAAAATTTCTACGTGATTGACGAAAACAACAAGTTTTTACTGTCGGGCCAAAGTGGTGGACCTGGACAGATTGTGGAATAGTACTGTCAAGTGGGACATACTGTGTATATATGAGATTTGCCATTGAGGGCATTTTGGTAATTTTTTTCATTGAGGGCATATTTGAGATTTTTGCCATTGAGGGCATTTCTGTAAAAATGGATACTAATACCATTGAGGGTATTTTGGTAATTTTCATCATGCATTGAGTTGTGCCAATTTGGTTGATAATTGGTAGATTGATTGACGAGGTGAATTACATCGTGTTGTCGGTGTGATAAGCGTAGTGTGGTTCAACTTGAATGAACTTGGAGACATTAGTGTGCGGATTATTCCATTTGTGGACAGTTGGTCGTTCCTCTAGGCCGTGGTAACTGGCAACACACTAATGGACTCGACACGCACTATACTTAATCAAGATCTTGTGAAATCAATTTAGTACAAGCCTATAGTGAGACGACGTTTTGATAGTGTGCTAGACCACGACGTTATAACAGTGGGCTATAGACGCAACGTGAGACAGTAGAATAGTTTGGGTAGTCGATGGTACTAATAGATTTTGTGGGTCATTCTTTGTGATGTCTGTGTTTTTAGCTCTATGGAGATGGGTTAAGTCACATTTAATATACCTATGTGTTATACATTTTAATGTTTATCTATCTGTACCATTTTATCTATTTGTACTATTATATGTTGTTGTTGTATTGAATTTCTGTATTACATGATATTATTATTTATGCTAATATAGTATGCTATATTGTATGAACTGTTATATTTGTTGTATTGTCGTTTTCTTATTTACCATGTTTGTGGTGATATAGATTGTCTTACCTCTTTCTTGTATGTGTTATTTGTATATTTTAAATTATGTGATAAAGAGTTTGAGGAAGAGGAACAGCCTCTTGAGTGTGAGTATCCAGAGGAGGAGGAAGAGCAGCAAGCCGAAGATCAGTTCTACGACCAAGAACCATCCGATCATCTATATCCATTGGATTGATTGTGTGAGTATGACACTACCAGGATTTTTTGGATTCGTGCAACTTAAGTTTCATGGAGGCTCTGAAGCCTGGCGTCTGCGAGAGGATAGAGACTTGGTGACGTACGTAGGGCGTCTGACTGTGACCATACGTACAGAATTTGATGGAGTGCCGATCTTTTCTATTTTGTTGTATTTACATGTGGAGTTGCCGCTATCTTTTAGGCGTCATTGGGGTGGTATGTTTGATGCGCCTAGCGAGATCAGCAGCATATCGACTGCACGGACTCGTGTCCGTAGAGAGTCGAGGCATCCTGGATACCTATCACCTGAAGTTTCATCTGAGAGTGATCCTTCAGAGGGTTAGATATTTATGATGTATACTTGGGCGCGTCTGCGTTTGTATATATTGACCTTTTACTGCTTTGTTTATTGTTTTAGTTGTTAAATATTTGTAGTTGTACATTATTTGTATAACCTATGATGGAACCATATGTATATTATGTGTGATGATAGTGTGCTTATTTTATGTTCTGTGTTATTTTATCTCGTAATATTCTGTTTAACCGGAAAAATTTTATAACCCGTATTATTATATAATAAATGTTTTACAACTTGGGTAGATTTTATTTATTTTTATTTTATTTTCTTTATAAATGTGACATCCCCATAAGGGTGTTATATTAGTTGGTATCAGAGCCCAAGTTAGAGTCTTTTGGGGTTGTGGTTAGGTATGTTTTTGTTTGTGCTGTGTGATTCTCTGTGATTTACTTCTGAAAGGATGTATCTAACTTTGCTTTGTTATGATTGAAGAAAGAAGATGTCTGGCGGAAGGGGAACACGTGCGATTGTGAATCGTGCTGTGGATCCAATGATTGCAACTGCTGAGGCTATGCAACGAATGGCCAAAGTAATTACTCAGCAGAACCTGAGAGCAGCTCAACAGCAAGATGTTACTGTTGATGCCCTAAATTTATCTGAATTTAGGCATAACAATCCGCTGTAGTTTAGAGGCGAGATTGATCCTGAGAAAGCAAGTCAATGGATACAAGACTTGGAAAATATCTTTGAAGGAATGAGATGTACAGATGATAAGAAAGTGACGTATGTAACTTTTATGCTGAGGGGAGATGGAGAACATTGGTGGAGAGGAACCCGCCGGTTATTGCAGGCTGAAGGAACAGAAATTACATGGGAGGTATTTTCTGATGCATTTCTGGAGAAGTATTTTCCTGCGAGTGCTAGACATGCCAAGGAGATGGAATTTCTTAGTTTACGTTAGGGTAACATGACGGTGAATGAGTATGCTACTAAATTTGAGAGCTTGTCTCAGTTCTCAGATTATGCTCAAACTCGACCATATGATGTGTGGAGATGTCGGAAGTTTGAGGCAGGGTTGAGAGTGGAACTGAAGCGAGGAGTGTTATCCTTGAGAATGAATCAGTTTCATGCTTTAGTTGATGCGTGTGCACGAATCGAGGAATTGGAGCCGTCACGAGATCAGAGGAATCATAACTTTGGACCAGCAAGGTTTCAGAGCGGTGGTAGTAGTAATAATAGTCGGTTTCAGCGCAAGCCGTATTCTAGACCACTAGGGAATCAACCTCAACGACCGCCAGTTGGGGGCAATACTAATGGTAATAGAGCTGGACAGGGGGTGGCGTTCACGCCAACATGTTTTAAGTATGGAAAGAAGGGCCATCTTTCTATTGAATGCTCTATCAGAGGAACAGTTTGCTTTAATTGCAAACAGCCTGGGCACATATCTAGGGATTGTACTCAGCCAGAGAGGAAGCCAGCTATGAGAAGTGTTCATGCTACTCAGCCAAGGTAAGGAACTACTCAACCGAGGTCTGGAGGGCGAGTATATACTATGACTGGAACATAAATTTCTCAGTCTGATGACCTTATTCAGGGAGAAGGTCCCATTGGAGGTAATCTTCTGATTGTGTTATATGATTCTGGTGCAACACATTCATTTATTGCATATGATTGTGTGGAAAGATTGGAGTTGCCTGTGTCTTTTCTGAATGTAAAATTGAGTGTTTCTACACCGACTGCTAAACCTGTAATTACGTCTAAGATATGTACGGATTGTCCTGTTGTTATAAAGGATCGTGTGTTTTCGGTCAACTTGATTTGTTTGCCTCTTGTAGAGATAGATGTAATATTAGGGATGGATTGGTTATCTTCTAACCATATCCTTATAGACAGTGCAAGCAAAACCATAGTTTTTCCTAAGAAAGAAAAGTCTGGATTTTTTATTGCTGTTAAAGTCAAGTCATTGTTGAGAGAGGGAGCACAGGGATATATGTTATTATCTTCTCTAGAAGTCAAGAACGAGAAAGATGTGAATACTATTCCTATTGTCAATGAGTTTCCAAAAAATTTTCCTGATGACGTACCTGGTTTGCCACCTGAGAGGGAGATCGAGTTTTCAATTGATTTAGTACCGGGAGCAGGTCTTATATCAATTGCACCATATCGGATGTCGCCAGCAGAGTTGTTGGAGCTAAAACAACAATTAGTGGATTTGTTGGAAAAGTAATTTGTGCGACCTAGTGTTTCACCATGGGGAGCACCAGTGCTTTTGGTCAAAAAGAAGGACGAAACTTTTCGACTTTGCGTGGATTATCGTCAGTTAAACAAGGTGACTATCAAGAATAAATATCCGCTTCCAAGAATTGATGATTTGATGGATCAGTTGAAGGGAGCAGTGGTATTTTCTAAAATAGATCTGAGATCGGGTTATCACCAGATTCGTGTTAAGGGGGAGGATGTACCTAAAACAGCTTTTCGGACTCGTTATGGACATTATGAGTATCAGGTAATGCTATTCGGGGTGACGAATGCTCCTGCCATATTTATGGACTATATGAATAGGATTTTTTGTCCGTATCTAGACAGATTTGTCGTTATTTTTATCGATGACATTCTGATCTATTCTCAATCTAAGGAAGAGCATGCTGAACATCTCGGTATTGTTCTTCAGATTTTGAAGGAAAAGAAGCTGTATGCGAAATTGGCGAAGTGTGAGTTCTGGTTGGAGGAAGTCCAATTTCTAGGTCACGTGATTTCAAAGAAAGGTATTGCGGTAGACCCATCGAAAGTAGAGACTGTTTTACAGTGGGAAAGGCCTAAGACAGTGACAGAAGTTCGAAGTTTTGTTGGACTTGCTGGATATTACCGGAGGTTTATCGAAGGTTTTTCCAAGATTGCTGGACCGCTTACGTAGCTCACGAGGAAAAGTCAAGCTTTTGAGTGGACGGAAGAACGTGAAGCCAGTTTCCAAGAATTGAAGAGGAGGTTAACAACTGCACCAGTGTTGATTTTACCGGATTCTAACAGAGCTTTTGATGTGTATTGTGATGCTTCTTACCAAGGGTTAGGATGCGTATTGATGCAAGACCGGAATGTTGTGGCGTATGCTTCTAGACAGTTGAAGGTTCATGAGAGGAACTATCCAGCACATGATTTGGAATTGGCCGCAGTGGTTTTTGCACTGAAAGTGTGGAGGCATTTTCTGTATGGAGCAATGTTCAATGTCTTTAGCGATCACAAAAGTTTGAAGTACTTGTTTGATCAGAAAGAATTGAATATGAGGCAAAGGCAATGGTTGGAATTCTTAAAGGATTATGATTTTCAACTCTAATACCATCCAGGAAAAGCTAATGTGGTAGCTGACGCCTTGAGTAGAAAGGTGATTAGTGTTTCGGCGATGATGATAAAAGAGGAAGAATTGATTAATAAATTCTGAGATTTGTGGTTATCAGTGGAATTTGTTCCTGGAAGAATTCGCCTATGGAAGATGGTGATCATAAATGAACTGCTTAATGTGGTTCGAGATAAACAGAAGGAAGATCCATTTTTGCAAAATGAAAGGGAATTGTTAAAGCAAGGTCATAAGGCGACGGTAGAAGAAGGAGCAGATGAAATCTTAAAGTTCAAGGGAAGGATTTGTATACCAGATGATTCTGAGCTTAAGAAAGGGATTCTAGATGAAGCTCATACTAGTGATTTGAGTTTGCATCCAGGAATGACCAAGATGTACTAAGACTTAAAGAAGTTGTTTTGGTGGCCAAGAATGAAAAGAGACATAGCAGAACGTATGGAGTCTTGTCTGGTTTCTCAGAAGGCGAAAGTGGAACATCAGAGGCCAGCTGGTATGTTGCAACCGTTAGCTATTCCAAAGTGGAAATGGGATAGTATCTCTATGGATTTTGTTACTGGATTGCCGAAGACGAGGAAAGGTAATGATTCGATATGGGTTATAGTCGATAGGATTACGAAGTAGGCTCATTTCTTGCCAATTAATATTAAGTATTCGTTGGAAAGATTAACCCAAATATACATCAGTGAGATTGTTAGGCTACATGGTGTGCCTACCTGTATAGTTTCTGACAGAGATCCGAGGTTTACATCAAGGTTCTGGCGAAGTTTACAAGAAGCCATGGGAACTAAGTTACGGTTAAGTTCAGCTTATCATCCGCAGATTGATGGACAAACAGAGAGAACTATACAGTCTTTGGAAGATCTGTTGTGAGCTTGTGTTTTGGAGCAACGAGGGAGTTGGGATGAATTTTTATCTTTGATAGAATTCACCTACAACAATAGTTTTCACTCGAGTATAGGGATGGCACCCTATGAGGCATTGTATGGAAGACGATGTCGAACACCTTTGTGTTGGTATCAAGATAGGGAGAGTATGACTATTGAACCAGATCTTGTACAACAGACTACAGAAAAGGTAAAAATGATACAAGAAAAGATGAAGACGATGCAAAGCTGACAAAAGAGTTATGCTAATAAGCGAAGAAGACCTCTTGAATTTGAGGAGGGTGAGCATGTATTTCTAAGAGTGACTCCTACGACCGATGTCGGAAGAGTTATCAAATCCAAGAAACTTACTCCTAAGTTCATTGGACCGTATCAAATTGTTCGGCAAATAGGTCCTGTAGCGTATCAAATTGCTTTACCGCCTTTTCTATCTAATCTGCATGATGTATTCCATGTATCCCAGCTAAGGAAATATGTTCCGGATTCAACGCATGTTATACAACCAGATGAAGTACTGCTGAAGGAGAATATGACTTACGATACTTTACCTGTTAGAATAGAGGACAGAAAAGTAAAGCAGCTTTGAGGTAAGATGATCGAATTGATGAAAGTCATATAGAATGATGTGACAGGTGATGCTACCTGGGAGCTAGAAGACAAGATGAAGGAACAATATCCTCATTTATTCTGAAGTATAACAAATTTCGAGGACGAAATTTTTGTTTGTTGGGGAGAGTTGTAACACCCTAAACTTTTGGTGAATGACCATTGTGTCCCGAATGTACTATTTTCTGTTTTTTAACTTTAGGATAAATGACCGTTATGTCCTTTTTGTACTGTTTGTTGTTTTTCTGTATGAAATACTATTTTATTTTACTGTCTGTGATTTTATTTGAACTTTTTGTGTGATTTGCTCCGGGGCAGGAAAATAATAATTTTTGGACTGGGGAAATCTTATTTTAATTATTCGGAGCTAGGGGATCTTACTAAACCCAATTCTGAATGATACGGTTAGTAATCTTTTAATTTTTAGGATTTAACTGTGCAATAACATAATTTTATGTTGTTATAATATTATTTTATTAGTCAGTACAGATAAGCAGTAATGGACTTGGAAATGTTTTGCGGGACCTATGTTTAGCGAAACAGTTAACGTTTTGGAGTAGTAGCTTAATGACTAGGCTTAATGACTAGGCATAATGACTAGGCTTAATGAGTAGGCTTAATTAGTGACAAGGCTTAATGACTCGGCTTAATGACAAGGCTTGGATTAGCCAATGAGAGCTAAGCTTGGTGATCAAGTTTTAATCCTCACCATTCATCAATTCTAAGGCTTGGATGGAGCCAACCAAGGGGACACCTCCCTTGCATTGAACTCCACGGCCAAGCTTCACTTTGGAGAGCAAAAATCATTTCATTCTGTAACATTTTCTCTCTTCTCTCTCTTCCAAAAATACCAAACACCATTGATGCTTCTTTGAAGGTCCATTCGGCCAAGAACCCTACACTAACATCCATCCACCCAAAATTTCTTCTAACCTACTTTTCTAAACCTAAACACAATTCTAAGAATATCTCTAGTTGAGAGTTCTTGCAAAATCCATCATCTTGAGCTTGAAAAACTACTTGGGAGATTCTACCTTGAAGGTGAAAATCCTAGCTTTTCATTTCTAAATTCTATTTCAAGGTTCTAAGCCATGATTGATCCATGGTTTAAGCTTTCTTTCATGTTAGTAATTTGTAGAAATTGTTTAAGCTTGATAGGTGTCTTTGGAGGGTGAAAACTTGAAACCATAGAAAGGAGTGAAAGAGTGTTTGTCTTCACTTAAAGTAAGAGAAAGACTTGAATCTTATCATCCTTGGGTGGTGGTAAAAAAATGGAATTGTTTGTGATTGTAGAATTCATAAGGATTCATTTGTGTGTTTGTTTTAATAGCCTTCCTATTTGTGATTTGTATTAATATGCATGTCTACAAGCTTTAAAAATATTATATGTGTTAGAAATGCATGGATAATTAGTAGGATGTGAATAGTTTCGGCCAACATGCCAAATGTGAATGTTTTTATTTCTAAAATTGTTTTTCAACAAAGGTTAGGAAATAATGCTAAAAGAAATTTTATTACAATGGATTTCGAGGAATAAAAATGATTAGATTAAGTTTAAGGAACTAAATCTAAGGGTTTTACCATTTAAAAGAAAATACAGTAGCTATTATAAAATTTCTAACGTAGAGCTCATTTTATGTTTTGAAGCACGTTAGTAGTATTCAAAAGTATAATTAAATGGTTATAATATAAATAAAAGGAATTTTTACAAAAAACTTAGAAAACCATTATCATACATTTTCTAAGCAAAATCTTTTGTCAATTTTTGCTAAAAACAGACAAATAAGATAGAAAAGATATCCAATATATAATTTATACGGTATGAAAAATATTCTACGTAGTTCAAACGTATTAAATATTATTTTTTTGTTTATTTGAATAGTGATTTTTAAGGAAATCGGACAAGAAAATGATTTAAAAATCTTACACGATTCAGAAAACGATTGAAAAATAGTACGCGATTTTAAAAACAGTAAAATATATTTATGCGATTTAAAAATGTTTGTAAAAACGATGAAATTTTAAAAATGCTATAAAATTTCTATGCGATTGACGAAAACAACAAGTTTTTACTGTCGGGCCAAAGTGGTGGACTCGAACAGATTGTGGAACAGTACTGTCAGGTGGGACATACTGTGTATATTTGAGATTTGCCATTGAGGGCATTTTCATAATTTTTGCCATTGAGGGCATATTTGAGATTTTTGCCATTAAGGGCATTTCCATAAAAATGGATACTAATACCATTGAGGGTATTTTGATAATTTTCATCATGCATTAAGTTGTGCCAATTTGGTTGATAATTGGTGGATTGATTGACGAGGTGAATTACATCGTGTTATCGGTGTGATAAGTGTAGTGTGGTTCAACTTGAATGAACTTGGAGACATTAGTGTGTAGATTATTCCATTTGTGGACAGTTGGTCGCTCCTCTAGGCCGTGGTAACTGGCAACACACTAATGGACTCGACACGCACTATACTTAATCAAGATCTTGTGAAATCTATTTAGTACAAGCCTATAGTGACACGACGCTTTGACAGTGTGCTATACCACGACGTTATGACAGTGGGCTATAGACGCAACGTGAGATAGCGGAATAGTTTGGGCAGTCGATGGTACTAATAGATTTTGCGGGTCATTCTCTCTGATGTCTATGTTTTTAGCTCCATGGAGTAGGGTTGAGTCACATTTAATATATCTATGTGTTATACATTTTAATGTTTATCTATCTTTACCATTTTATCTATCTGTACTATGATATGTTGTTGTTGTATTGAATTTCTGTATTACATGATATTATTATTTATGCTATATTGTATGAACTGTTATATTTGTTGTATTGTCGTTTTTTTATTTACCATGTTTGTGGTGATATAGATTGTCTTACCTCTTTCTTGTGTGTGTTATCTGTATATTTTAAATTATGTGATAAAGAGTTTGAAGAAGAGGAACAGCCTCTTGAGTGTGAGTATCCAGAGGCGGAAGAGCAGCAAGCCGAAGATCAGTTCTACGACCAAGAACCATCCGATCATCCATATCCATTGGATTGATTGTGTGAGTATGACACTACCAGGATTTTTTGGATTCATGCAACTTAAGTTTCATGGAGGCTCTAAATCCGGGCGTCTGCGAGAGGATAGAGACTCAGTGACGTACGTAGGGCATCTGACTGTGACCATACGTATGGAGTTTGATGGAGTGCCGATCTTTTCTACTTTGTTGTAGTTACATATGGAGTTGTCGCTATCTTATAGGCGTCTTTGGGGTGGTATGTTTGATGTGCCTAGCGAGATCAGTAGCGTATCGACTGCACGGACTCGTGTCCGTAGAGAGTCGAGGCATCTTGGATACCTATCACCTGAAGTTTCATCTGAGAGTGATCCTTTAGAGGGTTAGATATTTATGATGTGTACTTGGGCGCGTCTGCGTTTGTATATATTGACCTTTTACTGCTTTGTTTATTGTTTTAGTTGTTAAATATTTGTAGTTGTACATTATTTGTATAACCTATGATGGAACCATATGTATATTATGTGTGATGATAGTGTGCTTATTTTATGTTCCGTGTTATTTTATCTCGTAATATTCTATTTAACCGAAAAAATTTTACAACCCGTATTAGTATATAATAAATGTTTTACAACTTGAGTAGATTTTATTTATCTTTATTTTATTTTCTTTATAAATGTGACATCCCCATAAAGGTGTTACAGGGTTTATGTTGAAATTTTTCAAGAACAAGGGAATTAATTTTTGGTCCCTAGAAAATGGTGAATTTTGGCCAAGACACCTCAAGATAGGTGTCACAAATTAATATTTTCATGAATAATGAAATGAGATGTTTAGAAAAATAAGGAACATAAACAAAGGGTTTATTTTTCAAAGAGTACATGAACACGGTTTTAGAAGGATCTTATTGATTTATTTTGTGTAAAAAGATTCTAAGTATTTTACTAAACATGAGTTTTAAATGAAAAGAGCAATGTTGATTTTAAGGATTTGCAAAGAAAGTGAAAAATGAAAATGAACAAATGATTTGATTTCAAAGACCAAGTGCTCACGGTTTTTGTTAAGGAATTTTTAATGGTTTTGTTTGTGTAAAACCATATCGACTTAGAAGGAAAAATGTTTTGATGATTTCAATAGTCATGTCCACGATTTTGAAGGCTTGTAATGCCTTGATTTTATGGAAACAAAGTGGAAATATATTTTGATGTAGTACAAGGAATTTGGAAAGGGAATCAGAGTATTTTATCACTTGAGAAATGAATTTCAGTATATAAATGGAAAAGAGAGGTTCAAACACACCTCAATGTATTTTGAAGAGAATTGATTTTAGAATTGATTTGAGAAAAATGGAGAATATAATAGTGATTTGATATTTTCTAACGTGTAACTCATCCTTTGGGTTTTTGAGAGCGTTAGTAATTTTTAAAGTTTGAAACATTGATTTAATTCAATGGAATTGTGAATTTGTAGAATAAATTGCGAAAAGGATTTTCTTGAGCAAGAAAATGTGGAAAATAATGTGAGTAGTCATATTATTTTGAAAAAGGTTGAAATGAAATTTTTGAAGGTTGAGAAATATTTTTCGTAATGGAATTATGGTGAAAAATGATTTACGTAACTTAAAAAAATGATTTTTAAGTTACGCGATTTAAAAAATGTTTAAATATTTCCACACAATTTGAAAAACGTTGAAATATTTCTATGCAATTTGGAAAGCGTTTAAATATTTTTACACGTTTTAGATATTGTTGAAAAATCACTACGCGATTTAAAAATGGTGGAATATTTTTATGTGATTGAGAAAACGTTGAAAAATCACTATGTGATTTGAAAATACAACGAAAATGTTGTAAAATTTTGAAAACGTAACAGAAATATTGCGCGATTGTGAAAACACAACGAAAGTGTTTTATGACTATGAAAATGCGATAATATGATTTCGTTGTTGAAAATACAGTGTAATTACTGTTGGGCCAGTGTATAGACCCTGATTATGAGATAATGAAATTAAAACTGAGAATGGGCCAATGTGTGGACCCTGAATATGAAAGTGTGAATTTTGCCTATGATTGGCATTGATTGAACATGCATTGAAATGAGGAATTTTGCCATTGCATTGAACATGCATTAGAAATGAGGAATTTTGCCTGTGATTGGCATTGGTGCATTGAACATGCATTGGAAAAATATGCATTGAGGCATATGATGATTTTGAATTAAACAAAATTTGATAGCTGATGTTATTGGGACCCTTGTGGTTGAAGAGGGAATGTGAATTGATAGTGAGGTCTATGATGGATCTTGGGGTGCGTTGAGGTGTGGCGGTCGACCAGTGGATATCTGTCTGTGGGCTACGGCTGGACCATATGCCACTTGGCGATGCAATCCGTTGCAACGCATTGACGATACCCGACAAGAACACGATTCTTTTCAAAAGCTGGACATTTGTTTGTGGGCTAAAGCTGGACATTTGTTTGTGGGCTAATCTGGAAGATTGTCTTTGGGCTAAGGTTGACAATTAACAGAGCATTCTTCTCGAAATTATGAAAACCTCTATGGAGTAGGACATTGAGTCTACATGCATAACATATGCATAAATCTGAGTATCTATATTTGCATGATATAATAATTGAGGAATACTGGATGATGATGAATGATATAATAATTGAGGAATATTGGATGATGATGATGATAATCATGTTGATGGCATTATTGTGATTATTGTGTGATGATAATAATGTTAATGGCATGATGATGATAGTTGATTAATGTTGAGTGCATTATTGGAATTCTGGTATGATATACCTGTATGATATGTTATTTGTATTATCTCTGTGCTACCATGTTGGTATTGGCGTAGGTGATCTCACCTCTTTGTATGTTGTGTTGTGGTGCTTGTATTGGTAAAAACTATATAATAGATGGAACGAGTTGTCTTAGACATACGGGTGATAAATACTCTGAGATCAGAGACAACATCAGAGAATGACCATTCCAGATTCGATAGTGTGAAGGGTTGACAAGGAACAGATATCTGATGCATCAAGATAGATACAAGATGAAATAAGTATGTTAAATTTTCTCGTTAGTATTGTACCGTGCTATTAAGTAGGACCCGTGATGGGATTTGCTACTGTTAAAAAAAATAGAGTCTGTTAGTTTTATATTTCTCTTTAAATTGTTAAATATTAATTAGTATCAATATTGTATATTAGTAATACTTATGGATTTCAGTAAGTTTATGTTTCGATAATAAGAAATTTTTAAACTCACCCTTTTATAACTCAAACCTTTTATGAAATCATTTTCAGATTGGGAGTTGGTAGTTAGTAAATGTGATGCCCTAAGGAGGGTGTTACAACCAAGTTATAACCTACCTGTAACACGTGCCGTAGGGTATCACATTTATATTACTTAATTATCAAATTACCTAAATATTATAAAAATATGATTTGTAATGTAAATATAAGTTATAAAATTTCTGGAATATTAATAAAATAAACTTAGCAGAATATAAAATTCTAAACAGTCTCACAAATAATTTACATCATATACATAAGTCTCAGTACTAACATACTCAAATATTTACAGACATAGTTCTCAAAAGTATTTGAACATTATTTAAACTAACATACTTGTCCAAGTATGACTAGACAGTAGAACCCTCAGACGGGTCCTCCTTAGATTCCTCAGCAGGTAGGAATCCAACTTGATGCGAAGTCCTACGGACTGGTGTCAGTACAGATGACACTATACTGATCTTTATTGGGATGTGGTACCTACCACCCCAATACTGCCTAATCGACAACAAAAATTCTATATGTACATAAATAGTGATAAAAAAGAACGGATCTCCATGAAATATCTTACTCATGTTGACCGTCAAATGTCCTTGATATATTAGTCCCTCCTCATTGGGACTAATCCTCCAAGCACTAGCTCTTCTATGAAATTGCAATCGTACATACCCGAAGAAACTCAATCTGGATGGCATCTTATCAAAACTTAGCTTTCTTAGTAGGAATCTGCTCCTCTTCACCTTCTTGTGCGGTACCTCGCTCAATGTCTTTACCAAAATATAAATACAATACAAAATAGGCATACAAAGAAGTGAGATCACCTACACTATTACCAACGTGGCAGCACAGAGATAACATAAACAGTACATCATATAGATATATCATTCAATGATACAAATATAATAAACACTAAACATAATCATTCTATTCAACATTCATCAACGTTTGACAGATAATATATCATTAAATATTCAAACATGCTTAAGTTATGCATATGCTCACTAACTCATTTTCCTACTCCATGGAGCTAAACTCAGGTTAGAGAGAATGATCCAAAAGATTTATCTATACCAACATGCCACAGACCACGTGCCACATTTCTCATAAGTGTTTGCACATCTAGCATATACACGACAGTCTTCACCAGATCTTGATTAAGAATAGTGTCTCGGTCTGGATCATCGATGCGTTGCATCGGTCTAATCCACGGTACAAATGAGCTACCAATTGCCCATTGTGAACAACTCGCACCCCGACGCCCCCAAGGTCAACAAGTGACTTACACTACGCATATCACACCCACTCAAGAGGTGTAAGTCTCTCCTAGGCAATTAGCCTTAACATAGTTCATCAGACATTTTCCAATGCATGCTCAATGCATATAAATCATTCTCAGTTCAAATTCATATTTCATATACAAGGTCCACACACTGACCTAATAGTATCTTTACTGTATTTTCAATCACATAAACATTTTACTGCATTTTCTCAATCGCACAACATTTTTGTCACATTTTTCAAATCGCGTATTGATTTTCTGACACTTTCTCAATCGCGTAAAAATATTTAAATGTTTTCCAAATCGCGTAGCGATTTTTTAACGTTTTTGAAATCGCATAGCTTAAAAATCACGTTTTTTAGTTATGAAAAGCATTTTTCACCATTTTTCTACTGCGTAAAATTTTTCTCAACCTTCAAAACCTTATTTTGGCGTTTCAAAAATTATACTATTTCTTACTTTATTTTTCCATAGTTTCTCACTTAAAATTTCCTAGCACACTCAAAAACCCAATGAGTAAGCTATACGTTAGTAAATTTTAAGTCACCAACCCGAAATTCTCAAATAAATTATAAAATTAGTCCTCTTTAAAATACTTTGAGGTTCAAACACTTTCAACCTCTCTTTTTCTTTATAAACGAAATCTTCATCTCTCAAGTGACAAAGTATTTCTTAAATCCTTTTATTAATTTCTTGTACTAAATCAATTAACTTTTCATTTCTAAATCATAATTTTACATGAAGTAAAATCATTTCAAACCTTCAAAACCGTAACTATATGGTCATTGGAACCAACATATCTTTCCTTTTCCTTTTCTTTCTAATCATTCAATTTTATCATTCATGAAAATCTTAATTTGGAAACACCTATTTTGAGGTGTTGAGGCCAAAACCCTCATTGTCTTTGAAACCAAAAATTTATTTTCCTTATTCACTTCCATCATGGCATATACAATATATTCACATCATACATATCATAAGCATACCATAAAAACAATAAACCATGCAAAACATACAAGGCATAAACAAATAAATCAAAACACATAAACACTCAAAAATAATTACACAACCATGAATAATGAACCCTCACATGGATTCACCATCTTTCACAAATAAATACATCTCTCACCACCATACTTGGTTGGTGAGATAAATCTCCCTCTCACCTTAAAGAGGAGACAAATCCTTCAAGTTTTTCCCCTCCTATGATTTAAAATTCTTAAACAAATTTTAAAATCAACAACAAGCTTAGAAATAGATAAACCATGGATAAATCATGGTTTAGAAAATCAAAACTAAAAGATTGGGTCAAGAAATAAGAAGTTCACCTTTTTTGGTAGAAACTTTATGCTTGGATTTTAAGCTCAAGATGGTTGATTTAGAAGAAACTCATAACAAGAAAGTTGTTTAGAATATGATTTAGGCTTAGGAAATGATATTGGATAAAATTATAGGTAAGTAGAAGTTAGTTAATGGTGTGGCTGTCGAGAGCTCTCCAAAGAACAACAATGGAGTTTTTTATTTTTGTAAGAGAAAGATTAGAGAGAAAAGGCTTCTTAGGCTTAGTGAAGATGAAGAATGAAGTGAAAACACTTGGTTTCTCTTGGTAATAGCCGTGGAACTCACCAAAGGTGGTAGCCACTTTCTTTGACTCTCCAAGACTTCCTAATGGCCTTAAATTGCCTCAAGGGTTCACATACAAAGCTTCTCCCCTAAGCTTGCTTCTAATTAGCTTAATCAAGCCTTAGTCACATGTTCATGAAGGTTCTAACCTAATGGTGGTCATAGGATGCTAACTAAGTTACTAATCCCATTTAGTTTCTACGTACACTTAAGCTAACTTAGTTAGGATAATTAGTTGCATTGCTAACTAAATTGTTTTCTATGCTTGAATCAAATGTTCTAGAAAACCTTAGACTCCACCAAAACCGTGTGGCACTTAGGGAACTAACTAGGTTTGGTTCATTTAGTTTTCCACACAAGCTTAAGCTTAAATTCTAGTTAGGTTTTCCTAATTCTATCAAGCTAACTTAGTTAAGCTTCTTAGTTACATTACTAACTAGTTAGTTACCTTGATGTTAGTCATCCATCTTTGAACATTGTAGAAGCTTCTTGTAACTAGAAACTCTAAGGAATAATAAACTAAGTTTCCATCCTATTTGGTTACTACATAGAAGATCAACTAACCTAGTTAAGTCATTTAGTTACCAAGTAACTAGTCCAACCACTTAATTTGACTACTTCTCATTGGTTTAGAAATTAAAGCCTATTTTATTGACCTATTAGAGATCTCCAAGTCAAAAACTTTGACTTAATTCCCATTGGTCCATTATTAGTAATTCTGAAAGGCTTTATTGGTTATTATTGTCCACTGGATATTAAAATAATAATAAAACACAGAGAAATTTTAAAAATTAAAAGATTATGACACACATGTCTCGGAATTGGGTTTAGTAAGATCCCCTGGCTCCGAATAAATGCGTAAAGATTTTCCCTGGCTAGAAAATTATCATTTTAATAACACAGAGCAAATCTCTCAAAACAATCAAATACAACCACGAAACAGTCAAAATAATTTTATAACACTCAGAAATCACAAAACAGTACAATTTCATTGTTACTATGATAATGGCTAATTTTTAGGGTGTTACAACTCTCCCCCTCAAAAAAAAAAAGTTTCGTCCTCGAAACTTATCATACATTCAAAACAAATACGGATTCCTTTATTCTATCTTCCAATTCCCATGTAGCTTCACAGCTTACGTCATTCCAAACTACTTTAACCAATGAAATCTCCTTACCTCGAAGTTGCTTTGTCCTTTGATCCTCAATCTTGATTGGAAACATTTCATAGGTTAAGTTTTCTTTCAGTTGCACTATGTCTAGTTCAATAACATGGGTAGGATCAGGAATATATTTCCGTAGTTGTGATACGTGAAACACATTATGAAGATTTGACAAAAAAGGTGGTAACACAGTCTAATAAGCTACCGAACCTATTTGTCAAAGAATCTGATAAGGCCTGATAAACTTTGGAGTGAGCTTTTTAGACTTAAGCACTCGTCTAACCCCAGTCATAGGTGTCACTCGTAGAAATACATGGTCACCTTCCTCAAACTCAAGCGGGCTTCTCCTCTTATTTGAATAGCTCTTTTGCCGCGTTTGAGTTGTATTCATCTTATCTTGAATCATTTTCACTTTCTTTGTTGTCTGCTGTACAAGTTCTAGTCCTAGAATAGCACAATCACTATCCCAATACCAACATAATGGCGTTCTGCATCGTCTACTATACAATACTTCATAGGGTGCCATCCCAATACACATCCCTTAGTAAGTCTTCTAATGGCTGAATTGTCCTTTTTGACTGGCCATCTGTTTATGGAAAGTAAGTAGATCTTAGACATAACTTTGTCCCCATTGCTCCTTGTAGACTGTACCAAAACCTTGATGTAAATTGCGGATCTCGATCAGAAAGAATACTGGATGGTACACCATGAAGTCTAATGATTTCACAGATGTACACTTGAGTCAACTTTTCCATCGTGTGCTTAATATAAATCGACAAAAAGTGTGCCGACTTAGTAAGCTGATCAATAATTACCCAAATAGAATCGTGACTTTTCTGAGTCTTTGGTAGTCCTATTACGAAATCCATTGCTATGTCATCCCATTTCTATTCAGGAATAGGCAAAGGTTGCAACATTCCCGAAGGTTTTTGGTGTTCAACCTTAGCCTTCTGACAGACTAAACAGGATGATACATATTAAGCGACATCCTTCTTCATTACTTACCACCAATTTAACTCCTTCAAATCTTGGTACATCTTTGTGGCTCCAAGATGCATACTCAGTTTACTCTGATGAGCTTCATCCAATATTAATCTCCTAAGTTCTTGATCATTTGGCACACAAATTATTCCCTTAAATTTCAAAATTCCATCAGCTCCTTCACTAAATTCCAACACCGCGCCTTGGCTCCTTGCTTCCTTAGCTTGTTGTAAATATTGATAATCATTCTGCCTGTAACACCCACCGTAGGGTGCCACATCTATGTTACTTAATTACCAAATTATCCCTTCCATTATAAAATATGCTTTGTAACGTAAATACGAGTTGTAAAATTTCTTGATGTCAATAAAATAAACTTAGCAGAAAATAAAAATATTATACATCATCATACATAATTTACATCATGTACATTACAGAAGTATTATCGACATTATTTATATACAGACCAAGCCTCAAAAGTAGTTGACATACTTAAATATTTAAACGACTTGCCCAAGTCTAACTAAATAGCAAAACCCTCAGACGGGTCCTCCTCAGATTCCTCAGCTGGTAGGAATCCAGATGCGAAGTCCTACGGACAGGTGTTTGAGCAGACGACACAATACTAATCTCCGTTGAGACATAATACCTAGTATCCTAATACTGCCTGATTGACAGCGAAAATTCGACATGTACATATATAGTTATGGAAAGAAACGGATCTCCATGAAATTCCCTGTTCATGTTGACTGTTAGATTTCCCTGATATATTAGTCCCCTCTCATTGGGACTAGTCCTCTACGCTCCAGCTCCACCATGGAACTGTAGTCTCACGTAACCGAAGAAACTAGGTCTTGATGTCATCTTATCAAAACTCCGCTTCCTCTGGAATCTGCTCTTCTTCACCCTCTTATTCAACGCCTTGCTCAGTGTCTTTACAAATATAATTACAATATAAAATAGACATACAAAGAGGTGAGATCATTTACGCCAATACCAATATGGTAGCATAGAGGTAATATATATCACATATCATACAGATACATCATACCATAATTACAATAATGCCCTCAACATTATTTATCATCACAGATATAATAATTACAATCATGCCCTCAATCATTATTTATCACAACAAATATAATAAATAATAATTACTATCATGCCATCAACATTATTCAAATCACACGATAATTATAATAATGCCATCACATTATTATCATCATCATCATCCAATATTCCTTAATTATTATATCACACAGATATAAATATTCAATATTTACGATAATGCTCTCAACATTATCCAAGTATTCAACAGTTCAATTATCATAACCAATACTCAATAATTATGCATGTGCACATAGACTCAATTTTCTACTCCATGGAGCTAATACTCAGTTCGGAGAAATTGATCCGAAAGATCTATTTGTACCAACATGCCTCAGACCACGTGCCACAATTCTCATATGTGTTTGCACATCTATCATATACACGACAGTCTCTACTAGATCTTGATTAAGAATAGTTTCTTGGTCAGGATCATCGGTGTGTTGCATTGGTCTAACCCACGGTACAGAAGAGCTACCAACTTCCCATTGTGAGCAACCCGCACCCCGATGCCCCCAAGGTCAATAAATGACTTACACTATGCATATCGCACCCACTCAAGAGGTGTACGTCTCTCCTAGGCAAATAGCCTTATCCAGTCCATAGGACTTTTTCAATGCATGTTCAATGCACTGATGCCAATCACAGGCAAAATTCATCATTTTCTCATACAATGTCCATACACTATTCTAACAGTAATCCTACTGTTAAATTCTTCATTTTCTCATACAGTGTCTATACACTAATCCAACAGTAATCATACTGTATATTCAATCACGAAATCACATTATCGCATTTTCATAGTTGCGAAACATTTTTGTCACATTTTTCATAATCGCACAACATTTCTATTACATTTTCACAATTTCGCAACGTTTCTGTTGCATAGTGATTTTCCATCATTTTCTCAATCACATAAAAATACTCCATCATTTTTCAATCACATAGTGATTTTTCAACAATATTTCAATCGTGTAAAAATATTTAAACGCTTTCCAAATCGCATAGAAATATTTTAACGTTTTTCGAATCACGTAGCTTAAAAATCACATTTTTAAGTTATGTAAATCATTTTTCACCATTTTACAACCACATAAAATATTCCTCAATATTCCAAAATTTTCAGTTCAACCTTTCTCAAAATAATATGACTTCTCACATTATTTTCCACATTTTCTTACTCAAGAAAATCATTTTTGTAATATATTCCACAAATTCACCATTTCATTGAATTAAATCAATGTTTTTCACTTAAAATTTCCTAAAGCGCTCCAAAACCCAAAGGATGAGTTTTTCGTTAGTAAATTTTAAATCATCAACGTTTCCTTTATAATTCAAAATAAATTCTCAAATTCAATCCTCTTCCAAAATAATTTGAGGTTCAAACCCTTACAACCTCTATTTTCCTTTCATAACCGAAATTCCTATTTCTCAAGTGATAAAACACTTTGTTTTCATTTCCAAATCCTTGTACTAAATCAATTATATTTCCACTTTGAAAATCACTTTGTTTCATAAAACCAAGGCATTACAAGCCTTCAAAACTGTGGACATGGCCATTGAAACCATCATATATTTTTTCTTCTAAATCAACTAAGTTCCATTCATGGTTTTACACAAACAAAACCATTAAAATTCCTCAACAAAACCGTGAACACTTATTCCTTGAAAACAAACCTTTTGTTTATTTTCCTTGCTTTTCTAAACATCCAATTTTACCATTCATGAAAATATTAATTTGTGAACACCTATTTTGAGGTGTTGAGGCCGAAATCCTCATGGTCATTGGAACCAAAAATTGTTTTCCTTTCCAACAATTTTTATGGCATACATCACATATAATCAACATATTATATTTCAAGCATACCATAAAAGCAAATAAAAATCATACTAAGCATGCAAGCACAAATAAACCATGCTAAGCACATAAATCACATAAACACATAAACACCCACAAATAATTACATAACCATGGATATGAATCCTCACATGGATTCATCATCCATCAAATACAAAACCATCTCTCACCACCATACTTGGTTAGTGAGATGGATCTCCCTCTTACCTCTTGAAGAATCTCAAAAAGCTCCTTGCTTTGCACTTTGCACAAGTTCTCCACCAATAAAAGTTTCTTGAACATAAAACAAACACAAGTTTATTAGTATATTAGGCTTGAATAAGGAAAACCACGGATCAAACATGGCTTAGAACATGAAAAAGAGATAAGATGTGAAGTTTCCTTACACTTCACCTTAAAAACCCTAGAACTTGCTCTTGGAAAAAGTCCTTGAAGATGAAAGATTTAGAACTTGCTCCAAACTACAAAGTGTCTTGGAATGAGGTATAGATTCAAGAAGTATGGTTGTTTGAAATTAAAGAGTGATGGAAGGTGGATTTAGGGTGCTTGGCCGAAACTAGCATGGAGAGAAGTGGAGAGAAAATTTTGATGAAGCTTTGGCTTTTTGGAGGAGACAAAGATGATGTGGTCTTCAAACCTTGCTATGCCCTTAAGCCTCTCAAAACCGAACCCCCCCTTCATGTACTCTAAAAGTGTGATAAATTTCACTAGCCACCATTTTAAGCATTCTTAACCATTGATTAGATCAATGGTTAGGATTAATATAGATTCTAGGTAGCCTTTAGATGGAAGACTTAATCTGGGCCATTAGATCTTTTCTCCTTGAAATCCTAGCCATTAGATGTATCTCCAAAATGAAGGGTCAAGATTACTCCTTCAAACTTTACGTCCAATGGTCATAAATGGTCCTAGCCATTTTAATAGACCAATCTCCACCGTTGATTGAATCAATGGTGGATGTCCAAGCCACTAATGTTGACTATGCAGTATAATATTTATTTTTTCTGCTATAACCCTACGAATAATATTTTTACTATATTTTTATCACCCAATAATTAAAAACAATACAAAACACAGTAAAAAAAATTTCAAAAACTGTTTCTGGATTCAGGTTTCGTAAGATCCTCCGTCTCCGTCTCAAAAGTACAAATTTTCCTGGCTGCAAAAAAATTTTCACTTTTTGGGACCCACTTGAGCCCACGTGCAACCCCCTGGGCCCATAAACGGCCCATGGATAACACTAAAATAATCAGAGAAATATAAAAATTTCATAATCATCACATAATCACAAAAATTATAAAACTTACAAAAATCAAATCAGATTACGTAAAATAATTAAGACTTAATAGTAATAATTAAAATACGTAAGATTTTCCCTGGCCCAAAAAATATTATTTTCCTGACATGAAGTAAATCACACAAAACAATCAAATGTATTCACGGAATACTCAAAATAATTTAACAATACACATAAATCACTAAACAGTAGAATTCTATTAACTGTCAAAATTACTGTCAAATAGTTAAGAAATTTGGGGTGTTACACTGCACTTCTCGAATTTTATCCATCAAACTATTTGAAATAATGATCATATTTAAACGCATCTTCCCCGGTGTCAGCTTCACAAATAACTGCATATCCCGAAACTCTTCTATCAATTCTCTTTCCTTAATCATCATAATAGAAGCACTAAGCATCTTCTTACTTAAAGCATCCGCTACGACATTCGCTTTTCTAGGATGATATTGTAACTAGAAATCGTAATCCTTCAAGAATTCCAGCCAACGTCTCTGCCTCATGTTCAACTCTTTCTGGTCGAACAAATACTTCAAGCTTTTATGATCACTAAAGACATTGAAAGTCACACCATATAGAAAATACCTCCACACTTTCAATGCAAACACCACATCTACTAATCCAAACGTGAGTAGGATAATTCCTTTCATGTACCTTTAGCTACCTTGAAGCATATGCCACAACCTTCCGGTTTTGCATAAGTACACAGCCCAATCCTTGATACGAAGCATCGCAATATACTTTGAAAGGTTCATTCGGATCAGGTAGAATCAATACCAGTGAAGTAGTCAGTCGTCTTTTCAATTTTTGAAAACTTTCTTCACATGCATCAGTCCATGCAAACAGTTGATTCTTTCGTGTAAGTTGGGTAAGAGGTCCTACTATCTTAAAAAATAACTCAATAAACCATCGATAGTAACTGGCTAATCTGATAAAACTACGGATCTTCGATACAGTCTTCAACCTTTCCCATTCAAGAATCATCTCCACCTTTGAAGCATCAACTTCAATTCCTTCCTCCAATATTACGTGTACCAAAAATTGAACTTCGCTTAGCCAAAATTCACATTTGGGCAACTTTGCATACAACGTGTTCTCTTCTAATATCTGGAGAACCACTCTGAGATGCTCAGCATGTTCCTCCTGACTTCGAGAGTGGATTAAAATATCATAAATAAAGACAACAACAAACTTGTCCAAGTACGAACGAAAAATTCTATTCATGAAATACATGAATATGGCAGGTGCATTGGTCACACCAAACGACATCACTTGATATTCGTAATGCCCATTACGTGTTTGAAATGCAATTTTGGGAAAATCTTCCACCTTCACACGAATCTAGTGATAACCATAATGCAAATCAATCTTTGAAAATATTGCGGCTCCTCGCAATAGATCCATCAAATCATCAATTCTTGGAAGTGGACATTTAATCTTAATCGTAATTTTGTTCAATTGTCGGTAGTCTACGCATAGACAAGAAGTCTCATCCTTCTTCTTAACCAACAATGCTAGAGCTCCCCTAGGTGACACACTAGGTCTCACAAATTGCTTTTCTAACAACTCCTCCAGCTAACTCTACCGGTGACATCCTGTAAGGCGCCATCGATATAGGTCCAACTCCAGGTACTAGATCAATAGTAAACACGATTTCTCTTACTGGCAGTAGTCCAAGTATATCTTCAGGAAACACTTCAGGAAATTCATTGACTATGAAAATATCTTTCAAGACATCTTCACATTGAACCTCCAAAGAAAACAACAATAAATACCCCTGATCTCCTTCCTTCAAACAAGATTCTACTTGAGTGGCTGTTAGGAATCTAAAATCCTTAGCCTCAAGAAAAACTAGTGTCTTACTAAAACAATTTATTAGGATATGGTTAGAAGACAACCAATCCATTCCTAAGATTACATTGATCTTTGAAAGAGGCAAACATATCAAGTCTACATAAAAGATTCTATTCCTAACATAGACAGGGCAATTCAAACATACTTTTGAAATAACTATAGGCTTATTAGTAGGAGTATCAACACTCAAATGATAAGGTAATACAGTCATGGATAGTCCCAAATGCTTCACACAATCATAGGCAATGAAAAAAATGTGTTGTTCCCGAATCATATAGTACTGTTAAAGGATTACCTTTGATGGCACACTCCTCCATAATCAAGTCCTCTGACTTCGTGGCTTCCACTTCGCTCATGGTATACACAAGACCACCTGCCTGTGGCGTTGCAGTACGGATGTTCCCTGCAGAGGGTTTTGCCTTTAGTTGATCACATTCTCTAGAGAAATGTCCAGGCTTTCGACATCTGTAACATATGACTCCTTTGTGTTGGCAATCTTTAGTTAGATGATCTTTTCCACACTTAAAGCATTTGAGTGTAGAAGTTCTAGTCCAGCCATTCTTATTTCTACCAGAAACTCCTCCAACAGATTGTTGCTGGTTTTGACCTCCTGCAGGCCTAGTATACGGTTTTTGCTGATAACGGTTGCCACCGCTACCCTTTCCTCTTTGGAACCGTGCAAGTCCAAAGTTCCTATTTCTCGCCTCGCGTTGATAATCAATTTCCTCAACCTTTCGACGTCTGTCTAACAATGTTAGAAACTGATCAATTTCCAAGGTTGCTGCGGCCCGCTTAATATCAAGTTTCAATCCCTCTTGAAATTTTCTGCACTTCTATTCCTCGTTCTGGTGCATCTGAAAATACCTCGAAAACTTAGACAAGCTTTCAAATTTTGCAGCATATTCGCTTACGGACATCACCCCTTGTCTCAAACTAAGGAATTCCATTTCCTTAGCATGCCGAACACTAGCTGGGAAATACTTCCCTAGAAATTTCTACTTAAAGAGTTGCCACATCACAACTCTTCCTTCAGCTTGTATCAATCTTGGGGCTCCTGCCCACCAGTCTTTGATGCACACTTTTATTAACCAAAAATACAAACTTGATATTGGATTAAAGGATGCATTATGAACCCAAGTGCAGGTTGTCTCAAGTAATAAATTTTCTCGGGTGTCCGAGGTCGATCCACAAGGAATTGATGAAGAAAAATTAAGGTAAAGTAAATAATTTGTTACTACGGTAAAAAAATATTTACTTGGGTAAAAAGATCCACTCTGGGTAAATAAAGTAAAAGGTAAGATTAATTTCTTTTTATAACTCAATTGAAATCATGCACAACGAAGATTCCAATCGAAAAATATAAAATTAAAAGCCCATCACGTAATTATATTATATTTCCTTTAATTATTATCACCACTTGTAAATGGGTTAAAGCATTCACTGTGCCAATCTTATTGTCTACAACAAATCAAGAACTCCTCTTTACAAGGGTAGTTTCTAAATTATTAGAAACAAAATATAACACGTATAATAATTACTAGAAAATAAATCATTAAAGCACAAGAAAGGAATAAATCTAACCTTATTTTATTACCAAGAGCTTCACACTTTCATCCAAGTAGACTGAAACTTATTTGCACATAAAGTAAAAAGAAGAAAAGAAAAAATAAAAGAAAAAGAAAAAGAAAGGAGAGAGAGAGAGAATTTCTCTCTCTAGAACGCTCCTCTCTCCCCCCTCCTCCTCTTTCTACACAACACCCTCCCTTATTTATACAAAAAATTCTACTGCTATAGTGACTGATGACATCAGCGTGATGTCATGCTACAGTACTTTGTTGACATCATACTGATGTCATTCTACAATAATTCGTTACAGTAACTTGCTGGAGTCATGCTGATGTCATGCTATAGTAACTTGCTACAGTACGTACTGCTACAGTGTTTTTGCTGCAGTGACATGTTGCTTTTTTTTTTGGAAAATCTACTATGCAATCATCTCCATTCTTGTATTCTTTACATATACCTTACAAAAATACATAAAAATACATAATTACAATACAATTTAAAATGTTAATAATATAACAAAACTCAAGAACAAACTTAATTAAAAACATTAAAAAGAATGAAAAACACACATACTAAACTGTAAAAATTATAAGTTTTGCAGGTTCATCACACCCCCACACTTAACCTTTTGCACTCCTGGGCAAAATATACAAGACCAAAGCTAGGAAATGACACTGACTAAAATATCTAAAAGATTTAATGACTCAAGAAGAGCAACCACACATTCAAGGGATCAAAACAGTCATGATGTAACATTTTTTCGCATCTCAAACCAACAAGCAAGGAAACTTCAGTTGAAAAGAATGAATCAAGAATGATAGATCTTCACAGAATTCACTCTCAATCTCTCAAGTGTTTAAAAAGGTTAGTATTTCTCTCTGTTCAACTCATGAATAATGGTACTACCATAAGCTTGCTTATCTTCTACTTCTCCGCTACTCAAAAACAACATATATACACAAATCATGAGGACTTTATTCAAGGTTAAAATGGGGTTATGGTAAAGGATGAAGTAATATAGATAAGATAAGTTAAATACCAAAGAGAATAAAAGAGCATTATGTTATAGTTAGAGTAGAGAAGATGTTTGAGAACATTCAGTCTAACTTTCCCAAGGTTTTCTTAATTCCTTCTCTATATTTTTTTATAAAGGGCATTGACCAATATTTGACTAATATTTTGTTAAAGATCAATTGGTAAGTTGAATTCATTATTAGGCTTGAACATTCTCCTTCTATTCCTGTTATTTCCAAGAATTCGCTGGCCAACTCTATTTTTTTGTTTACTGATTTGCACATGCACCCCTACACTTGTTCAAGAAACTCATTCGACTAACAAAGTCAATGCTCTCTTATTTCCTAAAGTTGGGTAAGAACATGATTTTTCATTTAAGGCACATAATGAGTTCGAAACAAAGAATGATCAAATAAGCTCAAAGGGGTTAAGCAAAGGAAAAAATGCAAGGTTGGCTATTTGGTCAAAGTAGTTAATTCAAGAAAAAAAATGCCTCAATCATGTTTATGTATACATGTGAAAATATAACTTCAAAAAGAATCAAAGAAAGTTCTAGAGTAACAATTCCATGAGAAAAAAAATCACACAAGAAAGAAGAGAATAGTACAGATGTTCAATCCATTCATCGATAGGCTTAAAATCTCACAAGGCATATATCCATCATTCTCAATCCACAAAAATTTCAACATCCATAACCAAGCATGTGATGTTTAAGAAAGAAGACAATTTACTCAATCATGCAAATTTTCCTGAATTAAAATTGCTACTTCTACACAAACTAGTTATCTACCCCAATCTAGATGCGTCTCAAGAGTAAAATTACCACCACAGCAAAATTTATTCCTTACTCTGCCATCCTTAATTGGTTTAGCTATTAGTAAACACAACAAACATATAAACACGACAAACATAAACACACTTCCTAAATTTTTTATTTTTATTTTTTCAAAAAAAAATTTTTTTTTAAACAAATTGTTTTTTACACAATTATTCACACAACAATTATTCACACTATCCTTCCCCCCAACCAGATCACAACATTGTCCTCAATGTTAAATAAAATAGATAGGTAAAGGAAAGAAGATAGTACCTGTTACTGCAATTACTGAAATGAGAAACCTCACACAAATATAAACAGAAATAAAGTACGACCAAAGATTGAAATTATTTAAGCAGATGGAGTGTCTTGACTAGCTTCCTTTTCTTACTGCTTCTCGCAACATTCCCTTCGGACCACTTCTTGCTCTCTTTTTTTTTATATCTATACAAGAAAATATATACATGTAGTTGTGATTGTGACTCACATCTTCCTCTGGTTTTACGTCCAGTAACGGCTTAAATGCCTTCTATGAGTCGAGGATAAGCTTCCCATCCAATTTTCTTATAAATTGACAAACAGGGTCTTTTTGAGTCAGATTCCCAAGACTACAGCGCACTTACCAGCCTTTGAAGAGATTCCACAAATTAAGAAGTTCAAGATGTACAACTCCACAAGAATGCGTCTCAAGAGTCGAAAATGACTCCTTACTCAGTCCATTCATAATGAAGAATATTTTATTGTCTCTGTTTGCGGAAACCATCCCCAAAGAACAATATTGTTTTTTTTTTTTTTAAAATGATAATATTGATAGGTGTGATTTCAAAAAGGTGAGCCTATTGGAAGTATGGACAAAACATTTTCAGCTCATTTTGAATTCTTGAAACAATAAAATCCACCGTATCAATTTAGGTTTACAAAAACTTGTTGAGAAAGTCGACAAGTGACCAAAAGGTCAAAATTAAGTTGACACTTAAGAGGAAAAAGAAAAACAAACACCAAGACACACAAAAAACTATGGATCTGACATCACTTGATTCAATAATCTATCATAGGCAATAGAGTAGCTTTGGGACCTTCCTTCTAATTAATTTCTAATTATTCAATTGATAGAGAGAATCAGTAATTAATTTTCATTTAATTCTTTGGTCTAAACCTTAATTCTTAAAGGCATGACTCTTACTCTTGTGATTCTCATGGAAAATACCACAGTTCTCCCACACAACCTATAACCTCCATTCCTAGACAATTATAAATCATGGCACTTTATTATTTATGGTTTAGGTCATATGCAAACCTTCTGATTCTACATACACCCACTAGATCAATTTATGAGTGGCCAATTCATAAAAGCATTATGAACCATAATAAGCACTCAAATTGAATAGACAAGAGTTAATTAGAATTTCAGTCTTAATACATGTCAATTGAATCAAGTTACGTTTTCACCCTAAAAATACACAAAACAAAAGAGAAAAATAGATAAGAAAAATTAAAATATATACAAAGATGTGACATAAACCAGCCACCAAATAAATATTTACGAAGGTGTGGAATAAACCAACCACCAAATAAAAATTAAAAAAAAATGGTGTGGTAGAAACCAACCACCAAATATATATATATATATATATATATATATATATATATATATATATATATACCATATATATATATATATGTAATAAACCAACCATATATAATAATTATAATAATAATAATATTATTATTAACTTGGATGTGGTATGAACTAACCACCTAATATATATATTAAACAGAATATATATATATATAATAAACCAACCACCATATAATAATTATAATAATAATAATATTATTATTAACTTGGATGTGGTATGAACTAACCACCTAATATATATATTAAACAGAAAATGTAAATAAAGAAAAATAAAGGAAGAAAGTGTAAATAAAGAAAAATAAAGGCAAAAAGCATAAATAAAGAAAAGAAAATAAAATAAAAATGAAAATAAAATAAAAAAAGTAAATAAATGACGTATATAAATATTTACAAGCGTGGGGTATAAACCAACCACCAAATAAAAAAATACAAAAAGTAAATTACGAGAAAAGTAAAAGGGAGAGTTACCCCCACTGAGTTAGTGCGTAAAATAAAAGGAAGAGTTACCCCCACTGAGTTGGTATATACAAAAAAAATAAAAGGGAGAATTGCTCCCACTGTACAAGAAAATAAAAAGAGAGAATTACCCCCACTGCACAAAAAAATAAAAAGGATAATTAAATCTACTGTACAAAGAATTAAAAGGGAGAATTAACCCCACAAGTTAATATGTACAAAGGGTTATTTTTTTATTATTATATTATTATTTTTTTTTGTGGTCACAGATGACCACAATTTTCAAAAAGAGGAACACCATCATTATTTTATTTTATTTTTTTTATTTTTTTATTTTTTTATTTTAGTGATTACAGTGGTCACACCCGTGACCACCTTTTTTTTCTTTTCAATTTGAAAAAGGGGGGGGGGGGGGACAACCTTGTCCCCCCATCATTATTATTTTTTATGTACCTTTATTTTTTTTTTTTTTTTTATCTTTTTTTACACTACTGACACTATTCATAATTTTTTTCTCTTTTTTTTTTACTATTCTCACATTTTTACTATGTACAAAAATATTTACACCAAAAATTTATTCTTCAAAACAAGTGTCCGGCAACGGCGCCAAAAACTTGATGCACACTTTTATTAACCAAAACTACAAACTTGATACTGGATTTAAGGATGTATTACGAACCCAAGTGCAGGTTGTCTCAAGTAATAAATTTTCTCGGGAGTCCGAGGTCGATCCACAGGAAATTGATGAAGAAAAATTAAGGTGAAGTAAATAATTTGTTACTACGGTAAAAAAATATTTACTTGGGCAAAAAGATCCACTCTGGGTAAATAAAGTAAAAGGTAAGATTAATTTCTTTTTATAACTCAATTGAAATCATGCACAACGAAGATTCCAATCGAAAAATATAACATTAAAAGTTCATCACGTAATTATATTATATTTCCTTTAATTATTATCACCACTTGTAAATGGGTTAAAGCATTCATTATGCCAATCTTATTGTCTACAACAAATCAAGAACTCCTCTTTACAAGGGTAGTTTCTAAATTATCAGAAACAAAATATAACACGTATAATAATTACTAGAAAATAAATCATTAAAGCACAAGAAAGGAATAAATCTAACCTTATTTTATTACCAAGAGCTTCACACTTTCACCCAAGTAGACTGAAACTTATTTACACATAAAGTAAAAAGAAGAAAAGAAAAAATAAAAGAAAAAGAAAAAGAAAAACAAAGGAGAGAGAGAGAGAATTTCTCTCCCTAGAACGCTCCTCTCTCCCCCCTCCTCCTTTTTCTGCGCAGCACCCTCCCTTATTTATACAAAAAATTCTACTGCTACAGTGACTGATGACATCAGTGTGATGTCATGCTACAGTACTTTGTTGACATCATGCTGATATCATTCTATAATAATTCGCTACAGTAACTTGCTGGAGTCATGCTGACGTCATGCTACAGTAACTTGCTACAGTATGTACTGCTATAGTGTTTTTGCTACAGTGACATGCTGCTTTTTTTTTTTTGGAAAATCTACTATGCAATCATCTCCATTCTTGTATTCTTTACATATAGCTTACAAAAATACATAAAAATACATAATTACAATACAATTTAAAATGTTAATATTATAACAAAACTCAAGAACAAACTTAATTAAAAACATTAAAAAGAATGAAAAACACACATACTAAACTATAAAAATTATAAGTTTTGCAGGTTCATCAGTCTTCTCCATCTCTTACTAGCATAAAAGTCGCAAAAGTAAGCTTCCGTTCATCGGTACAACCCATACCTTCAAATATCTTTGCTAGTTCTTTGATCCACAAATTAGCTTTCTCTGGGTCAAATTCTCCATGAAACTTTAGTGGAATATTTCTATGAAATTCTGACAAACTTTGAGCGTCCTCATTTGCTCTTTGGTTTTGCTACACAACAACATTAGTTATCCATTGCATCGTTGCTACTGCTGCAGCCATGTTTTGGTTGTTGTCGCCAATATTTCCAATTCCTGTTCTAGTATTTACGCATCCTCTTCCTCGTGCAACCATTACTTTTTCTCTAAATCAAACTAAACAACACAAAGAAGAGTTAAGGTCAATCTTTCAAACAATATTGTTTCCCTTCGGAAACTAGCCATAAAGAATCATACAACATAAACAAGACAGACCTAACTACAAACTCAAAAGACTCTAACTTGGGCTCTTATACCAACTAATGTAAAACCCACCGTAGGGTATCACATTTATGTTACTTAATTACCAAATTACCTAAATATTATAAAAATATGATTTGTAATATAAATAAAAGTTATAAAATTTTTGGAATATTAATAAAATAAACTTAGCAGAATATAAAATTCTAAACAGCCTTACAAATAATTTACATCATACACGTAAGTCTCAGTACTAATATACTTAAATATTTATAGACAGTTCTCAAAAGTATTTGAACATTATTTAAACTAACATACCTATCCAAGTATGACTAGACAGCAGAACCCTCAGATGGGTCCTCCTCAGATTCCTCAGCAGGTTGAAATCCAACTTGACGCAAAGTCCTACAGATCGGTGTCCGTGCAGATGACACTATACTAATCTCCGTTTGGACGTGGTACCTACCACCCCAATACTGCCTATTCGATAGAGAAAATTCTACATGTACATAAATAGTGACAAACAAGAACGGATCTCTATGAAATATCTTGCTCATGTTGACCATCAAATGTCCCTGATATATTAGTCCAACCTCATTGGGACTAATCCTCCAAGCACTAGCTCCTCCATGAAACTGCAATCGTACATACTTGAAGAAACTCGATCTGGATGCCATCTTATCAAAACTCAACTTCCTCAGTAGGAATTTGGTCCTCTTCACCTTCTTGGTCGGTGTCTCGCTCAGTGACTTTACGAAAATATAAATACAATACAAAATAGGCATAAAAAAAGGTGAGATCACCTACACCATTACTAACATGGCAGCACAGAGATAACACAAACAACACATCATACAGATATATCATTCAACGATACAGATATAATAAACACTAAACATAATCATTCTATTGAACATTCATCAATGTTTGACAGATAATATATCATTAAATATTCAAATATGCTTAAGTTATGCATATGCTCACTAACTCATTTTCCTACTCTATGGAGCTAAACTCAGGTCGGAGAGATTGATCCAAAAGATTTGTCTGTACCAACATGTCTCAAACTATGTACCACAATTCTCATAAGTGTTTGCACATCTAGCATATACACGACAGTCTTTACTAGATCTTGATTAAGAATAGTGTCTCGGTCCGAATCGTCGGTGTGTTACATCGGTCTAATCCACGGTATAGAAGAGCTACCAACTGCCCATTGTGAGCAACCTGCACTTCCATGCCCCCAAGGTCAACAAGTGACTTACACTACGCATATCGAACCCACTCAAGAGGTGTAAGTCTCTCCTAGGCAATTAGCCTTAACATAGTCCATCAAACTTTTTTCAATGCATGCTCAATGCATATAAATCATTCTCAATTCAAATTCTTATTTCATATACATGGTCCATACACTGGCCCAACAGTATCTTTATTGTATTTTCAATCGCGTAATCATTTTACTGTATTTTCTCAATCGCTCAACATTTTGTCGCGTTTTTTAAATCACGTTTTGATTTTCTGACACTTTCTCAATCACGTAAAAATATTTAAATGATTTCGAAATTGCGTAGCAATTTTTTAACTTTTTTGACATCGCATAGCTTAAAAATCACGTTTTTAAGTTACGAAAAATATTTTTCACCATTTTTCTACTACGTAAAATATTTCTCAACCTTCTAAACCTTATTTTGGCCTTTCTAAATATTATACTATTTCTTACTTTATTTTTCCATAGTTTCTCACTTAAAATTTCCTAACGTGCTCAAAAACCCAATGAGTGAGCTATACGTTAGTAAATTTCAAGTCACCGATGTATTCTCCAAAATTCTCAAATAAATTCTAAAAATCAGTCTTCTTTAAAATACGTTGAGGTTCAAACACTTTCAACCTCTCTTTTTTTTTATAAACGAAATCTTCATCTCTCAAGTGACAAAGTATTTCTTAAATCCTTTTATTAATTTCTTGTATTAAATCAATTAACTTTTCATTTCTAAATCATAATTTTAGATGAAGTGAAATCATTTCAAACCTTCAAAACCGTAACTATATGGTCTTTGGAACCAGCATAACTTTTCTTTTCCTTTTTCCTTCTAATCATTCAATTTTATCATTCATGAAAATCTTAATTTGGAAACACCTATTTTGAGGTGTTGAGGCCGAAACCCTCATGGTCTTTGAAACCAAAAATTTATTTTCCTTGTTCACTTCTGTCATGGCATATACAATATATTCACTTCATACATACCATAAGCATACCATAAAAACAATAAACCATACAAAGCATACAAGGCATAAACAAATAAATCAAAACACATAAATATTCAAAAATAATTACACAACCATGAATAATTAACCTTCACATGGATTCACCATCCTTCACAAACAAATACATCTCTCACCACCATACTTGGTTAGTGAGATAAATCTCCCTCTTACCTTAAAGAGGAGACAAATCCTTCAAGTTTTTCCCCTTCTATGATTTTCGTGAAGTTCCTTGGAAAAACCCTAAAATTCTTAAACAAATTTTAAAATCAACAACAAGCTTAGAAATAGATAAACCATGGATAAATCATGGTTTAGAAAATCAAAACTAAAAGATTGGGTCAAGAAATAAGAAGTTCACCCTTTTTGCTAGAAACTTTATGCTTGAATTTCAAGCTCAACATGGTTGATTTAGAAGAAACTCATAATAAGAAAGTTGTTTAAAATATGATTTAGGTTTAGGAAATGATATTGGATAAAATTATAGGTGAGCAGAAGTTGGTTAATGGTGTGGCTACCGAGAGCTCTCCAAAGAACAACAATGGAGTTTCTTATTTTTGTAAGAGAAAGATTAGAGAGAAAAGGCTTCTTAGACTTAGTGAAGATGAAGAATGAAGTGAAAACACTTGGTTTCTCTTGGTAATAGCCATGGAACTCACCAAAGGAGGTGGCCACTTTCTTTGACTCTCCAAGACTTCCTAATGGCCTTAAATTTGCCTCAAGGGTTCACATGCAAAGCTTCTCCACTAAGCTTGCTTCTAATTGGCTTAATCAAGCCTTAGTCACATGTTCATGAAGGTTCTAACCTAATGGTGGTCATAGGATGCTAACTAAGTTACTAATCCCATTTAGTTTTTATGTACACTTAAGCTAACTTAGTTAGGATAATTAGTTGCATTGCTAACTAAATAGTTTTCTATGCTTGAATCAAATGTTCTAGAAAACCCTAGACTCTACCAAAACCGTGTGGCACTTAGGGAACTAACTAGGTTTGGTTCATTTAGTTTTTCACACAAGCTTAAGCTTAAATTCTAGTTAGGTTTTCCTAATTCTATCAAGCTAACTTAGTTAAGCTTCTTAGTTACATTACTAACTAGTTAGTTACCTTGATGTTAGTCATCTATCTTTGAACATTGTAGAAGCTTCTTGTAGCTAGAAACCCTAAGGAATAACAAACTAAGTTTCCATCCTATTTGGTTACTACATAGAAGATCAACTAACCTAGTTAAGTCATTTAGTTACCAAGTAACTAGTCCAACCACTTAATTTGACTACTTCTCATTGGTTTAGAAATTAAAGCCTATTTTATTGACCTATTAGAGATCTCCAAGTCAGAAACTTTGACTTGATTCCCATTGGTCTATTATTAGTAATTCTTAAAGGCTTTATTGGTTCTTATTGTCCACTAGATATTAAAATAATAATAAAAATATAAAAATATTTTTATTACACAGATAAATTCTAAAAATTAAAAGATTATGACACGCATCTTTCAGAATTGAGTTTAGTGAGATCCCCCCTCCGAATAAATGCGTAAAGATTTTCTCTTGCCAAAAAATTATTATTTTAATGACACAGAGCAAATCTCTCAAAACAATCAAATACAATCACGGAACAGTCAAAATAATTTTATAACACTCAGAAATCACAAAACAGTACAATTTCATTGTTACTATGATAATGGCTAATTTTCAGGGTGTTACAACTCTCCCCCTCTAAAAAAAAAGTTTCGTCCTCGAAACTTATCATACATTCAAACAAATACGGATATTGTTCCTTTATTCTATCTTCTAGTTCCCATGTAGCTTCACCGCTTACGTCATTCCAAACTACTTTAACCAATGAAATCTCCTTACCTCGAAGTTGCTTTGTCCTTCGATCCTCAATCTTGACTGGAAACATTTCATAGGTTAAGTTTTCCTTCAACTGCACTGTGTCTAGTTCAATAACATGGGTAGGATCGGGAATATATTTCCATAGTTGTGTTACATGAAACACATTATGAAGATTCGACAAAAAAGGTGGTAACGCAATCTAATAAGCTGTCGGACCTATTCGTCAAAGAATCTGATAAGGCCCGATAAATTTTGGAGTGAGCTTTTTAGACTTAAGCACTCGTCAAACCCCAGTCATAGGTGTCACTCATAGAAATACATGGTCACCTTCCTCAAACTCAAGCGGTCTTCTCCTTTTATCTGAATAGCTCTTTTGCCGCATTTAAGTTGTCCTCATCTTATCTTGAATCATCTTCACTTTCTCTGTTGTCTGCTGTATAAGTTCTTGTCCTAGAATAGCACTCTCATCGTCCTGATACCGACATAACGGTGTTCTACATCGTCTACTATACAATGCCTCATAGGGTGCCATCCCTATACTCTAATGAAAACTGTTGTTGTACGTGAACTTTATCAATGGTAAGAATTCATCCCAGCACCTAATTTGCTCCAATACACATACCTTTAGTAAGTCTTCTAATGACTAAATTGTCCTTTCTGACTGGTCATCTGTTTGTGGAAGGTAAGCAGAACTTAGACGTAACTTTGTCCCCATTGCTCCTTGCAGACTGTGCCAAAACCTTAATATAAATCACGGATCTCGATCAGAAAGAACACTGGATGGCACACCATGAAGTCTAATGATTTCACTAATTTGCACTTGAGTTAACTTTTTCATCGAGTGCTTAATATTAATCGGCAAAAAGTACACTGACTTAGTAAGTCGATCAACAATTACCCAAATAGAATCGTGACTTTTCTGAGTCTTTGGTAGTCCTATTGTGAAATCCATTGCTATGTCATCCTATTTCCATTCGGAAATAGGCAAAGGTTGCAACATTCTCGAAGGTCTTTGGTGTTCAACCTTAGCCTCCTGACAGACTAAATAGGATGATACATATTCAGCGATATTCTTCTTCATTCCTTGCCACCAATATAACTCCTTCAAATCTTGGTACATCTTTGTTGCTCCAGGATGCATACTCAGTTTACTCCGATGAGCTTTATCCAATATTAATCTCCTAAGTTCTTGATCGTTTGGCATACAAAGTATTTTCTTAAATTTCAAAATTCCAATAGCTCCTTCACTAAATTCCAACACCGTGCCATGGCTCCTTGCTTCCTTAGCTTCTTGTAAATACTGATCATCGTTCTGCCCTTCTTGAATTTTATCCATTGAAATAATGATCATGTTTAAACGCATCTTCCCCAATGTCAACTTCACAGATAACTGCATATCCCGAAACTTTTCTATCAATTCTCTTTCCTTAATCCTCATAACAGAAGGACTAAGCATTTTCCTACTTAAAGCATCCGCTACGACATTCGCTTTTTTGGGATGATACTGTAACTAGAAATCGTAATCCTTCAAGAATTCCAGCCAACGTCTTTGCCTCATATTCAACTCTTTCTGGTTGAACAAATACTTCAAGCTTTTATGATCACTAAAGACATTAAAAGTCGCATCATATAGAAAATGCCTCCACACTTTCAATGCAAATACCACAACTGTCAATTCCAAACGTGAGTAGGATAATTCCTCTATGTACCTTTAGCTGCCTTAAAGCATATGCCACAACCTTTCAGTTTTCCATAAGTACACAGCTCAATCCTTGATACGAAGCATCGCAATATACTTCCAAAGGTTCATTTGGATCAGGTAGAATCAATACCGGTGAAGTAGTTATTCGTCTTTTCAATTCCTGAAAACTTTCTTTACATGCATCAGTCTATGCAAACAGTTGATTCTTTCGTATAAGTTGGGTAAGAGGTCCTGCTATCTTAGAAAACCCTTCAATAAACCATCGATAGTAACTGGATAATCCGATAAAACTACGGATCTCTGATACAGTCTTCGGCCTTTTCCATTCAAGAATCATCTCCACCTTTGAAGCATCAACTTCAATTCCTTCCTCTAATATTACGAGTACCAAAAATTGAACTTTGCTTAGCAAAAATTCACATTTGGACAACTTTGCATACAACTTGTTCTCTTTTAATATCTGGAGAACCACTCTGAGATGCTCAACATGTTCCTCCTAACTTTGAGAGTAGATTAAAATATTGACAATAAAGACAACAACAAACTTGTCCAAGTACGAACGAAAAATTCTATTTGTGAAATCCATGAATATGGCAGGAGCATTAGTCACACCAAACGGCATCACTTGATATTCGTAATGCCCTTTACATGTTTGAAATGCAGTTTTGGGAATATCTTCCACCTTCACACGAATCTGGTGATAACCAAAATGTAAATCAATCTTGGAAAATATTGCGGCTCCTCGCAATTGATCCATCAAATCATCAATTCTTGTAAGTGGATATTTATTCTTAATTATAATTTTGTTCAATTGTCGGTAGTCTACACATAGACGAGAAGTCCCATCCTTCTTCTTAACCAACAATACTGGAGCTCCCCAAGGTGACACACTAGGTCTCACAAATTGCTTTTCTAACAACTCCTCCAGCTGTTTCTTGAGCTCTACCAACTCTGCCGGTGACATCCTGTAAGGCACCATCAATATAGGTCCAACTCCAGGTACTAGATCAATAGCAAACTCGATTTCTCTTACTGGCAATAGTCCAGGTATATCTTTAGGAAACACTTTAGGAAATTCATTGACTACGAAAATATCTTTCAAGACATCTTCACATTGAACCTCCAAAGAAAACAACAACAAATACCGCTGATCTCCTTCCTTCAAACAAGATTCTACTTGAGTGGCCATTAGGAATCTAAAATCCTTAGCCTCAAGAAAAACTAGTGTCTTACTAGAACAATTTATTAGGATATGGTTAGAAGACAACCAATCCATTCCTAAGATTACATTGATCTTTGAAAGAGGCAAACATGTCAAGTCTACATAAAAAATTCTATTCCTAACACAGACAGGGCAATTGAAACATACTTTTGAACTAACTACAGGCTTATCAGTAGGAGTATCAACACTCAAATCATAAGGTAATGCAGTCACGGATAGTTCCAAATGCTTCACACAATCATAGGCAATGAAAAAATGTGTTGCTCCTGAATCATATAGTACTGTTAAACGATTACCTTTGATGGCACACTCCTCTATAATCAAGTCCTCTGACATCACGGCTTCCACTTCGCTCATGGTATAAACACGACCACCCGCCTATGGCATCGCAATACGGACTTTCCCGCAGAGGGTTCTGCCTTTAGTTGATCACATTATCTCGAGAAATGTCTAGGCTTTCCACATCTGTAACATATGACTCCTTTGTGTTGGCAATCTTTAGTTAGATGATCTTTTCCACACTTAAAGCATTTGAGTGTAGAAGTTCCAATCTGGCCAATCTTATTTCTACTAGAAACTCCTCCAACAGATTGTTGTCGGTTTTGACCTCCTGTCGGTCTAGCATACGATTTCTGCTAATAACGGTTGCCACTGTTACCCTTTCCTCTTTGGAACCGTGCATATCCAAAGTTCCTATTCCTCCCCTCACGTTGATAATCAATTTCCTCAATCTGTCGACATTTGTCTAACAATGTTGGAAACTGATCAATTTCCAAGGTTGCCACGACCCGCTTAATATCAAGTTTCAATCCCTCTTCAAATTTTCTGCACTTCTATTCCTCGTCCAGGTGCATCTGAAAATACTTTGAAAAGTTAGACAAGCTTTCGAATTTTGCAGCATATTCGCTTACGGACATCACCCCTTGTCTCAAACTAAGGAATTCTATTTCCTTAGCATGTCGAATACTAGCTGGGAAATACTTCCCCAGAAATTTCTGCTTAAAAAGCTGCCACGTCACAACTCTTCCCTCAACTTGTATCAATCTTTGGGCTCCTGCCCACCAGTCTTCTCCATCTCCTACTAGCACAAAAGTCACAAAAATAAGCTTCCGTTCATCGGTACAACCCATACCTTCAAATATCTTTTCTAGTTCTTTGATCCACAGATTAGCTTTCTCTGGGTCAAATTATCCAAGAAACTTTGGTGGATTTTATTTCTACGAAATTCCGACAAACTTTGAGCGTCCTCATTCGCTCTTTGGTTTTGCTGCACAACGACATCAGCCATCTGTTGCATTGCTACTACTACTGCAGCCATGTTTTTGTTGTTGTCGCCAACATTTCCAATTCCTGCTCTAGTATTTATGCGTCCTCTTCCTCGTCCAGCCATTATGTTTTCTCTAAATTAAACTAGACAACACAAAAAAGAGTTAAGTTCAATCTTTCAAACAATATTGTTTCCCTTCGGAAACTAGCCACAGAGAATCACACAACATAAACAAGACTGACCTAACCACAAACTCAAAATACTCTAACTTGAGCTCTTATACCAACTAATGTAAAACCCACCATAAGGTATGACATTTATGTTACTTAATGACCAAATTACCAAAATATTATAAAAATATGATTTGTAATATAAATATAAGTTATAAAATTTCTGGAATATTAATAAAATAAACTTAGCAGAATATAAAATTCTAAACAACCTTACAAATAATTTATATCATATACATAAGTCTCAGTATTGACATACTTAAATATTTACAGACATAGTTCTCAAAAGTATTTGAACATTATTTAAACTAATATACTTGCCCAAGTATGACTAGACAGCAGAACCCTCAGACGGGTCCTCCTCAGATTCCTCAGCAAGCAAGAATCCAACCTGAAGCGAAGTCCTATGGATCAATGTTTGTGCAGACAACACTATATTGATCTCCGTTGGGACGTGGTACCTACCACCCCAATACTGCCTAATCGATAACGAAAATTCTACATGTACATAAATAGTGACAGAAAAGAATGGATCTCCCTGAAATATCTTGCTCATGTTGACCGTCAAATGCCCCTGATATATTAGTCCTTCCTCATTGGGACTAATCCTCCAAGCACTAGCTCCTCCATGAAATTACAATCGAACATACCCGAAGAAACTCGATCTGGATGCCATCTTATCAAAACTCAACTTCCTTAGTAGGAATCTGTTCCTCTTCATCTTCTTGCTCGGTACCTCACTCAGTGTCTTTACCAAAATATAAATACAATACAAAATAGGCATACAAAGAGGTGAGATCACCTACACCATTACAAACATGGCAGCACAGAGATAACACAAATAGTACATCATACAGATATATCATTCAATGATACAAATATAATAAACACTAAACATAATCATTCTATTCAACATTCATCAACGTTTGACAGATAAAATATCATTAAATATTCAAACATGCTTAAGTTATGCATATGCTCACTAACTCATTTTCCTACTCCATGGAGCTAAACTCAGGTCGGAGAGATTGATCCAAAAGATTTGTCTGTACCAACATGCCTCAAACTATGTACCACAATTCTCATAAGTGCTTGCACATCTAGCATATACACGACAGTCTTTGCTAGATCTTGATTAAGAATAGTGTCTCGGTCCGAATCGCCGGTGTGTTACATCGGTCTAATATACGGTATAGAAGAGCTACCAACTGCCTATTGTGAACAACCTGCACCCCGACGCCCCCAAGGTCAACAAGTGACTTACACTATGCATATTACACCCACTCAAGAGGTGTAAGTCTCTCCTAGGCAATTAGCCTTAACATAGTCCATCAGACTTTTTCCAATGCATGCTTAATGCATATAAATCATTCTCAGTTCAAATTCATATTTCATATACATGGTCCACACACTGGCCCAACAACATCTTTATTGTATTTTCAATCGCGTAATCATTTTACTACATTTTCTCAATCGCGCAACATTTTGTCACATGTTTCAAATCGCGTATTGATTTTCTGACACTTTCTCAATCGCGTAAAAATATTTAAATATTTTTCAAATTGTGTAGCAATTTTTTAATGTTTTTTAAATAGCATAGCTTAAAAATCAGGATTTTAAGTTATGAAAAGCATTTTTTCACCATTTTTCTACTACGTAAAATATTTCTCAACCTTCTAAACCTTATTTTGGCCTTTCTAAAAATTATACTATTTCTTACTTTATTTTTCTATAGTTTCTCACTTAAAATTTCCTAATGTGCTCAAAAATCCAATGAGTGAGCTATACATTAGTAAATTTCAAGTCACCGATGTATTCTCAGAAATTCTCAAATAAATTCTAAAAATAAGTCCTCTTTAAATATACGTTGAGGTTCAAACACTTTCAACCTCTCTTTTTCTTTTATAAACGAAATCTTCATCTCTCAAGTGACAAAGTATTTCTTAAATCCTTTTATTAATTTCTTGTACTAAATCAATTAACTTTTCATTTCTAAATCATAATTTTACATGAAGTGAAATCATTTCAAACCTTCAAAATCGTAACTATATGGTCTTTGGAACTAGCATATCTTTTCTTTTCCTTTTCCTTCTAATCACTCAATTTTAGCATTCATGAAAATCTTAATTTGGAAACACCTATTTTGAGGTGTTGAGGCCGAAACCCTCATGGTCTTTGAAACCAAAAATTTATTTTCCTTGTTCACTTCCATCTTGGAATATACAATATATTCACTTCATACATACCATAAGCATTCCATAAAAATAATAAACCATGCAAAGCATACAAGGCATAAACAAATAAATCAAAACACATAAACACTCAAAAATAATTACACAACCATGAATAATGAACCCTTACATGGATTCACCATCCTTCACAAACAAATACATCTCTCACCACCATACTTGGTTGGTGAGATAAATCTCCCTCTTACCTTAAAGAGGAGACAAATCCTTCAAGTTTCTCCCCTCCTATGATTTTCGTGAAGTTCCTTGGAAAAACCATAAAATTCTTAAACAAATTTTAAAATCAACAACAAGCTTAGAAATAGATAAACCATGGATAAATCATGGTTTAGAAAATCAAAACTAAAAGATTGGGTCAAGAAATAAGAAGTTCACCCTTTTTGGTAGAAACTTTATGCTTGGATTTCAAGCTCAAGATGGTTGATTTAGAAGAAACTCACAACAAGAAAGTTGTTTAGAATATGATTTAGGTTTAGCAAATGATATTGGATAAAATTATAGGTGAGTAGAAGTTGGTTAATGGTGTGGCTGCCAAGAGCTCTCCAAAGAACAACAATGGAATTTTTTAGTTTTGTAAGAGAAAGATTAGAGAGAAAAGGCTTCTTAGACTTGGTGAAGATGAAGAACGAAGTGAAAATACTTGGTTTCTCTTGGTAATAGCCATGGAACTCACCAAAGGAGGTGGCCACTTTCTTTGACTCTCCAAGACTTCCTAATGGCCTTAAATTGCCTCAAGGGTTCACATGCAAAGCTTCTCCCCTAAGCTTGCTTCTAATTGGCTTAATCAAGCCTTAGTCACATGTTCATGGAGGTTCTAACCTAATGGTGATCATAGGATGCTAACTAAGTTACTAATCCCATTTAGTTTCTACGTACACTTAAGCTAACTTAGTTAGGATAATTAGTTGCATTGCTAACTAAATAGTTTTCTATGCTTGAATCAAATGTTCTAGAAAACCCTAGACTCCACCAAAACCGTGTGGCACTTAGGGAACTAACTAAGTTTGGTTCATTTAGTTTTCCACACAAGCTTAAGCTTAAATTCTAGTTGGGTTTTCTTAATTCTATCAAGCTAACTTAGTTAAGCTTCCTAGTTACATTACTAACTAGTTAGTTACCTTGATGTTAGTCATCCATCTTTGAACATTGTAGAAGCTTCTTGTAACTCGAAACCCTAAGGAATAACAAACTAAGTTTCCATCCTATTTGGTTACTACATAGAACATCAACTAACCTAGTTAAGTCATTTAGTTACCAAGTAACTAGTCCAACCACTTAATTTGACTACTTCTCATTGGTTTAGAAATTTAAGCCTATTTTATTGACCTATTCTTATTGGTTTAGAGATCTCCAAGTCAGAAATGTTGACTTGATTCCCATTGGTCCATTATCAGTAATTCTTAAAGGCTTTACCGGTTCTTATTGTCCATTGGATAGTAAAATAATAATAAAAATATAAAATATTTTTATTACACAGATAAATTCTAAAAATTAAAAGATTATGACATGCATCTCTCGGAATTGGGTTTAGTAAGATCTCCCAGCTCCAAATAAATGCATAAAGATTTTTTCTGGCTAGAAAATTATTATTTTACTAACATGGAGCAAATATCTCAAAACAATCAAATACAATCATAGAACAATCAAAATAATTTTATAACACTCAGAAATCACAAAACAGTATAATTTCATTGTTACTGTGATAATGGCTAATTTTCGAGGTGTTACATTACCTGTAACACCCACCGTAGGGTGCCACATTTAAATGTTATTATTACCGAATTACCCCTTCCATTATAAAATATGCTTTGTAATGTAAATACGAGCTGTAAAATTTCTTGATGTCGATAAAATAAACTTAGCGGAAAATAAAAATATTAAAGCATCATCACAAGTAATTTACATCATTTACATTACATAAGTACTGTAAAAATTATTTATATATAGACTAGGTTCTCAAAAGTATTTGACATTATTTAAAACTAGCATACTTGCCCAAGTATGACTAGACAGCAGAACTCTCAGACAAGTCCTCCTCAGATTCCTCAGCTAGTAGGAATCTGACTTGACGCGACATCCTACGAACAGGTGTCCGCGCAAACAACACAATACTAATCTCCATTGGGACGTGAAACCTACCGCCCCAATACCATCTAATTAACAGTAAAAATTCAACATGTACATATATGGTTACAGAAAAGAACGAGTCACCATGAAAAATCCTGCTCATGACGACCGTCAAAAGTCCCTGATAAATGAGTCCCTCCTCATTGGGACTCAACCTCCAAGCACCAGCTCCACCGTGGAACTGTAGTCGCACGTACCCAAAGAAACTTGACCAGGATGTCATCCGATCAAAACTCAGCTTCCTCTACAGGAATCTGCTCTTCTTCACCCTCTTGTTCAATCCCTTGTTCAGTGTCTTTACAAATATAAATACAATACAAAACAAGCATACAAAGAGGTGAGATCACCTACGGCAATACCAACATGGTAGCATAGAGATAACACAAACAACACACTATACATATATATCATACCATAATTACAATAATACCCTTAACATTATTTATCATGACAGATACAATAATTATAATCATGCCCTCAGTCATTATTTATCATAACAAATACAATAAATAATAATTACTATCATGCCATTAACATTATTCAAATCACATGATAATTACAATAATGCCATCAACATTATTTATCATCATCATCATTCAATATTCCTCAATTAATATATCATAGAGATATAAATATTCAATATTTATGATAATGCCCTCAACATTATCCAAGTATTCAACAGTTCAATTATCATAACCAATACTCAATAATTATGCATCAAATAGACTCACTTTCCTACTCCATGGAGCTAATACTCAAGTAGGAGAAATTGACTTGAAAGATCTGTCTGTACCAACATGCCTCAAACCATGTGCCACAATTCTCATATGTATTTGCCCATCTAGCATATACACGACAGTCTTTACTAGATCTTGATTAAGAATAGTGTCTCGATCAGGATCATTGGTGTATTGCATCTGTCTAACCCACGGTACAGAAGAGCTACCAATTGCCCATTGTAGGCAACCCGCACCCCGATGCCCCCAAAGTCAGCAAGTGACTTACACTACGTATATCGCACCCACTCAAGAGGTGTACGTCTCTCCTAGGCAAATAGCCTTATCCAGTCCATCGGACTTTTCCAATGCATGTTCAATGCACCAATGCCAATCACAGGTAAAATTCATCATTTTCTCATATAGTGTCCATACACTATTCTAACAGTAATCCTAATGTTAAATTCATCATTTTCTCATACAGTGTCTATACACTAGTCCAACAGTAATCCTATTTTTATTTAGTCACAAATTCATATTATCGCGTTTTCATAGTTGCGCAACACTTTTGCCATGTTTTCACAATTGCGCAATATTTTTGTTACGTTTTTACAATTTTGTAACATTTCTATTGCGTTTTCAAATCGCGTAGCGATTTTCCATTGTTTTCTCAATCATGTAAAAATATTCCATCATTTTTCAATCGCGTTAGCGATTTTTCCACAATATCTCAATTGCGTAAAAATATTTAAATGCTTTCCAATTCGCGTAGCTTAAAAATCACGTTTTTAAGTTACAAAAATCATTTTTCTCCATTTTTCAATGTCGTAAAATATTTCTCAGCCTTCAATATCTCAAATCAATTTTTCTCAAAATAATATGACTTCTCACATTATTTTTCACAATTTCTTACTCAAGAAATCTTTTTCGTAATATATTCCATAATTTCAGCACTTCATTAAATCAATGTTTCTAACTTAAAATTTCCTAACGCTCTCCAAAATCCAAAAGATGAGTTATACGTTAGAAATTTTCAAGTTACCAACGTATTTTCCATAATTCATGAATCATTTCTAAAACTCAGTTCTCTTTAAAATAAATTGAGGTTCAAACACTTTCAACCTCTCTTTTCCATTCATATATGAAAATTTCATTTTTCAAGTGTCAAAACACTTTGTTTCCATTTCTTTAATCCTTGTACTTCATCAATTATTTTTCCACTTTGAAATCACTTTATTTCATAAAATCTAGGCACTTACAAGCCTTCAAAACCGTGGTACATGGCCATTGAAACCATCAAATATTTTTCCTTCTAAATCAATTAAGTACCATTCTTGTTTTTACACAAACAAAACCATTAAAATTTCCTTCAAAAACCGTGAGACTCATGGTCTTAAAAACCAATTCATTTGTTCATTTTCCATGCTCTTTAAATCCTCTAATTTTACCATTCATGAAAATATTAATTTGTAAACACCTATTTTGAGGTGTCTTGGCCGAAATTCCTCTTGGTCTTTGGAACCAAAATTGTTTTCCTTTCCATCATCAAATCATGGCACACATATACATATTCATCATATATATCATAAGCATGCCATAAACAAAAGCATTAAATCATGCAAATCATATCAAGCATAAGCAAATAATCAAAAACACATAAACACCCACAAATAATTACATAACCATGGATATGAATCCTCACATGGATTTACCATCCATCAAATACAACTTCATCTCTTACCACCATACTTGGTTGGTGAGATGGATCTCCCTCTTACCTCTTGAAGAACCTCTCAAGCTCCTTGTTTTGCTTCTTTTTCCAAGTCCTTCACCACCAAGAGCTTCTCAAACACAAAACAAAACATATATTTATTAGCATATTAAGCTTGAACAAGGTAAACCATGGATCAAACATGGCTTAGAACATGAAAAAGAGATAAGATGTGAAGTTTCCTTACACTTCACCTTAAAAACCCTATAAGTTTGCTCTTGAAGAAAGTCCTTAAAGATGATGGATTTAGAACTTGCCCCAAACTACAAAGTGTCTTAGATTGAGGTATAGATTCAAGAAGTAAGGTTGTTTGAAATCAAAGAGTGATGGAAGGTGGTTGTATGTGCTTTGGTCGAAACTAGCTAGAAGAGAAAATGGAGAGAAAAGTTGGAAGAGCTTTGTCTTTGGAATGATCAAGAATAGTAATAATGGTGTCTTCAAACTTGACTATGGCCTTAAGCTATCACAAAACCGTCCCCCCTTCTTGCACTCTCAAAGAGTGATCAATTTCACTAGCCACCATTTTAAGCATTCTTAGCCATTGATTAGATCAATGGTTAGGATTAATATATATTCTAGGTATAGCCTTTAGATTAGAAGACTTAATCTAGGCCATTGGATCTTTCTCCTTGAAATCCTAGCCATTAAATGTATCTCCAAATGAAGGGTCAATATCACTCCTTCATACTTTCCATCCAATGGTCATAAATGGTCCTAGCCATTTTATAAGATCAAATCTCCACCGTTGATTAAATCGATGGTAGATATCCAAAGGCTTCAAAATTAAGCTTGCTTTCTATTGGTCCGTCATAAAGCTGTCATAACCACTAATGTTAACTAAGCAGTATATTATTTATTTTTATCTGCTATTATCCTTCGAACAATATTTTTACTGTATTTTTATTGCCCGATAATTAAATACAGTACAAAACATAGTAAAAGAAAATTTTAAAAATTATTTTCGATTTCGGGTTTAGTAAGATCCGTCGTCCCCGTCTTAACATTACAAAATTTTTTGGCTACAGAAAAATTTTCACTTTTGGAGACCCACCTGGGCCCACGTACAGCCCCCTAGGCCCACAGACAGCCCATGGATAATATTAAAATAATCAGAGAAATATAAAAATTTAATAATCATCCACAAAATCATAAAAATTATAAAACTTACAAAAATCAAATCAGTATATAAAATAATTAAGACTTAACTGTAATAATTAAATTACATAAAATTTTCTCCAACCCAAAAATTATTATTTTCTTGACACGGAGTAAATCACACAAAACAATCAAATGTATTGACAGAATACTCAAAATAATTTTACAGTACACAGAAATCACTGAACACTAGAATTCTGTTAATTATCAAAATTACTGTCAAATAGTTAGGAAATTTAGGGTGTTACACTACCAAGGTCCAATTAAGGAACCAAGTTGTTTTGGTTACCATGGCTCACTTAAGAACCAAGCTATATTTCTTTCATAGTTCCCCAAAGGAAACTAAGCTCATATATTGCTTAACTTATCAAAAGAAACTTATATCATCTATTAGTATCTAACCTCATACTAAAAATATGCATAAAAGTCTCTATTGAATCATTAGTATTCATTTCCTAGCTTAAACAAGCTTTACATGAAGCCCAAGGGTGAAAAACTATGTTTCCATAAGTTCCTAACCCTTATTCCTCTTGAAAAGTTGGCGATGACAAGCCAAAATCTAACTTTTAACATGCCCATAACCGATTATGGAGTCTTGGTAATCAGTTATGGACTATTTGGCCTTGAACGTGAGCCTCTGTTTTAAGCCAATAATCAGTTATGGCTTTCCTACTAACTGGTTATTGGGTAGTAGAACCCTATGCCTCGCAAGAATAATTGGTTAGGTTGTTTGCCATAACCAGTTATTCTGCACTTAAATCCCTTTGCCAACCACTGATAATTGATTAGGCCTTGTGCCTAACCAGTTATCTGTTGCATTTTTTAGCAGAAAAATAGGCCAACTCATGGCCCCTCTTCATCTAACAACCCATGTAAACTCAAGGAAACAATCCAAGAATGAAGTGCTACCAAAAACTTGTATAGATGAGGTTCCACAACAACATCCAAGTCATCAAACATAGATTTATGTTGACATACTTCAAAGAAAACCCATTTCATAACTTTTAACCTAAGCTTACCAAAGGGAGTTTCTAAGCTCATAACCCATAGCCTTATATAGGTTAAGCTAAAAATAATCCAACCTCAGCCTTAATGGCACTAAGCAAGATAGAAGACAACTTAAGTCCCTCAAACCCATTATCTATCCCTCAACATACAACATGCATAAAGATGAAGAGAGTTAGAGAAGTTCATATAGGTTCAAGCACCCCTACCTCACTTGTAGTCTAGATGATCTTCAAACCTTAGCGTTTCCTTTGGCTTTTCTCTTCCTTCCTTCTTCTTCTGTTTTTTCTTCTACATTCTTTTCTTTGTTTTTGTAGTCTGTTGCTACTGTGTTTTGTCCAATGTGAGAGAATGAATGAGTGAAGTGTGAAAAGAAGAATGAAAACTAACAAAGTCAAGAATTTCAACCAGAACATATGAGAACAGTGAGTCATAAGTGACTTGATATTTTGTTGAAACATTATATCTGTTAAGAACACTTAGATTCCATAAAATCAAGTTTCCTAACTTCCTTAGATATTTTAGAAATTTCTTGGATTCATCTAAACCCTAGTTTCAACATTTCCATACGTTGTTGTATTTGCTACAACTCACTCTAGTATTAAAATACACAACTAGTGCACTTAAAAATACCAAACTAACTCAGTTTTTATGAAACTTTAACTATATCTTATTTTATACATTTGTAACTTAGAAATAAATTATCCATATTTATTTTCCTTATCTAAGGAATTTATGCTATTATCTGAGTCATTTTAAGTTATTTTTCACCTTCTGTGTTGCAGCAAAGTGCCTAAACTAACCCAAAATGTCACAAAACTAAACTAGCATGTCATACAAGTAATATGCTACCTCTGTAACGATATACAAGTCTAATATGCCTAAAAAGACGATGTTACACTAGCTTACAAAATGCTTCAGTGCTTCTGGTGTTGCACATTTAAGTAGTGAAAAACTCACCGCTTAGGCACTGGCTGGTAGATAGCACATGTATTAAGTGCTTGAGCGCTCACTTTTGGGCGCTTAAGTGTTAAGTGGTGTAACACCCTAATACAGATATCTGGATATATCATAGTTACACAACGATATATAAAGATAACAGTACTAGAAACGTCACTTCCTCATACTATATTCTAACATATATCCATAATCACAACTGAGTAATTATAGAAAGCCTTGAGAGATTGCGGAAAAACTTAAACTCATATACAAACTTAGCCACAAGAGGGCTTATTGTAATACATATAACATAAAACTTACAGAACAAATATAAACTGATTAACATTCTCACCCCAGTTGCTATTCCATGTAAATCCAGATGCAGGAACAGATGCAGGATCAAGCACAGGTACTATGGTACAGACCCTGCTAAGGGTAAGAAGATAAAGCATGAAGACTAGAGTAGTTGTTATTACTTTAAGTAGACAGAACTTATGTAATCAGTTTATATTTGTTCTGTAAGTTTTATGTTATATGTATTACAATAGGCCCTGTTGTGGCTAAGTTTGTATATGAGTTTAAGTTTTTTCGCAATCTCTCAAGGCTTTCTATAATTACTCAGTTGTGATTATGGATATATGTTAGAATATAGTATGAGGAAGTGACGTTTCTAGTACTGTTATCTTTATATATCATTGTGTAACTATGATATATCTAGATATCTATATTAGGGTGTTACATTATGGTATCAGAGCAGTTCATCCTGTTGAGCCGGGGTATAGACTAACTATGCTTAGGCATAAGTAGCAGTTTAGTAGAAAGTTATGCATTCTTTTATCTCTTTTTGAGATATGCAGATGGAATTGCATGACTAGCCTTAGGTATGTGTGCTAATAGCTACTGTTACACAAGTACATGATATTGAGCCTAGCTAACTCAATATGTATTGTGCTGTATGTACAGGAAACTATGGCAACTACCAGGTGAACCTATAAGACTAGGAGACTGGTAAAGGAGGAAATAACCAGAGCTCTTAGAGAAATGGCTACTGTTTTGAGAGAGCATGCTGCCATTAGTAGAAATCTATCAGAAGCAATAGAACAGTACTTGCATAGTTAGTTACGGGAACGAGAAGGAACTTTTGAGAGATCAGTATTTCTCGGAGTTCAGGAAAGTTACTCCTTTGTTGTCAAGGGAGACTTTGGTTTTGTCAGAGCCGAAAAGTGGTTTCACGTGATGGAAGAGATCCCTGACGTCATGTCATGCGCTGATGAACAGAAGGTGACCTTGCTTCGTAAGGGTTAGTAGGAGAAACCGAAAGCTGATACAATGAAGCAGAGAGGTTACTAGAGATGGTTGGTACTTTAACCACCTGAGAGGTGTTACAAGTGGCAGAGAGCAAAGGTAATGAGTGCTTGAGCGCCCAAAGGCAAGAACACAACTCTACAAGCAAAGTTTATTATTGACAAACTACTCTTCCATTAAACAATCAACTCAAATTTGAAGGGTAAAAACTTCACAAACATTAAACAAAAAGACAAATCAAATAACCAAAACAACTAATTCAAAATCAATGTAATAAAGTGAAACAAAGGGAAAAGAAACTTGGATTGCCTCCCAAAAAGAACTTGTTTATTGTCTTTAGCTCGATGTTCCAAATTCTTAGTTAGGTTGACTAAGGGTTTGGGAGTAGTTTTGGTGATCAATGTCTCCTCTCCAGTAATGCTTCAATCTTTGTCCATTAACTTTGAAGCTTCTTCTTGAACGAGGTTCTACCACTTCAGTTGCTCCCACTTCAATTGCTCCAAAGGGGGAAACTTCCTTGACTTAGAATAGACCCGACCACCTAGATTTCAATTTACTTGGAAACAACTTCAACCTTGAGTTAAACAACAAAACTTGCTAACATGGTTCTAAGTGCCCTTAGGTGATTTTTCTATCATGCCACAACTTTGTTCTTTTCTTGTATAGACGAGCATTTTAATAGGCTTCATTTCTGAATTCCTCCATTTCATTCATCTGTAGCTATCTTTTCTCACCTACAACTTTCACATAAAAATTTAAAAATTTAATTGCCCAGAAAACTTTATGTTCAAGTTCCACATGGAGATGACAAGATTTACCAAAGACCACTCTATATAGGGACAAACCAGTGGGAGTTTTGAATACAATCTTATATACCCATAATGCATCGTTTAGCCTAAGTGACCAATTCTTCCTAGAGGTATTAATAGTCTTTTCTAATATGCTTTTTAATTCCCTGTTAGAAACCTCTACTTGACCACTTGACTGGAAATGATAGGGGGTAGCTACTTTGTACTTAACACCAAATTTGCTCAAAATAGACTCAAATTGTCTATTACAAAAATGCTTCCCACCATAACTAATTATTGACCTAGGGGTGCCAAATCTAGTGAAAATGTTCTTTTTAACAAACTTGACAACCACCTTAGCATCATTAGTTGGTGTAGCAATGACCTCCACCCATTTGGACACATAATTAACAACCACTAATATAAATGGATTAGAAAATGAGGAAGGGAAAGGGCCTATAAAATCAATTCCCCAGATGTCAAACGACTCTACTTCTAGGATGTTGTTGAGTGGTATTTCATGGTTTCTAGAGATGTTGCCAACTCTTTGACACTTGTCACAACTTTCAACAAACTTATGAGAATCTTTAAATAGGGTACGTTTAATAGAAACCATATTGTAATACCTTTGTTGTTGTTCTATTGCCTTTGAAGTGACCTCCATAGTCAGAACCCTGATAGTGCCACAGGATGCTGAGCGCATCTTCATCTGAAATGTACCTTCTTAACACACTATCAGTATATCTTTTAAATAAAAATGGTTCATCCCAAATATAATATCTGGCATCATGTAGGAACTTTTTTCTTTGTTATCATGTTAACTTTGATGGGATGAGTCCAACAGGCTTGTAATTTGCAAAATCCGCATACATGGGAGGATTTCAAGGGAGAATAGTTATTCATTTTGGAATTCTTCCTTTATTGATACTTGTTCTTCTTTTGAGCCTACTTCTTGTGTGATTCTTGACAAGTGGTCAGCTACCAAGTTTTTTGTTCCTTTCTTGTCTCCAATCTCTAAGTCAAATTTTTGTAATAATAAAATCCATCTAATCAGTCTAGGTTTTGCATCTTGTTTAGTCAAGAGATGTTTTAAAATTGAATGGTCAGTATAAATAATAACTTTTGACCTAACTAAATAAGAACGGAATTTATCAAATGCAAAGTCTATTGTAAGTAATTCTTTTTCTATGGTTTCATAGTTAAGTTATGCACCATTTAAGACTCTACTCGCATGATAGATGACATTAAAAAATTTATCTTTTCTCTGTCCTAAAATAGCACCCACAGTAAAATCACTTGCATCACACATTAATTTAAAAGGTAAATTCCAATCAAGAGCAGCAATTATGAGAGTAGAAATGAGCTTGTCTTTCAAATCACTAAATGCATTTAAACAGTCATTATCAAAGACAAATGGTACATCTTTAACAAGCAGTTGGCATAATGGTTTGGTGATCTTGGAAAAATATTTAATAAATCTCCTGTAGAACCCAGCATGCCCGAGAAATCTACTTATTCCCTTGACATTAGTAGGAGGGGTAGTTTCTTAATAATTTCCACTTTTGCTCGATCCACTTCAATTTCCCGCGAGGAGATGTGATGTCCTAGAACAATTCCTTCCTACACCATGAAGTGTCATTTCTCCCAATTCAACATTAAGTTAGTCTCTTGACATTTTTCCAAAACCAAAGAGAGATTAGATAGATATGAATCAAAAGAAGATCCAAACACAGAAAAATCATCCATAAAATTTCAACAAACTTTTCAATCATATCATAAAAAAATAGAAATCATACACCTTTTAAAAGTTGCGGGAGCATTTCATAATCCGAAGGGCATCACTGTGGGAGCATTGCTTTAATTATGTATGAATGCATCTCTCATCTTTATGTTTGTTAGACCTTGAAATATGAATGCATGTCAAGCTTAAAGAAAGTTTATGGAAATGCATGTGTGTGGATTATTTGCATCTAGAAGTTGTTTAGATTCTCTCTTGAGGTGAAATCCTAAACAATGCATGATCAAGGAAATGATAAGGACATTCTTTGGATTGTTTGGGTCTTTCAAGCCAACCTTTGAATAATATTATAATCCTAGGTCCCCCTTTTGTAGCTTTGATTATGTTTGGCCTTTATTTCTTTTCTTTACTTACATTTTCCTTTCCCTTACCTTTAAAAAAATAAAGAAAAAAATATTTTCCCTCTTACACACCCTTTTATTAAGTGCATATCTTGTATGATTTTATTAATCAAGTAATCTAATTAGTTATTTTTGTGCATGAAGTATTAAAAGAGCTAAAAAAAAAAGGAAAAAGTGATAAACAATGGAAGGAAATGAAATGAGAAGCTTTTATTAATAAAAATAAATAAATAATAAAGTGATTTATTCTTATGCTCCGTTTTGCACTTGTTTAATATTTTGTGGCTTGAATTTTGAAATTTACATGATTTTGTATTTGAATTTTTTTTTCTTTATCCTATCCATTCTTTCTTAACCCCCTACCATTGGCCTTACATTACAAGTTTTAAAAGACCTTTTTGATCCTTGGTTATGTGTTGTTTACATCAGTGGATAGAGAGATGAAAAAATAACCCTATGGATGCAGGTTTGATATGTTGGTGTATGCCCTAGAGGCCAATTTATTTTGACCGTCTTACATACATTGTATTATGCTATTTATTTAATATATGAGGCATTTCATTTATTATGTTATTTATGATATACATAATAAAGTCCTTAGAATAATAAGTTTGATGTCATAGGATATCAAGTGAATGACTTGATCGTGAGATCCTATCGGATAGAAACATAATACTATTCTTAAATGTCTCTAGTCAAGTATTATTTTTATTCAAGACGACAATAATGCATTGAGACTAGTATGTACATAGACTGATGGCCACATTTCACAAGTAATGGATATGAGATATCGAGTCTTCACATGGATACATATTAGAGTAATAATGTATTGGATTGACCCACTATGAGAACACTATGTGGATAGTTACATGAGTGTCATAAATGATTCTCATAGTGATAATGGTGTACGTGGTCCTTTGACCTGAAATCACTACGATTCCTACAAGATGAGTTATATGTTTTAATGCCATCAAACATCATTTGTAACAAGGTAATTATAAAGTTGGTTATTGGATATGTAATTGGACATATGCCTTTGAAGTTTTGTTTTAATGATAACAAACATAAAGACTAAAATGAAGATGATAGAAAGACTAAGTCCAAAATCGTATAAGAATAGCTTTAGGACTTAGGGTCTTTTTGTACGAAGCTCACTCTAATATCTCTCTGTTTTGAAAGAAAAATAAAAATTGGTTTTAAAATGAAACTCAAGTGTTTTTTAAATGATTTATTCAAAATTAGTTTCTATTGTTTTATTCGAATAAAGCTTATTCTATTCGAATAAACCTTTCCATGAGCCTCTGTTTTTAATAGCCTTATTTGAATAATGATCATGCTATTCGAATAAAGTCTTTCAGCTTTTTCTGTTTCCTAAATTGCTATTCGAATAACAAGTTAAGTTATTCGAATAATAGCTGTTTAATATTGGTGGGAGCTTCTATTTTCTTTAAGACTATTCGAATAAACCATTGTCTATTCGAATAAAAGGGCCTCTAGAAAGGTTTCTCTTAAATGAGTTATTCGAACAACTCAGTAGTTATTCAAATAATCCCAGTTTTTTCAAAACTGTTTGTTAAATAGTTATTCAAATAAACTTAAGGTTATTTGAATAACCCATATCAACTGGCTTTTCACGAAGATTTCATAAACTGTGTTATTCGAATAAAGGCTTCATCTATTCGAATAAACACGTCTTTTACGAACACTGATATAGAAATAAAGTTTTGAAATTATGAGTTTTAATTACCCTCCAACGGCTGTTTCTTTGAATTTTCTCTATAAATAGAAGCCTTGGGTCTTCTCTAAATTGCCTAACACTCTAAATTATTTTCTACTTGCTCTATCTTGTGAAATTATTTTCTATGCTCTACTTTCGATTAAAACTTTGAGATATTTCTGTGAGAGCTCCATTAGCACTTCAATTTGTATAATTTACTCTAAGTGAGAGTTTCTCTTCTTCATCTATTTCTCTGATATACTGTATTGAGGGTGAGGTATCCCTCTAAGGTTTGTATAAGGGTGAGGTATTCCTGCAGGCTGAGGTTTTAGCACAAGGGTAGAGTTTCCCTGTGTGTGAAAAGTGCTCTATTGTGTAACGGTTACAAGCACCTATTAAAGCTTGTATACATAGTGAAAATCTCGGACATTGTTTCGAGGACTGGATGTAGACCACAAGTGGGTTAGTGGTCAAACCAGGATAAATATTGTACTTGCTTCTCTCTTCTTAATCCCTTTACTTTATGCAATTTTATTTTATTGCACATTTATTTTTTGTTGTTCTTAAAGTTTCCTTTCTTCGTCTCGTTCCTTCTGTGCATTTATTTAATAAGTTTCAATATTTGTATTTTAATTAAAAGAGGTTTTGCAAAAAGTTTTATACTCAATTCATCCCCCTTCTTGAGTACTGGAAGCCACTTGGTAACAAGTGGTATCAGAGCTAGACTCTTGTATAAAGAGCTTAGCAGCTTCAAGAGAACATGGCTTCTTCAAATGATTTTTCAGAAGGATCTTCCATAAATCGACCAACCTTTTTCAATGGGGATGGTTATGCATATTGGAAGGAAAGAATAAAAATCTTCATCAAAGCTATTGATCTAGATGTGTGGGATGCTGTCGAAAACGACGCTTTTATACCTACACATGAGGTCGATGGCATAAGGACCGAAACACCAAGAAATAAATGGTCTGATAAGGACAAAAGAAAAGTTCAACATAATTTAAAAGTAAAAAATATTAATATTACTGCTTTGGGATATGATGAGTTTTTTAGAATTTCAAATTGTAAAACTGCTAAAGAAATGTGGGACGCTTTGCAAGTTACCCATGAGGGTACTAGTGAAGTAAAGAGGTCGAGAATCAATTCTCTAACTCGTGAATATGAATTATTCAGAATGAACCAAGGAGAAAGCATTCACGAAATGCAAAAGAGGTTCACCCACATAGTTAATCATCTTGCATCTTTAGGAAAAAGTTTTTCTAACAAAGATTTGATTAACAAAGTGTTGAGATGTCTTAGCAAGATTTGGCAACCCAAAGTAACAACCATATCAGAATCGAGGGACTTGTCAACAATGACTTTAGCTACCCTCTTTGGAAAGCTTCATGAGCATGAACTGGAACTAAGCAGATTAAGTCAAAGTGAAGAAAATGATAAAAAGAAAAAGGGGATAGCGCTCAAAGCCACTTCCTCAACAATCGACAATGATGAAGAAGAAAATGAAGAAGGCTCAGAAAACATCGAGGTAAACAAAGAAAATCTTAGTCTGTTAGTTAAAAAATTTGGTAAATTTCTCAGGAAAAAAGGAATGCAAAGAAGACCTCCCTTCCTTCCGAAAAAGACTCATTACAAAGGCGAAGGAGCTTCATCAACTCCAACTTGCTATGAATGTGGCAAACCTGGTCACATGAAAATGGAATGCTCTGTTTACCAAAAGAAGAAAGAGAAATTTGAAAAGAAGCCCTTCAAGGAAAGAAAAGGAAGAAAAGCCTATATAGCATGAGATGAAAATGACATGGATTCAATTGATAGCTCAGATAGCGAAGAAGCTCAACTATGTCTCATGGCCAAAGGAGAAGAAGAAGAAAGCAAAACTAAGATAAGTTCTAATACTACTTTACTGCCTTCTTACGATAAGTTACAAGATGCCTTTGAAGAATTGCATGACGAATCCTTAAAACTCACAAAACTTATTTCTTCTTCTAAGAAAACAATCTCTTCTTTAGAAAATCAAATTCTTGTTTTAAATAAAGAAATAGAAGAATTGAAAGTTGAAAATGAAACTTTGGGAATTATTGATGCATGTACAAATTATTCTTCACATGCTTCTACATCTTCATCTTGTTCTTCATGTCATATGTTTGAAAAAGAAATTGAAGACTTAAAGAACACTCTTTCTAAATTCACCTTTGAAAGGGACAATTTAAATATTTTATTAGGAAGACAAAGAGTAGTTTTTCAAAAAGCCGGGATAGGTTATAACCTGAAAAATCAACAAAAACTGTATAAAAACTTCTTTGTGCATTCTAGTGTTTCAAGTAGTCCTTTTATTAAATGTTTTTATTGTGGAAAGAAAGGACATAGTGCATCAACTTGCAATGCAACGAAAAACATTAACACAAAAATTGGAATGAAAATGGTTTGGGTTCCCAAGGGTACTATACCCAAAACTGACACACAAGGACCCAAGAAAGTTTGGGTACCAAAGGTTAAAAACTAAACATGTGTTGTAGGTGTACTTGAAAGCCAGGAGTTCAAATTGGTATCTCGATAGCGGCTGCTCCAAGCACATGACCGAGGATGACTTGAAATTCACCATGCTTATTCCCAAGAATCATGGACACATTACTTACGGAGATAACAACAAAGGAAAAATTCTTGGAATCGGCAAAGTCGGTAAGAACCCTAACTCCTCTATTGAAAATACGTTGCTTGTTGAAGGCTTGAAACATAACTTGCTTAGTATTAGCCAATTATGTGATAAAGGAAATAGGGTAATTTTTGATTCAAATTGTTGCATAATTGAAGATAAAAATGATAAGAATGTTAAATTCATTGGTCATAGAGTAAACAATATTTATATGATTAGTCTTGATGATATATCTTCAAATGATGTGAAATGCCTTTTAAGTAAGAATGATGATTCATGGTTATGGCATAGGAGAATTGTACACATTCACATGGATCACGAAGTTGGTCTCTAAAGAGTTAGTAATTGGACTACGCAAGCTTAATTTTGTTAAAGATAAATTATGTGATGCATGTCAAAAGGGTAAACACATAAAGGTCTCTTTAAAGGAAAAAATATAGTTCCAACTACTAGACCTTTACAACTTTTGCACATGGATCTATTTAGACCTTCTAGAACTATGAGCTTTGGTGGGAATTACTATGCTTTAGTGATTGTGGATGATTTTTCTAGGTTTACATGGACTTTATTTCTTACAAATAAAAATGATGCATTTCTAGCTTTTAAAAGACTTGCCAAAGTTATTTAAAATGAAAAAGGTTTTCAAATTTCTTCTATAAGAAATGATCATGGTGGCGAATTTGAAAACAATGTTTTTGAAAATTATTGTGATGAACATGGCATTAATCATAATTTCTCTACCCCTACAACTCCGCAACAAAATAGAGTTATAGAAAGAAAAAATCGTTCTTTAGAAAAAATAGCGAGAACTATGCTTAATGAGGCTGCTCTTCCTAAGTATTTTTGGGCGGATGCTGTAAGTACAACTTGTTATGTAATGAACAGGGCCCTTATAAGGCCTATTTTAAAGAAATATGAGTTATACAAGGGAAGAAAGCCAAATGTCTCACATTTTCATGTTTTTGGATGCAAATCTTTTGTTTTAAATAGTGGAAAAGATAACTTAGGCAAGTTTGATGCTACTGATGAAGGTATATTTCTTGGTTATTCAAATCATAGTAAAGCTTTTCGTATATATAATAAAAGAACTATGACTATTGAAGAATCTATACATGTTGCATTTGATGAAACTAACCCAAATGGATCGAGAAAGGATTTTGTTATTGATGATGTTGCAGAAGTCTTAGCGGAAACACATTTGGATAGTAAGGAAAAAGAAATCAAGGAGCAAGAAGATAAACAAAGACAAGAGGATTCACAAGCTTTGGAACTTCTCAAAGAATGGCAGACTTCAAACTATCATTCTCTTGATCAAATAATCGATGATGTATCTAAAGGCATACGTACTCATAATTCTCTTAGAAATGCATGTAATCACTTAGCTTTTGTTTCTCAAATTGAACCTAAAGATATAATTGAAGCTTTTGATGATGAACATTGGATTTTAGCTATGCATGAGAAATTAAATCAATTTGAAAGAAATCAAGTTTAGGAATTAGTTGCTAGGCCTAATGATCACTCTACAATTGACACTAAATGGGTTTTTAGAAACAAACTTGATGAAAATGGGTTAATAACTAGAAACAAAGCTAGACTGGTCACTAAAGGTTATAATCAAGAAGAAGGAATAGACTATAAAGAAACCTATGCACCTGTAGCTAGATTAGAAGCTATTAGAATGTTACTTACTTATGCTTGCATCATGGATTTCAAATTATATCAAATGGATGTTAAAAGTGCTTTTCTAAATGGCTTTATTCAAGAGGAGGTATTTGTTGAACAACCTCCAGGTTTTGAAAATCATGAACTGCCTAACCATGTTTTTAAACTTAAAAAGGCTTTATATGGCTTAAAGCAAGCTCCTAGAGCTTGGTATAAAAGGTTGAGTAAGTTTCTTTTAGAAAATGGTTTTTCAAGAGGAAAAGTCGATACTACCCTTTTCATTAAAAATAAAAAGCATGATATTCTTCTTGTGCAAGTATATGTGAATGATATTATTTTTGGTGCTACTAATGAATCCCTTTGCAAAGAATTTGCTAAGACAATGCAGAATGAATTTGAAATGTTGATGATAGCAGAGCTGAATTTCTTCCTCAGACTTCAAATCAAACAAACAAACGAAGGGACATTCATAAATCAAACCAAATACTACAAGGAATTGCTCAAGAGGTTCGAAATGGAAAATGCTAAACACATGGCCACTCCAATGGGTACTTCTTGCTATTTGGACGAAGATGAAGGAGGTAAATTAGTATAAATAACGAAATACAGAGGTATGATTGGATCTCTCCTTTATCTTACTGCTAGTAGGCCAGATATTATGTTTAGTATATGCATGTGTGCTAGATATCAGGCAAACCCTAAGGAATCTCATTTAAGTGCTGTTAAACGAATAATGAAATACTTAGTAGGCACTTCATAAATGGGCTTGTGGTACCCTAAGGGTGCCTCATACAGCCTAATAGGCTATTCCGACTATGATTTTGCTAGGTGTGAATCGGATAGAAAGAGTACTAGTGGGACATGCCACTTGCTTGGTAGTTCTTTAGTTTCTTGGCATAGCAAGAAACAAAATAGTGTGGCTCTGTCTACCACTGAGGCTGAATATATTGCAGCCGGGAGTTGTTGTGCTCAAATCCTATAGATGAAGCAATAACTTTTAGACTACGGTCTTCAACTTGATCATATCCTGATAAGATGTGATAACACTAGTGCAATAAATATATCTAAGAATCCCATTTTGCATTCCAAAACAAAGCATATACAGATAAGACATCACTTTATCAGAGATCATGTATAAAAAGGGGATTGCATTCTTGAGTTTGTTGAAACATCTAAGCAACTTGCAGATTTCTTCACTAAACCCTTAGCAAAAGAAGGATTCTTTTATATTAGAGGAGAATTGGGCATAATTGATCAATCCAATATATGATTGCATGTTTTTATTGCTTAATATTGCCTCTGTCTCTCTTGATTCTTTAAATCACATGAATATATGCTTTATCTTGCTTTATGAATGTATGCTTTACTATGCTTTTCGTTAGTTTCATTCGAATAAATAAATGTTTATTCAAATAAAGTCCTTTAAAGCTTATCAAATGATGTGTTGAATATCAGCTTTATTCGAATAAACTAGCTTCTATGTCATTCTTGTGTTTGTTGTGATCTTTGTCTATTCGAATAAATCTCTTTTTATTCGAATAACTAGAGCCCTTAGTTTATCAGTCTTAATCTTTTCCCTCGATCTATTCGAATAAAACTCATGTTATTCGAATAACCAAAGCCTTGGTTTATCAGCCTTGACTGATTGCTTTCTGTCTATTCGAATAACCCCTAAGTTATTCGAATAAAACTTGTTAAAATGCCAAAACGCTTGGCTTTCCTAGTTAATCTATTCGAATAAAAACTCTCTCTATTTGAATAAACCCTAGTAGAAATCTTCATTCAAATACCTATCCTTTCAGCTTTTACGCAAGGTTTATTCGAATACACCTTCGTTTATTCGGATAAACACGGGCCTCCTTTAAATTGACCTGCGCGCCCAGATGTTTTTGTTCTCATATTTTCTATTATCGTCTTCTACGCCTCTTTCGCTCCTAGTCTCCTCCACCATCTCCTTGCCATCTTTCTCTCTTCCACATCTTCAAACACCATGGCCTCCTCTTCTAGCAAGCTCTTTCGCACGAAGATTGCTCCATGCAACAACCCGCTTGACCTGCGAAGGCTCTCCTCCAACAAAGAGCAACGTGGCCGCTTCATTACGCACTTCTGGGAGTGTAACCTCATTCAGCCCAAATATCTTGACCTTCCCTTCTTTCAGCAGCACAGAGGCTTTGACTTTTTGTCTCTGTTGCAAAACTAGGGGGTCCTACAGCTCTGTTCCCATCGGGCTATGCTGTACCCCGCTCTGGTGAAGATGTTCTTCTGCAATCTGGCAATTGATGGCCAGAACCTCCTCACCGAAGTCTGCAATCAGGACTTTGTTATCACTCTACAGGACTGGCAGACTCAGTTTGGGTTACAGTTCGATGGTATAATAGTTGAAGATGATGACAACCCCTTCCTTGAGGAGTTCAAAAGGATTCAGGCACTTGAGGACTTACTGAAGTCTAGTATAGCTTTGCCTGACAGGGGTCTCAAGGGTGGCATGCTAAAGAGCCAAGATAGGCTTCTGCATTACAGCTTTGCTCACATTCTGGCTCCCCGCGGCTGGAACTACGCGTACCTCAGTGAAGACGACATCTTCATGCTTTGGATCTTGAAGAATGGTCACAGGATAAACTGGCTTGTGTTTATCATGAAACACATGATGAGAGCCAAGGGTAAGGAAAAATCAGACTTGCCCTATGGGATCCTCATCACTTCCTTGCTCAGCAAGTATCCTCAAGTCTTGGAGACTGAGTGAGCCGTTGCCTTATCCCATCATAACATCTTCGGTTCCTTCACTCTACGCAAAATGAAGATGATCCAAACCGATGAAGGTTGGGTGTACCCGGATGAGGTTGCTGAGGATGAGTTTGACCCTACTGACGCCATTGCTGCCCCTGCTGATGCACCTGCTGCTGCTGCTCCTTCTCCAATTACCTTAGAGCAGATCATAGCCACCTTGCATGATAACCGAGCATACATGGAACATACCTTCTCTATTCTTTTTGATAGAATAGAAGGTGTTGAACGTGAGGTTATTGCTTTATGTGTTGCATCACCTGCTCCTGCACCAGCTTCTTCACGACCACCTCCGGATCCTCTCTTTTAGGAGTTGTTTAGATCTTAGGATCCTTGTTTTTTGTTTGTGCTTTATTTGTTTCACAGGAGTTGTTTCTGGCCTATGTACTTGTAACACCCCCCGTAGGGCATCACATTTCCGACTACTAACTTATAATCTTCAAAATCAGTTCATAAAAAGTTTGAGTTATAAAAGATGGGTTTCAAAATTTCTTCTTGCGGTAATATAAACTTACTGATATATTTATAAGTAATACTGAAAAATAAATTTAAACTGATGAAAACTCATATAACAGACATCACTTAATATTTAATAATTATTCAAGAAATATAAAACTTACATACTCAATTTTTAAACAGTAGCAAACCCCATGACGGGTCTTACTCAATAGCACAGTAAAACACTAACGATAAATACTCAACATACTTATTTCGTCTTGTATCCATCTTGATGTGTCATGTATCTATTCCTCATCAAAACTGCACCCCATTGAATCTGGGATGACCACTCCTTAATGTTGTCATCGAACTCAAAATATCTGCTTCCGGTCACGTCTAAGAAACTCGTTCCATCTACTATATAATTTTTAACAATACAAGAACAACAAAACAACATAACAAAGAGGTGAGATCACCTACGTCAATACCAATGTGGTAGCACAGAAATAACACAAACATCACACCATATAGGTATATCATATCACAATTACAATCGTGCCATCAATATTATTCAAATCACACGATAATTACAATAATGCCATCAACATGATTATCATCATCATCATCCAATATTCCTCAATTATTATATCACACAGATATAAATATTCAATATTTATGATAATGCCCTCAATTATTATCCAAGTATTCAACAGTTCAATTATCATAACCAATACTCAATAATGATGCATATGTTATGCATGTAGACTCAATGTCCTACTCCATGGAGGTTTTCACAATTTCGAGAAGAATGCTCTGGTTAATTGTCAGCCTTAGCCCAAAGACAATCTCCCAGTCGTCGAAAAGAATCGTGTTATTGTCGGGTATCATTAATGCATTGCAACGGACTGCATCGCCAAGTGGCATATGGTCCAGCCTTAGCCCACAGACAAATATCCACTAGTCGACCGTCGCGCCTTGACGCCCCCAAGGTCCATCATAGACCTCGATATCAATTCTCATTCCCTCTTCAACCACAAGGGTCACAATAGCATCAGCTATTAATTTTCGTTCAATGCAATTTTGTTCAAATCCATGATATACCTCAATGCATATTTCCAATACATATTCAATGCACCAATGCCAATCACAGGCAAAATTCATCATTTTCTCATACAGTGTCCATATTTTGGTTCAACAATAATCATACTATATTTTTAACAGCGAAATCATATTATCGCGTTTTAATAGTCACAAAACACTTTCGTCATGTTTTCACAATCGCGCAACATTTCTGTTAAGTTTTCACAATTCCGCAACACTTCTATTGTATTTTCAAGTTCACATATTGATTTTTCAACGTTTTCTCAATCACGTAAAAATATTTATACGTTTCTCAAATCGCGTAGCGATTTTCCACCATTTTCACAATCGCGTAACTTAAAAATCATTCTTTTAAGACGCGTAAACCATTTTCCTTCTTTTTTAAAATATTTAAACGATTTCCAAACCGCGTAGAAATATTTTAACGTTTTTCAAATCGCATAGCTTAAAAATCATGTTTTTAACTTACGTAAATCGTTTTTCAACATAATTCCATTACGAAAAATATTTCTCAACCTTCAAAAATTCCATTTCAACCTTTCTCATAATAATATGACTTCGTACTTCATTTTCCACATTTCCATATTCAAGAAATCCTTTTGTAATAAATTCCACAATTTCACCATTTCCATTGATGTAAATCAATGTTTTCAAATCTTTAAAATTCCTTATCACACTTCAAAACCCAAAGAATGAGTTACACGTTAGAAAATCTCAAGTCACCAACGTATTCTTTGTAATTTCAAATCAATTCTAAAAATTAATCCTCTTTAAAATAAATTGAGGTTCAAACACTTTCAACCTCTATTTTCCATTTACATACAAAAATTTCATTTCTCAAGTGATAAAACACTTTGATTCCCTTTCCAAAAATCCTTGTACTAAATCAAACTATATTTTCACTTTGAAAATAACTTTGTTTTCATAAAATCAAGGCATTACAAGCCTTCAAAACCGTGGTACATGGTTCCAATAGACATCAAATATTTTTTCTTCTAAGTCAATATGGTTTTACACAAACAAAACCATTAAAATTTTCTTAAAAAAAAACCGTCAACACTTGGTCTTTGAAATCAAATCATTTGTTCATTTGTTCATTTTCACTTTCTTTGCAAATTCTTAAAATCATCAACTCATTGCTCTTTTCATTTAAAACTCATGATTAATAAAATACTTAGAATCTTTTGATTCAAAAACATCCTTCAAAAATCGTGAACACTTATTCTTTGAAAACAAACCCTTTGTTTATTTTCCTTGCTTTTCTAAACATCCAATTTTACCATTCATGAAAATATTAATTTGTAAACACCTATTTTGAGGTGTAAAGGCCGAAATTCTCATGGTCTTTGGAACCAAAAATTGTTTTCCTTTCCAACAATTTTTATGGCATACATCACATATAATCAACATATTATATTTCAAGCATACCATAAAAGTAATAAATCATACTAAACATGCACACACAAATAAATCATGCAAAGCATATCAAACATAAGCAAATAATCAAAGCACATAAAACACCCAGAAATAATTACATGACCATGGATATGAATCCTCACATGGATTCACCATCCATCAAATACCAAACCATCTCTCACCACCATACTTGGTTGGTGAGATGGATCTCCCTCTTACCTCTTGAAGATCCTCATAAAGCTCCTTGCTTTGCACTTTGATCAAGATCTCCACCAACAAAAGTTTCTTAAACATAAAACAAACACAAAGAAATTAGTATATTAAGCTTGAATAAGAGGAACCTTGGATCAAACATGGTTTAGAACATGAAAAAGAAGAGAAGAAATGAAATTTCCTTACACTTCACCTCAAAAACCTTAGAACTTGCTCTTGGAAAAACTCCTTGAAGATGAAAGATTTAGAACTTGCTGTAAACTACAAAGTGTCTTAGAATAAGGTATAGATTCAAGAAATATGGTTGTTTCAAATTAAAGAGTGGTGGAAGGTGTTTCTTGGTGTTATGGCCGAAACATGCATGGAGAGAATGGAGAGAAAATTTTTGATGAGTTAGCTTCTTGAAATTGATCAATAATGACCAAGATTGAGAAATAATTGGTGTCTTGAAAATTGGCTATTATCTTAAGCCTCCAAAACCGTCCCCCCCTCCATGCACTCTTCAAAGTGTGACCAATCTCCTAGCCACCATTATTTGAAGCATTCCTAACTATTGATTAGTTCAATGGTTAGGATTAACGTAGATTCTAGGTATAGCCTTTAGATTAGAAGACTTAATCTAGGCCATTGGATCTTTCTCCTTGAAATTCTAGCCATTAGATGTGTCTCCAAAATGAAGGGTCAAGATTACTCCTTTAAACTTTACATCCAATGGTCATAAATGGTCCTTGTCACTTTACAAGACCAAATCTCCACCCTTGATTAAATCAATGATGGATCTCCAACACTTTTTAAGACTAAAACTCCACCCTTGATTAAATCAATGGTGGATATCCAAACCACCTATGTTGACTTAAGCAGTATAATATTTATTTTTCTATCTGCTATTACCCTTCGAATAATATTTTTACTGTATTTTTATCGCCCGATAACTAAATACAGTACAAAATACTGTAAAAGAAAATTTTAAAAACTGTTTCTGGATTCAGGTTTAGTAAGATCCCCCGTCTCCATCTAAACAGTACAAATTTTTCTAATTACAGAAAAAATTTTACTTTGCAGGACCCACCCTGGGCCCACATAAGGCACACTAGGGCCCACAGATAATACTAAAATATAAAAATTTCATAATCATCCACAAAATCATAAAAATTAGAAAAATCACAAATATCAAATCAATTTGCGTAAAATAATTAAGACTTAACAGTAATAATTAAATTACTTTAAATTTTCTCTGGCCCAAAAATTATTATTTTCCTGAGACGGAGTAAATCACACCAAACGATCAAATGCGCTGTTGGAATATTCAAAATAATTTTACAGCACATAGAAATCACTAAACAGTAGAATTCTGTTAACTGTCAAAATTACTGTCAAATATTTAGGAAGTTTGGGGTGTTACAATACTCCCCCTCTAAAACGAAGTTTCGTCCTTGAAACTTGATAAACTTGACTTCACATCCTCAGAATAAATATGGATATTGCTCTTTTATCTTTTCTTCCAGTTCCCATGTAGCTTCACCGCTTACATCATTCCAAACTATTTTAACTAATGAAATCTCTTTACCTTTTATTCAACCTCTCCTGATCAAACGGATATCTCAGATTTTTGTGATCGATTAAGACATTGAATGTTACTCCATAAAAAAATGTCTCCATACTTCTAATATAAACACAACAGCTACCCATACCCATTCACGCGTAGAATAGCTTTTCTCATGTAACTTCAATTTCCTTGAAACATACACTACAACTCTTCTATTCTGAATAAGCACACATCTTAAACTTTGATGTAATGCATCACAGTACACCTCCAATGGTTCATTGGAATTAGACAGAACTAATACTAGAGAAGTAATCAAACACATTTTCAACTCCTGAAAATTCTCCTTGTATGCATCAGTCCATATAAACGCTTAATTTCTTTCTGGTAAGCTAGGTGAAAAGTCTTGCGACTCTAAAAAATTTCTCAATAAATTTTCTACATATTTTTGTTACTGTCTTTGACTTTTCCCACTGAAGAACTATTTCAACCTTTGAAAGATCCATCGCAATCCCTTCCTTAGAATTACGGAACCCAAAACTGATCTTCATCCATCCAGAATTCACATCTTGACAACTTAGCATATAATTGCTTCTCCTTTAAAATTTGGAAAATCACATTGAGATGTTCAGTATATTCCTCATGATTTCAAGAATAGATCAGAATGTCGTTAACAAAGATAATGACAATTCTGTCTAGATAAGGACAAAAAATTTTACTCCTATAATTTATAAATATTACAAGAGCATCCGTCACTCCGCACGACATCCATTAGCATTTCCTTGTCCTCGTATCGCTTCATTCTTCTGCTTTTGCTCTTAATAGGAAGTGTCTCACACATTGCGTGCTCTTTCAATGGCACTGTATCGGATACTATGACATGGATTTAAATAGGAATATCCTTTCTTGCAATTTGAGATACATGAAAAACATTATAAAAGATAGCAAAACTATCTGATGTGTTACCAGACATATCCAACAAAGAATTTGATATAACCCGATTTTAAGAATGAATTTTCTGGAATACTAACACTTTATTAAGACAATCTCATAGGATATGGTTGGAAAATAACCAATCTGTTTTAAAGATCACATCTATTTATGAAAGAGATAAACAAATCAAACTAACACAAAAATTTGATCCATAACAATAATTTGAATAACTTGTGTAGCACGATAGGCTAGTAATAGAAACAGAAGTAAACAAGTCAGAAGATAACGAAGACACAGATAACTCTAACATATAATTGATCCACACAATCATATGCCATGAAGAATATATTGCTCTCAGAAATATACAGCATGGTTAAAGAATCACCTTCTGCGGCACAGTCTCCCCTTGTTTAGATCTTTAGCTCAGAACACTTCCGTTCCATTCGGCATATTGACTCTCTCTTCTACTTGAGATTTTGAAACACATACTTTACTAACATAATACTTCATTTTTTGGTGGAACACAATCTTTGGAAATGTGTCCTGGTTTTCCGCACTTGAAACAATTTATTTCCTTGAACATACAATCCTTTGTTAAGTGCTCCTTTCCATATTTCTTACATAACAGTAAAGACATCACGGTCCAACTTGGTTTACTACTACAAGCACTTTCTCCACACATTTGTTGCTGCTGCTACTTTCCTGGTGATCGTAACTACGTTTTTCGTTAAAATCAATTACTTTCCTATTATTCCTCCTTTGAAATACCTAGATTCCAAAGTTACGAAATCTTGTATTTCAAGACTGATTCTCTCCCATCAGATCCTGAACTTCAGCCTCCAATTCCCACTGTTCAGCGATTCTTTGTTCCCATTGTACTGTCACGTCAGTTATCCTCCGCATTGCTCCCGTAGTGGCAACCAAATCGTTAGTGTCACGTTCTGCTTCCACCCACGTACGTCTACCACGAGCCATTTCCTTTCTTCAAAGACGGACGAATCAAAATAAAATGGATACCAGATGTAACCATTTCAAATAAACATTTGTTTTCTTTCGGAAATCAAACACACAGAGAACACAACACAAGCAAAATAGACCTAACCACAAACCCCAAAAGACAAACCGTGCTCTGATACCAACTAATGTAACACCCCCAGTAGGGCATCATATTTTCGACTACCAACTTATAATCTTCAAAATCAGTTCATAAAAAGTTTAAGTTATAAAAGATGGGTTTCAAAATTTCGTCTTGCGGTAATATAAACTTACTTATATATTTATAAGTAATACTGAAAAATAAATTTAAACTAATTAAAACTCATATAACAGACATCACTTAATATTTAATAATTATTCAAGAAATATAAAACTTACATACTCAATTTTTAAATAGTAGCAAACCCCATGATGGGTCCTACTCAATAGCACGGTAAAACACTAATGATAAATACTCAACATACTTATTTCGTCTTGTATCCATCTTGATGTGTCATGTATCTATTCCTCATCAAAACTGCACCCCAATGAATCTGGGATGACCACTCCTTAATGTTGTCACCGAACTCAGAATATCTGCTTCCCGTCACGTCTAAGAAACTCGTTCCATCTACTATATAATTTTTAACAATACAAGAACAACAAAACAATATAACAAAGAGGTGAGATCACCTACGCCAATACCAATATGGTAGCACAGAAATAACACAAACATCACACCATACAGGTATATCATATCATAATTACAATCATGCCATCAATATTATTCAAATCACACGATAATTACAATAATGCCATCAACGTGATTATCATCATCATCATCCAATATTCCTCAATTATTATATCACATAGATATAAATATTCAATATTTATGATAATGCCCTCAATTATTATCCAAGTATTCAATAGTTCAATTATCATAACCAATACTCAATAATGATGCATATGTTATGCATGTAGACTCAATGTCCTACCCCATGGAGGTTTTCACAATTTCGAGAAGAATGCTCTAGTTAATTGTCTGCCTTAGCCCAAAGACAATCTCCCAGTCGTCGAAAAGAATCGTGTTATTGTCGGGTATCGTCAATGCATTGCAACGGACTGCATCGCCAAGTGGCATATGGTCCAGCCTTAGCCAACAGACAAATATCCACTGGTCGACCGTTGTGCCTTAATGCCCCCAAGATCCATCATAGACCTCACTATCAATTCTCATTCCCTCTTCAACCACAAGGGTCACAATAGCATCAACTATTAATTTTCGTTCAATGCAATTTTGTTCAAATCCATGATATGCCTCAATGCATATTTCCAATGCATATTCAATGCACCAATGCCAATCACAGGCAAAATTATCATTTTCTCATACAGTGTCCATACACTAGTTCAACAGTAATCATACTATATTTTCAACAGCGACATCATATTATCACATTTTCATAGTAACGAAACACTTTCATCATGTTTTCACAATCGCGCAACATTTCTGTTAAGTTTTCACAATTCCGCAACACTTCTATTGTATTTTCAAGTTCACATATTGATTTTTCAACGTTTTCTCAATCACGTAAAAATATTTACACGTTTCTCAAATCGCTTAGCAATTTTCTACCATTTTCACAATCGCGTAACTTAAAAATCATTCTTTTAAGTCGCGTAAACCATTTTCCATCATTTTCAAAATATTAAACGATTTCCAAATCGCGTAGAAATATTTTAACGTTTTTCAAATCGCATAGCTTAAAAATCATGTTTTTAAGTTACGTAAATCGTTTTTCACCATAATTCCATTACGAAAAATATTTCTCAACCTTCAAAAATTCCATTTCAACCTTTCTCATAATAATATGACTTCGTACTTCATTTTCCACATTTCCATATTCAAGAAATCCTTTTCGTAATAAATTCCACAATTTCACCATTTCCATTGATGTAAATCAATGTTTTCAAATCTTTAAAATTCCTTATCACACTTCAAAACCCAAAGAATGAGTTACACGTTAGAAAATCTCAAGTCACCAACGTATTCTTTGTAATTTCAAATCAATTCTAAAAATTAATCCTCTTTAAAATAAATTGAGGTTCAAATACTTTCAACCTCTATTTTCCATCTACATACGAAAATTTCATTTCTCAAGTGATAAAACACTCTGATTCCCTTTCCAAAAATCCTTGTACTAAATCAAACTATATTTCCACTTTGAAAATCACTTTGTTTTCATAAAATCAAGGCATTACAAGCCTTCAAAACTGTGGTACATGGTTCCAATGGCCATCAAATATTTTTCCTTCTAAGGCAATATGGTTTTACACAAACAAAACCATTAAAATTTCCTTAAAAAAAACTGTTAACACTTGGTCTTTGAAATCAAATCATTTGTTCGTTTTTCATTTTCACTTTCTTTGCAAATCCTTAAAATCATCAACTCATTGCTCTTTTCATTTAAAACTCATGATTAATAAAATACTTAGAGTCTTTTGATTCAAAAACATCCTTCAAAAACCATGAACACTTATTCTTTGAAAACAAACCTTTTGTGTATTTTCCTTGCTTTTCTAAACATCCAATTTTACCATTCATGAAAATATTAATTTGTAAACATCTATTTTGAGGTGTAGAGGCTAAAATCCTCATGGCCTTTGGAACCAAAAATTGTTTTCCTTACCAATAATTTTTATGGCATACATCATATATAATCAACATATTATATTTCAAGCATACCATAAAAGCAATAAATCATACTAAACATGCAAACACAAATAAATCATGCAAAGCATATCAAACAAGCAAATAATCAAAGCACATAAATACCAACAAATAATTACATGACCATGGATATGAATCCTCACATGGATTCATCATCCATCAAATACCAAACCAGCTCTCACCACCATACTTGGTTGGTGAGATGGATCTCCCTCTTACCTCTTGAAGATCCTCAAAAAGCTCCTTGCTTTGCACTTTGATCAAGATCTCCACCAACAAAAGTTTCTTAAACATAAAACAAATACAAAGAAATTAGTATATTAAGCTTGAATAAGAGGAACCATGGATCAAACATGGTTTAGAACATGAAAAAGAAGAGAAGAAATGAAATTTCCTTACACTTCACCTCAAAAACCTTAGAACTTACTCTTGGAAAAACTCCTTGAAGATGAAAGATTTAGAACTTGCTGTAAACTACTAAGTGTCTTAGAATAAGGTATAGATTCAAGAAATATGGTTGTTTGAAATTAAAGAGTGGTGGAAGGTGTTTCTTGGTGTTATGGCCGAAACATGCATGGAGAGAATGGAGAGAAAATTTTTGATGAGTTAGCTTCTTGAAATTGATCAATAATGACCAAGATTGAGAAATAATTGGTGTCTTGAAACTTGGCTATTGTCTTAAGCCTCCAAAACCGTCCCCCCCTCCATGCACTCTTCAAAGTGTGACCAATCTCCTAGCCACCATTATTTGAAGCATTCCTAACCATTGATTAGTTCAATGGTTAGGATTAAGGTAGATTCTAGGTATAGCCTTTAGATTAGAAGACTTAATCTAGGCCATTGGATCTTTCTCCTTGAAATTCTAGCCATTAGATGTGTCTCCAAAATGAAGGGTCAAGATTACTCCTTCAAACTTTACATCCAATAGTCATAAATGGTCCTTGTCACTTTACAAAACCAAATCTCCGCCCTTGATTAAATCAATGGTGGATCTCTAACACTTTTTAAGACTAAATCTCTACCCTTGATTAAATCAATGGTGGATATCCAAACCACCAATGTTGACTTAAGTAGTATAATATTTATTTTTTTATCTGCTATTACCCTTCGAATAATATTTTTACTGTATTTTTATCGCCCGATAATTAAATACAATACAAAACATAGTAAAAGAAAATTTTAAAAACTATTTCCAGATTCAGGTTTAGTAAGATCCCCCGTCTCCGTTTAAACAGTACAAATTTTTCTAATTACAGAAAAATTTTTACTTTGCGAGACCCACTCCGGGCCCACATAAGGCACATTGGGGCCCACAGATAACACTAAAATATAAAAATTTCATAATCATCCACAAAATCATAAAAATTAGAAAAATCACAAATATCAAATCAGATTACGTAAAATAATTAAGACTTAACAGTAACAATTAAATTACATAAAATTTTCTTTGGCTCGAAAATTATTATTTTCCTGACACGGAGTAAATCACACCAAACGATCAAATGTACTGACAAAATATTCAAAATAATTTTATAGCACACAGAAATCACTAAACAGTAGAATTCCGTTAACTGTCAAAATTACTATCAAATATTTAGGAAGTTTGAGGTGTTACAATACTTGCATCACTCTTTGATTAATGAATAAATGTGTTTTAAGTCTATTATCTTGCATTTATCTAAGTATGTTTTACAGTTATTTCTCTTTCCTATTTTTTACATCTCGATATCTGTTTATGGGACTTACCCCTCCTTTTTGCTCATGACAAAAGGGGGAGAAATATTTGAGTTTAATTGAAAAGACAGATATTTGAATTGAGAAAAGACAAGTAAACTTAAAACGAGATTGGATTCAAATTGAAAGGGGCAGCTGCGCATATATCTGATATACATTACCTCTTATATTTAAAGAGGAGAGTAAGCTTTTGTACCTCTTTGTGAATTCCAATTATATGTACTAATTCTTTTCTCATTGATAGTTTGTCATCATCAAAAAGAGGGAGAATGTAATTGGACATATGCCTTTGAAGATTTGTTTTGATGATAACAAATGTGAAGACTAAAATGAAGATGATAGAAAGACGAAGTCCAAAATCGTATAAGAATAGCTTTAGGACTTAGGGTCTTTTTGTTCGGAGCTCACTCTAATATCTCTCTGTTTTGAAAGAAAAATAAAAATTGGTTTTAAAATGAAACTCAAGTGTTTTTTAAATGATTTATTCAAAATTAGTTTCTATTATTTTTTTCGAATAAAGCTTATTCTATTCGAATAAACCTTTCCACAAGTCTCTGTTTTTAATAGCCTTATTCGAATAATGATCCTGCTATTCGAATAAAGTCTTTCAGCTTTTTCTATTTCCTAAATTGCTATTCGAATAACAAGTTATTCGAATAATAGCTATTTAATATTGCTGAGAGCTTCTGTTTTCTTAAAAGACTATTCGAATAAACCATTGTCTATTCGAATAAAAGGGCCTCCAGAAAGGTTTCTCTCAAATGAGTTATTTGAATAACTCAATAGTTATTCGAATAATCCCAATTTTTTCAGAACTTTTTGTTAAAGAGTTATTCGAACAAACTTAAGGTTATTCGAATAACCCATATCAGTTAGCTTTTCACAAAGATTTCATAAACCGTGTTATTCGAATAAAGGTTTCATCTATTCGAATAAATACATATTTTACGAACACTGATATGGAAATAAAGTTTTGAAATTATGAGTTTTAATTACCCCTCAATGTCTGTTTCTTTGAATTTTCTCTATAAATAGAAGCCTTGGGTCTTCTCTAAATTGCCTAACACTCTGAATTATTTTCTACTTGCTCTATCTTGTGAAATTATTTTCTACACTCTACTTTCGATTAAAACTTTGAGATATTTCTGTGAGAGCTCCATTAGCACTTCAATTTGTATAATTTACTCTGAGTTAGAGTTTCTCTTCTTTATCCATTTCTCTAATATACTATATTGAGGGTGAGGTATCCCTCTAAGGTTTATATAAGGGTGAGGTATCACTGAGGCTTTAGCACAAGGGTTGAGTTTCCCTATGTGTGAAAAGTGCTCTATTGTGTAACGGTTGCAAGCACCTATTAAAGCTTGTATACATAGTGAAAATCTCGGACATTGTTTCGAGGATTGGACGTAGACCACAAGGAGGTTAGTGGTTGAACCAGGATAAATACTATGCCTGCTTCTCTCTTCTTAATCTCTTTACTTTATGCAATTTTATTTTATTGCACATTTATTTTTTGTTGTTCTTAAAGTTTCCTTTCTTTATCTCATTCCTTCTGTGCATTTATTTAATAAGTTTCAATATTTGTGTTTTAATTAAAAGAGGTTTTGTGAAAAGTTATGTACTCAATTCACCCCTTCTTGAGTACTGGAAGCCACTTGGTAACAGGATATACCGCAAATCATATGGAGGGATGTGAGTGACCTAGATGGGATTTGTCCCTCATACATAACAGGAATGATATCTTCAACCCCTTTCATTTGTTATTACTATGTCTACTCGCGTATTAGGAAACAAAAGATTGAACTATAAAAGAGTGACACGTTCCATGCCTTGTGTTCAATTTAGATATCTGGACAAAAGGACTAAACTACATAGTAACATTGATCACAAAAAGCTTATGTCAAATCACTGACATTCTCATTACTTAGGTAGCAGCGATGTGTTGCTAGATATCGCTCCCTATTTATAATATTAAAATGAGATTTTAATATTATTGCCAATGTCACGAGAACCTACAAGGTCGTACATCATTAATGCATTCAAAACAACTAACATTTTAGTCCCAATTAAGAACACACAAACATGAGAAATAATCAAACAAAATGAGCAATCCATTATGGATTCCTCCATCAACAACCACACTAAAGTCTTCTCACCACCAATAATGGTTGAAGTGAGTAAATCTCCCTTTTACCTAAAGGAAGAACACGAAAATCACCTCCTTGGATGCTCCTTAGTGGTTCGGTTTTGGGCTCCCAAAAACCCTAGAAAATCAAACTCAAAGAATAAACAACCAAGCTTTGAAAAGGATGAATCCTTGGTCACTAAAGTGGCAAAGGAACATAAAATTGAGAAGAGAAAGAAAGAAAGATGGAAGCTTTCCCTCAAAGCTTCAAGCTTTGTCCTTAGAAGAAGATGATGAAGATGATGGATTTGAGAGAAAATCACCAAAGAGAAAATGTTGAGAATGAGAAGAGAAATGTAGTAATGGTGATGGTGAAATAAGAAAATGGTGATGATCACTAAATGGGGCTGCAAACCATGGAGAGGAAAAGGAAGAAGAAAAAGAAGAGAGAAAAATATGAGAAGAGGAAATGAAGAGAGAGAAAGTGATAGTAGAAAATGAGTATAAATTTTGGATGAAGAGTAATAAGTGTTAGAAGCAAAATTTTGTTTTCCTTGGGCACTAATTGCCACGACAATAAGGAGAGAGAGGGAGAGAAGGTGAGTGGCTTTTCCTACAAGCTTAGGGCATTCTAGTCATTTGGGGTCAAAGCTTCCACAAGAAGCTTGATTATAATATAATATTTTTAAATTAAAGTGGATTTGATTAAACATAAAGTAGATTACATTAGGATAAGGTGATACAATTTCTAACACATGCTATTATCCAATGGACAATAGTTATAGTTGACAATAGTCAGTATTAATTGTTCAGCGGATAATAAAATACACAACAATTTTTATTTATCAAATAAAAATTCTCAAAAAATACGAAACCTCATAAATCGTATTCAGTCTCGGGTTTAGTAAGATCTCCCATCGATGTTTTCACAGATCAAGGTTCTTAGGAAAAATATCTCATTTTCCCAACTCCGCTCAATTTGCACGCAAAATGAGAAATAATATTAAAATATTATGCATTCTTAGAAAAATTCATAAAAATCACAAATATTATAAAATGACTGTTTATAATAAAATAAATAAATTTTGGGGAGTTACAGGTTACTCGTAACAGAAGTGCAATTTGGGTTGGTTGAGGTTTTCCTCCTCCTTGTGTTAACCACATTGACGACTATAAGGGAAGCGTTAGTGGTGGTGTTAGGAGTAGAAATTTATCTGTTCTCATAGACGGCATCAATGTTTAGAACTAGGTTCTAAGTGTTACCTGAGAAGGAATGAAATGGTGACCTCCTCCGTGGCTTAGCTGCGACAACAACGAGTGAGCGGGTGGGTACCTGGAAAATGCACTCTGACGCCTAAGTCAATAGGTACACAGGGAGGTAGTGTGTATTAGGAATTAGGTCATATCTTTTCTCCCTTGCTTATTGTATTTATACAAGCATTTTTCGGGTGTATAATGTCTAAGCATTCAGTGCATATTGAATGCTACTACTTAGGATTGTGAAAATCGTTACTCCTTTGTCCTTATTCTCTTGTCCATATGGGATATGATCAAGATTTGTCCTTGTTGTTATGCCTTCCATACAGGCCGCTCTACAGGCGCAATATGTCTTGGTGCCAGCCTGGAGGATCTAGTGCTCCAGATCTATGAACTTATTGTTGGTGCATGCCCTAGAGGCCAATACATTCTGTTTGTATTTATATATATTGTATTATGCTATTTTTAATATATAAGGCATTTCATTTATTGTGTTCTTTTTTAATAAACATAATAAAGTCCTTAGAATAGTAAGTTTGATGCCATAGGACATCAAGTGGATGACTTGATTGTGAAATCCTATTGGATAAAATACTATTCTTAAATGTTCCTAGTCAAGTATTATTGTTAATTGGGACAACAATAATGCATTGAGACTAGTATATACGTAGACTGATGACCACATCTCACGGGTCATGGATATGAGATATCAAGTCTACACATGGATACATATTTGAGTAATGATGTATTGGACAGACCCGCCATGAGAACGCTACGTGGATCGTTACGTGAGTGTCATAAGCGATTCTCATAGTGATAATGGTGTATGCGGTCCTTTGACCTGAAATCACTACGATTCCTACATGAGGAGTTGTGTGTTTTAATGCCATCAAACGTCATCTGTAACAAGATGATTATAAAGTTGGTTATCAGATATACTGTGATACATGTGGAGGGATGTGAGTGACCTAGATGGGATTTGTCCCTCCTACATAACAGGAGTGATATCTTCGGGCCCCCTAATTGAGTGAGACTATGAAATGCATGGCCATGCTCAAATGAGTCAATATGAGATATTGATCTCATTTGTTATTACTATGTCTACTCGAGAATTAGGAAACTGGAGATTGAACTAAACAAGGGTGACATGTTCCATGCCTTGTGTTCAATCTAGATATCTGGACAAAGGGACAAAACTACACGGAAACATTGGTCACAGATAGGTTATGTCAAATCGTTGACATTCTCATTACTTGGGTTGCAATGATGTGTTACTAGATACCGTTCACTGTTTGTAATATTAAAATGAGATTTTAATATTACTACCAACGTCATGAGAACCTGTAAGGTTGCACACTTAGAGCAGACTAAATTGGAGCAATAAGAATCCAAGTTGGACTCAGATTCAATTGTGGGCCTAACTCATAACAGATGAGTTTAGGGTTGCACAGCTTACCTTGCTACTGCTCACAGTCACTTAAGGCAGTTACTATTATAAATAGTACTGCTAAGGGGGCTGCTATGTACGCAATACCACAACCCTAGCCGCACCAATAGAAAGTTAGTGAGAGACAGTGAAAGATTTTCTTCTCTTCGTAGTTAGCACTGCAAAACAGAGGCGTGACTCTTTTTTGAAAGTCTGTTCGTGTGGATGCCGCAGAGACATCATCTCTATTACGGTGTTGGTGATTCACCTCGCTTGTGTTTATCACGCTTCAAGAGGTAAACCTTTAAAAACTCAGATTATGGCCTTTTCGCATGGATCCTGTGAGGGAATTTTTATTATTCCGTTGCGTGACTTTTGATCCGCAATTCCCAACAGTGGTATCAGACACACTTGCGAAACCATGATTCAGTTTTTCTGCTTTTCTTGTTATATGAGATAACATGATTCGTTGCTTTCTTTTCATAAAAGATATGATCTTTATATGTTATTTCTGAAATCGAAATAATGCTTTATGAAAAATGTTTTGAATGCTTTCTGTTTTTGCATTTTCTGGTATATATATATATATATCTGTGATATGTATGATTCTGTGAAAATTATTTTGAATGCATTCAGTTTCTGCATTTTTCGAGTATATGTATATATGTGATTTGTATGATTATGTGAAAATCGTTTTGAATGCTTTCTGTTTTTGCATTTTTCTGGTATAAATGCGATATATACACACCAGCGCGACACAAGGTTTTGGAAACTTTTTTTCCGATTTGCGGCGGCTATGTAGCTTCCTCATGACATGAAGTGTTCATGTCTTCACGCATTCTGGAAACCTTGTTTCTGGATAGGTGATGGCGGCTGTGAGTAATCCCTGCACCACATAAAACGTTCATGTGTTTGTGGGCTTTAGGGTTCAAGTGTTGTTGCCTTAGCCGTCGGGGTGCTGCCCCGAACCCCGTTGCATGGTGTGTGATATTCAAAAGCGCGATATTCAAAACTATTTTTATAATTCACAAAATAATAATGTGTTATTGCTTTGTGTTTATGTATACTTAGTGATGCATGGTGCATGGTTATGGCCTTAGTCCTCTTTTTATGCTATTTTGGTTATTTTAAATACGACCTGCGTGTCGTGCCTTTCTCTCTACATTGTGATTGTACATCCTCTTCTCATCTATCTCCCCTCGAATGTAAAAGAGGTTTTTATATAATGTAATCTTGATGTGAAGGCAAGAAAACGACATCAAGTGAGGACGTTGGTGGGAGACGCTTGGTGAAGCTGGCTTAATTAATGCTATTCTCTTAGAGGCCATAACCATGTCACATTTATTATATGCTTTATATGTATGAGATGCATGGATGATGTTTATGGTATGTTAAACAAGTTTAATAAATGGTGAGATCTAATAATAAAATTCCCTCAAAGAAAATATTAAGTCATTATGTGATGCCTTCCAATGCGTGGCACTCGTCAAGACTAGTATCGATCAAGTGTAGGTCTCCCAAAGCAGGATGCCTTTATCTATATTAGTAAGATGCGATGGGATAAGAGTAATATCCAATTGCCAGCCATTGGGTTTGACTTAACTTGGCCATTTCAATAGGATTGAAGGCTTAAAGGCATGAAGTTGGGTTTTAGTCCATTAGATGGATTAGAATAAGTGTTATTCACCCAACTATCCAAGAGTTGCATGTGATGTAATTGGAAAGAGTTTCCTACCTAAATAACCAAATTTTGGGTGATCAGCCAAAACTGACTCAAACCTAGGTGAAATATGGATCTTGGCCCACTAGGAAATCTTTCGATGGGATTTTTCGAGTCAATGCTGAGGGTCATTGATTTGAATAAAATAGTGCGAGGCATATTTAGTTAAAGACCTTGTTAAATATATTTATGGCATGATACTTATATTTTGCATATTTCTGTTAATAGATTACCATGGCAATAAACACTTCAAGTAACTTATCATTGCGATCAGTCCTTGAGAAGGACAAGTTGTCTGGGACAAATTTCCTAGACCGGTATAGGAACTTGAGGATTGTCCTCAAGCAAGAAAAAAAATTGTATGTTTTAGAACAACCTATTCCTGAGCCACATGCTACTAATGCCCCTAAAGCTAAAAGAGATGCTTATAAGAAGCATCAAGATGATGCCTTGGACGTCAGATGTCTAATGCTAGCCACCATGAACTCTGAGCTCCAAAAGCAACATGAGAACATGGATGCCTACGATATGATCGTACACCTCAAAAAGCTCTATCAAGGACAGGCTAGATATGAGAGATATGAGGTCTCTAAAGCATTGTTTCAGTGCAAGCTGGTAGAAGGAAGCCCAGTTGGTGCTCATGTACTCAAGATGATTGGGTACATTGAAAACTTAGAGAGACTTGGTTTTCCTTTGGGCCAAGAGTTGGCCACTGACTTAGTCCTGCAATCGTTACCGAAGAGTTTTAGTCAATTTGTCATGAACTACAACATGAATGAAATTGACAAATAACTACTAGAGTTGCTAAGCATGTTGAGAACTGTTGAGCAGAACATAAACAAAGGCAAAGGTAAGGCCATAATGATGGTCCATAAGAATAAGGGCAAGAAACAGCAGAAAAAGCCCAAGGACAAGTGGAAGGGTAAGGGCAAGGATAAGTCCAAGCCTAGCACTTCTGGCTTGAAACCATTGGGTGGAGTGGCTAAGGAAGGTACATGCTTCCACTGCAGTCAGACCGGATATTGGAAGAAGAACTGTGCCAAGTACCTAGAGGAGCTTAAGAAGAAGAAAGGAAGTGAGACTTCTACTTCAGGTATTTTTGTTATAGAAGTCAATTTATCTACTTCTACATTATAGGTATTAGATACTGGATGTGGATCTCAAATTTATGTAAATGTGCAGGATCTAAAGAGCAGTAGACCATTGACTAAGGGCGAAGTCGACCTACGAGCAAGAAATGGAGCAAAGGTTGCTGTACTAGCTGTAGGGACTTATTTATTAGCTTTACCCACTGGGCTTGTAATTGAATTGGATAATTGTTATTTTGTCCTTGCTATTAGCAGGAATATCATTTCTGCTTCTTGTTTAGACAAGAAAGGTTTTACTTTTATAATAAAGAACAAAAGTTGTTCTCTTTATTTGAATGATATTTTCTATGGTAGTGCACATCTGAGTAATGGACTTTATGTCCTTGATCTCGAAACACCCATCTATAACATAAATACAAAGAGGTTCAAGTCAAATGATATGAACCTAACTTATCTCTGGCATTGTCGTTTGGGCCACATAAATGAGAAGCGCATCTCCAAACTCCATAAAGATGGATTCTTGGACTCGTGTGATTTCGAATCATATGAGACATGTGAATCTTGTTTATTGGGGAAGATGACTAAGGCCCCATTCACTGGACAAGGTTAAAGGGCTAGTGATCTTTTGAGCCTCATATATAGTGATGTATGTGGGCCACTAAACACACTGGCTAGAGGCGATTTTCAATACTTTATTACATTTATTGATTATTTCAGTAGATATAAATTTGTATATCTTATGAAGCAAAAATCAGAATCCTTTGAAAAGTTCAAAGAGTTCAAGAATGAAGTACAAAACTAACTTGGCAAGAGTATTAAAATCCTTCGATCAGATCGAGGAGGTGATTACTTAAGCCAACAGTTTGATGATCATCTAAAAGAGTGTGGGATAATATCTCAACTCACTCCTCCTAGAACACCATAATGGAATGGTGTTTCTGAAAGGAGGACCCAAACCTTGTTGGACATGGTTCGATCCATGATGAGTCATGCAAACCTTCTAGGCTCGTTCTGGGGACATGCTCTGTTAACAGCAGCTTTCACACTTAACCGTGTTCCATCTAAGACAGTTCAACAGACACCAGATGAGATGTGGACTGGGAGATGACCCAGTATGTCTTTTATGAAAATTTGGGGTTGCGAAGCTTATGTGAAACGTCAAGTTTTTGATAAGCTTGGCCCTAAATCAGATAAATACTTCCTTGTAAGGTATCCCAAGGAAACCAAGGGATACTATTTCTTTAATCCTACCGAGGGCAAAGTGTTTGTCACACGGACTGCTGTATTCCTAGAAAAGGAGTTTATATCTAAAGGAATCAGTGGGAGGAAAGTAGAACTTGAAGAAATTCAAAGTTCACAGAGTAGTAGTGAACCGATGGTGGAAATAGAGCAGCCTCCACAAGTCGTTGTGGAACCACAATCTGCTCTAGTAGCACAAAACCCGCATAGGTCTAACAGGATACGTCATCAACCAGACAGATATGGATTTCTCATGACTCAGCAAGGTGACGTATTGCTCATAGATCAAGATGAGCCTGTGACTTACCAAGAAGCCATTATTAGCCCAGAATCTGAAAAATGGCTTGAGGCCATGAAATCTGAAATGGAATCCATGTATGCCAACCAGGTATGGACCTTGGTTGACCCACCTAAAGGGGTAAAATCCATTGGGTGCAAGTGGGTTTTCAAGAAGAAAACCGACATGGATGGTAACATGCATACCTTTAAGGCGCGATTAGTGGTTAAAGGTTTCAAGCAAATTCATGGTGTATGTAACACCCTAAGAATTCATAATTTATTTGTTTTGGTCGATTCAAAATTATTTTGAGTAATCCGACTCGACTTCTGTGAATTTTATGATTTTTGTGATTTTTAGGAATTTTTGGGAGTTTTTACGTTTTTGATTATTTTAATATTATTTTTGGGCTGTGCATATAAGCCTTCGTATTTTATTTCTTTATCTCAATCCTTAATTATTTTTACTCATCGATTTGATTTTCATGAGTTTTACAATTATTATGATTTTTGTGAATTTTGTGATATTTCGGATATTTTGAATATTTTAATATATTTTAGATATTTTAAGATATTTTGAATATTTAATATATTTCGATATTTTGAAAATTTGTGTGTGTGGGCCGAGGCGGATCTTAAAAATAAAAATTTTTATTAGCCAGAAAGCTTTGTACTGTTGATTCGGAGCTAAGGGATCTTACTAAACCCGAAACCGGAAACAGTTTTTGACATTTTGCTTCCCTACAATTTTATTTGACAAATAAAATCAGGGTATGTTTTATTATCCATTGGATAATATCTTTCTTGAAAAATATCTAGTGGATGATTCTAGACATAAGCCTAGTCACCCACTCTAGAATGTTCTAGACGATGACTTATCGTTTGGTGACTCACCTAGGTGACTAGCCTAGTGACTCATATGTTCTAGAAGCGGTGACTCGCCATGTTCCAGAAGCAGTGACTCGCCACATTCTGGAAGGTTGTAGAAACGCTGACTCACTCTATGACTCGTCGTAGTGAGTCACACGTTCCAGAAGGTTCCCTGACGACTCACCATGCTGACTCAACGCTATGACTCACCATTGCTGACTCAGCTAGTGACTCAACAGATGACTCGCCATGCTGACTCACCTGTTCTTGAAATATCGACTCTGACTCATCATGCTGACTCATTGTAGTGAGTCATATGTTCTAGAAACTTCTCTTTGATGACTCGCTCTGTGACTCATCAAGGGCAATCAGTAGAAAATGATCAACAATAGTTGCTACCTAACTAGAACAAGAGAAAAATCTAGGTATATTTTATTATCCATTGGATAATAGACACTGACTTTATAAGCAGTAATTATTGTTCATTGCTTGCAGTATACTGAAAAATATCTTAAGTTTTCATCTTTTTCATGAAGTCTATAAATAGAAGGGCTTTGATTCATTTGCAATTTTGGCAAGAAGCTCTCACCCCTTTTCTCTCCTTGTACTCCACGGCCATAGCACTCAAATGGAAGACAACCTTCATCCATTCATCTCACTTGCTCTCTTACACATCCTTTTCTCCAAAGAACCAAGAACAAACAACCAAAACTCTCTCATTTTCTTTCCTCCATAGATTTGGCCAAGAGGTCATGGTTCTACCATCACTCTTCAATACTTTACACCAACCATATATCTTGGATCCTTACCTTATTTCAAGACACTTTGTAGTTAGAGTCTTGATCAAAATCACCTATTTTCAAGGAGTTCTTTCAAAGCCAAACACATAACTCTCACCTTTGCTCTCTATGGAAGCTCACGGCCAACCCCACAAAATCACCTTCCAAGCTTCAATAATTCTAGACAACCTTAGATCTTGAATCTAAGGAACTTTCATGTTGGAGATTTTACCTAAATCATTCATTTTCATCTTTGTTCTTCAAGCTCAAGGTTTGGAGTTTTAAGGTGAAGTTTATGAAATCTTCACTATTGATTTCATTCTTTCCATCTAAACCATATTTTGATCCATGGTTTTTCTTATTTAAGCCTTAGACATTAATATTTCATGTTTTCTTTGATTTTCAAGAAGCACTTGGTGGTTGAAGTTCTTGTTGAAGGAGACAACAAGAGGACATACAAGGAACTTTGGTGGTTTCATCAAGAGGTAAGAGGGAGATTACCCTCATCAACCATGTGTTGGTGGTGAGGAATGGATGTGTTTGTGGTGAAAAATCCATAAGGATTCATTCACTTGATTGTTTAAAGTTTTCCTATTTGTGATTGATTTTGTGTGCAAACATGTCTATAGCTTTAAAATATATGGTATGTGTTTTATGTTTGCTTTAATATATGGTATGTGTTCATAAATGCATGATAGTTATTGTACGACATGAATAATATGTTGAAGAATTGCATGAGTGTTCCAAAAAACACATATAGCTCACGGTTTTCACTATCCCAAAGAGAACCAAAATGCTCTCTATTATTTTCTAAAGCAAGGATTAATAAATTTAATTAGCAATAATTTTCACAAGAACTTAATTAGTAGAAGATAATTTAAAAATGATTTAAACATGGTGAATTTCGGCCAACATGCCAATTTAAGACACTTTTGATCTAAATTATTTTCTAAGAGTAGATTATGTAATTTAATAAAGGGGAACTCAATTTAATAAATTTAGAAATATAAAGAGAATGATTTTAATGATAATAAATTGGATTAACAATTTTTATAAGAGATTAAATGATGAGAAACAATTAAATAAGATTTTAATGCATAGAATGATTTTGGGCCAACATGCCTACTTATGATATTTTTAATCCAAAACTATTTTAAAAGTGTGGACTTATGAAATTAATTTAATGAGAACTTAATTAAATATATTTTTGATAAACAATGGAAAGTAATTTAATTTTTAGAGTTAAAACAGTGAAATTAAGCAATGGTGTAAATACTTGAAATGTACTAACGTATAGTTCACTCGTTGAGTTTTGAAACGCGTTAGCAAGTTTCGATATGTAATTATTAGTTATGATTAAGAAAAGTAAATTTTTGATGGAAACGTAGAAAGTATCACTTAATGAATTTTTTAGATAAAATGTCGCCAAAATTAATTAAAAATGGACTAATAATAAAGAAAGTTTCAATATAAAATTTGAACGTAAGGAAAATATTCTACGTAATTTAAAAGTATTAAAAATAGCTTACGCAGTTTTAAAATAATGATTTTAAAGCTTTACAATTAAGAAAATGATTTAAAAATCTTACGCGATTGAGAAAATGATTTAAAAATACTATGCAATTTTAAAAAAACAACAAAATATATTTACGCGATTTAAAAACATTTGTAAAAGCGATGAGATTGTGAAAACGTGATAAAATTTCTATGCAATTAAATGGAACAACGAGTTTTACTGTCGGGCCAAAGTGGTGGACCCGGACATGTGGAAATATGGTACGTCAAGTGGGAATGTACTGTATTTGAGATTATTGCCATTGAGGGCATTTGCGTACGTCAGGTGGGAACGTACTGTATTTGAGATTATTACCATTAAGGGCATTTGCGTAAATATGAGAATATTTTGAGACTAAGGGTAATTTAGTAATTATTATTTTTATTCATGCATTAAGTTGTGCCAATTTAGTTGATATTGGTGATTGATTGATGAGGCGAATAACACTGTGTTGTCGGTGTGATAAGCATAGTGTGGTTCATTTTTGTATGCACTTGGAGGCATTAGTGTGCGGAGTATTCCACATGGGGACAGTTAGTCGCTCCTCTGGCCGTGGTAACTGGCAACACACTAGTGATCTTGACACGCACTATACTTAATCAAGATCTTGTAAAGACTATTTTAGTACAATGCCTGTAGTTACACGATGTTTGGACTATGTGCTACCACACGATGTTTGGACTGTGGACTATAGACACAACGTTAGACAGTGCAATAGCTTGGTTGGGCAGCCTGAGGTACTTATAGTTCTTTACGGGTCATTCTCTCTGATGTCTGCGTCTAGCTCCATGGAGTGGGAATGAGTTTGTGTATATTTGCATATGTGGTCTGCATCTTAATGTGGTTATTTATATTCAATGTTGAGATGCTATGTATGATGTGTTGATGTGAGATATTATGCATGATGTGACTATATGGTTTATTGTATCAATTGTTATATCTGTTATGCTAATATTATTGATGTTCATTTTATTACAATATATGTTTATTGAAATTATTTGTAAATTGATAACATGATTATATTTGTAATATCTATGTGTATGGAATGACTTTGTCATTCGTATCATTCTTTGTTGCCGTACTGGTATTGGTGAAAGGAGATCTCACCTCTTTACTGTATTGTTTTGTTGTGTTTGTATTGTTTAAATTCGTATAGTAGGCGAAGCAAGTATCTTAGACTTTTGGAGGCAATGTTCTGTGGTCGGTGACGGCGTCGAGGAGTGATCTTCTCAGTTTCAACAGGATGCAGTTTGATGGAGAAACAAAACATGTATGTTGGGTTTTTCTCATTAGTGTTGTTACCGTGCTATTAGTAGTACCCGTCATTGGGTTTTGCTACTGTTTCTCTGAGTCTGTAAGTTATATATTTTATTTCCTTATTGGATATTATGTGGTATAAATAAAGCTGTGTAATAATCTTTTCAGTTTATTTTCTGTATTACTTATATTTCAGTAAGTTTATGTTTCCACAAAAAGAAATTTTAAAATCCATATTTTAGAACTCAAATCTTTTATGAAATGTTTTTTTTAGGTTTTAAGTTTTTAGTCGAAAATGTGATGCCCTATGGAGGGTGTTACAGTGTAGACTATGATGAGACTTTTTCCCCAGTTGCCATGCTTAAATCCGTTTGGATCTTGCTTGCTAGTGCAGTATACCATGATTATGAAATTTGACAAATGGATATCAAACTGCT